>CM061560.1:3537947-4176583 GCA_030864225.1 Capsicum baccatum var. pendulum | reverse complement strand
AGAGGATCAAATTGCATTCATGTGTAAGTGACAATTACTAGTGTACTGTATCAATTGCACATGTTTAATACTTAATTTTATCAACTTGTCGAAAATGACCCTTTTAATTACTTGAAAATGACACATGTGTCCTCTTTATTACACCATACATTTCCTCACAATCTAATTTACACCCCCCAAAATAGAATTAATTTTCCGTTATACACCCTTTTTTTATTTAATTTTATGAAAACATTATAATATTTCTATTTAAGATTGAACGGTATTGATATGATTGAATATTAATTAAGCAACCAACATTTTAGAATTTATTTTGTAGTATACATGATAAGGCTAAAATAAGGTATTTGTTGGTGAATTACATATTGGGCATTAATTCTTGTGGTTTAGTTTTGTCTCTTAGTTAATGTTTAAATGGGAATAACTAATTAAGAAACCAAAATTTTAGTTATTGTATTAATTTGTTTTGACAATTACGAAGATAGGGCTGAATAAGGTATTGGAAACAAATTTAATTTGTTGGTGCATTGCATATAGGGTATTAGTTCTACTGGTTTAATTAATTATTTGATTCTTAGTTATGTTTAAATGAAGATTATTAAATAAGAAACTTCACCAAATCTAGTTATGAAAATTTACAACATGATTAATGAGGCAAGATACTATTTTACAACAAAGTGGAAGTGTAGATTAATTAAATAATGGGGATTGTCAAATCATGTTTAGTTAGATTGCTTCATAAAAAAATTATTTGATTACACTCTTTAATTACGCGTGATACTGTTTGGAAATTACACTCTTTAGGGTGGTCATTTGTTATCTCCCTTTGTGGACTAATATAAATAGACAGTGTTAGGGTTATTTTTGAGTCATTATTATCTCCCTTTGTGGCCAATGAAGAAATTTTTCATCAATTTTTGAAGCCAATACAAATAAAAAAGACATATATTATATATATAAATACGTAATAAAATAAATAAATTTGGGCAATATTGAAATTTTTATAACATAAAAGTTTTATGATTCGTGTCTTGGCAACAAGAGTTAGGACGACTAATAAATCAGCACCCACATCGTATGTCGTATTTAAAATCTAATCTGAGCCCAACTTTTAAAAAATTATATATTTTTATACATAAAAGCACACAAATATTTTCAATTTATTTTGATAATTATTTATTTGTTACAAATGTTTTTATTTACAAGTGTTTATCCAGGTTGGGAATACTTGACGGGAGTGACATTTAACGAAGAGTTTAAATTTTTTTATATTTTTACATTTGTACAAAATATAAATTATAGTGTAAAATTTATTTTTGGGGCATTGGACGGAAATGCTTTATACAAATGTTCATCACGTGTTTAGGCAAATATAGCACATTAATATTTATATTAAAAAATTAAATTAATTTAGATACTTACTCAATTAATTCATACTTATACATTGAAAGATATTGCATAGATTTTTCTTTAATATAATTTTTCTGATATTTTTTATTTTTCACGCGATTCTCATCATACTTTAGGCAAATTTTGGTCATTACTAGTTATATTAAAATTTATTTAGATACTTAATCAAATAATTCACTTTTTTACATTAATGGATATTATCTAGATTTTTTTACTTAAAATAATTTTTCTTTATTCAATTTTGTCTTTACGTATATATTTATATATTTTGATTATATATATATTTTACTATAGCATTCGCGTTATATTATTTTAATATATATTTTATATTTATATTTCCATGCATTTATATTTTTTCTTTTTTTCTTTTTTTCTTTTTATAATAAACTTAAGTCTGGCCGGGAATTATATTTGTAGATTCTGAAGGGTGTCTAACCCCTTCGCTTCACAATAATTTGAATCCTTACCTAGAATCTAAATTGGTTTCGTCATACTACCTCCGTTTCGAAAAGAATTACCTACTTTGATTTGGCACAAAGTTTAAGAAAATAATGAAAAATTTTGAATCTTGTAGCCTTAAATTAAAGTAGTGTCAAATGTATCAAAATGCCCTTTAATCTTGTGGTCATAAACATATCATTTGGAAAGTTTAAATTAAAGTATTGCCAAAAAATGAAAAGGGTCATTCTTTTTTAAACGAACTAAAAAGGAAAGTACGTCATTTCTTTCTAAACGGAGGGAGTACTTGTTAATAAATAAATAGGTTTCCTATTTTTTCTTGGAAATTAGGTGGCGACTCTGTTGACACCCAATTTTGAGCTCTCGATATCACTTTTAGGTTGTTACTATATCAAAATTATTTAATTTTAATTATCAATATTTTTAAATATTATTCTTACATTGAGTACATCCTAACGTGTTGCATTTATAATTAAAGGAAATGCATAAATTATTTCTTAGCTTTTAGTATCATTGTCATAATTTTTAAACTCAAATTCAGCATTTTATGTAATTTTTATTAAATTATTTTCCACGTAGTTATGAACATCCACATTTTTGCAAACACAATATCTAGTTTTCCATTATTTAGAATTATTTATTTTATTAAATTATTTATTATTAATTATTATTAATTATTATTTAATTATTATTATTTATTATTTAATATTTTTATGTATTATTTAATTATTATTATATACTATTAACCCTATTTTAATTTAAATAACAACCTAATTTAATTCATTTTACCTAAATTTATTCACCTTTTAACTTAATTTTGCCCAATTTCTTACAATTCTAGACATTTTTGAAACTCAATTCCAAATTTTCAATTTTAAGATCTCAGTTGTTGATCCTGAACATCCAACGACTGAGATCTAATACACATTTCTTTCCTTTTTAATCCAAAAATCTAACCCTAATTCTGAAATCAAACAACAGCCGCTCCTTCTCTCTCTATCAAACCTCTCTCCTTCTCTCTCTATCTAACCTCTCTTTCCCATGGCTGCCGCCGCTGATCAGTGGAGCAGAGCCACCGGGAAACCCTTCTCCAATAGCTTTCCCACCGTCCTCTATATGCGCCACCAACGCCTACTCCGGCGATACCAGATCTACCACTGCCTCCTTCCATTCGTCCTCGCCGCTGCCAGCCCCTCAGCCTCCATCACCAGCTCTCCCTCTACTTTCCCCTTTCCAGCGATGAACCACCATGCCAACGCCGCTCCAACATTGCCACGAGACCCCCTGTTCTCCAACCTTCTCCGTGAACCAACCGTCGCCGCCCCAGGTCATCTCTGTTGTCCACCCGCCACCAACCTTCCCCGTGCCGTTGATCCATTTGTCAAAAAAGAGATAAAAAACCCATGCACAGGTTTGCCTAAATATTTAAATGTTTGTGTTTAATTTTAATCTCTTTTCCCCTTCCTTAACAGATTTCGGACTCTGAATTAACAATGCATGAATGATTTATTTCATCCAATTCTTTGCCAAATTGTGTGCTTATGGTTTAAGACTACCAGATGTGAATAATCTAAATTTTAATAATGATCAATTTTGACATAGTTTGCTAATTCCAAAATTTGAAATTATCCATCTTCTTTGAATTAGTTGACAAATTTCTCGGCTAATACGTTTTATATTTTTATGGTTGGATTGATCTTGTGATAATTTGAATAAGATTTTGGTAAACAACATCTGATTGTGTATCACGTTTCTTGAATTACATCGTGGACTGATTTTTGTACAATTGATGATTTGAATTAGGTACAAAAATAATTAGGGATTATTTTACAAAATTAATTGCTCATAATTTATTTATGGTAAATTGAACAAATTTTCTCATCCCTAATTGACCCTAATTGCTTATCGATCTCTTAATTCACTAGTGATTGATGCTAACATGTTACTATTAATTTACCTTCCTTCTACGGAATATGCGACAACATGGCACTCACCTATATATAAGGTAACTTTCAGTATTATGGGAATCTAGTTTTTAATCATGACAGTCTTGATATTTTTTATTTATTAGATTTGGCCTAAGGAAAAAAATATTGTGAATGACTTTTACAAATATTGACTTCCCTTTTTAATTGGTATATGATTGATTCAGTAAGAGAAATTCTCTACTGGGATATTTTTTTACCATTTTTATGTTGGTTTTGTTTTACAATACTCAGCCTATATAAACAATTCTTCAATCTCTTAAGTTCACAAGTTCTTCTAAAGTTTTACAATTACCACTACTACTCTCTTGAACAAAGCATTAGTTACTTCCAATACAAAAAGTTATGGAAAACATCTTGTATATTTTGCTTTCTTTCTATTTCTATTTTACTACTGCTTGCAGGTAAGTCCCTCAAGGTCTTTGCAGGAGTGTTCTGGCATGGTGATACAACTCAGTGAAGAAAAATCCCAAGCTGAAGCAGAAATCGAGATGTTGAAGAAAAATATGAGCGTACGGTCTGCAGAAGTTGCAAATAAGCAACACCTGGAGGGAGTGAAGAAAATTGCAAAATTGGACGCAGAGCATCGGAGATTAAGTGGTCTTGTGTGGAAGAAGTCGCTTGCGCCTACAGGCTTGGCCCAGATTAAGCTTGACCTGACCACCCAAACAAATGACGACCTGGAGGGAGTGAAGAAAATTGCAAAATTGGATGCAGAGCGTCAGAGATTACGTGGTATTATGTGGATGAAGCTTGACTGGAGCACCCAAACAACATATGTGGAGCTTCGACCCCAATGACAATCCCAAAGTTACAATATACTACCTATTTTTTTGTTTTTTGTTGTTTTCATTCACTGGGTTCAATGTTGTATTAAATATTAAAGTATATAAGATAAATGGAGGGAATAGTTGTCTTATTTTCTATCAATCATTTCAGGAGCACTTGTTATTTTGTTTACTGATCGACTGACTCTATCCATCTACTTGATGAAATATTAGAGAAAGGAATGAATTTAGCGGATAATAAAGATAAGTGGAAGCATGCCAAACCTTCTTCTTCAAAGGCCAAGTTAATAGACAAACCAAGCTAGATAGTCTTCTATCACTAGATTTATGATAACAATTTTTTTTAAAACTACATATTATATCACACTATCAAAATAAAAATTTAAAAGGAAAATAATTTGGTTAAGTGAAAGGGTGTAATTGGTAGTCTCCACACGTCAATTCCGTGCAGTACTACTCAATGAAAATGGTGCACCCTAATATATCCAATACCCACTAGGCACTAGCCCAAACAGACAAAAAGATCATAATCCCTTTTCTTAAAGAAAAAAACAATAAAAAAGAATATTGTAAATATAAGCTTAAAAATTTGATGTTGAAATCATTGAAGTTTCAATACAGATTACTTTCTTCCTTTAGTTTGAATTTATGTGTCACTTAAATAGATCTAATAATATTTAATTTTATAAGTTAATCAAATTGATTTTCCATAAGTGAGGAGGAGTAAATTTAAATGAATAAGAAATATGGTAAGTAATACTAGTAAAAACAAGCAAGGGTTGTTTGGTTGTTGGTTCTAATTATGTTCAGTTGTTTGGTTATTTCATTTTCTACAACGTATAAAATATTAGTACAAATTAACTCATGATTTATACATGTTCTATTTAACTGGGAATGTATATTAATAACTAAATATGGTACTTATATGATATGCAAAGTTTTGTACAATGTAACTAAAAAAATTATGAAATACAATTGTTGGGTATATGAATAAAAATCCTATGTTATTAACTGAAAAAAATGAGAAATTATGAAATCAATTTAGTTTAATTTTTATCATTTTGTAATGTGTTAATATATTAGTATTATTTTATCATTGAGCGACTCCAAGCTTCAAACTCTTCACTTTCTTCCCTACCTTAGTTCCCAAACAAAAACTGCCCCATCGACAACCCAAAGTCGCGCTGAATGTTCACATCTGCACCTTTGGTTACCATCTCTATACAACAATCACCTCTCTACTCGGGGGCAGAGCCAGCATGTGTAATGGATGGGGGTTAACCGTATATTCCCACCAAGTGGGGTCTTGGGAGGGTAAGTGTAAGTAGTCCATATCACTACCTCAAATGTGAGATAGAGACGTTTCCGACAAACCCCCAGCTCAAAATCAGACAATCTAGATAAGGAATTGCAAAAGAACAGTTCATCGAACCCCCTTCGGTGGAAAATTATACTATTTATACATTACTAAAATCATATTATATGTATATATAATAGATGTCGAGCTCCTTTCGATAAGTTTTTCTACAAATTTTGAACCCCCTCTCCAACATATTAATTGGCCCAATAGAGTTAGATTGTTTCACAACAGTATTCACTTACTTTCCTTAGTTATCCAAACATAGAAACAATGAAATTACAAGAGACATTCATTCCCAATAGAAACAAAGATTCTGCAGTTTAACAATTATATAATCAACAACTCAAAGTGTCTGTGCCTTAATAGTCTTTTACTTGGAAAATCCAGTGAAAGGTCATTCACTACTAGAGACTAAAGAACATTTATCAAAGCAAAAGAACCCAAAAATGTTTTAGCATTGTTAATGAAAGCCAGGCGAAACGTGAATCTTTCATCAAGTCTAAGGAAAAACACCCTACTCAAAAGGACAACAGGAGTTAGAGACACCCCAGAAAAAAGTAGAAAAGCAATAAGCTCAACTACCACAGTCAGTTCACAGACAAATCCTAATTAGACGAAAGACAGTAAGTAAGTTCTAAGCTATTCTATTGTTAAATTGGTGTAAACAAGAAAAATAAAGTTTAATCATTCTAAACTAGTGAGGTAGCCTAAACCATGTTATTCTGTAATCCATCTCCAGAAAAACATCCTTTTATAAGCGAAAACTGCCAAAAACTAAGGAACTTGTTTGCGAGTTAAATTGCCAAGTACCTCAAAAAATGTCCATATTCTAGTCTACCTTTCCATATACAAAATCACTAGTACAACTAAACACCAGCTGTTGGAAACACATACCATACGATGACTGCTGTTAGTCTTCACCCCGCTTCACCATGACCAGTTTTAAGAAATGCTCCATGAGCCGAATTCCACGGTAAGTACTTGTGCGAACTGAACACAATCCCCAGCACCAAGGTCGGATTTGACAGAGTGGGATGTCATCAGACGTTAGTACTCGGGCATCTCCTCCTGTGCAACACAAGGTCAAATAAAGAGGAAAATGATTATGTCATGCTCAAAACTTAACTACCACTACTGCTATTGCTACCCATATCGGCTACAGCTGCACTACCAACAAGAAGCATCATGAAAACTTCTTTGTCCAACGCAAGTCAAATGGGAAACCAAAAGAATTCACTTTTTATAGTGAGGAGAAAATAGCATCAAGTATCCTACATGGGAAGGCACAAACGGGTTACGGAACTATATTCAAAACCGAACAACACAATCAAAAGCTAACTCACATAAGCTTTAATATAATAGGCTACGAGAGGAGATGCATTAGATAGCTAGTAAAAATAACCATACGCAATCCAAATTAAAATGACAGTTAAACAGAAAATATTATGAAATACGCAATACTACTGACATTACTTATAGTAAACTAGAATAAGAACTGCAAAAAACTAAAATTCAAGCAATCCAACCAATCCCATTGAGCGCGTAATGCTTGGAAGAGTAAACTGTATGTGAAACAAAACCAGCAGCTTGAAAGTGAAGTTCCCCTCCAGCAATAGGTAAGTTCTCAGATAAAATCAAGCACTGTGATCAGTGTTGTTGAGCCTGCTGACTTGGGGCACCACCATAGCCACCACCATATACAACTTGGCCACCATGAGGTCCATTTTGGTGAGCACTATAATTACCCGAACCTTGTGAATTTCCACTAGCATCGCCATAGCCACTGCCTATGTAACCTCCACTACCTGATTGCATGTCTCCCGATGCACCACCTCTACTAACTGGATTTCCATAAGCACCATCACCTACACTATATCCACCATAGCCGTAATCTTGATTTCCATAACCCGTGGCTCCAGCTGGAGACTGACCAACAGTAGATCCTCCATTAGCGTGTCCACCTCTACCACTACCACTTGAAGCACCCCGTGATGAATTACCTTATCCCAGGTTCCCATATCCAGAAGGACCCTGAGAACCCCACGAGCTTCTCGGTCCACCAGCTTGACCGCTACCATAACTAGCACCAGGCACATTTAGATTTCCGAAGGCTGCAACAACTGCTGGACCACCATATCTAGGATTGAGAGCCCCATATCCAGGATTGGCTCGACCATAACTTCCATAAGCACCATAACCCATACTATTGTAGGATGATCCATAACCATAACCCGGTGTACCATATCCGGAGGAACCATAAGGTGGATAGCCACCTACAGTGTTTTGTGACTACATGTATCTGTTGGTATCCATTCTGTCATAAGAACTGGGATTGTCACCAGATGCACCACACCCCTGGTAACTTCTACCACCCATACCACTACCACCGTTACCCGTGGAAAGACCACCAAAACCATCATAACTACCATCTCTTGGATGATCATGCTTTACTTCCACCTGTTTCCTACTGAGATCATGAAATGTCTTGTGTACTAAACTTCTGTTGAACCTGCAAGCGTCTTACTTATGACATCCTAAAAGTATATATGGAACAACAGGTCTGGAAAACCCAACAGATGTACAAATGATTTAAAATTCTTAAACAGAAGCCCCTTTACCCAAGCGATGGCACTATTACACAATAAAACTGAACTTATAAGACACATTTATTTAAGACATCACCACATGAAGTTTCCATTTGGTGTGCAACTAGCAACGAAGGGATGATTCAAGTTTCAAATTCTCTATTAAGTCATTAAAATCTTTAGGGAAAACAATGCTGTAAATTAGAATAAGGCTCACCATTAAACTAAAATAAACCACCATCATAGTGCTTTAATCAGTTACCTACTTACCTTCACCAGTGCAGAACTCATTGTGAATAAACCATTACCTATTGTCATTAACAATACAAAAGAGGACATTAGACTAATATAAACCTGTCTACACACTATCAACAGAAAGAAGAAAAACCTGACTATATCACAAATAAGGTCTGAAGTATACGTGAATCTTACCATTACCTCAATATCCGTCTACATATATAAATGTTTATTTGGTTTGGAATATCACCGGTAAATATGTGGTAGTTTCGATAATATTTTTTCATCATTAACTAAAAGTTTCAAATTTGAACACTAACATTGAGAAAATTGTTATTGATAGGTATTTTTCGTGAAATAAGAATTATTTGAAGGAATGTATATTGGATGGATTACTAAATTTTGAATATTAGAAAGTTAAAAAAATTGACTTATCTTTTTAAGAATCTTTTAAAATATTGAAATATCTACTTGTATAGGTTTCTATGGTAGATTTTGATATATTTCATAATTCAACAAAATATAGTTGTTATTTTTACAGTTTAGAATGTTTCTAAAGGCTGTAAATATTACATAGCCCATCACTTCTTCCTTTAAAAAAATAAAATTATATGATAAATGTGTTTGTGAAAATATTAAAATTTTATAAATGTTTTATTGGAAGGATGTTGATTAACTGATAGACTTGTAATTTTATAATATTGTGCGTTCTACAAAAGTCAATAAAATATCGTGCATTTTTTTACACGACTCTAAAAAAATATTAACTGGAAAAATATTTTCAAAATTTAACATTTATTTATATCCTAACATATTTGGTATTTTCTTGAAACAATAACTATTTTTAGTAATAATGATAGATAATTTGAGACAAACGAATATAGTACTACCTCTATCCACCTTTATTTTTTACTATAGATAAAAATGACTTTTTTACCATATTATTAAGTCATCGATTCAAGTTGTGAGAACAGTTTTTTACAGACATGCATAACAAGATTGCATACACTAAATTCTTATTGATTTTTCCTTTCAATTTTGCACATAACAGAAGTTTTAGTATACCCAATAACTCCCTTTTATTTTCGATTCACCTAATAGTTAGTGAGATGAACTGACTTATAATAATGAAGGATGCTCTAGTAAAAATATCAAGTTTTCAAATATTAATAAATAAAAATAAATGGAAAACATAATATTTGTGGACCAAAATAAATGCTTAAAAAGAAGCACCACATGTAAATCCTCACTTTTTCCCATAGAAGGATCAAATTTCATTCATGTGTGAGTGACAATTACTAGTGTACTGTATCCATTGCACATGTTAAATACTTATTTTTATCAACTTGTCGAAAATGGCCCTTTTAATTACTTGAAAACGACACATGTGTCCTCTTTATTACACCCAACATTTTCTCAAAATTTAATTTACACCCCCTAAAATAGAATTAATTTTCTGTTTTACACCCTTTTTTATTTAATTTTATGAAAACATTATAATATTTCTATTTAGGATTGAACGGTATTGATTTGATTGAATATCAATTAAGCAACCAACATTTTAGAATTTATTTTTTAGTATACATGATAAGGCTAAAATAAGGTATTTGTTGGTGCATTACATATTGGGTATTAATTCTTGTGGTTTAGTTTTGTCACTTACTTAATGTTTAAATGGGAATAACTAATTAAGCAAGCAAAATTTTAATACTGTATTAATTTGTGTCGACAATTACGAAGATAGGGCCAAATAAGGTATTGCAAAAAAATTTAATTTGTTGGTGCATTGTATATAAGGTATTAGTTCTTCTGTTTTAATTAATTATTTTGTTCTTAGTTATGTTCAAATGAAGATTATTAAATAAGCAACTTCACCAAATATAGTTATGAAAATTTACAACATGATTAATGAGGAAAGATACTGTTTTACAACAAAGTGGAAGTGTAGATTAATTAAATAATGGGGTTTGTCAAATCATATTTAGTTAGATTGCTTCATAAAAAAATTATTTGATTACACTCTTTAATTACGTGTGATACTGTTTGTAAATTACACTCTTTAGGATGGTCATTTGTTATCTTCCTTTGTGGACTAATATAAATAGACAGTGTTAGGGTTATTTTTGAGTCATTTGTTATCTCCCTTTATGGCCAATGAAGAAATTTTTCATCAATTTTTGAGGCCTATACAAATAAAAAGACGTATATTATATATATGAATACGTAATATAATAAATAAATTTATGCAATGATGAAATTTTTATAACATAAAATTTTTATGATTCGTATCTTGGAACCACGAGTTAGAACTATTAATTAATCAACAACCACTTTGTATGTCGTATTTAAAATCTATCTGAGCCCACCTTTTAAAAAAATGTATATTTTTATACATATAAGCACACAAATATTTACAATTTATTTTGATGATTATTTATTTGTTAAAAAATTTTTATTTAAAAGTGTTTATCCTGATGGGAGTGACATTTAACGAAGAGTTTAAATTTGTGTTTTCATTTTTTATATTTTTACACTTGTACAAAATATAAATTATAGTGTAAAATTTATTTTTGGGGCATTGGACGGAAATGCTTTTTACAAATGTTCATCACGTGCTTAGGCAAATATAGGTCGTTAATATTTATATTAAAAAATTAAATTAATTTAGATACTTACTCAATTAATTCATACTTATACATTGAAAGATATTGCATAGATTTTTCTTTAATATAATTTTTCTGATATTTTTTATTTTTCACACGATTCTCATCATACTTTAGGCAAATTTTGGTCATTACTAGTTATATTAAAATTGATTTAGATACTTAATCAAATAATTCACTTTTTTACAGTAATGGATATTATGTAGATTTTTTTACTTAAAATAATTTTTCTTTATTCAATTTTGTTTGTACGTACATATTTATATATTTTGCTTATATATATATTTTACGATAGCATACGCGTTATATTATTTTAATATATATCTTATATTTATATTTGCATGCATTGATTTGTTTTCTTTTTTATTTTTTTCTTTTTATAATAAACTTAAGTCTGGCCGGGAACTATATTTGTAGATTCTGAAGGGTGTCTAACCCCTTCCCTTCGCAATAATTTGAATCCTTGCCTAGAATCTAAATTGGTTTCGTCATACTCCCTCCGTTTCGAAAAGAATTACCTACTTTGATTTGGCACAAAGTTTAAGAAAATAAAGAAAATTGTTGAATCTTGTAGCCCTAAATTAAAATAGTGTCAAATGTATCTAAATGCCCTTTAATATTGTGGTCATAAACATGCCATTTGGAAAGTTTAAATTAAAGTATTGCCAAAAAATGAAGGGGTCATTCTTTTTTAAATGAACTAAAAAGGAAAGTAAGTCATTTCTTTTTAAACGGAGGGGATACTTGTTAATAAATAAATAGGTTTCCTATTTTTTCTTGAAAATTAGGTGGCGACTCTGTTGACACCCAATTTTGACCTCCCGATATCACTTTTAGGCTGTTATTATATCAAAATTATTTAATTTTAATTATCAATATTTTTAAATATTATTCTTACATTGAGTACATACTAACGTGTCGCATTTATAATTAAAGGAAATGCATAAATTATTTCATAGCTTTTAGTATCATTGTCATAATTTTTAAACTCAAATTTAGCATTTTATGTAATTTGTATTGATATTTATTAAATTATTTTCCACGTAGTTATGCACATCCACATTTTTGCAAACACAATATCTAGTTTTCCAATATTTAGCATTATTTATTTTATTAAATTATTTATAATTAATTATTATTATTTATTAATTAATTATTATTATTATTTATTACTTATTATTTAATATTGTTATGTATTATTTAATTATTATTATTATATACTATTATCACTATTTTAATTTAAATAACTGCCTAATTTAATTCATTTTGCCTAAATTTATTCACTTTTTAACTTAATTTTGTCCAGTTTCTTACAATTCTAGCCATTTTTGAAACTCAATTCCAAATTTTTAATTTTTAGATCTCAGTCGTTGATCCTAAACGGATCTAACGACTGAGATTTGATACACCTTTCTTTCCTTTTTAATCCAAAAAACTAATCCTAATTCCAAAACCAGACAACATCCGCTCTTCTCTCTATCTAACCTCTCTCCTTCTCTCTCTATCTAACCTCTCTTTCCCATGGCTGTCGCCGCTGATCGGCGGAGTAGCGCCACCAATACCCCCTTCTCCAATAGCTTTCCCACCGCGCTCTATATGCGCCGCCAACGCCTACTCTGGCGATACCAAATCTACCATTGCCTCCTACCATTCGTCCTTGCCGCTGCCAGCGTCGCGCCAACCTTTTCCCCTTCTCTCATTCTATTTTCCCCTTTTCGACAATGCACCAGCACGCCAACGCTGCTCCAACATTGCCACGAGACCCCCTGCTCTCCAACCTCCTCCGTGAACCAACCGTCGCCGCCCCAGGTCATCTCCGTCATCCACCCGCCACCAACCTTCTCCGTTCCATTGATCCATTTGTTAAAAATAAGATGAAAAACCCATCTACAGGTTTGCCTAAATATTTAAATGTTTGTGTTTACTTTTAATCTCTTTTCCCCTTCTTTAACAGATCTCGGAATTTGAATTAACAATGTATGAATGATTTATTTCATCCGATTCTTATCCATTTTGTGTGCTTATGTTTTAAGACTACCAGATGTGAAAAATCTAACTTTTAACAATGATCAATTTTGTCATAGTTTGCTATTTCTGAATTTTGAAATTATCCATCTTCTTTGAATTAGTTGACAAATTTCTCGGCTCGTGATTATAATGGAGAACATTTGACTGCGTATTATATTTTTATGGTTGGATTGATCTTGTGATAATTTGAATAAGATTTTGGTGAAGAACATCTGATTGTGTATCACATTTCTTGAATTACATCGTGGAATGATTTTTGTATAATTGATGATTTGAATTAGGTAAAAAAATAATTAGGGATTAGTTACAAAATTAATTGCTCATAATTTATTTATGGTAAATTGAACAAATTTTCTCATCCCTAATTGACCCTAATTGATTATCGATCTCTTAATTGATTAGTGATTGATGCTAACATGTTATTATCAATTTACCTTCCTTCTACGGAATATGCGACAACATGGCACTCACCTATATATAAGGTAACTTTCAGTATTATGGGAATCTAGTTTTTAATCATGACAGTCTTGATATTTTTTATTTATTTGATTTGGCCTAAGGAAAACAATATTGTGAATGTCTTTTACAAATATTGACTTTCCTTTTTAATTGGTATATGATTGATTCAGTAAGAGAAATTCTCTTACTGAGATATTTTTTTACCATTTTTATGTTGGTTTAGTTTTACAATACTTAGCCTATATAAATAATAGTTCACAAGCTCTTAAGTTCACAAGTTCTTAAGTTTTACAATTACCAGTACTACTCTCTTAAACAAAGCATTAGTTACTTTCAATACAAAAAGTTATGGAAAACATGTTGCATATTTTGCTGTGTTGGGCTTTCTTTCTATTTCTATTTTACAACTGCACTGAAAGAGTGCATGCGGCAGATATATTTAAGGGTAAACAGGAAATCAAGAAACCTAACTATGTGCAAATTTCCATTGAATCTTATTCACATTTGACTGGACTGGAGGATCAAGTTAAGTCTCTTAAATTGGCTGCTGCACAGTCATAAATGACTAATAAGGAAAACCTGGGAAAACAATATGCTAAAGTTGCTGAAGAAGCTGTCTCAGGTGATGTTCCTTATTGACCTATGTTTTTCTTGCAACTTGTGTTTTGCAACTTGGTACTGAATTCTTTTATTCACATCTGTCTATACAGGTTGGGAGAAGGCTGAGTCAGAAGCCGCGACACTGAAAAATCACCTGGAATCCTTTACTCTTTTGAAGCTTACTACTGAAGACAGGGTATCACATCTGGATGGTGCACTGAAGGAGTGTATGTGGCAAATCGATCAAGTTAAGTCTCTTAAGGAACAAGTGAGTGGTTTAGAGGATGAAGCCAAGGATTTGAATGAAAAGTTGGCTGCTGCACAGTCAGAAATGACTAATAAGGAAAACCTGGGAAAACAATATGCTAAAGTTGCTTAAGAAGCTGTCTCAGGTGATGTTCCTTAATGACTTGTGTTTTCTTACAACAAGTGTTTTGCAACTTGATACTCGAATTCTTTTATTCACATCTCTCTGTACAGGTTGGGAGAAGGCTGCCAAACAGTTTGACAAAATAAAGCATGAGTTTGAAGAAAAATAAGCTAACCTGGACCAACAGTTACTCAGGTGTGCAGTGGAAAATTCTGCACTCTCAAGGTCTTTGCAGGAGCATTCTAGCATGGTGATACAACTCAGTAAAGAAAGCGCCCAAGCTAAAGCAGAAATTTATATATTGAAGAAAAATATGAGCGTACGGTCTGCAGAAGTTGCAAACAAGCAACACCTGGAGGGAGTGAAGAAAATTGCAAAATTAGATGCAGAGCGTCGGAGATTACGTGGTCTTGTGTGGAAGAAGTTGCTTGGGCCTTCAGCCTTGGCCCAGATAAAGCTTGACCTGACCACCCAAACATATGACCTGGAGATTGCAAAATTGGACGCAGAACGTCAGAGATTAAGTGGTCTTGTGTGGAAGAAGTTGCTTGGGCCTACAGCCTTGGCCCAGATGAAGCTTGACCTGACCACCCAAACAATATATGTGGAGCTTCGACCCCAATTAAAATCCCAAAGTTACAACATACTACCTATTTCTTTTGTTTGTTGTTGTTTTCATTCACTGCATTCGATGTTGTATTAAAGTTAAAGTATATAAGATAAATGCATGGAATAGTTGTCTTATTTTCTATCAATCATTTCAGGAGCACTTGTTATTTTATTTTTACTGATCGACTGACTCTATCCATCTACTTTATGAAATATCAGAGAAAGGAATGAATTTAGCGGATAATAAAGATAAGTCGAAGCATGCCGAACCTTCTTCTTCAAAGGCCAAGTTAATAGACGAACCAAGCTAGATAATCTTCTATCACTAGATTTATGATAACAATTTTTTTTACAACTACATATTATATCACACTATCAAAACTACATATTATATCACACTATTTATGAACCATTTTCATCGTTGGAAAATAAGCTCCCGTTAACTGTAAAGTCACATGGCATAGAGGGTCACTGAGAACAAGATGATACTTAGGTGAAATGGTTGTTTGTATACGCTTGTGAACACACGGTCTTATGCTAGAATATGTGACTTGTTTTGCTCTACTGGAGTATAAACAATGAAGGTTGAACATGTATATATTTTGTAATCATATGCTAAAATATTTGACTTGTTTTGCTCTATCGGGGTGTATAAACATGAAGGTTGAAACTGTATATTTTGCGATCATATGCTAAAATATGTGACTTGTTTTGATCCATTAAAGTATAAACATTAAGGTTGAACATATATATTTTGTAATCATATGCTAAAATATATGACTTGTTTTGCTCCATAGGAGTACAAACATGAAGGTTGAACATGTATATTTAGTAATCAAATTCTAAAACATGCTAAAACATGTATATTTTTCTACCCAGTATATTCCCACCAAGTCGAAATGATAGTCTCTATTATTCAGACGGTTTAAGCCATCCTAGCATACCATAAACCCCCTTCTAGTGAACAATTTGTCAATTGTACAATTCATTCAAGTGAACAATCTGTCACTTGCACAATTCTTTAATATTTTGAATTAATAATTGTAGAAAGATTTTACGTTTACGGTGATCTATGCCTCATTTGTAATGGTGACCTTGTGAAAATCAATTTAGTTTAATTTTTATCATTTTGTAATATGTTAATCTATTAGTATTGTTTTATCATTGAGTGACTCCAAGCTTCTAACTCTTCACTTTCTTCCCTACCTTAGATCCCAAACAAAAATTGCCCCATCGACAACCCAAAATCGCGCTGAATGTTTACATCTCCACCTTTGGTTGCCATCTCCATGCAACAATCACCTCTCTACTCGGGGGAAGAGCCAGCATGTGTAATGGATGGGGGTTCACCGTATATTCCCACCAAGTGGGGTCTTGGGAGGGTAAGTGTAAGCAGTCTATACTACTACCTCAAATGTGAGATAGAGACGCTGTTTCCGACAAACCCCCGGCTCAAAATCAAACAATCTAGATAAGGAATTGCAAAAGAACCGTTCACCGAACCCCCTTCGGCGGAAAATTATACTATTAATACATTACTAAAATCATATTATATGAATATATAATAGATGTCGAGCTCCTTTCGTTAAGTTTTTCTTCAAATTTTGAACCCCCTCTCCAACATATTAATTGTCCCAATAGAGTTAGCTTGGTTCACAACAGTATTCACTTACTTTTCTTAGTTATCCAAACATAGAAACAATGAAATGAAAAGAGTCATGCATTCCCAATAGAAACAAGGATTCTACAGTTTAACAATAATAGAATCAGCAACTCAAAGTGTCTGTGCCTTAGCTATATGATATCCTTGGTTGGCAAAACATGGTAGAACTTCACTAAGCATAGTCTTTTACTTGGAAAATCCAGTGAAAGGTCATTCCCTACTTGAGACTAAAGAACATACATCAAAGCAAAAGAACCCAAAAATGTTTCAGCATTGTTAATGAAAGCTAGGCGAAACGTGAATCTTTCGTCAAGTCTAAGGAAAAACACCCTACTCATAGGGACAACAGGAGTTAGAGACACCCCAGAAAAAAGTAGAAAAGCAATAAGCTCAACTACCACAGTCAGTGCACAAACAATCCTAATAAGACCAATGACAGTAAGTAAGTTCTAAGCTATTCTACTGTTAAATTGGTGTAAACAAGAAAAATAAAATTTAATCATTCCAAACTAGGGAGGTAGCCTAAACCATGTTATTCTTTAATCCATCTCCAGAAAAAACATCCTTTTATAAGCGAAAACCGCAAAAAAATAATGAACTTGTTTGCGAGTTAAATTTCCAAGTACCTCGAAAACATGGCCATATTCTAGTCTATCTTTCCATATACAAAATCACTAGTACAACTAAACACCAGCTATTGGCAACACATACCATACGATGACTGCTGTTAGTCTACACCCCGCTTCACCATGACCAGTTTCAGGAAATGCACTATGAGCAAAATTCCACGGTAAGTACTTGTGCGCACTGAACACAATCCCCAGTACCAAGGTCGGATTTGATAGGTTGCGATATCATCAGACGTTAGTACTCGAGCATCTCCTCCTGTGCAACACAAGGTCAAATACAGAGGAAAATGATTATGTCATTCTCATAACTTAAGTACCACTACTGCTATTGCTACCCATATTGGCTATAGCTGCACTACCAACAAGAAGCATCACAAAAACTTTTTTTTCCAATACAAGTCAAGTGGGAAACCAAAAGAATTCATTTTTTTATAGTGAGGAGAAACTAGCATCAAGTATCCTGCTTGGGAAGGCACAAACAGGTTACGGAACTATATTCAAAACAGAACAACACAATCAAAACATGAATCACAAAAACTTTGACATAACAGGCTACGAGAGGAGATGCATTAGATAGCTAGTAAAAATAACCATACACAAGCCAAATTAAAATGACAGTTAAACAGAAAATATTATGAAATAGGCAATACTACTACATTACTTATAGTAAACTAGAATAAAAACTACAAAAAACTAAAATTCAAGCAAACCAACCAATCCCATTGAGCGCGCAATACTTGCAAGAGTAAACTGTATGTGGAATGAAACCAGCAGCGTGAAAGTGAAGTTCCCCTCCAGCAATAGGTAAGTTCTCAGATGAAATCAAGCATTGTGATCAGTGTTGTTGAGCCTGCGGACTTAGAGCACCATCATAGCCACCACCATATCCAACTTGGCCACCATGAGGTCCATTTTGCTGAGCACCATAATTACCCGAACCTTGTGAATTTCCACTAGCATCACTATAGCCACTGCCCATGTAACCCCCACCACCTGATTACATGTCTCCCAATGCACCACCTCTACCAACTGGATTTCCATAACCACCATCACCTCCACCATATCCTCCATAGCCATAACCTTAATTTCCATAACGCGTAGCTCCAGCTGGAGACTGACCAACAGTAGATCCTCCATTAGCGGGTCCACCTCCAACACCAGCACTTGAAGAACCCCATGATGCATTACCATAGCCCATGTTCCCATATCCAGAAGGACCCTAAGAACCCTACGAGCTTCTTAATCTACCAGCTTGACAGCTACCATAACTAGCACCAGGCACATTTGGATTTTCGAAGGCTGAAGCAACTGCTGGACCACCATATCTAGAATTGACAGCCCCATAGCCAAGATTAGCTCCACTGTAACTTCCATAAGCACCATAGCCCATGCCATTGTTGGACGATCCATAACCATAACCCGGTGTACCATATCCGGAGGAACCATAAGGTGGATATCCACCTATAGTGTTTTGTGACTGCATGTATCTCTTGATATCCATTCTGTCATAAGAACTGGGATTGTCACCCGATGCACCATACCCCTGGTAACTTCCACCACCCATACCACTACCACTGTTGCCCGTGGAACGACCACCAAAACCACCAGAACTACCATCTCTTGGAAGAGCATGCTTTACTTCTACTTGTTTCCCACTGAGATCATGAAATATCTTGTGTACTGAACTTCTATTGAACCTACAAGCGTCTTACTTACGACATCCTGAAAGTATATATGGAACAACAGGTCTGGAAAATCCAACAGATGTACAAATGATTTAAAATTCTTAAACAGAAGCACCTTTACCCAAGCGATGGCATTATTACACAAGAACACTGAACTTAAAAGACACGTTGATTTAAGACATCACCACAGCAAGTTTCCATTGGCTGTGCAACTAGCAACGAAGGGATGATTCAAGTTTCAAATACTCTATTAAGTCATTAAAATGGTTAGGGCAAACAATGCTCTAAATTAGAAGAAGGTGCACCAATAAACAAAAATAAACCACCATCATAGTGCTTTAATCAGTTACCTACTTACCTTCACCACTGTAGAACTCATTCTAAATAAACCATTACCTATTGTCATTAATAATACAAAAGAGGACATTTGACTAAAATAAACCTGTCTTCACACTATCAACAGAAAGAAGAAAAACATGACTCAATCACAAATAAGGTCTGAAGTATACGTGAATCTTACAACTACCTCAATATCTGTCTACATATATAAATGTTTATTTGGTTTGGAATATCACCTGTAAATATGTCGTGGGTTCGATAATATTTCTTCATCATTAACTAAAAGTTTCAAATTTGAACACTAACATATAGAAAATTGTTGTTGATAGGTATTTTTCGTGAAATAAGACTTGTTTGAAGGAATATATATTGGTTGGATTACTAAATTTCGAATATTAGAAAGTTAAAGAAATTGACTTATCTTTTTAAGAATCTTTTAAAATATTGAAATATCTATTTGTATGGGTTTCTAAGTTAGATTTTAATATATTTCACAATTCTACAAAATATAGTTGTCATTTTACTGTTTAGAATGTTTCTAAAGGCTGTAAATATTACCTAGCCCATCAGTTCTTCCTTTAAAAAAATAAAATTATACGATAAATGTGTTTGTGAAAATATTAAAATTTTATAATGTTTTATTGGAAGGAATGCTGATTAACCGATAGAATTGAAATTTTATAATATTGTGCGTTCTGCAAAAGTCAATAAAATATCATGCATTTTTTTACACGACTCCAAAAAAATATTAACTGGAAAAAATATTTTCAAAATTTAACCTTTATTTATATCCTAACATATTTGGTATTTTCTTGAAACAATAACTATTTTTAGTAATAATGATAGATAATTTGAGATAAACGAATATAGTACAACCTCTATCCACCTTTATTTTTTACTATAGTAAAAAAATCACTTTTACCATATTATTAAGTCATCGATTCAAGTTGTGAGAAAAGTTTTTTACAGACATGCATAACAAGATTGCATACACTAAATTCTTATTGATTTTTTCTTTCAATTTTGCACATAACAGAAGTTTTAGTATACCCAATAACACTCTTTTATTTTCAATTCACCTAATAGTTAGTGAGATGAAATGACTTATAATAACGATGTAAGCTCTAGTAAAAATATCAAGTTTTCAAATATAAATAAATAAAAATAAACGGAGAAAACATAATATTTGTGGACCAAAATAAATGCTTAAAAAAAAGCACCACATGTAAATCCTTACTTTTTCCCATACAAGGATCAAATTGCATTCATGTGTGAGTGACAATTACTAGTGTACTGTATCCATTCCAAATGTTTAATACTTATTTTTATCAACTTGTCGAAAATGACCCTTTTAATTACTTGAAAACGACACGTGTCCTCTTTATTACACCCTACATTTCCTGAAAATCTAATTTACACCCCCCAAAATAGAATTAATTTTCTCTTTTACACCCTTTTTTATTTAATTTTATGAAAACATTATAATATTTCTATTTAATATTGAACGGTATTGATATGATTGAATATCAATTAAGAAACCTACATTTTAGAATTTATTATTTAGTATACATGATAAGGCTAAAATAAGGTATTTGTTGGTGCATTACATATTGGGTATTAATTCTTGTGGTTTAGTTTTGTCTCTTAGTTAATGTTTAAATGGGAATAACTAATTAAGCAACCGAAATATTAGTACTGTATTAATTTGTGTCGACAATTACGAAGATAGGGCTAAATAAGGTATTGCAAAATAATTTAATTTGTTGGTGCATTGCATATAGGGTATTAGTTCTTGTGGTTTAATTAATTATTTGATTCTTAGTTATGTTTAAATGAAGATTATTAAATAAGCAACTTCACCAAATCTAGTTATGAAAATTTACAACATGATTAATGAGGCAAGATATTGTTTTACAACAAAGTGGAAGTGTAGATTAATTAAATAATGGGGATTGTCAAATCATGTTTAGTTAGATTGCTTCATAAAAAAAAATATTTGATTACACTCTTTAATTACGCGTGATACTATTTACAAATTACACTCTTTAGGAAGGTAATTTGTTATCTCCCTTTGTGAACTAATATAAATAGACAGTGTTAAGGTTATTTTTGAGTCATTTGTTATCTCCCTTTATGGCCAATGAAGAAATTTTTCATCAATTTTTTAGGCCTGTACAAATAAAAAGACATATATTATATATATAAATACGTAATAAAATAAATAAATTTGGGCAATGATGAAATTTTTATAACGTAAAAGTTTTATGATTCGTATCTTGGCAACACGAGTTAGGACGACTAATAAATCAGCAACCACTTCGTATGTCGTATTTAAAATCTAATCTGAGCCCACCTTTTAAAAAATTATATATTTTTATACATATAAGAACACAAATATTTTTAATTTATTTTGATAATTATTTATTTGTTAAAAACATTTTTATTTACAAGTGTTTATCAAGGTTGGGAATACTTGACGGGAGTGACATTTAACGAAGAGTTTAAATTTTGTGTTTGCATTTTTTATATTTTTACACTTGTACAAAATATAAATTGTAGTGTAAAATATATTGTTGGGGCATTGGACGGAAATGCTTTTTACAAATGTTCATCATGTGTTTAGGAAAATTTAGATACTTACTCAATTAATTCATAGTTATACATTGAAAGATATTGCATAGTTTTTTCTTTAATATAATTTTTCTGATATTTTTTATTTTTCAAGCGATTCTCATCACACTTTAGGCAAATTTAGGTTATTACTAGTTATATTAAAATTGATTTAGATACTTAATAAAATAATTCTCTTTTTTACATTAATGGATATTATGTAGAATTTTTTCTTAAAATAATTTTTCTTTATTCAATTTTGTATTTACGTGCATATTTATATATTTTTCTTATATATATATATATATTTTACTAGAGCATACGCATTATATTATTTTAATATATATTTTATATTTGTATTTGCATGCATTGATTTTTTTTCTTTTTTCTTTTTCCTTTTTATAATAAACTTAAGTATGGCCGGGAACCATATTTGTAGATTCTAAAGGGTGTCTAACCCCTTCCCTTTACAATAATTTGAATTATTACCTAGAATCTATGTTGGTTTCGTCACACTCCCTCCGTTTCGAAAAGAATTACCTACTTTGATTTGGCACAAAGTTTAAGAAAATAAAGAAAATTTTTGAATCTTGTAGCCTTAAATTAAAGTAGTGTCAAATGTATCAAAATGCCCTTTAATCTTGTGGTCATAAACATGTCATTTGGAAAGTTTAAATTAAAGTACTACCAAAAAATAAAAGGGGTCATTCTTTTTTAAACGAACTAAAAAGGAAAGTAATTCATTTCTTTTTAAACGGAGGGAGTACTTGTTAATGAATAAATAGGTTTCCTATTTTTTTTCTTGAAAATTAGGTGGCGACTCTGTTGACACCCAATTTTGACCTCCTGATATCACTTTTAGATTGTTATTATATCAAAATTATTTAATTTTAATTATTAATATTTTTAAATATTATTCTTACATTGAGTACATACTAACGTGTCGCATTTATAATTAAAGGAAATGCATAAATTATTTCTTAGCTTTTAGTATCACTGTCATAATTTTTAAACTCAAATTCAGCATTTTATGTAATTTTTATTAAATTATTTTCCACGTAGTTATGCACATCCACATTTTTGCAAACACAATATCTAGTTTTCCATTATTTAGCATTATTTATTTTATTAAATTATTTATTATTAATTATTATTATTTATTATTCAATTATTATTATTGTTTATTATTTAATATTATTATCTATTATTTAATTATTATTATTATATACTATTATCCCTATTTTAATTTAAATAACAGCCTAATTTAATTCATTTTACCTAAATTTATTCACCTTTTAACTTAATTTTTTCCAATTTCTTACAATTCTAGCCATTTTTGAAACTCAATTCCAAATTTTCAATTTTTAGATCTCAGTTGTTGATCCTGAACGGATCCAACGACTGAGATCTGATACACCTTTCTTTCCTTTTTAATCTAAAAATCTAACCCTAATTCCAAAATCAAACAACATCCGCTCCTTCTCTCTCTATCTAACCTCTCCCCTTCTCTCTCTATCTAACCTCTCTTGCCCATGGCTACTGCCGCTGATCAGCGGAACAGCGCCATCGAGACCCCCTTCTATAATATCTTTCCTACCGCCCTCTATATGCGCCGCCAATGCCTACTCCGGTGATACCAGATCTACCACTGCCTCCTGCCATTCGTCCTCGCCGCCGCCAGCGCCGCCTCGCCAACGCCTACTTCGGCGATACTAGATCTACCACTACCTCCTACGGTTCATCCTTGCCGCGCCACCAATGCCTACTCCGGCGATACCAGATCTGCCATAGCCTCCTGCCGTTCGTCCTCGCCGCTGCCAGCGCCGCACCGCCTGCCCCTCAGCCTCCATCATCATCTCTCCCTACATTTTCCCCTTTATGGTGATGAACCAGCACGCCAACGCTGCTCTAACATTGCCACGAGACCCCCTTTCTCTCCAACCTCCTCCGTGAACCAACCGTCGCCGCCCCAGGTCATCTCCGTCGTCCACCCACCACTAACCTTCTCCGTGCCATTGATCTATTTGTCAAAAAAGAGATGAAAAAACCATACACAGGTTTGCCTAAATATTTAAATGTTTTTGTTTAATTTTAATCTCTTTTCCCCTTCTTTAACAGATTTCAGACTCCGAATTAACAATGCATGAATGATTTATTTCATCCAATTCTTTGCCATTTTGTGTGCTTATGTTTTAAGACTACCAGGTGTGAAAAATCTAAATTTTAATAATGATTAATTTTGTCATTGTTTGCTAATTCTGAATTTTGAAATTATCCATCTTCTTTGAATTAGTTGACAAATTTCTCGGCTATTTGACTGCGTATTATATTTTTATGGTTGGATTGATATTTTGATTATTTGAATAAGACTTTGGTAAAGAACATCTGATTGTGTATCACGTTTCTTGAATTACATCGTGGACTGATTTTTGTACAATTGATGATTTGAATTAGGTACAAAAATAATTAGGGATTATTTTACAAAATTAATTGCTCATAATTTATTTATGGTAAATTGAACAAATTTTCTCATCCCTAATTGACCCTAATTGATTATCGATCTCTTAATTGATTAGTGATTGATGCTAATATGTTACTATTAATTTACCTTCCTTCTATGGAATATGCGACAACATGGCACTCACCTATATATAAGGTAACTTTCAGTATTATGGGAATCTAGTTTTTAATCATGACAGTCTTGATATTTTTTATTTATTGGATTTGGCCTAAGGAAGAAAATATTGTGAATGACTTTTACCAATATTGACTTTCCTTTTTAATTAGTATATGATTGATTCAGTAAGAGAAATTCTCTTACTGAGATATTTTTTTACCATTTTTATGTTGGTTTAGTTTTACAATACTCAGCCTATATAAACAATTCTTCAAGCTCTTAAGTTCACAAGTTCTTCTTAAGTTTTACAATTACCACTACTACCCTCTTAAACAAAGCATTTGTTACTTTTAATACAAAAAGTTAAGGAAAACATATTGCATATTTTGCTGTGTTTTGCTTTCTTTCTATTTCTGTTTTACTACTGCTTGCAGGTAAGTCCCTTAAGGTCTTTGCAGGAGTGTTCTAGTATGGTGATACAACTCAGTGAAGAAAAAGCCCAAGCTGAAGCAGAATTTGAGATATTGAAGAAAAATATGAGCGTACAGTCTGCAGAAGTTGCAAACAAGCAAAACCTAGAGAGAGTGAAGAAAATTGCAAAATTGGACGCAGAGCATCGGAGATTAAGTGGTCTTGTGTGGAAGAAGTTTCTTGGGCCCATAGCCTTGGCCCAGATGAAGCTTGACCTGACCACCCCAAACGTATGACGACCTGGAGGGAGTGAAGAAAATTTCAAAACTGTACGCAGAGAGTCAGAGATTACGTGGTCTTGTGTGGATAAAGCTTGACCAGACCACCCAAACAACATATGTGGAGCTTCGACCCCAATTACAATCCCAAAGTTACAATATATTGCCTATTTTTTTTATTTGTTGTTGTTTTCATTTCACCGGGTTCGATGTTGTATTCAATTTAAAGTATATAAGATAAATGAATGGAATTGTTGTCTTATTTTCTGTTAATCATTTCAGGAGAACTTGTTATTTTTTTTACTGATCGACTAACTCTATCCATCTACTTTATGAAATATCAGATAAGGGAATTAATTTAGCGGATAATAAAGATAAGTCGAAGTATGCTGAACCTTCTTATTCAAGGGCCAAGTTAATGGACGAACCAAGCAAGATAGTCTTCTATCACTAGATTTATGATAACAATTTTTTTTAAAACTAGATATCATATCACACTATCAAAATAAAAATTTAAAAGGAAAATAATTTGGTTAAGTGAAAGGGTGTAATTGGTGGTCTCCACACGTCAATTTCGTGCAGTACTACTCAATGAGAATGGTGCACCCTGATATATCCAATACCCACTAGGCACTAGCCCAAACAAACAAAAACATCATAATCCCTTTTCTTAAAAAAAAAAACAATAAAAAAAATATTGTAAATATAAGCTTACAAAGTTGATGTTCAAATCATTGAAGTTTCAATACAGATTAATTTCTTTCTTTAGTTTCAATTTATGTGTCGCTTAAATAGATCTAATATAATTTAATTTTATAAGTTAATCAAATTGATTTTCCATAAGTGAGGAGGAGTAAATTTAAATGAATGAGAAATATGGTAAGTAATACTACTAAAAACAAGCAAGGGTTGTTTGGTTGTTGGTTATAAGTATGTGCAGTTATTTGGTTATTTCATTTTCGACAACGTATAAAATATTAGTACAAATTAACTCATGATTTATACATGTTCTATTTAACTGGGAATGTATATTAATAACTAAATATTGTACTTATATGATATGCAAAGTTTTGTACAATGTAACTATAAAAATTAGGAAGTACAAATGTTGGGTATATGAATAAAAATCCTACATTATTAATTTTAAAAAAAATGAGAAATTATGAAATCAATTTAGTTTAATTTTTATAATTTTGTAATATGTTAATCTATTAGTATTATTTTATCATTGAGTGACTCCAAGTGTCTAACTCTTTACTTTCTTCCCTACCTTAGTTCCCTAACAAAAACTGCCCCATCGACAACCCAAAATCGCGCTGAATTTTCACATCTCCACCTTTGGTTGCCATCTCTATACAACAATCACCTCTCTACTTGGGGGAGGAGCCAACATGTGTAATGGATGGGGGTTCACCGTATATTCCCACCAAGTGGGGTCTTGGGAGGGTAAGTGTAAGCGGTTCATACCACGACCTCAAATGTGAGATAGAGACGTTGTTTCCGACAAACCCCCGACTCAAAATCAAACAATCTATATAAGGAATTGCAAAAGAAGCGTTCACCGAACCCCCTTCGGTGGAAAATTATACTATTTATACATTACTAAAATCATATTATATGTATATATAATAGATTCGAGCTCCTTTCGATAAGTTTTTCTTCAAATTTTGAACCCCCTCTCCAACATATTAATTGGCCCAATAGAGTTAGCTTGGTTCACAACAGTATTCACTTACTTTCCTTAGTTATCCAAACATAGAAACAATGAAATGACAAGAGTCATGCATTCCCAATAGAAACAAAGATTCTGCAGTTTAACAATTATAGAATCAGCAACTCAAAGTGTCTGTGCCTTAGCTATATGATATCCTTGGTTGGCGAAACGTGGTAGAACTTCACTAAGGATAGTATTTTACTTGGAAAATCCAGTGAAAGGTCATTCACTACTTGAGACTAAAGAACATACATCAAAGCAAAAGAATCCAAAAATGTTTTAGCATTGTTAATGAAAGCCAGGCGAAACGTGAATCTTTCGTCAAGTCTAAGGAAAAACACCCTACTCAAAGGGACAACAGGAGTTAGAGACACCACAGAAAAAAGTAGAAAAGAAATAAGCTCAACTACCACAGTCAGTGCACAGACAAATCCTAATTAGACGAAAGACAGTAAGTAAGTTCTAAGCTATTCTACTGTTAAATTGGTGTAAACAAGAAAAATAAAGTTTAGTCATTCTAAACTAGTGAGGTAGCCTAAACCATGTTATTCTGTAATCTATCTCCAGAAAAGCATCCTTTTATAAGCGAAAACCTCCAAAAACTAAAGAACTTGTTTGCGAGTTAAATTGCCAAGTACCTCAAAAACATGGTCATATTCTAGTCTACCTTTCCATATACAAAATCACTAGTACAACTAAACACCAGCTGTTGGCAACACATACCATACGATGACTGCTGTTAGTCTTCACTCCACTTCACCATGACCAGTTTTAGGAAATGCACCATGAGGCAAATTCAACGGTAAGTACTTGTGTGCACTGAACTGAATCCCCAGCACCAAGGTCGGATTTGATAGAGTGGGATGTCATCAGACATTAGTAATCGGGCATCTCCTCCTGTGCAACACAAGGTCAAATACAGAGGAAAATGATTTTATCATTCTCAAAACTTAACTACCACTATTGCTATTGCTACCGATATCGTCTATAGCTGCACTGCCAATAAGAAGCATCTCAAAAACTTCTTTATCCAATGCAAGTCAAATGGGAAGCCAAAAGAATTCATTTTTTTATAGTGAGGAGAAACTAACATCAAGTATCCTGCTTGGGAAGGCACAAATGGGTTACGGAACTATATTCAAAACCGAACAACACAATCAAAAGATGACTCACAAAAGCTTTAACATAACAGGCTACGAGAGGAGATGCATTAGATAGCTAGTAAAAATAACCATACTCAAGCCAAATTAAAACGACAGTTAAACAAAAAATATTATGAAATTGGCAATACTACTGACATTACTTATAGTAAACTAGAATAAGAACTGCAAAAAACTAAAATTTAAGTAAAGCAACCAATCCCATTGAGCGTGCAATGCTTGCAAGAGTAAACTGTATGTGGAACGAAACCAGTAGCGTGAAAGTGAAGTTCCCCTCCAGCAATAGGTAAGTTCTCAGATGAAATCAAGCACTGTGATTAGTGTTGTTGATCCTGCGGACTTGGAGCACTATCATAGCCACCACCATATCCAACTTGGCCACCATAAGGTCCATTTTGCTGAGCACCATAATTACCCGAACCTTGTGAATTTCCACTAGCATCACCATAGCCACTGCCCATGTAACCCCCACCACCTAATTGGATGTATCCCGATGTACCACCTCCACCAACTGGATTTCCATAAGCACCATCACCTCCACCATATCCACCATAGCCATAACCTTGATTTCCGTAACCCGTGGCTCCAGCTTGAGACTGACCAACAGTAGATCCTCTATTAGCGTGTCCACCTTCACCACCATCACTTGAATCACCACATAATGCATTACCATAGCCCATGTTCCCATATCCAGAAGGACCCTGAGAACCCCACGAGCTTCTCGATCAACCAGCTTGACCGCTACCATAACTAGCCCCAGGGACATTTGGATTTCCAAAGGCAGCAACAACTGTTGGACAACCATATCAAGCACCATAACCCATGCCAATATTGGACGATCCATAACCATAACCCAGTGTACCATATTCGGTGGACCCATAAGGTGGATAGCCACATTACAGTGTTTTATGACTGCATGTATCTATTGGTATCTATTCTGTCATAAGAACTAGGATTTTCACCAGATGCACCAAACCCCTGGTAACTTCCACCACCATACCACTACCAGCGTTGCCCGTGGAACGACCAGCAAAACCACCAGAACTACCATCTCTTGGAAGAGAACACTTTACTTCCACTTGTTTCCCACTGAGATCATGAAATTTCTTGTGTACTGAACTTCTGTTGAACCTGCAAGCGTCTTACTTACGACATCCTGAAAGTATATATGGAACAACAAGTCTGGAAAACCCAACAGATGTACAAATGATTTAAAATTATTAAACAGAAGCACCTTTACCCAAGCGATGGCATTATTACACAAGAACACTGAACTTAAAACACATGTTTATTGAAGACATCACCACATGAAGTTTCCATTTGGTGTGCAACTAGCAACGAAGGGATGATTCAATTTTAAAATACTCTATTAAGTCATTAAAATGTTTAGGGAAAACAAAGCTCTAAATTATAAGAAGGAGCACCATTAAACTAAAATAAACCACCATCATAATGCTTTAAGCAGTTACCTACTTACCTTCACCACTGCAGAACTCATTGTGAATAAACCATTACCTATTATCGTTAACAATAAAAAAGAGGACATTAGACTAAAATAAACATGTCTGCACACTATCAACAGAAAGAAGAAAAACATGACTCTATCACAAATAAGGTCTGAAGTATATGTGAATCTTACCACTACCTCAATATCTGTCTACATATATAAATGTTTATTTGGTTTGGAATATCACCGGTAAATATGTGGTGGGTTCGATAATATTTTTTCATCATTAACTAAAAGTTTCAAATTTGAACACTAACATTGAGAAAATTGTTGTTGATAGGTATTTTTCGTGAAATAAAACTTGTTTGAAAGAATGTATATTGGTTGGATTACTAAATTTTGAATATTAGAAAGTTAAAGAAATTGACTTATCTTTATAAGAATCTTTTAAAATACTGAAATATCTACCTGTATAGGTTTTTAAGGTAGATTTTGATATATTTCATAATTCTACAAAATATAATGGTTATTTTTACAGTTTAGAATGTTTCTAAAGGCTGTAAATATTACATAGCCCATCACTTCTTCCTTTTAAAAAAATAAAATTATACGATAAATGTGTTTGTGAAAATATTAAAATTTTATAAATGTTTTATTGGAAGGAATGCTGATTAACCGATATAATTGTAATTTTATAATATTGTGCGTTCTGCAAAAGTCAATAAAATATCATGCATTTTTTTACACGACTCTTAAAAAATATTAACTAGAAAAAATATTTTCAAAATTTAACCTTTATTTATATCCTAACATATTTGGTATTTTATTGAAACAATAACTATTTTTAGTAATAATGATAGATAATTTGAGACAAACGAATATAGTACTACCTCTATCCACCTTTATTATTTACTATAGTAAAGAAAATCACTTTTACCATCTTATTAAGTCATCGATTCAAGTTGTGAGAACAGTTTTTTACAAACATGCATAACAAGATTGCGTACACAAAATTCTTATTGATTTTTTCTTTCAGTTTTGCACATAACAGAAGTTTTAGTATACCCAATAACTCTCTTTTATTTTTAATTCACCTAAGAGATAGTGAGATGAAACGACTTATAATAACGAAGGATGCTCTCGTAAAAATATCCAGTTTTCAAATATAAATAAATAAAAATAAATGGAGAAAACATAATATTAGTGGACCAAAATAAATGCTTAAAAAGAAGCACCACATGTAAATCCTCACTTTTTCCCATAGAAGGATCAAATTGCATTCATGTGTGAGTGAAATTACTAGTGTACTGTATCCATTGAACATGTTTAATACTTATTTTTATCAACTTGTCGACAATGACTCTTTTAATTACTTGAAAACGACACGTGTCCTCTTTATTACACCCTACATTTCCTCAAAATCTAATTTACACCTCACAAAATAGAATTAATTTTCTGTTTTACACCCTTTTTTATTTAATTTTATGAAAACATTATAATATTTCTATTAAAGATTGAACGGTATTGATATGATTGAATATCAATTAAACAACCAACATTTTAGAATTTATTTTTTAGTATACATGATAAGGCTAAAATAAGGTATTTGTTGGTGCATTACATATTGGGTAATAATTCTTATGGTTTAGTTTTGTCTCTTAGTTAATGTTTAAATGGGAATAATTAATTAAGCAACCAAAATTTTAGTACTGTATTAATTTGTGTTGATAAATATGAAGATAGGGCTAAATAAGGTAATGCAAAAAAATTTAATTTGTTGGTGCATTGCATATAGGGTATTATTCTTCTCATTTAATTAATTATTTGATTCTTAGTTACGTTTAAATGAAGATTATTAAATATGCAACTTCACCAAATCTAGTTATGAAAATTTACAACATGATTAATGAGGCAAGATACTGTTTTACAACAAAGTGGAAGTGTAGATTAATTAAATAATGGGGATTGTCAAATAATGTTTAGTTAGATCGCTTCATAAAAAAATTATTTGATTACAGTCCTTAATTACTGATGTTAGGCGTATTTACACGCCTAAAGCACCTTAATTTACCCATATTTTAGCTAAGTTTTAAGGACAAAATATATAATTCCTGCACTTTTAGTCCTTTCTCCTGTAAGTGAGCTAACCAACGTGATTAGAATGTTTTCAGGTATAAACGATGAAGATTAAGCATTTTATGGACTGTTGGACACCAAAGGAAACTCCACGTGAGAAGGAAGGCAGCTGTTGGAAGCCTTTGGACTGAAAGTGATGCATGAAAAACATGTCCCAGGCAAAAACAGTATTTCCAAAGACTTGGGGATTAGCAGTAACTTAGTAGGATTAGGATAAGGAAGCAGTAACCTAGTAGGATTAGGACAAGTATGCAGTAGCTTAGTAGGAATAGGATATGGATGTTATAAAAACCCTATTTTGCTGAACTTTTCAGCATCCATTCATTCCTATCCATTCTTTCTTACTCCGTACGATTCCTTATAGTCTATTCGTTAATACGTTGTTGACATTATTGTTCATCTATTCGACCTTTAATTTTCATGACAAGAGAAATGCTACTAGCAAGGAAATCACGCCACAAGTGACGCCAATACATACTTATCATGGTATTGTTATTGCTTTGGTATGATGATGATATCCTCGTTGTTTTCCTTCAAAATTATGAGTAGCTAAACTTCTCTGTTAGGGTTATGGAAGCCTTATGAGATACTATCTATTGCTATGAGTTTGTGAATTCTTGATACGTATGTTGCTTATATCATTACTCTCTTCATCTTAGTTGAATTCTTGTGGTTGCAAACATATAGAATACACCAGTATAGCATTAACTTGTTCGAGAGAAAAGTTATATGTCTGGATAAGAGAGAGTGACAAGGAAATAGGGCTACCTACCCCTATTTAAAAGTTAGTGCCGTAACTGAATTAACCTCTTGGATAATCCGTACCATTAGTTATACGCTTTAAGCTCGAAAGAGTTAAAGTGAGATAATCCTTGATGGTCAAAAGACACTAGGAATTGCCATAGAATACGAAACTCTATAAGCGCATGCAGGTCTGAATTCCGCATAACTCATAGTGAATAGATACGTAGAACTCAGAAGGTGGACATAAACCTAACTTATAATTCTCATTGATTAAAATTTTACTAAACATTCCATTTTTACTTTGATACTTTGATAATTTTACTTCACGCATAAAATCCCCCCTTTGTCCACAGAACATTCACCATAAGTCTACTAATCGTTGCATACTTAGTGATCGAGTATTACCTATGGGATTCGACACCTAACCCAGTGAGGTTCTATATTTGACGACGACCGTTTACACTCTTACGAGAGCTACAGTTTGAGCGTTATCAAATTTTGGTGCCATTGTCGGGGAATACGATTGTCAACTAAGTTTGTGACAGTTACTAGACCCTTTGGTCAAAGATTCTCAGATTTTACTTTTAGTTGTTTTTTTTGTTTTATTTAGGTTTTTTTCAGTGCATGCCAAATACTCAAAGTTCTGGTCAACCATTATTACCTATCAATCCTGAACCACATCGTATTGGAAGAATGGATGCACAACATGACATTAAAAGAAGGGCTGCTCAATAGGAGCAAGCTAGATTAGCTGTATTGGCAGCCTCTCAAGTACATCAACGGAATATTGATAATCTAGGTCGTGCAACAAATCCTGATGATGAGGACCTGGTGATAAGGAGCTACCTAATCCTAGGCGTACTGATGAGGTGGCAACACCTGTGAACAGAAGAGATCGTCCAGATAGATTGAGGCCTGAACGCCGCGCTGTGCAGATTCCTTTTGATGATGATTATTACGATCTGGATGGAGTTGGTGCCACAGGAGCTATTATTTCATCGCCCTTGGCACCCGGAGCCAAGTTCAATATCACTAGCACCATGATTTAGTTATTGCAGCTCAAGGGACTATTTGGTGGAGTTGCAGGTGATGATCCAAATATGCATCTGATCAACTTTATCTCTACATGCAAGTCATTCGACAATCCAGGCGTTGGACAGAATGCAATTCGGCTGCGTTTATTTCCATTGTCTCTATCTGGGAAGGCAACTCTATGGTTGAATGGGCTAACTCCTGATTCTATTACTAATTGGAGGCAATTAAAATACACTTTCCTAGAAATATTCTTTCCACCATCCAAGAGAGCACAGTTGACAGATGAGATCGGCAATTTTTGACAGCTTCCAACTGAAGCTCTCCATGAAACATAGAAGAGGTTCAAGAAGAAGCTTATGCGGTGCCCAAATCATCATATGACCAATGTCCACTTGATAGAAATATTATACCGGTCTTTGAATTCGGTGAAAGCCAGTGGTTGATAATGCTGTAGGAGGGTTATTCATGGACCTTACCTTTATTCAGGCAAGTGATATGCTAGATCGTATGACAAAGCAGAGTAAAGCTTGGCATACCAAGGATTCTGAGGTAGCAAGCTCTACTGTATCTATTGGCATGACAGTAGAATAGCAGCGAAGACAAGAAGAATGCGATGAAGATATGGCACACATAAAAACGCAAATGGATCTTCTGACCAAGCACCATTTATAAGGAAAGACCAAAAAGGTCAAATCCATCAAAATGCAAGGCAGAGAGGAATCTACATCTGAGAAAGAAGTCAACTACTTGAAAAATTAGGGTGGTTTCTGAGGCAATGCCCAAGGAAACCAAGGTTGGAACTATTATGATAAATTTGGGAACAAGGACCGTGATCAAGGTAGTTGGAAGAATATGACTGACAGGAGTGGTTTGTATATTTCTCCTGGAAATTGGGAGGCCACAACATCAGGTTCGGGGAAGATGTCTATGGAAGATATGATGGCAAAGCTGCTGAAAGGAGTTAAGGCAACTAATACGGGAGTGAATGAGGTGAAAAATGATTTGTCTTTAATAAATCAATTCGTTGACTCGCATTCTACTGTAATAAAGAAACTAGAGCAGCAATTAAGTCAACTTTCAGCGGTATTCAATCAAAGAAAAGCTGGAACACTACCTAGCGACACAGTGAAAAATCCAAGGAATGATGGATCGTGTATGGATATTACTACCTGGAGTGGTAAAGTGTTGGAAAATCCATCCAAAGGCAAGCAGGTAGTTGATGATATAGCAGATAATGTCATTAATGCAGAATGTGAAGAGGCTGAAGAAGCTGAAGAGTATGTTCATGACGTCACCCCTAGACGTCCACAGCCCGAAAAGATTAATAGTTAGAAGCAAGATAAAAATAAAGTGGTGGAGAAAACAATTCCCCTTCCAGCACCACTTTTTCCTCAGAGTCTGAAGAAGAAGGCTGACGACACTCCTGAAAATGTTGATAATCAAAATCAAGATAAAGAGGAAATGGTGGAGAAAATGATTCCCCTTTCACCACCACCTTTTCCGCAAAGGCTGAAGAAGAAAGGTAATGACACCAGGTTCAGCAAATTTATGTCTATATTAAAGCAGCTAACTATTAATGTTCCTTTAGTGGAGGCGCTAGAGCAGATGCCCTGGTACGCTAAATTCATGAAGGACCTTTTGATAAAGAAGTGGGCAGTAAGCTATGAGCTGGCAGATAATTTTCATCATTGCAGTACAATCGCTACAAGATCACTAGTAGAGAAGAAGGCAGATCCTGGTGCTTTCAACATTCCTTGCACGATTGGATCGTTGAATTTTGCTAAGGCGTTGTGCAATTTGGGGGCTAGCATCAATTTGATATCGTTATTCATTTACAGAAAGTTGGGGTTGGGTGACCCTACACCAACCAATATACGGCTCGTGATGGCAGATAGGTCGGTAAAACGACCTGTGGGTATCTTGAATGATGTGTTGGTGAAGGTTTCTACGTTCATATTTCCTGCAGACTTTGTTATTTTGGATTGTGAGGTGGATTATGAAGTTTCCATAATCTTGGGATGCCCTTTTCACACAACCGAAAGTGTGCTTATTGATTTATGAGCTAATGAACTTTTATTTCAGTTGAATGATGAAGTGGTCCATTTTGATGTATGTAAAGAAATAAAACAGCCCAGCGATATGAATGTGTTCTCTGTAGATGATGTTTATTATGAGGATGAGAAAGAATTATCTGTAGAGAAGCAGTTTACTGTTGAGCCACTATTTGATGTGCTGTTGAATTTTAAGTCTGAGGAGGTTGAAGATCATGAAGAAACCGTTTGTGCTCTAACAGGAATAAGATCCTATTCTCATTCTCCTAAGAAGCTGGACCTTGATCTTAAGAATCAATCTTCACCAATAGTAAATACTTCCATTGAAGAGCCACCAGTTCTAGAATCGAAAGAGCTCCCCAGTCACCTAAGAGATGCGTCCTTGGGAAGTGGAAATACACTTCCAGTTATTGTTGTGGCTGATTCAGGTGAACAACATGTAGAGGCTCTCATCTCTGCTCTGAAGAGGTACAAGAGAGCTTTGGGTTGGACTACTGATGATATAATTGGTATTCCTCCTGGGATATGTATACACAAGAGTCATATCAAAGAAGATTGCATACCTACAAATAAGCATTAGCGTCATCTGAATCCATTTAGAAAATGATGCACCATATATCTCGATGAAGTATAAGTAATCGAGATAGCTATGTCGTGCTGCGATAATAAATTTGGTGGGAGTCAACCCATCATTTTTAATTATTTTGTTTTCCTAGGATTTTGTCGAGCCACAACCAAAACTAAGGCGCTTGGTGGGAGGCAACCCATCGTTCTAGTTATTTGTGTTGTTTTTGAGTAAGTGTAGGTGCAAGACGTATAAAGGAGGAGCTTGGTCTCAAATTTTGATTTGAAAGTGAGCAATATTAAAGGTGGTAAGTAAGTAATGAAGGAGCAAATGGCTTTTGGTTAGGCATTGTCTATACAAATATAGGCAATGGACAAGGCAAGGCCTATGTAAATCTCGGCAACGGACAAGAAAAGGACTATGCTATGGCCTTTGCTCTCTGAATCTACAATTCCATAGCATAGGCGCTGCCTATGCCCAACAATGCCATAGCATAGGCGCCGCCTATGCTCAACAAGGAAAAGCATTAGGCGCTGCCTATGCCAAGCATAGGCAAAGCATTTGGCGCCACCTATAACAAGCATAGGCAAAGCTAAAGGCGCCGCCTATGCCATTGCCTTTGCTCTCTGAATCAACAGTGCCATAGCATAGGCACCGCCTTTGCCTCCCAAATCTCTCAAAACTTTTCTTTTTGCTCATCTAACCTTGCAAGATCATCTTTCGAGTTCAACACCAAGTAAGTCCTTTGTTTATATTTTGAAGTTGTTACAATCTTACGCTTATAATGGTATTTTAGATCTTAAAGTGGTGTTAGTGATTTGAGCGTAGTTGATTTGTTATGATACAACTAGTTGAGTGAAAGAATATGTGTGGGTGGTCTTAACTTTGTTCTGACTCGTATTTAATTGTTATACACGGTCATAGTTTTATGAAGTCGAAATTGTGGAGTTAATACATAATCTTACAAGTTGAAAGCTTGAATGTTTGAATGACTCATTCATTGAGATACCGATTATGATCGAACATAAGCATAAGATGGTGTGACTATACCTATGCAATATCCCGTTTCTATTTGTGGTACGATCCTTATGTGGTAATCTTGTTCAAAAAGGGCATTCATTCAAACATGAAAGTATAGACAACATTACATGAAATTGACCTAGAAAGGATAGTTAAGATGACATGAAAGTATGACTGTGCTGAACATATTGTTGGAACATATCACCTAAATGCATGTCGATGAAGTCTAAGTAATCCACATCACTCACTTGATTAGTTTGTGTCAACAAATTAAGTGTGGGGTGGTACCACTGTTGTCTGTTTGTCGATTAAATCTTTCGAGATGAGCTAGCATGAATCTATTTTAATCTCAGGTAGAATGACACCAAAAGGACGACAAGGAGAAGAGAAAGTGTTCACTACACAGAAGGGCCAAAAAAGGGGAAGACAAGATCAAGATGAATCCTCCTTGCTGCAAATACCTCAACGCACTTGTGGATAACACCAACCGATGATGATCGGCGAATGCCAGACTCCGACGTGGAGAAGAACTCTGATGACGACAACTCTGATAATGATTTCAATGTAGGGGGTATGACCCCCGACATTGAGGAGGAGTCAGACTAACCAGGTTCTTCTTATTTATTTTCCACTGAGGGCAGTGTGTCCCATCTAAGTGTGGGGTGCTTGTATTTGTATGCTATACTTCTTTATCTACATTTGCATTAATTTATGTTTGTTTGTTTGTTAGAATTTTTTTTAATTTTGCATGAAATTGTTCTGATATGCAGCATAGTATTATGACAAGATTTTGTGATAAAATCATTACTGTTGAGACGTTTAGGTTATAAGTGTGACTCACTGTGTGATAATTGTGTGGTTTAATTCCTTCATCTGTTGGGTCAAGATTCTATACTTCTCCCAATAAAGTCGAACATGTGCCTTATGTGTGTAAGGATATAGTATATTCTGTGTTTGTAGCTGATGTTAGAACTTGCCTGGTGTGTGTGTGAACCAAAATAAAGAATGTGGGTATTAGGAGATAATTGAGGCATTTCCTTGGCAACTTGTGATTTTTTACCTTCATTTTACCTACCCGTGGACATTATCCTAGTCAACCCCTTTTGAGCCTTTAGCCATTTTCTTTGACAGCCTCGTATGTAGCCTAATCCATTTTTTTTCAAGACCATAATTTGATCCAAATTCCTAAGCGCTTTAAATTTTAAAGTCATGTGACAAAATATGAGGATATTGGGTGAGAGTGATGCCTTAGAGTGTATTGGTACTTGGATTTGTTATGAAAAAGAGTGTCTATTATAGAGGTGTGTTATGAAAAAAATACTAAAATAAAATAAAAAGCTAATGTTGTTTAAAATTGAATAACAAAAGAGGTGAGAAGGGGTGGTAGATTAAAAGAAAGTGGAAAGGTTGTTTGAAAGAAAGTAAAAATGGCATAATGTGATGTATTAAAGCGCATAGGGAACTTAGTCACTATTTCTGGCCAAAATAGTCCTACCCGTCCTTAGCCTACATTACAACCTGTAAATACCTATTTGATCCTAAGCTTATCATTCTGATATTAGTAGAGCATTACACTAAGGGCAAGCCTATGGTCATCAGTTGCAATATTTGAATTCTTTGTAAGAGTGAGAGCAAGGAAAATCTTATACCCATGTTTCGAAAAATGAAATACTTGTGAGTGATTATGGGTGATATATTGTGAGACACACATGGTTGATGAGTTTTGGGTACTCTTTTATGATTCTTTGTGCCTTAACTTTTGGATATGAATTAACCATTATCACGAGTCTAGGTTGGAGGTTGAATTGTTTCTAGTATTGACCCAGAAAACTACTCTTTGTTAATAATTGTCGTGCCTATCTTGTTGAACATTTTTATGCTGTTACTGTGAAACCCTAAGTAGATGTTTATATGGACATGATATTTTGTTCGAGGACAAACAAAGCTTTAAGTGTGGGGTGTTGATGTTAGGCGTATTTACACGCCTAAAGCACCTTAATTTACCCATATTTTAGCTAAGTTTTATGGACAAAATATATAATTCCTGCACTTTTAGTCCTTTTTCTTGTAAGTGAGCTAACCAACGTGATTAGCATGTTTTCAGGTATAAACGATGAAGATTTCATCATTTTATGGACTGTTGGACACCAAAGGAAATTTCACGTAAGAAGGAAGGCAGCTTTTGGAAGCCTATGGACTGAAAGTGATGCATGGAAAACTTATCCCAGGCAAAAACAGTATTTGAAAAGACTTGGGGATCAGCAGTAACTTAGTAGGATTAGGATAAGGAAGCAGTAACCTAGTAGGATTAGGACAAGTATGCAGTAGCTTAGTAGGAATAGGATATGGATGTTATAAAAACCCTATTTTGCTGAACTTTTCAGCATCCATTCATTCCTCCCCATTCTTTCTTACTCCTTACGATTCCCTCTAGTCCATTCGTTAATACATTGTTGACATTATTCTTCATCTATTCGACTTTTAATTTTCACGACAAGAGAAACACTACTAGCAAGGATATCACGCCACAAGTGACGCCAATACATACTTATCGTGATATTCTTATTGCTTTGGTATGATGATGATATCCTCATTGTTTTCCTTCACAATTATGAGTAGCTAAACTTATCTGTTAGGGTTATGGAAGCCTTATGAGATACTATCTATTGCTATGAGTTTGTGAATTCTTACATATGATGCTTATATCATTACTCTCTTCATCTTAATTGAATTCTTGTGGTTGCAAACATATAGAATACGCCAGTATAGCATTAAGTTGTTGGAGAGAAAAGTTACATGCTTGGAAAAGAGAGAGTGACAAGGAAATAGGGCTACCAACCCCATTTTAAAAGTTAGTGCCATAACTGGATTAACCTCTTCGAGAATTCGTACCATTAGTTATACGCTTTAAGCTCGAAAGAGTTAAAGTGAGATAATCCTTGAAGGTCAAAAGACACTAAGATTTACCATAGAATACGAAACTCTATAAGCGCATGCATGTCTGAATTCCGCATAACTCAAAGACAATAGATATGTAGAGCTCATAAGGTGGACATAACCCTAACTTATAATTCTCATTGATTAAAATCTTACTAAACATTCCGTTTTTACTTTGCTACTTTGATAATTTTACTTCACGCATAAAATCCCCCCTTTATCCGCAGAACATTCACCAAAAGTCTACTAATCGTTGCATACTTAGTGACCGAGTATTCCCTATGGGATTCGACACCCAACCCTGTTGGGTTCTATATTCGACGACGATCGCTTACACTCTTACGAGAGCTGTAGTTTGAGCATTATCAATTACGCGTGATACTGTTTGCAAATTACACTCTTTAGGATGGTCATTTGTTATCTCTCTTTGTGGACTAATATAAATAGACAGTGTTAGGATTATTTTTGAGTCATGTGTTATCTCCCTTTGTGGCCAATGAAGAAATTTTTCATCAATTTTTTTGGCCTATACAAATAAAAAGACATATATTATATATATGAATACGTAATAAAATAAATAAATTTGGGCAATGAAGAAATTTTTATAATGTAAAAGTTTTATGATTTGTATCTTGGCAACATGAGTTAGGACGACTAATAAATCAGCAACCACTTCGTATGTCGTATTTAAAATATAATATGAGCCCACCTTTTAAAAAATTATATATTTTTATACATATAAGCACACAAATATTTTCAATTTATTTGGATAATAATTTATTTGTTTCAAACATTTTTATTTACAAGTGTTTATCCAGGTTGGGAATACTTAATGGGAGTGACATTTAACGAATAGTTTAAATTTTGTGTTTGCATTTTTTATATTTTTACACTTGTACAAAATATAAATTATAGTGTAAAATTTATTTTTGGGGCATTGGACGGAAATGCTTTTTACAAATGTTCATCACGTGTTTAGGCAAATATAGGTCATTAATTTTTATATTAAAAAATTAAATTAATTTAGATACTTACTCAATTAATTCATACTTATACATTGAAAGATATTGCATAGATTTTTCTTTAACATAATTTTTCTGATATTTTTTATTTTTCACGCAATTCTCATTACACTTTAGGCAAATTTAGGTCATTACTAGTTATATTAAAATTGATTTAGATACTTAATCAAATAATTCACTTTTTTACATTAATGGATATTATGTTGATTTTTTTCTTAAAATAATTTTTCTTTATTCAATTTTGTTTTTACGTACATATTTATATATTTTACTTATATATATATATATATATATATTTTAAGATAGAATACACGTTATATTATTTTAATATATATTTTATATTTATATTTGCATGCATTGATTTTTTTCTTTTTTCTTTTTATAATAAACTTAAGTCTGGCCGGGAACTATATTTGTAGATTCTGAAGGGTGTCTAACCCCTTCCCTTCGCAATAATTTGAATCCTTACCTAGAATCTAAATTGGTTTCGTCATACTCCCTCCATTTCGAAAAGAATAACCTACTTTGATTTGGCACAAAGTTTAAGAAAATAAAGAAAATTTTTGAATCTTATAGCCTTAAATTAAAGTAGTGTCAAATGTATCAAAATGCCCTTTAATCTTGTGGTCATAAACATGCCATTTGGAAAGTTTAAATTAAAGTATTGCCAAAAAATTAAAGGGGTCATTCTTTTTTAAACGAACCAAAAAGGAAAGTAAGTCATTTCTTTTTAAACTGAGGGAGTACTTGTTAATAAATAAATAGGTTTCCTATTTTTTCTTGAAAATTAGGTGGCAACTCTATTGACACCCAATTTTGACCTTCCAATATCACTTTTAGGCTGTTATTATATCGAAATTATTTAATTTTAATTATCAATATTTTTAAATATTATTCTTACATTGAGTACATACTAACGTGTCGCATTTATAATTAAAGGAAATGCATAAATTATTTCTTAGCTTTTAGTATCTTTGTCATAATTCTTAAACTCGAATTCAGCATTTTCTGTAATTTTTATTAATATTTATTAAATTATTTTCCACGTAGTTATGCACATCCACATTTTTGCAAACACAATATCTAGTTTCCCATTATTTAGCATTATTTATTTTATTAAATTATTTATTAATAATTATTATTATTTATTGTTTAATTATTATTATTATTTATTATTATTTATTACTTATTATTTAAGATTGTTATGTATTATTTAATTATTCTTATTATATACTATTATCGCTATTTTAATTTAAATAACAGCCTAATTTAATTTATTTTTCCTAAATTTATTCACCTGTTAACTTAATTTTGTCCAATTTTTTAGATCTCAATTCCAAATTTTCAATTTTTAGATCTCAGTCGTTGATCCTAAACGAATCCAACGACTGAGATCTGATACACCTTTCTTTCCTTTTTAATCCAAAAACCTAATCCTAATTCCAAAACCAAACAACAGCCGCTCTTCTCTCTCTATCTAACCTTTCTCCTTCTCTCTCTATCTAACCTCTCTTTCCCATGGCTGCCGCCGCTGATCGGCGGAGCAGCGCCACCGAGAGACCCTTCTCCAATATATTTCCCACCGCGCTCTATATGCGCCGCCAACGCCTACTACGGCGATACCAAATCTACCACTGCCTCCTGCCGTTCGTCCTCGCCGCTGCCATCACCGCACCGCCAGCCCCTCAGCCTCCATCACAATATCTCCCTCCATTTTCTCCTTTTCGGCGATGAACCAGCATGCCAACGCCGCTCCAACATTGCCACGAGACCCCCTTTCTCTCCAACCTCCTCCGTGAACCAACTATCGCCTCCCCAGGTCATCTCCGTCGTCCACCCGCCACCAACCGTCTCTGTGTCGTTGATCCATTTGTCAGAAAAGATATGAAAAACCGATCCACAGGTTTGCCTAAATATTTAAATGCTTGTGTTTACTTTTAATCTCTTTTCCCCTTCTTTAACAGATTTCAAAATCTGAATTAACAATGCATGAATGATTTATTTCATCCGATTCTTTGCCATTTTGTGTGCTTATGTTTTAAGACTACCAGATGTGAAAAATCTAAATCGTAATAATGATCAATTTTGTCATATTTTGCTAATTCTGAATTTCAAAATTATCCATCTTCTTTGAATTAGTTGACAAATTTCTCGGCTCATGATTATAACGGAGAATATTTGACTGCGTATTATGTTTTTATGGTTGGATTCATCTTGTGATAATTTGAATAAGATTTTGGTAAACAACATCTGATTGTGTATCATGTTTCTTGAATTACATCGTGTACTGGTTTTTGTATAATTGATGATTTGAATTAGGTACAAAAATAATTAGGGATTATTTTACAAAATTAATTGCTCATAATTTATTTATGGTAAATTGAACAAATTTTCTCATTCCTAATTGACCCTAATTGATTATCGATCTCTTAATTGATCAGTGATTGATGCTAACATATTACTGTTAATTTATCTTCCTTCTACGGAATATGCGACAACATGGCACTCACCTATATATAAGGTAACTTTCAGTATTATGGGAGTCTAGTTTTTAATCATGACAGTCTTGATATTTTTTATTTATTGGATTTGGCCTAAGGAAAACAATATTGTGAATGACTTTTACAAATATTGACTTTACTTTTTAATTGGTATATGATTGATTCAGTAAGAGAAATTCTCTTACTGAGATATTTTTTTCACCATTTTTATGTTGGTTTAGTTTTACAATACTCAGCCTATATAAACAATAGTTCAGAAGCTCTTAAGTTCACAAGTTCTTAAGTTTTACAATTACCAGTACTACTCTTTTAAACAAAGCATTAGTTACTTTCAATACAAAACGTTATGCAAAACATGTTGCATATTTTGCTGTGTTGGGCTTTCTTTCTATTTCTATTTTACTACTGCACTGAAAGAGTGATACGGGAGATATATTTCAGGGTAAATAGGAAATCAAGAAACCTAAATATGTGCAAATTTCCGTTGAATCTTATTCACATTTGACTGGACTGGAGGATCAAGTTAAGTCTCTTAAGTTGGCTGCTGCACAGTCAGAAATGACTAATAAGGAAAACCTGAGAAAAAAATATGCTCAAGTTGCTGAAGAAGCTATCTCAGGTGATGTTCCTTATTGACTTGTGTTTTTCTTGCAACTTGTGTTTTGCAACTTGGTACGAAATTCTTTTATTCACATCTCTCTATACAGCTTGGGAGAAGGCTGAGTCAGAAGCCGCGACACTGAAAAATCACCTGGAATCCGTTACTCTTTTGAAGCTTACTGCTGAAGATAGGGCATCACATTTGGATGGTGCACTGAAGGAGTGCATGCGACAGATAGATCAAGTTAAGTCTCTTGAGGAACAAGTGAGTGGCTTAGAGGATGAAGTCAAGGATTTGAATGAAAAGTTGGCTTCTGCACATTCAGAAATGACTAATAAGGAAAACCTGGGAAAGCAATATGCTAAAGTTGCTGAAGAAGCTGTCTCAGGTAATGTTCCTTATTGACACGTGTTTTTCTTGCAACAAGTGTTTTTTAACTTCATACTAAATACTTTTATTCATATCTCTCTGTACAGGTTGGGAGAAGGCTGCCAAACAGTTTGAGAAAATGAAGCATGAGTTTGAAGAAAAATTAGCTAACCTGGACCAACAGTTACTCAGGTCTGCAGCGGAAAATTCTGCACTCTCAAGGTCTTTGCAGGAGCGTTCTAGCATGGTGATACAACTCAGTGATGAAAAAGCCCAAGCTGAAGCCGAAATTGAGATGTTGAAGAAAAATATGACAGTACGGTCTGCAGAAGTTGCAAACAAGCAACACCTGGAGGGAGTGAAGAAAATTGCAAAATTGGAAGCAGAGCGTCGGAGATTATGTGGTCTTGTAAGGAAGAAGTTGCTTGGGCCTACAGCCTTGGACTAGATGAAGCTTGACCTGACCACCCAAACATATGACCTGGAGATTGCAAAATTGGACGCAGAGCGTCAAAGATTACGTGGTCTTGTGTTGAAGAAGTTGCTTGGGCCTACAGCCTTGGCCCAGATGAAGCTTGACCTGACCACCCAAACGACACATGTGGAGCTTCGACCCCACTTACAATCCCAAAGTTACAATATACTACCTATTTTTTTTGTTTCTTGTTGTTTTCATTCTCTGTGTTCAATGTTGTATTAAATTTAAAGTATATAATATAAATGCATGGATAGTTGTCTTATTTTCTATCAATCATTTCTGGGGCACTTGTTATTTTTTTTTACTGATCTACTGACTCTATCCATCTACTTTATGAAATATCAGAGGAAGGAATGAATTTAGAGGATAATAAAGATAAGTTGAAGCATGCCGAACCTCCTTCTTCAAAGGCCATGTTAATAGATGAACTAGGCTAGATAGTCTTCTATCAGTAGATTTATGATAACAATTTTTTTTAAAACTACATATTATATCACACTATCAAAACTACATATTATATCACACTACATATTATATCACACTATTTATGAACCATTTTCATCATTGGAAAATAAGCTCCTGTTAACTCTAAAGTCACATGGCATAGAGGGTCACTGAGAACAAGATGACCCTTAGGTGAAATGGTTGTTTGTATACGCTTTTGAACACACGGTCTTATGCTCGAATATGTGACTTGTTTTGTTCTACTGGAGTATAAACAATGAAGGTTGAACATGTATATATTTTGTAATCATATGCTAAAATATTTGACTTGTTTTGCTCTATCAGAGTGTATAAACATGAAGGTTGAACATGTATATTTTGCGATCATATGCTAAAATATGTGACTTGTTTTGCTCCACTAAAGTATAAACATGAAGGTTGAACATGTATATTTTGTAATCATATCCTAAAATATATGACTTGTTTCGCTCCATCGGAGTACAAACATGAAGGTTGAACATGTATATTTAGTAATCAAATTCTAAAACATGCTAAAACATGTATATTTCTCTACCCAGTATATTCCCAACAAGTCGGAATGATATTCTCTATTATTTAGTCGGTTTACGCCATCCTAGCATACCATAAACCCCCTTCTAGTGAACAATTTGTCAATTGTACAATTCATTCTAGTGAACAATCTGTCACTTGCATAATTCTTTAATATTTTGAATTAATAATTGTATAGAGATTTTTCGTTTTTGGTGATCTATGCCTCATTTGTAATGGTGACCTTTTGAAAATCAATTTAGTTTAATTTTTATCATTTTGTAATATGTTAATCTATTAGTATTATTTTATCATTGAGTGACTCCAAGCTTCTAACTCTTCACTTTCTTCCCTACCTTAGTTCCCGAACAAAAACTGCCCCATCGACAACCCAAAATTGTGCTGAATGTTCACATCTCCACCTTTGGTTGCCATCTCTATACAACAATCACCGAACCCCAACAACAACAACATACCCAGTATATTCCCACCAAGTGGGGTCTTGGAAGGGTAAGTGTAAGTAGTCCGTACCACTACCTCAAATGTGAGATAGAGGACAAACCCCCGACTCAAAATCAAACAATCTAGATAAGGAATTGCAAAAGAATTGATCACCGAACCCCCTTCGGCGGAAAATTATACTATTTATACATTACTAAAATCATATTATATGTATATATAATAGATGTCGAGCTCCTTTCGATAAGTTTTTTCTTCAAAGTTTGAACCCCCTCTCCAACATATTAATTGGCCCAATATAGTTAGATTGGTTCACAACAGTATTCACTTACTTTCCTTAGCTATCCAAACATAGAAACAATGAAATGACAAGAGTCATGCATTCCCAATAGAAACAAAGATTCTGCAGTTTAACAATTATAGAATCAGCAACTCAAAGTGTTTGTGCCTTAGCTATATGATATCCTTGGTTGGAGAAATGCGGTAGAACTTCACTAAGCATAGTCTTTTACTTGGAAAATCCAGTAAAAGGTCATTCACTACTTGAGAACCCAAAAATGTTTCAGCGTTGTTAATGAAAGTCAGGCGAAACGTGAATCTTTCGTCAAGTCTAAGGAAAAACACCCTACTCAAAGGGACAACAGAAGATAGAGACACCCCAGAAAAAAAGTAGAAAAGCAACAAGATCAACTACCACAGTCAGTGCACAGATAAATCCTAATTAGACGAAAGACAGTAAGTAAGTTCTAAGCTATTCTACTGTTAAATTGGTGTAAACAAGAAAAATAAAGTTTAATCATTCTAAACTAGTGAGGTAGCCTAAAACATGTTATTCAGTCCTTTTATAAGCGAAAATCGCCAAAAACTAAAGAACTTGTTTGCGAGTTAAATTGCCAAGTACCTAAAAAACATGGCCATATTCTAGTTTACCTTTCAATATACAAAATCACTAGTACAACTAAACACCAGCTGTTGGCAACACATACTATACGATGACTGCTGTTAGTCTTCACCCCGCTTCACCATGACCAGTTTTAGGAAATGCACCATGAGCCAAATTCCACGGTAAGTAGTTGTGCGCACTGAACAAAATCCCCAGCACCAAGGTCGGATTTGACAGAGTGGGATATCATCAGACGTTAGTAATCGGCCATCTCCTCCTGTGCAACACAAGGTCAAATACAGAGGAAAATGATTATGTCATTCTCAAAACTTAACTACCACTACTGCTATTGCTACCCATATCGACTACAGCTGCACTACCAACAAGAAGCATCACGGAAACTTCTTTGTCCAACGCAAGTCAAATGGGAAACCAAAAGAATTTATTTTTTTATCGTGAGGAGAAACTAGCATCGAGTATCATTCTTGGGAAGGCACAAACGGGTTACAAAACTATATTCAAAACTGAACAACACAATCAAAAGCTAACTCACATAAGCTTTGACATAACAGGCTACGAGGGGAGATGTATTAGATAGCTAGTAAAAATAACCATACGCAAGAAAAATTAACACGACAGTTAAACAGAAAACATTACGAAATAGGAAATACTACTGACATTATTTATTGTAAACTAGAATAAGAACTAGAAAAAACTAAAATTCAAGCAATCCAACTAATCCCATTGAGCGCGTAATGCTTGCAAGAGTAAACTGTATGTGGAACGAAACCAGCAACATGAAAGTAAAGGCCCCCTCCAGCAATAGGTAAGTTCTCAGATGAAATCTAGCACTGTGATTAATGTTGTTGAGCCTGCCGACTTGGAGAACCACCATAGCCACCACCATATCCAACTTGGCCACCATGAGGTCCATTTTACTGAGCACCATAAATTACCCGAACCTTGTGAATTTTAACTAGCATCGCCATAGCCACTGCCGATATAACCCCCACTAGCTGATTGCATGTCTCCCGATGCACCACCTCCACCAACTAGATTTCCGTAAACACCATCACATCCACCATATCCACCATATCCACCATAGCCATAACCTTGATTTCCATAACCTGTGGCTCCAGCTAGAGACTGACCAACATCAGATCCACCATTAGCGGGTCCACCTCAACCACCAGCACTTGAACCACCCCAAGATGCATTACTATAGCCCATGCTCCCATATCCAGAAGGACCCTGAGAACCGCACGAGCTTCTCGATCCACCAGCTTGACCGCTACCATAACTAGCACCAGGCATATTTGGATTTCCGAAGGCTGCAGCAACTGCTGGACCACCATATCCAGGATTAATAGCCCCATAGCCAGAATTGGCTCCACCGTAATTTCCATAAGCACCATAACCTATTCCATTATTGGATGATCCATAACTATAATTTGGTGTACCATATCTAGAGAAACCATAAGGTGGATAGCCACCTACAGTGTTTTGTGACTGCATGTATCTGTTGGTATCCATTCTGTCATAAGAACTGGGATTGTCAACAGATGCACCATACCCCTGGTAATTTCCACCATCTATACCACTACCACCGTTGGCTGTGGAACGACCACAAAAACCACCAGAACTACCATCTCTTGGAAGAGCACGCTTTACTTCTACTTGTTTCCCACTGAGATCATGAAATGTCTTATGTACTAAACTTCTGTTGAACCTGCAAGCGTCTTACTTACGACATCCTGAAAGTATATATGGAACAACAGGTTTGGAAAACCCAACAGATGTACAAATGATTTAAAATTCTTAAAAAGAAGCACCTTTACCCAAGCAATGGCACTAATACACAAGAACACTGAACTTGAAAGACAAGTTTATTTAAGACATCACCACAGGAAGTTTCCATTTGGTGTGCAACTTGCAACGAAGGGATGATTCAAGTTTCAAATACTCTATTAAGTCATTAAAATGTTTAGGTCAAACAATGCTCTAAATTAGAAGAAGGCTCACCATTAAACTAAAATAAACAACCATCATAGCGCTTTAATCAGTTACCTTCTTACCTTCACCACTGCAGAATTCATTGTAAATTAACCATTACCAATTGTCGTTAACAATACAAAATAGGACATTGGACTAAAATAAACAAGTCTGCACACTATCAACAGAAAGAAGAAAAACATGACTCTATCAACGAGCCCAATACACAACACATTATGAGGTTGGGAATCATTCAGCACATATGGCATTCAAACGCATGACAGAACTACTGCAACGAATTATGCAACCTCATCCACCATTTTCACATTAAAAGAACAAATGAAATGCATTGTCTACTCACAAAATTGACTTGAGAAACCATTATTTACAAAAGTCCTCAATTTAAAAGATGCTAACTTTACGTTAAATATAAGAAGAATCTGTCTACCCACAAAATTTACTCAAGAGACACTATTTCTTATTAGAAACCGCAATATAAAAATGCAAATTTTACTTTAAATATCAGGTGAGCTTGATTACATAAGCTCAACCAGAAGAAGATACCAGAACAAAAAAATTCATAAGCATAAATCAGCTCAAGAAATGAAGACCTTAGGCCAAAAAAAGATTTAAACTTTAGTACCCACAGAACATATTCAAACTAAGAAATATCTGAATCAGAACTCAATAAGGAAACATAGCAAGAAAACAACACAAATGTCAAGATAACAGTCACAAAAACACATCTTAAATTGGAATTGACACATCAGGACACAACCAAAAAATAATAAAAAAGTCAGCTCATTTAACCAAAGATCCACAAGCATAAAATCAAAAAACAAAACAGAAATATAAACAACACCCAAAAGCCACAAAGAAAAGAGAAACATCATCTCATAACAATAGAAGCAAAAACTCATCCTAAAATAGAAATGCCACATTAGTAAACACCCAGAAAACAATCACCAAAGTAAAGCTCATTTAACAAATAACTCCACAAGCACATAATCCCAAAATCCAAGAATCAACTAAAACTAACAACTCCATAATCCCAAAATTAAAGAACTAGCAAAAACTAACAACTCCACAAGCTCAAAATCAAAGAATCAGCAATAACTAACTACCCCATAAGCTCAAAATCCAAGAATCAGCAAAAAATAACAATCCCACAAGCTCAAAATCAAAGAATCAGCAAAAACCAACAGCCCCAAAATACCAAAATCCAAGAATCAGAAAAAAGTAACAACCCCACAAACTTAAAATCAAAGAATCACCAAAAACCAACAACCCCAAAATCCTAAAATCCAAGAATCAGCAAAAACTAACAACCCCACAAGCTCAAAATCAAAGAATCGGCAAAAACCAACAGCCCCAAATTCCCAAAATCCAAAAATTAGAAAAAACTAACAACACTACAAGCTCAAGATCCAATAATCAGAAATAAAAAGAACCTCACAATCCAAAATAATTGAAAAACACAAATAAAGCATGAACATACAGCCAAAAAACTCACCGTACGGCCATCAATTACATGAGTGTCCTTAAGAACTCTATCAAGAACATTAGGATCTGCAAATACAACAAATCCAAATACTCTAGGATTTCTAGAAATCTTATCTCTCATTAATACATTCTATAAAACATCACCATACACTTGAAAATACTTCTTCATCTTCTTTCTATTTTTTCCCATGATATCCCACCAATAAAAAGCTTTTCTTTATCTAAATCCATGATTTTTTCCCTCTCTTCCTCTCCACTTTTTCTCTATATATAAGGTGTATATATGTATAACAATATCCAAAAGTCACGTCATGATAATATTAGTTAAAAACATATGAAACACCCAAAAAACAATCACAAGTCACCTCATTTAACCAAAACTCCACAAATACAAATCCCAAAATTCAAGAATCAGCAAAAACTAAGAACCCCACAAGCCAAAAATCCAAGAATCAGTAAAAACTAACAACACAACATGCTTAAAATCAAAGAATCAGCAAAAATGAACAACCCCATAGTCCCAAAATCCAAGAATCTGCAAAAACTAACAACCCCACAAGCTCAAAATCCAAGAATCATCAAAAACTAACAAGCTCACAATCCAAAAATCCAAGAATCAGCAAAAACTAACAACCCCACAATCCCAAAATCCAAGAATCAGCAAAAACTAACAACCCCATAAGCTCAAAATCCATTAATCAGAAAAAACTAACAAACCTACAATCCCAAAATCCAAGAATCAACAAAAACTAACAACCCAACAAGCACAAATACAGAACTAATCAAAAATAATAAAACACCAGAAGCTAAAATAGAGTAAAAAAAATCACCGTACGGCCATCAATTACATGAGTATCTTGAAAAACTCTATAAAGAACACTAGGATCTGCAAATACAACAAAACCAAATCCTGTAGGCTTTCCAGTAATCTTATCTATCATTACAACAGCTTGTAAAACATCACATACACTTGAAAATACTCCTTCATCTTCTATCCTATTGTTTCCCATGATATTCCACTAATAAATATCTTTCCTTGATCTGAATCCATATGTATTTTCCCTCACTCTCTTTGTATATGGTGTGTGTATATAATGTATACCAAAAAAAAAGAAAGTGTAAATTTTGAGTGTGTATATCTCTCTTTGGGTGAAGACAAAGAGAAAGTAAGGGTTTATGAAGGAGAAAAGTGGGAAAGTGAGGTGAATGAAGATGAATTTGGGATAAGGAATGGACGGTTGTGATTTGATTAGATCAATTATTGTGATGAGTTTTTTTTGTTTGGTAGTTTTCACCTAGTGTCTGATATCTATTGTGAAGCTTTGTCTCTAATTTGAATCGCACATTATTGACTAATCTAGATCGCACACTACGAGTTATGATTTGATTAGATCAGTGATGGTGATGATATTTTTGTTTTGTTTTTAGATTTCCCATCTAATGTTTGGTATTTTTTATGGAGCTCTAGCTAATTCGGATTGCGTACTGTCGATTAATCTGGATCGCACACTACAGATTATGATCTGATTAAATCAATGGTGTTGATGAGATTTTCTATTTTTTTAGTTTCTCATCCAGTGTCTGATATCTGTTGCAAATCTCTGTCTAATTTGGATCGTGCATTATCGGCTAATGTGGATCGCACACTATGGATTGTTATTTGATTAAATCATTGGTGGTGACGAGATTTTTTATTTTGTTTTGTAGTTTCTCACCTAGTTTCTGGTATCTTTCATGAAGTTCTATCTAATTTGGATCACGCATTTATTTTGAATAGCGCATTATCGACTAATCTGGACCGTACACTACCAGTTGTGATTTGATTAGATCAATAGTGGTGATGAGATATTTTCTTTTGTTTTTTCAGTTTCTTATCCAGTGTCTCATATTTATTGTGAAGCTCTGTCTAATTCGGATTGCGCATTATTGACTAATGTGGATCGCACACTACGGATTGTTATTTGATTAGATCAATGGTAGTGATGAGATTTTTTATTTTATTTTGTAGTTTTCCACCTAGTGTCTGGTATCTGTCGTGAAGTTCTATCTAATTCGAATCACGCATTTAATTTGAATCGCGCATTATCAACTAATTTGGATTACACGCTACGAGTTATGATTTGACTAGATCAATGATGGAGATGAGACTTTTTGTTTTGTTTTGTTTTGTAGTTTCGAACCTAGTGTCTAGTATCTATAGTGAAGCCCTATCTAATTCAGATCGCTCATTATCAACTAATCTGGATCCCAAACTATAAGTTGTGATTTGAGTAGATCAATAGTGGTGATGAGATTTTTTGTCTTGTTTTTCAGTTTCCCACTTAGTGTCTGGTATCTGTTGTGAAGCTCTATCTAATTCGAATTATGTATTATCCACTAATTTGGATCTGACACTATGGATTGTTATTTGATTAGATCAATGGTGGTGATGAGATTTTTTTTTTTGTTTTTTAGTTTCTCACCTAGTATCTAGTATCTGTCATAAAGTTCTATCTAATTAAGATCGTGCATTATCGACTAATCTGGATCGTAAACTACAAGTTGTGATTAGATTAAATCAGTGATGGTGATGAGATTTTTTGTGTTGTAGTTTTCCACCTAGTGTATGGTAGCTGTCGTGAAGCTCAGTTTAGTTCCAATCGCCCATTATTGACTAATTTGAATTACACGCTACAAGTTGTGATTTGATTAGATCAATGGTGGTTATGAGATTTTTTGTTTTGTTTGGCAGTTTCCCACGTAGTGTCTGGTATCTATCGTGATGCTCTATCTAATTTGGATCGCGTAATATCGACTAGTTTGGATCGCACACTATGAGTTATGATTTGATTCCATCAATGGTGGTGGTGAGAATTTTTGTTTTGTTTTTCAGTTTACCACTTAGTGTCTGGTATCTATCCTGAAGCTCTGTCTAATTCGGATCGCGCATTGTTGATTAATTTGGATTGCATACTGACGATTGTGATTTGATTAGATTAATGGTGGGGGTGGTTTTTAGTTTCCCACTTAGTGTATGGTATCTGTCGTGTAGCTCTCTCTAATTTGGATCGTGCACTATTGACTAATCTGGATCGCACAATACAAGTTGTGATTTGATTAGATCAGTGATGGTGATGAAATTTTTGTTTTGTTTTGTAGTTTCCCACCTAGTGTTTGGTATCGGTTGTGTAGCTCTGTCTAATTTGAATAGCGCATTATCGATTAATTTGTATCGCACAATACAAGTTGTGATTTGATTAGATCAACGGTGGTGATGAGGCTTTTTATTTTGTTTTTTAGTTTTCCATCGAATGTTTGGTAGCTGTTATGGAGCTCTGTCTAATTTGGATTGCTCATTGCTGATTAATTTGGATCACACACTATAAGGCTCATTTTCGGGATGACATTCTTCATGGGATTTTCTCCATATTCAGTGTCAAAACTTGAGACTAGTGATTTTGTCCATTGAGACAAGGAATGAACAGTTATGATTTGATGAGATTAGTGGTGGTGATGAGATTTTTTTTTCAATTTCCCACCTAATGTTTGATATCTGTTATGGAGCTCTTTCTCATTTGGATCACGTATTGTCGACTAATCTGGATCGCGCACTACAAGGTCCATTCTGAGGATGTGCTTTCAATGAAATTTTCTCCATATTCGGTGCCCGGACTTGAGACCGTTAATTTTCTCTATTGGGACAGGAAATGAACGGTTATGATTTGATGAGATCAGTGGTGGTGATTAGATTTGGAATGTTATACGTGATTGATGCAGAGGGATAACTACTCGAGCCAGAGTCTTTGTATTGAAGTGTCTTTTATATAACTGTGGTATCTAAATTAATTTTCACGTATCGCAAGTAAATTCAATGGATAATATTATACCTCTCATCAACAACAAATATCAGATAATTAATTCAATTAAAACAACATTAAATATTATTTCTTAAATTACTCACATAAATCACAAGAATCTATTATACTTCAGATAATATTAGTTAAACTTTATTAATTAATATACATAAGAGGAAAATATTATTATATTTTGAACATAAGAGGCAAATATACCCCCCAAAATATTCAAATTTCAAATATTGGAATTTAATAAGGTTGTTACAATAAATGTACTTTGGTCAAACTTATATAGTTAATTTTCCACCCCTCTCTTACCTAGGGAATATTTACTTCACCCTATGAGTTGTTTTTTTGTTTTTATTATAGTACAATATTTTGTTCTCATTCTCAAATAATAATATTTTTTCATCAAATGCTAATATTCTTAGTAACTAAGTTGTTTGAACTCTTTAAAAATATTATATATTTTTTTGTTACAGTTAATTTTTTTAGACTTTTTAAAAATATTATTACACTTTACTATTTTTGAAATTGAATTTGCCCACAAAGCCATTTTACATATTCCCATTTTTAAAAATTATATTTATTGTTTTTTTTTAAAAAAGGACTATTTTTTGAAATATTCTATTTCCTTCCTTTCATTTTATGTGGTTAATTTGACTCGACTCAAAATTTGACGAAAAAGAAGGAATTTTTAAACTTGTATTCTAAAAAAATTTAGTTTTTCCTTGGGATAATCTAAAATTGAAAGCGTGACGCGTAAAATGAGAAAGAGAAAATAGTACTAATATCAAACGTCATATTTTCAAATCGAAAAATAACAACAACAACAACGTATTTGGTGTATTCTCATAAAGTAAAATTTTGAGAGGTAAAGTGTACACAATTTATATTAGCGACTCAAACTGAAGTGGAAAGACTGTTTCTGATAGACCCGACATAGGACATTTTCAGACCAAACAACAATAACTTACCTACTGTATTCACATAAAGTGGGATTTGGAGTAATAAAATATACACAATCTATGTTCCTAACTCGGAATGAAGCAGAGAGACTGGTTTTAATAGACTCTAACATATTTTCGGAAAAAACCAACATATTTTAGTATCAAACGTCATATTCTTAGATCAAAAAATAATAACAACAACAATAACATATTCAGTGTAATCTCATAAAGTGGAATTTGAGGAGTTAAAGTGTACACAATTTATATTGTCGAATCAAGTTGAAGTAGAGAGACTCTTTACCAAGAAATCATATTTTTTCATCTCTTGTATATAGCGTACGAAGGGGAGCCTTGGAGTAACTAGTAAAATTACTGAATGCAAGTTAAGACAGCATACAATACACCTTTATAATGAGCTCTTTTTCGATAGCCCGGACTGAATATTCTCTTTTTGTCTATAGTGTACTAGTAGTAGTAAAGATAACCACTATCTTGCACAATAAAAGAGAGTTGTATTTACACTTTTCATCTACATTTTCTTGATTTCACTTTCTAAAAAAGTAACCAAAAAAACTTCAAAAAAGACCCAAACAACAATGGAATAATCAATTAAGAATCCAAAAAAAAAAATGGAGTTGCCCACAAAGACATTTTGCATATTCTCACTTTTTTTGGTTACATTTACATTTCTTAAGCTAACCCCACTAGCTAAATCTGATTCAGATTACACAAAGTTAGTGTACAAAGGTTGTGCTAAACAACATTTGTCAGATCTATCTGGTGTTTACTCACAAGCACTTGATTGGGACTGGGGTGTTTTTGTGGTTGTACTGAGCACTTTAGACATGATTTGAACCTAAACAGAGAAAAATGGTCAGTCATAATTCATATGGAACACTTCACTTGTTTTCCATTGAGGTTTTATGGTTCTAGTATTGAGCACGTTTAAGAAAATGCTCTAGTTTCTGTATAAAACACATTAAATTATCTATGGTAGAAAAAGAGAGAAGTATTACCTGTTTTATCAAATTATGGTTATCCAAAATTAGCACGTATAGACATTAGTTGAGCATATATGCGCAAACCTGGTCTGCAACTATATCACATTCAACTTGTTTGGGATTTAGGTGTTGTAGTTGTAGTAGTAATATTGAGCACGTTTAAGAAAATTCTCTAGTTTAATCACACAAAATTATCTATAGATTTCCCATTTTCTCACATTATATTTATCCAAAATTGAGCAGGTTTAGACATTAGTTGAGCTTAAACGGGGAAACATGGTTAGTCAGGATTCATTTAGATGAAACCCAACTTGTTTAGATCGAGGCACTGATATTGTTCCTATTGTATTGAACGCATTTAAGAAAATGCTCTAGTTTCTCCCAATTGATGAGGACTACTTGGTAATTTATCCATGTCGTGCATGTTTAGACATGACCTGAGCTTAAACGAGGAAATGTGGTCAGTGTATAACTTATATATCTCCTCAGATAAATTGACTTTTTCAATTTCACCTTACATTTCTATACTCGACTTTCAATTGACGGTGTTATCATTAAGTACTGAATTCTAATGATTTATAGTACTTCACTTAATAATTAAACTGCCAATGATTTATAGTACTTTGCCTAATTCCTTGGTACATATTTTTTCCATAGCGCCATTGATCTTGCCATTATTAATATGTATGCCTAACATAGCTACACAAGCCAGAATATAAGGATATGCTAAAGTTAGACAGACGAAAGCTAGTATGACTTATACTACTTTGTATTTCTCTGTATAATGCATGCCCTGTGTTTTTACTTTTGCAGGTGAGACTTGAAGTTATCGGTAAAAAGGAAAATAATGCAACTTTTATTTCTGGTACTGAGGCTACAAAGATATAAAAGGAGATTCAGAAAGTGGAGAAGAGAAGAATAATGAAAAGCACTTTGTGCAATGAGCAGAGCTCTCGAAGCCACTACATGGTATCAATCCTGAATATATGTTTAACGATGTCTAAATGGAAAGCGTTTCATTTGTTGCATATGATTATTGATGTTCCAACAGTAGAGGTAGACTAATGCTTGTCGATATGGCTGATTTCGAGAATATAGAACAAGCTGGTCAAACTGGCATGGAAGCACAAACGCAGGTAAAGTTCCACATTTTTTACTTACCTCGCTTCTTTAAAGTTTTTTTCGAGATTTAAATAATTTGAAATGTATGATTTTAGCTCTTGATGCATTTGATACTAATCCAGCAATCAAATTACGCAGACTGCAAAGATCAATCAGGGAAACAGTGCACTTAAAAGGGTGGTTGAGTCCATTGCTAACGGTGATTCCCACGTGCCATTCCGAGACAGCAAGTTAACTATGCTCTTACAGGTACTACATCTTGTGTATATAACATATCTATGTTTCTTAGATCCTCCAAAAATATTGCTATATCCATATTGAATCGTCCAAAAATCAGTAATTTTTGGAGGATCTTAAGCGCACCAGCATCATTTTGTAAGGAACCAAGCGACATAGCCACAAACAGTTCGGGAGTTGTACTAGTCGTTGTAAGAAGTTGATTCAACTATTTCATATAGGATTCTTTTGAGGATGACAAGTCCAAAATTCTCATGATACTGTGTGCCAGTCCAGATCCTAAAGATCTCCACAAAACCATCTCTACTCTAGAGTACAGTGGAAAATTAAAATGCATTGTCCATGGCCTTCATGCACCATTGAAGAAGAAAGGTGCAGAAGATTCTTCCTCAGCGGTTATTTTGGGGTCAAGGATTGCGGTAATGGATCAGTTTATCCACAAGCTTCAGATGGAGAATAAGCTCAAAGAGAAAGAGTGTGACGAAGCTAAGAGAAAGCTTATGAAGAAAGAAGAAAAAATTGTTACGTTAAGGTCTAAACTTGAATTAGCAGTACAAGGAGGAGTGGAGACAACGGAGGAAGATATCATTATTAAAGTAAACGAGCGAACTCAGATGTTGAAACATGAATTTGAAAAGAAGATACAACGGTGTCAGAAAATGGCAAATCAATTCGTAGAGATGGAAAGGAGAAAGATTGAAGATAGAATTTTCCAGCATCAACAAAAGTTTAAAATTCTTAAAAGGCGCTCGGAGGAGATCGAGGCCGAGCTTTGGCGTTCAAGGGTTGTTAATAGATCAATAGAGGTGGAGGAGAACAGCTTTGGGAAAAGGCTACTGGAGATTTACTCTGAAGATGCAGGAATAGTGAAATCTATGGATTTGGATAGATCTATTGATATGAACTGTGGAAAGCAGGATGCGGCCGTCGATAAAGCAAAAAGTTACACAGTTCAGGCATTTTTCGGCTATCCTAGCATAAGCGATACAAGAGAAGTTGAAGATCCTTCTATCGATTTGTTGCAACATTTCACCAACAAATTGTTCTTGAGCACCGTGTTCGAGGAGGAACAAGAAGGTAACGATAATGAAGGGGATAAAGAGAACCCCCTATCGAGGAGGTGTAAAAAGAGGTTATTGAGGAAAAGACAATACATTCCGCCATGCTCCATCATGATTTATTGCATGCAACTATAGTAAAAGATCGTTCCAATGATCATTCTAGTGATATTGTCCCTTCAAAAAAAGAACTAATTCAAAATATATTCAAACTTTGTGGAAATTCCAGAGAACTCTCTCAGCAGTGTATAACAACTGAATCGAAATCACCTCCAGTTAAAGAAATCAGAGAGGATTCACCTATAAGAAAATTACATAATCTCTCTAGCGAGAAAGTTAACGATTCAAAAGAGAACTTCAACCCTACATTTGAAATCATAGGCGTTGATCTGGATGTGCACATGAAATGGGAAGATTTATCAAAGGAAAATCCTGGGATTATTATCACTACACTGAAGGTTGTTAAAGGTTCAACGTTAGCTGATTTACACAAGCTGATCGAGATATATTTTGGCGCTGACAATCAAGAACTCAATTTCCTGGTAAGTAGGATATTTTATACTTGAAAAGATTCAAAATGTCTGTGTTTACATATTCCTGATAACAGTTCTTCGATATCATTTATGATAACAGTTCTTTGATATTATCCATGATGACAATTCTCCTATATCATCTACATGTCTCTGTTTATACTTAAATAGCTTTAAAATGTCTCTGTTATATTTATGATGACAATTCTTCGATATCATCTACATGTCTGTGTTTTATAATCTAGTAGGTTCAAAATGTCTGCATGTTTACATACTCATGATAACAATTCTTTGATATCTTCTACATGTCTGTGTAATGTGTTTATACTTAAGTAGCTTCAAAATGTCTTTGTTTACATATCCATATGATAACAATTCTTTGATATCATCTGCATGTCCGTGTTTACGCTTTTAAGTAGGATATTTTATACTTAAGTAGCTTCAAAATATCTGTGTTTATACTTAAGTAGCTTCAAAATGTCTGCGTGTTTATACTTAAGTAGGATGTTTAATACTTAAGTAGCTTAAGAATGTCTGTGTTTACATGTCCATATGATAGCAATTCTCCGATATCATCAACATGTCTGTGTTTATACTTAAGTAGTTTCAAAATGTCTGTCTTTACACATTCACGATCACAGTTCTTCAATATCATCTTACATGTATAAGGAAAGGCTTCCTAATCATTATTTCTTCTACCAAAATAAATAGGACATATCTGGCGCGCCAGTGGCTAAAGAAGAGGAGTCCATCACACCAGTGATTAGTAAACTTCCATTGTTCAACTTCAACAACTAGATGCATGGCTACCTAGCTTGCTTGCATCCAGTGAAGGGAACCAAATAACCTATTTATGAACCATTTTCATCATTGGAAAATAAGCTCTCGTTAACTCTAAAGTGACATGGCATAGAGGGTCACTGAGAACACGATGATCCTTAGGTGAAATGGTTGTTTGTATACGCTTGTAAACACACGGTCTTATGCTCGAATATGTGACTTGTTTTTCTCTACTGGAGTATAAACAATGAAGGTTGAACATGTATATTTTTTAATCATATGCTTAAATATGTGACTTGTTTTGCTCTACTGGAGTATAAACGTAAAGGCTAAACATATATATTTTGTAATCATATGCTAAAATATATGACTTGTTTTACTCTACGGGAGTATAAACATGAAGGTTGAACATGTATATTTTTGGATCATATGCTAAAATATGTCACTTGTTTTGCTCTACTGGAGTATAAACATGAAGGTTCAACATATATATTTTGTAATCATATGTTAACATATGTGACTTGTTTTGCTCTATTGGAGTATAAACGTGAAGGTTGAACATGTATATTTTGTAATCATATGCAAAAAATATATGACTTGTAATCATATGCAAAAATATATGACTTATTTTGCTCTACTGGAGTATAAACATGAAGGTTGAACATACATATTTTGTAATCATATGCTAAAATATATGACTTGTTTTGCTCTATTAGAGTATGAGCATGAAGGTTGAACATGTATATTTTGTAATCATATGCTAAAATATGTGACTTTTTTTGCTCCACTAGAGTACAAACAAGAAGGTTGAACATGTATATTTCGTAATCATATGCTAAAATATGTGACTTGTTTTGCTCCACTGGTGTATAAATATGAAGATTGAACATGTATAATTTGTAATCATATGCTAAAATATGTGACTTGTTTTGCTCTACTGGAGTATAAACATTAAGGTTGAACATGTATATTTTGTAATGATTTACTAAAATATGTGACTTGTTTTTCCCTACTGTAGTATAAACATGAAGGTTGAACATGTATATTTTGTAATCATATGCTAAAATATGTGACTTGTTTTGCTCTACTGGAGTCTCTTCCTTTTTTGTGTGTATTTTGTGTTTGGTATTTATATTGAGGTACGGCTATCTCAAAATTCACATACTGAATGACCTATTTTAGGAGCGATGCATCCAACACAGTTTTATTTCCAATTGCAAAAACTCAAATATATCATTTTATATATGACTTCGTGACAACTAACGCTCAGGATTCAAGTTCATCATAACACATAGTCAGAGGCTGAGGCAGGATTTTTATTAAGGGGGGTCAAAAACAGAAAGTAAAAAAAATAAATTAAAAACCTATCGTGAATGGGTCTCGAACCCAAGACTGGCAGGCCCTTTGCGTGAAACTTTGCACCCCCTTTGCCACTGAACAAAGTTTTTTGCTTGTGTCAGGGAGGTCAAATTAATATATACACATAGAAAAAAAAGTCATACATATATGCAATATAATTTTTCGATGAAAGGGGTTTGGATCTGAACACATAGCTCCGCCCCTGCATATGGTCCGTTTTAGGTCTACTACTCAGCGTGATTTTATTCTTTGGATTACATCACATTAAGCTTTCGTACATGTAAACTTAAATTCTTCCTTTTAAATTAAAGCTCTTCACTTTTCTTTCTTATTTTAAACGTTAGATTTACCTAAAGCTCTTCACTATTTTATTTCTTTTGTGAAATTATTTTAGCGTTGAAAATGTTACTATAAAAGGTGTATCACTATACCTAATGGGAAATACACAGTAAATAGAAGGTTAAAGTAAGAAAAAGAATGATAGAGGGGAGCGTCATGAGGTAATCTTTTTTCTGTGTGAAAAGGAATGAATGACGGTAAGTCAGATCAATTATTAACACTGTACAAATGAATAGAATGGACCCAAAAGAAAAAATAAGTACAAGTGAATAGAATGGTCATGTTTGTAAACAGAATTTAATGGATCTTTGGAAGAATAGGATTTTGTACCTATGTGTCATGCCAAAGAGAATTATTCGAAAGAATACAACAACATAACAGTAAAATTTCACAAATAAGGTCTGAAGTATACGTGAATCTTACCACTACCTCAATATCTGTCTACATATATAAATGTTTATTAGGTTTGGAATATCACCGGTAAATATGTGGTGGGTTCGATAATATTTTTTCATCATTAACTAAAAGTTTCAAATTTGAACACTAACATAGAGAAAATTGTTGTTGATAGGTATTTTTCGTGAAATAAGACTTGTTTGAAGGAAGGTATATTGGTTGGATTACTAAATTTTGAATATTATAAAGTTAAGGAAATTGACTTATCTTTTTAAGAATCTTTTAAAATATTGAAATATCTACTTGTATAGGTTTCTAAGGTATATTTTGATATATTTCATAATTCTATAAAATATAGTTGTTATTTTTACAGTTTAGAATGTTTCTAAAGGCTGTATATATTACATAGCCCATCACTTCTTCCTTTACAAAAATAAAATTATACGATAAATGTGTTTGTGAAATTATTAAAATTTTATAAATGTTTTATTGGAAGGAATGCTGATTAACCAATAGAATTGTAATTTTATAATATTGTGAGTTCTGCAAAAGTCAATAAAATATCGTCCATTTTTTACACGACTCTAAAAAAATATTAACTGGAAAAAATATTTTCAACATTTAACCTTTATTTATATCCTAACATATCTGGTTTTTCTTGAAACAATAACTATTTTTAGTAATAATGACAGATAATTTGAGACAAACGAATATAGTACTACCTCTATCCACCTTTATTTTTTACTATAGTAAAAAAATCACTTTTACCATACTATTAAGTCATCGATTGAAGTTGTGAGAACAGTTTTTTACAGACATGCATAACAGGATTGCGTACACTAAATTCTTATTGATTTTTTCTTTCAATTTTGCACATAACAGAAGTTTTAGTATACCCAATAACTCTCTTTTATTTTCAATTCACCTAATATTTAGTGAGATGAAACGACTTATAATAACGAAGGATGCTCTAGTAAAAATATCAAGTTTTCAGAACATGTCAAGTCAAATATAAACAAATAAAAATAAACAGAGAAAACATAATATTTGTGGACCAAAATAAATGCTTAAAAAGAAGCACCACATGTAAATCTTCACTTTTTCCCATAGAAGGATCAAATTGCATTCATGTGTGAGTGACAATTACTAGTGTACCGTATCCATTGCACATGTTTAATACTTATTTTTATCAATTTGTCGAAGATGACCCTTTTAATTACTTGAAAAGGACACATGTGTCCTCTTTATTACACCCTACATTTCCTGAAAATCTAATTTACACCCCCCAAAATAGAATTAATTTTCTGTTTTACACCCTTTTTTATTTAATTTTATGTAAACATTATAATATTTCTATTAAAGATTGAACGGTATTGATATGATTGAATATCAATTAAGCAACCAACATTTTAGAATTTATTTTTTAGTATACATGATAAGGCTAAAATAAGGTATTTGTTGGTGCATTACATATTGCGTATTAATTCTTGTGGTTTGGTTTTGTCTCTTAGTTAATGTTTAAATGGGAATAACTAATTAAGCAACCAAAATTTTAGTACTGTATTAATTTGTGTTGACAATTACGAAGATAGGGCTAAATAAGGTATTGCAAACAAATTTAATTTGTTGGTGCATTGCATATAGGGTATTAGTTCATGTGTCTTAATTAATTATTTGATTCCTAGTTATGTTTAAATGAAGATTATTAAATAAGCAACTTCACCAAATCTAGTTATGAAAATTTACATGATTAATGAGGCAAGATACTGTTTTACAACAAAGTGGAAGTGTAGATTAATTAAATAATGGGGATTGTCAAATCATGTTTAGTTAGATTGCATTATAAAAAAATTATTTGATTACACTCTTTAATTACGCGTGATACTGTTTTCAAATTAAAATCTTTAGGATGGTCATTTGTTATCTCCCTTTGTGGACTAATATAAATAGACAGTGTTAGGGTTATTTTTGAGTCATTTGTTATCTCCCTTTGTGGCCAATGAAGAATTTTTTCATCAATTGTTGAGGCCTATACAAATAAAAAGATGTATATTATATATATAAATACATAATAAAATAAATAAATTTGGGCTATGACGAAATTTTTATAACATAAAAGTTTTATGATTCGTATCTTGGCAACACGAGTTAGTACGACTAATAAATCAGCAACCACTTCGTATGTCGTATTTAAAATCTAATCTGAGCCCACCTTTGAAAGAATTATTTATTTTTATACATATATTCACACAAATATTTTCAATTTATTTTGATAATTATTTATTTGTTACAAACATTTTTATTTACAAGTGTTTATCCAGGTTGGGAATACCTGACGGGATTGACATTTAAGGAAGAGTTCAAATTTTGTGTTTGCATTTTTTATATTTTTACACTTGTACAAAATATAAATTATAGTGTAAAATTTATTTTTGGGGCATTGGACAGAAATGATTTTTACAAATGTTCATCACGTGTTTAGGCAAATATAGGTCGTTAATATTTGTATTAAAAAATTAAATTAATTTAGATACTTACTTAATTAATTCATAATTATACATTGAAAGATATTGCATATATTTTTCTTTAATATAATTTTTCTGATATTTTTTATTTTTCACGCGATTCTCATCATACTTTAGGCAAATTTAGGTCATTACTAGTTGTATTAAAATTGATTTAGATACTTAATCAAATAATTCACTCTTTTACTTTAATGGATATTATGTAGATTTTTTTTCTTAAAATAATTTTTCTTTATTCAATTTTGTCTTTATGTACATATTTATATATTTTGCTTATATATATATTTTACATTAGAATACGCGTTATATTATTTTAATATATATTTTATATTTATATTTGCTTGCATTGATTTTTTTTCTTTTTTCTTTTTTCTTTTTATAATAAACTTAAGTCTGGCCGGGAACTATATTTGTAGATTTTGAAGGGTGTATAACTCCTTCCCTTCGCAATAATTTGAATCCTTACCTAGAATCTAAAACTGGTTTCGTCACACTCCCTCCTTTTCGAAAAGAATTACCTACTTTGATTTGGCATAAAGTTTAAGAAAATAAAGAAAATTTTTGAATCTTGTTGCCTTAAATTAAAGTAGTGTCAAATGTATCAAAATGACCATTAATCTTGTGGTCATAAACATGCCATTTGGAAAGTTTAAATTAAAGTATTGCCAAAAAATGAAAGGGGTCATTCTTTTTTAAACGAACTAAAAAGAAAAGTAAGTCATTTCTTTTTAAAAGAAGGGAGTACTTGTTAATAAATAAACAGGTTTCCTATTTTTTCTTGAAAATTAGTTGGCGACTCTGTTGACACCTAATTTTGACCTCCCGATATCACTTTTAGGCTGTCATTATATCGAAATTATTTAATTTTAATTATCAATATTTTTAAATATTATTCTTACATTGAGTACATACTAACGTGTCACATTTCTAATTAAAGGAAATGCATAAATTATTTCTTAGCTTTTAGTATCATTGTCATAATTTTTAAACTCAAATTCGGTATTTTATGTAATTTTTATTAATAGTTATTAAATTATTTTCCACGTAGTTACGCATATCCACATTTTTGCGAACACAATATCTAGTTTTCCATTATTTAGCATTATTTATTTTATTAAATTATTTATTATTGTTATTTATTATTTAATTATTATTATTTATTACTAATTATTTAATATTGTTATGTATTATTTAATTATTATTATATACTATTAACCCTATTTTAATTTAAATAATAGTCTATTTTAATTTGTTTTGCTTAAATTTATTCACCTTTTAACATAATTTTGTCCAATTTCTTACAATTCTAGCCATTTTTAAAACTCAATTCCAAATTTTCAATTTTTAGATCTCAGTCGTTGATCCTAAACGGATCCAACGACTGAGATCTGATGCACCTTTCCTTTCTTTTTACTCCAAAAACCTAACCCTAATTCCAAAACCAAACAACAGCCACTCTTCTCTCTCTATCTAACCTCTCTCCTTCTCTCTCTATCTAACATCTCATTCCCATAGCTGTCGCTGCTGATCGGCGGAGCAGCGCCACCGACACTCCCTTCTCCAATAGCTTTCCCACCGCACTTTATATACGCCGCCAACACCTACTTCGATGATACCAGATCTACCATTGCCTCCTGCCGTTCATCCTCGCCGCTGCCAGTGCCGCGCCGCCAGCCCCTCAGCCTCCATCACCATCTCTCCCTCCATTTTCCCCTTTCCGGTGATGAACCAGCATGCTAACACCACTCCAACATTGCCACAAGACCCCCCTGCTCTCCAACCTCCTCCGTGAACTAACCATCGCCGCCCCAGGTCATCTTCGTTGTCCACCCGCCACCAACCTTCTCCGTGTCGTCGATCCGTTTGTCAAAAAAGAGATGAAAAACCCATCCACAGGTTTGCCTAAATATTTAAATGTTTGTGTTTAATTTTAATCTCTTTTCCCCTTCTTTAACAGATTTCAAAATCTTAATTAACAATGTATGAATGATTTATTTCATCCGATTCTTTGCCATTTTGTGTGCTTATATTTTAAGACTACCAGATGTGAAAAATCTAAATTTTAATAATGATCAATTTTGTCATAGTTTGCAAATTTTGAATTTTGAAATTATCCATCTTATTTGAATTAGTTGACAAATTTCTCGGCTCGTGATTATAACGGAGAATATTTGACTGCGTATTATATTTTTATGGTTGGATTGATCTTGTGATAATTTGAATAAGGTTATGGTAAAGAACATCTGATTGTGTATCACGTTTCTTGAATTACATCATGGACTGATTTTTGTACAATTGATGATTTGAATTAGGTACAAAAATAATTAGGGATTATTTTACAAAATTAATTGCTCATAATTTATTTATGGTAAATTGAACAAATTTTCTCATCCCTCCCTAATTGATTATCGATCTCTTAATTGATTAGTGATTGATGCTAACATGTTACTATTAATTTACCTTCATTCTATGGAATATGCGACAACATGGCACTCACCTATATGTAAGGTAACTTTCAGTATTATGGGAATCTAGTTTTTAATCATGATAGTCTTGATATTTTTTATTTATTGGATTTGGCCTAAGGAAAATAATATTGTGAATGACTTTTACAAATATTGACTTTCCTTTTTAATTGGTATATGATTGATTCAGCAAGAGAAATTCTCTTAGTGAGATATTTTATTACCATTTTTATGTTGGTTTAGTTTTACAATACTCAACCTATATAAACAATAGTTCACAAGCTCTTTTTTTCTATTTCTATTTTACTACTGCACTGAAGGAGTGCATGCGGCAAATATATTTCAGGGTAAACAGGAAATCAAAAAATCTAAATATGTGCAAATTTCTGTTGAATCTTATTCACATTTGACTGGACTGGAGGATCAAGTTAAGTCTCTTAAGTTGGTTGCTGCACAGTCAGAAAAGACTAATATAGAAAACCTGGGAAAACAATATGCTAAACTTGCTGAAGAAGTTGTCTCAGGTGATGTTCTTTATTGACTTGTGTTTTTCTTGCAACTTGTGTTTTACAACTTGGTACTAAACTCTTTTATTCACATCTAAGGTTGAGTCAGAATCCGCGACACTGAAAAATCATCTGGAATCCGTTACTCTTTTGAAGCTTACTGCTGAAGACAGGGCATCACATCTGGATGGTGCACTGAAGGAGTTCATATGGTAGATAGATCAAGTTAAGTCTATTGAGGAACAAGTAAGTGGCTTAGAGGATGAAGTCAAGGATTTGAATGAAAAGTTGGCTGCTGCACAGTCAGAAATGACTAATAAGGAAAACCTAGGAAAATAATATACTAAAGTTGCTGAAGAAGCTGTCTCTAGTGGTGTTCCTTATTGACTTGTGTTTTTCTTGCAACAAGTGTTTTACAACTTGGTACTGAATTATTTAATTCACATCTGTCTGTACAGGTTGGGAGAAGGCTGCCAAACAGTTTGACAAAATGAAGCATGAGTTTGAAGCAAAATTAGCTAACCTGGACCAACAGTAACTCAGGTCTCAGCGGAAAATTCTGCACTCTCAAGGTCTTTGCAGGAGCGTTCTAGCATGGTGATACAACTCCGTGAAGAAAAAGCCTAAGCTAAAGCAGAAATTGAGATATTGAAGAAAAATATGAGCGTACGGTCTGCAGAAGTTGCAAACAAGCAACACTTGGAGGGAGTGAAGAAAATTGCAAAATTGAAAGCAGAGCATCGGAGATTATGTGGTCTTGTATGGAAGAAGTTGCTTGGGCCTACAGCCATGGCCCAGATAAATCTTGACCTGACCACCCAAACATATGACCTGGAGATTGCAAAATTGGACGCAGAGCGTTAGAGATTACGTGGTCTTGTGTGGAAAAAGCTGCTTGGGCCTACAGCCTTGGCCCAGATGAAGCTTGACCTGACCACCGAAACAACACATGTGGAGCTTCGACCCCAATTACAATCCCAAAGTTATAGCATACTACATATTTTTTTTGTTTGTTGTTTCTTTCATTCACTGTGTTCGATGTTGTATTATATTTAAATTATATAAGATAAATGCAAGGAATAGTTGTCTTATTTTCTATCAATCATTTCAGGAGCACTTGTTTTTTTTTCTGATCAACTGACCCTATCCATCTACTTTATGAAATATCAGAGAAAGGAATGAATTTATCGGATAAGAAAGATAAGTCGAAGCATGCCAAACCTTCTTCTTCAAAGGCCAAGTTAATAGACGAACCAAGCTAGATAGTCTTCTATCACTAGATTTATGATAACAATTTCTTTTAAAACTACATATTATATCACACTATCAAACCTATATATTATATCACACTACATATTATATCACACTATTTATGAACCATTTTCATAGTTGGAAAATAAGCTCCTGTTAACTCTAAAGTCACTTGGCATAGAGGGTCTCTGAGATCAAGATGATCCTTAGGTGAAATGGTTGTTTGTATACGCTTGTGAACACACGGTCTTATGCTCGAATATGTGACTTGTTTTGCTCTACTAGAGTATAAACAATGAAGGTTGAACATGTATATATTTTGTAATCATATGCTAAAATATGTGACTTGTTTTGCTCTACCGGAGTGTATAAACATGAAGGTTGAACATGTATATTTTGTGATCATATGCTAAAATATGTGACTTGTTTTGCTCCACAAAAGTATAAACATGAAGGTTGAACATGTATATTTTGTAATCATATGCCAAAATATATGAATTGTTTTTCTCCATCGGAGTACAATCATGAAGGTTGAACATGTATTTTTAGTAATCAAATTCTAAAACATGCTAAAACATGTATATTTCTCTACCCAGTATATTCCCACCAAGTCGGAATGATAGTCTCCATTATTCATACGGTTTATGCCATCCTAGCATAGCATAAACCCCCTTCTAGTGAATAATTTGTCAATTGTACAATTCATTCTAGTGAATAATCTGTCACTTGCATAATTCTTTAATATTTTGAATTAATAATTGTATAGAGATTTTACGTTTTCGGTGATCTATGCCTCATTTGTAATGGTGACCTTTTGAAAATCAATTTAGTTTAATTTTTATCATTTTGTAATATGTTAATCTATTAGTATTATTTTATCATTGAGTGACTCAAAGCTTCTCACTCTTCACTTTCTTCCCTACCGTAGTTCCCAAACAAAAACTGCCCCATCGACAACCTAAAATCACGCTGAATGTTCACATCTCCACCTTTGGTTTCCATCTCTATACAACAATCACCGAACCCCAACAACAACAACATACCCAGTATATTCCCACCAGGTATATTCCCAACAAGTGGGGTATTTGGAGGGTAAGTGTAAGCAGTCCATACCACTACCTCAAATGTGAGATAGAGACGTTGTTTCCGACAAACCCCCGGCTCAAAATCAAACAATCTAGATAAGGAATTGCAAAAGAACCGTTCACCAAACCCCCTTCGACGGAAAATTATACTATTTATACATTACTAAAATCTTATTATATGTATATATAATAGATGTCGAGCTCCTTTCGATAAGTTTTTCTTCAAATTTCGAACCCCCTCTCCAACATATTAATTGGCCCGATAGAGTTAGCTTGGTTCACAACAGTATTCACTTACTTTTCTTAGTTATCCAAACATAGAAACAATGAAATCACAGGAGTCATGCATTCCCAATAGAAACAAAGATTCTGCAGTTTAACAATTATAGAATCAACAACTCAAACTGTATGTGCCTTAGCTATATGATATCCTTGGTTGGAGAAACGCGGTAGAGCTTCACTAAGCATAGTCTTTTAATTGGAAAATCTAGTGAAAGGTCATTCACTACTTGAGACTAAAGAACATACATCAAAGAAAATAAACCAAAAAATGTTTTAGTATTGTTAATGAATGTCAGGCGAAACGTGAATCTTTCGTCAAGTCTAAGGAAAAACACCATACTCAAAAGGACAACAGGAGTTAGATCCACCCCAGAAAAAAGTAGAAAAGCAATAAGCTCAACTACCACAGTCAGTGAACAGACAAATCCTAATTAGACGAAAGGCAGTAAGTAAGTTCTAAGCTATTCTGCTGTTAAATTGGTGTAAACAAGAAAAATAAAGTTTAATCCTTCTAAACTAGTGAGGTAGCCTAAACCATGTTATTCTGTAATACATCTCCAGAAAAGCATCCTTTTATAAGCGAAAACCGCCAAAAACTAAAGAACTTGTTTGCGAGTAAAATTGCCAAGTACCTCGAAAACATGGCCATATTCTAGTCTACCTTTCCATATACAAAATTACTAGTACAACTAAACACCAGCTGTTGGCAACACATACCATACGATGACTGTTATTAGTCTTTACCCCGCTTCACTATGACCAGTTTCAGGAAATGCACCATTAGCCAAATTCCATGGTAAGTACTTGTGTGAACTGAACACAATCCCCAGCACAAAGGTCGGATTTGACAGAAGGGGATATCATTAGACGTTAGTAATCGGGCATCTCCTCCTGTGCAACAAAAGGTCAAATACAGAGGAAAATGATTATGTAATTCTCAAAACTTAACTACCACTACTGCTATTACTATCCATATCGGCTACAACTGCACTACCAACAAGAAGCATCACGAAAACTTCTTTGTCCAATACAAGTCAAATGGGAAACCAAAAGAATTCATTTTTTTACACTGAGGAGAAACTAGCATTAAGTATCCTGCTTGGGAAGGCACAAACGGGTTACGAAACTATATTCAAAACGGAACAACACAATCAATTGCTAACTCACATAAGCTTTGACATAACAGGCTACGGGAGGAGATGCATTAGATAGCTAGTAAAAATAACCATACGCAAGCCAAATTAAAATAATAGTTAAACAGAAAATATTACGAAATAGGCAATACTACTGACATTAATTATAGTAAACTACAATAAGAACTGCAAAACACTAAATTTCAAGCAATCCAACCAATCCCATTGAGCGCTTAATGCTTGCAAGAGTAAACAGTATGTGGAACGAAACCAGCAGCGTGAAAGTGAAGTTCTCCTCCAGCAATAGGTAAGTTCTCAGATGAAATCAAACACTGTGATCAGTGTTGTTAAGCCTTCCAACTTGGAGAACAACCATAGCCACCACCATATCCAACTTGGCCACCATGAGGTCCATTTTGCTGAGCACCATAATTACCCAAACCTTGTGAATTTCCACTATCATCGCCATAGCCACTGCCAATGTAACCCCCACCACCTGATTGCATGTCTCTCGATGCACCACCTCCACCAACTGGATTTACATAAGCACCATCACCTCCACCATATCCACCATAGCCATAACCTTGATTTCCATAACCAGTGGCTCCATCTGGAGACTGACCAACAGCAGATCCTCTATTAGCGGGTCCACCTCTACCACCAGAACTTGAAGCACCACATGATGCATTACCATAGCCTATGTTCCCATATCTAGAAGGACCATAAGAACCCCACGAGCTTCTCGATCCACCAACTTGACCGCTACCATACCTAGCACCAGGCACATTTGGATTTTCAAAGGCTGCAGCAACTGCTGGACTACCATATCCAGGATTGACAGTCCCATATCCAAGATTGGTTCCACCATAACATCCATAAGCACAATAACCCATGCCATTGTTAGATGATCCATAACCATAACCCGATGTACCATATCCGGAGGAACCGTAAGGTGGATAGCCACCTACAGTGTTTTGTGAGTGCATGTATTTGTTGGTATCCATTCTGTCATAAGAACTGGGATTGTCACCAGATGCACCATACCCCTGGTAACTTCCACCACCCATACCACTACCACCGTTTCCCGTGAAACAACCACCAAAACCAACAGAACTGCCATCTCTTGGAAGAGCACATTTTACTTCCACTTGTTTCCCACTGAGATCATGAAATGTCTTATGTACTAAACTTCAGTTGAACCTGCAAACGTCTTACTTACGACATCCTAAAAGTATAAATGGAACAACAGGTCTGGAAAACCCAACAGATGTACAAATGATTTAAAATTCTTAAACAGAAGCACCTTTACCTAAGCGATGGCACTATTACACAAGAACACTGAACTTAAAAGACACGTTTATTTAAGGCATCACCACAGGAAGTTTCCATTTGGTGTGCAACTAGAAACAAGGGGATGATTCAAGTTTCAAATACTCTATTAAGTCATTAAAATGTTTAGGGAAAACAATGCTCTAAATTAGAAGAAGGCGCACCACTAAACTAAAATAAACCACCATCATAGTGCTTTAATCAGCTACCTACTTACCTTCACCACTGCAGAACTCATTGTGAATAAACCATTACCTATTGTCGTTAACAATACAAAAGAGGACATTAGACTAAAATAAACCTGTCTGCACACTATCAACAGAAAGAAGAAAAACATAACTCTATCACAAATAAGGTCTGAAGTATAAGTGAATCTTACCACTACCTCAATAACTATCTACATATATAAATATTTATTTTGTTTGGAATATCACCGGTAAATATGTGGTGGGTTCGATAATATTTTTTCATCATTAACTAAAAGTTTCAAATTTGAACACTAACATTGAGAAAATTATTGTTGATAGGCATTTTTCGTGAAATAAGACTTGTTTGAAGGAATGTATATTGGTTGGATTACTAAATTTCGAATATTAGAAAGTTAAAGAAATTGACTTATCTTTTTAAGAATCTTTTAAAAAATTGAAATATCTACTTGTATAGGTTTCTAAGGTAGATTTTGACATATTTCATAATTCTATAAAATATAGTTGTTATTTTTACAGCTTAGAATGTTTCTAAAGGCTATAAATATTACATAGCCCATCACTTCTTCCATTAAAAATAAAATTATATGATAAATGTGTTTGTGAAAATATTAAAATTTTATAAATGTTTTATTGGAATGAATGCTGATTAACAAATAGAATTGTAATTTTATAATATTGTGTGTTCTGCAAAAGTCAATAAAATATCGTGCATTTTTTTACACGACTCTAAAATAATATTAACAGGAACAAATATTTTCAAAATTTAACCTTTATTTATATCCTAACATGTTTTGTATTTTCTTGAAACAATAACTATTTTTAGTAATAATGATAGATAATTTGAGACAAACGAATATAGTACTACCTCTATCCACCTTTATTTTTTACTATAGTAAAAAAATAAATCACTTTTACCATATTATTAAGTCATCGATTCAAGTTGTGAGAACAGTTTTTTATAGACATGCATAACAATATTGCGTACACTAAATTCTTATTGATTTTTTCTTTCAATTTTGCACATAAGAGAGGTTTTAGTATACCCAATAACTCTTTTTTATTTTCAATTCGCCTAATAGTTAGTGAGATGAAACGACTTATAATAACGAAGGATGCTCTAGTAAAAATATCAAGTTTTCAAATATAAATAAAAAAAATAAACAGAGAAAACATAATATTTGTGGACCAAAATAAATGCTTAAAAAGAAGCACCACTTGTAAATCCTCACTTTTTCCCAAAGATGGATCAAATTGCATTGATGTGTGAGTGAAAATTACTAGTATACTGTATCCATTGCACATGTTTAATACTTATTTTTATCAACTTGTCGAAAATGACCCTTTTAATTACTTGAAAACAACATATGAGTCCTCTTTATTACACCCTACATTTCCTCAGAATCTAATTTACACACTCCAAAATAGAATTAATTTTCTATTTTACACCCTTTTTTATTTAATTTTATGAAAACATTATAATATTCTATTTAAGATTGAACGGTATTGATATGATTGAATATCAATTAAGCAACCAACATTTTAGAATTTATTTTTTTGTATACATGATAAGGCTAAAATAAGTTATTTGTTGGTGCATTACATATTGGGCATTAATTCTTGTGGTTTAGTTTTGTCTCTTAGTTAATGTTTAAATGGGAATAACTAACTAAGAAACCAAAATTTTAGTACTGTATTAATTTGTGTTGACAATTACGAAGATAGGGCTAAATTAGGTATTGCAAACAAATTTAATTTGTTGGTGCATTGCATATAGGGTATTAGTTCTTGTGGTTTAGTTAATTATTTGATTCTTAGTTATGTTTAAATGAAGATTATGAAATAAGCAACTTCACCAAATCTAGTTATGAAAATTTACAACATGGTTAATGAGGCAAGATACTGTTTTACAACAAAGTGGAAGTGTAGATTAATGAAATAATGGGGATTGTCAAATCATGTTTAGTTAGATTGCTTCATAAAAAATTATTTGATTACACTCTTTAATTACTGATGTTAGGCGTATTTACATGCCTAAAGCACCTTAATTTACCCATATTTTAGCTAAGTTTTAAGGACAATATATAATTCCTGCACTTTTAGTCCTTTTTCCTGTAAGTGAGCTAACCAACGTGATTAGCAAGTTTTCAGGTATAAACGATGAAGATTTCAGCATTTTATGGAGTGTTGGATACCAAAGGAAACTTCACGTGAGAAGGAAGGCAGCTTTTGGAAGCCTATGGACTGAAAGTGATGCATGGAAAACTTGTCCCGAGAAAAAATAGTATTTCCAAAGACTTGGGGATCAGTAGTAACATAGTAGGATTTGGATAAGGAAGCAGTAACCTAGTAGGATTAAGACAAGTATTCAGTAGCTTAGTAGGAATAGGATATGGATGTTATAAAAACCCTGTTTTGCTGACCTTTTCAGCATCCATTCATTCCTCCCCATTCTTTCTTACTCCTTACGATTCCTTCTAGTCCATTCGTTAATACGTTGTTGACATTATTCTTCATCTATTCGACTTTTAATTTTCACGACAAGAGAAACGCTACTAGCAAGGAAATCACGCCACAAGTGACGCCAATACATACTTATCGTGATATTGCTATTGGTTTGGTATGATAATGATATCCTTGTTGTTTTCCTTCAAAATTATGAGTAGCTAAACTTCTCTGTTAGGGTTATGGAAGCCTTATGAGATACTATCTATTGCTATGATTTTGTGAATTGTTGATACGTATGCTGCTTATAGCATTACTCTCTTCATCTTAATTGAATTTTTATGGTTGCAAACATATAGAATACGCCATTATAGTATTAACTTGTTCGAGAGAAAAGTTACATGTCTAGAAAAGAGAGAGTGACAAGGAAATAGGGCTACCAACCCCTGTTTAAAAGTTAGTGCTGTAACTGGATTAACCTCTTGGAGAATTGTTAGTATTAGTTATACGCTTTATTCTCAAAAGAGTTAAAGTGAGATAATCCTTGGTGGTCAAAAGACACTAGGATTTACCATAAAATAGGAAACTCTATAAGCGCATGCATGTCTGAATTCCGCATAACTCATAGTCAATAGATACGTAGAACTCATAAGGTGGACATAACCCTAACTTATAATTCTCATTGATTAAAATATTACTAAATATTTCATTTTTACTTTTCTACTTTGATAATTTTACTGCACGCATAAAATTCTCCCTTTGTCCGCAGAACTTTCACGAAAAGTCTACTAATTGTTGCATACTTAGTCACCGAGCATTCCCTGTGGGATTCGACACCCAACCCAGTTGGGTTCTATATTTGACGACGACTGCTTACACTCTTACGAGAGCTATAGTTTGAGCGTTATCAAATTTTGGCGCCGTTGCCGGGGAATACGATTGTCAACTATGTTTGTGATAGTTACTAGACCCTTTGGTCAAAGATTCTCAGATTTTACTTTTAGTTGTTGTTTTTGTTTTATTCAAGGTTTGTTCAGTGCATGCCAAAGACTCGATGTTTTGGTCAACCATTATTATCTATCAATACTAAACCACATCGTATTGGCATAATGGATGCACAACGTGACATTGAAAGAAGGGCTGCTCAATAGGAGCAAGTTAGATTAGCTGCATTGGCAGCCACTCAAGTGCATCAATAGAATATTGATAATCCAGGCCATGCAACAAATCCTGATGATGAGGACCTGGGTGATGAGGAGCTTCTGAATCCTAGGCGTACTGATGAGGTGGGGACATCTGTGAACAGAAGAGATCATCAAGCTAGATTGAGGCCTAAACGCTGAGATTCTTTTTGATGATGGTGATGATGATATGGATGGATCTAGTGCAACAAAAGTTATTATTCCGCCGCCCTTGTCACCCGGAGCCAAGTTCAATATCACTAGCACCATGATTCAGTTATTGCAGCTCAAAGAACTATTTGGTGGACTTGCAGGTGATGATCCGAATATGCATCTGATCAACTTTATCTCTACATACAAGTCATTAGACAATCCAGGCATTGGAGAGAATGCAATTCGGCTATATTTATTTCCATTGTCTCTATCTGGGGAGGCAACTCTATGGTAGAATGGGCTAACTCCTGATTCTATTACTAATTGGATGCAATTGAAAGACTCTTTCCTAGAAAGATTCTTTCTGCCATCCAAGAGAGCACAATTGAGAGAAGAGATCAGCAATTTCCGACAGCTTCCAACTGAAGCTCTCCATAAAACAAGGGAGAGGTTTAAGAAGAAGCTTATGCGGTGCCCAAATCATCATATGACCAATGTCCACTTGATAGAAATATTATATAGGTCTTTGAATTCGATGACTAAGCCAGTGGTTGATACTGCTGCAAGAGAGTCATTCATGGACCTTACCTTTATTTAGACAAGTGATATGCTAAATCATATGAAATAGCAGAGTAGAGCTTGGTATACCAAGGATTCTGAGGTAGCAAGCTCTACTGTATCTATTGGCATGACAGCAGAATTGTAAGAAAGACAAGAAGAACGCGATGTAGATATGGAGCACATGAAAACACAAATAGAACATCTGACCAAGCACCTATTATCAAGAAATACCGAAAAGGTCAAAACCGTCAAAACGCAAGGCAGAGAGGAATCCAATTCTGAGGAAGAAGCCAACTACTTGAACAATCAGGGGGTTTTCAAGGAAATGCCCATGGAAACCAAGGTCGGAACTATTATGATAAATCTGGAAACAAGGACCGTGATCAAGGTAGTTGGAAGAATAAGACTGACAGGAGTGGTTTGTAGATTCCTCCTGGAATTTGGATGACCGCAGCATCTGGTTCGGGGAAGATGTCTATGGAAGATATGATGGCAAAGCTGCTGAAAGGCGTTGAGGCAACTAATATGGGAGTGAATGAGGTGAAAAATGATTTGTATTCAATAAATCAATTGGTTGACTCGCATTCTACTGCAATAAAGCAACTAGAGCAACAATTAAGTCAAGTTTTAGTGGCATTCAATCAAAGAAAAGCTGTAACACTACCTAGCGACATAGTGCAAAATCCAAGGAATGATGGATCGTGTATGGCTATTACTACCCGGAGTGGTAAAATATTGGAAAATCCATCCAAAGGCAAGCAGGTAGTTGATGATATAACGGATAATGTCATTGATGCAGAATGTGAAGAGGCCGAAGAAGCTGAAAAGTGTGTTCATGACGTCGCTCCTAGACGTCTGTAACCTGAAAATATTAATAGTTGGAAGAAAGATAAAAAAAAGTGGTGGAGAAAACTATTCCCCTTCCACCACCATCTTTTCCTTAGAGACTGAAGAAGAAGGCTGACGACACTCCTGAAAAGGTTGATAATCGGATGCTAGATAAAGAGAAAATGGTGGAGAAAATGATTCCCCTTCCACCACCACCTTTTCCGCAAAGGCTGAAGAAGAAAGCTGATGACACCAGGTTCAGCAAATTCATGGCTATGTTAAAGCAGCTGACTATTAATGTTCCTTAGTGGAGGCGCTAGAGCAGATGCTTGGGTACGCTAAATTCATGAAGGACCTTTTGACAAAGAAGTGAGAAGTAATCTATGCGCTGGCAGATAATGTTCATTATTGCAGTACAATCGCTACAAGATCGCTAGTACAGAAGAAGGCAGATCCTGGTGCTTTCACTATTCCTTACATGATTGGATCATTGGATTTTTCTAGGGCGTTGTGCGATTTGGGGGCTAGCATCAATTTGATGCCGTTATTAATTTATAGAAAGTTGGGGTTGGGTGACCCTACACCAACCAATATGCGGCTCGTGATGGCAGATAGGTTGGTAAAACGACCTGTTGGTATCTTGAATGATGTGTTGCTGAAGGTTTCTACATTCATCTTTCCTACAGACTTTGTTATTTTGGATTGCGAGATGGATTCTGAAGTTCCCATAATCTTGGGATGCCCTTTTCTAGCAACCGGAAGTGTGCTTATTGATTTATGAGCTAATGAGCTTTTATTTTGGTTGAATGATGAAGTGGTCCATTTTGATGTATGTAAAACAATGAAACAGCCCAGCAATATGAATGTGTTCTTTGTAGATGATGTTTATCATGAGGATGAGAAAGAATTATCTATAGAGAAGCAGCTTACTGTTGAGCCACTATCTGATGTACTATTGAATTTTGAGTCTGAGGAGGTTGAAGATCATGAAGAAACCGTTTGTGCTCTAACAGGAATAAGGTCCTATTCTCATGCTCCTAATAAGCTGGACCTTGATCTTAAGAATCAATCTTTACCAACAGCAAAGACTTCCATTGAAGAGCCACCAGTGCTAGAATCGAAAGAGCTCCCCAGTCACTTAAGGGATGCGTCCTTGGGAAGTGGAAATACACTTCCAGTTATTATTGTGGCTGATTTAGGTGAACAACACGTAGAGGCTCTCATCTCTACTCTGAAGAGGTACAAGAGAGCTATGGGTTGGACTGCTGATGATATAATTGGTATCCCTCCTGGGATATGTATACACAAGAGTCATATCGAAGAAGATTGCATGCCTATAAGTAAGCATCAGCGTCGTCTGAATCCATTCAGAAAATGATGCACCATATATCTCGATGAAGTCTAAGTAATCGAGATATCTATGTCGTGCCGCAACAATAAATCAAGCGCTTGGTGAGAGGCAACCCATCGTTTTTAATTGTTTTGTTTTCCTAGGATTTTGTCGAGCCACAACCAAAATTAAGGCGCTTGGTGTGAGGCAACCTATCGTTCTAATTGTTTTTGTTGTTTTTGAGTAAGTGTAGGTGCAAGACGTATAAAGGAGGAGCTTGGTCTCAAATTTTGATTTGCAAGTGAGCAATATTAAAGGTGGTAAGTAAGTAATGAAGGCGCAAAAGTCTTTTAGTTAGGCATTGCCTATAAAAATCTAGGCAATGGACAAGGCAAGGCCTATGTAAATCTAGGCAACGGACAAGGAAAGGCCTATGCTATGGCCATTGTTCTATGAATCTACAATGACATAGCATAGGTGCCGCCTATGCCCAACAATGCCATAGCATAGGCGCCGCCTATGCTCAACTAGGCAAATCATTAGGTGCCGCCTATGCCAAGCATAGGCAAAGCATTAGGCGCCGCCTATGACAAACATAGGAAAAGCTAAAGGCGCCGCCTATGCCATTGCCTTTGCTCTCTTAATCTACAATGCCATAGCATAGGCGCCGCCTTTGCCTCCCAAATCTATCAAAACATTTCTTTTTGCTCATCTAACCTTGCAAGATCATCTTCGAGTTCAACACCAAGTAAGTTCTTTGTTTATATTCCGAAGTTGTTACAATCTTACGATTATAATGGTATTTTAGATCTTAAAGTGGTTTTGGTGATTTGAACGTAGTTGATTTGTTATGATACAACTAGTTGAGTGAAAGAATACTTGTGGGTGGTCTTAACTTTGTTCCGACTCGTATTTAATTGTTATACACGATCATATTTTTATGAAGTCGAAATTGTGGAGTTAATGCATAATCTTGTAAGTTGAAAGCTTGAATGTTTTAATGACTCGTTCATCAAGATACCGATTATGATCGAACACAAGCATAAGATGGTGTAACTATACCTATGCAATACCTTGTTTCTATATATGGTACGATCCTTATGTGGTAATCTTGTTCAAAAAGTGCATTCATTCAAACATGAAAGTATAGACAACATTACATGAAATTGACTTTGAAAGGATAGTTAAGATGACATGAAAGTATGACTGTGCTGAACATATTGTTGGAACATATCACCTAAATGTATGTCGATGAAGTCTGAGTAATCGAGATATCTATGTCGTGCCGCGACAATAAATCAAGCGCTTGGTGAGAGGCAACCCATCGTTTTTAATTGTTTTGTTTTCCTAGGATTTTGTCGAGCCACGACCAAAATTAAGGCGCTTGGTGTGAGGCAACCTATCGTTCTAATTGTTTTTGTTGTTTTTGAGTAAGTGTAGGTGCAAGACGTATAAAGGAGGAGCTTGGTCTCAAATTTTGATTTGAAAGTGAGCAATATTAAAGGTGGTAAGTAAGTAATGAAAGCGCAAAAGTCTTTCAGTTAGGCATTACCTATAAAAATCTAGGCAATTGACAAGGCAAGGCCTATGTAAATCTAGGCAACAAACAAGGAAAGGCCTATGCTATGGCCTTTGTTCTATGAATCTACAATGCCATAGCATAGGTGCCGCCTATGCCCAACAATGCCATAGCATAGGCACTGCCTATGCTCAACCAGGCAAAGGATTAGGTGCCGCCTATGCCAAGCATAGGCAAAGCATTAGGCGCCGTCTATGACAAACATAGACAAAGCTAAAGGCGCCGCCTATGCCATTGCCTTTGCTCTCTTAATCTACAATGCCATAGCATAGGCGCCGCCTTTTCCTCCCAAATCTCTCAAAACATTTCTTTTTGATCATCTAACCTTGCAAGATCATCTTCGAGATCAACACCAAGTAAGTTCTTTGTTTATATTCCGAAGTTGTTACAATCTTACGCTTATAATGGTATTTTAGATCTTAAAGTGGTGTTAGTGATTTGAACGTAGTTGATTTGTTATGATACAACTAGTTGAGTGAAAGAATACTTGTGGGTGGTCTTAACTTTGTTCCAACTCGTATTTAATTGTTATACACGGTCATATTTTTATGAGGTCGAAATTGTGGAGTTAATACATAATCTTGTAAGTTGAAATCTTGAATGTTTTAATGACTCGTTCATCGAGATACCGATTATGATCGAACACAAGCATAAGATGGTGTTACTATACCTATGCAATACCTTGTTTCTATTTGTGGTACGATCCTTATGTGGTAGTCTTGTTCAAAAAGTGCATTCATTCAAACATGAAAGTATAGACAACATTACATGAAATTGACTTTGAAAGGATAGTTAAGATGACATGAAAGTATGACTGTGCTGAACATATTGTTGGAACATATCACCTAAATGTATGTCGATGAAGTCTGAGTAATCGACATCATTCACTTAGTTATTTTGTGTCAACAAATTAAGTGTGGGGTGGTGCCACTATTGTCTGTTTGTCGATTAAATCGTCCGAGATGATCTAGCATGTAACTATTTTAATCTCAGGTAGAATGACACCAAAAGGACGACAAAGAGAAGAAAAAGAGTCCACCACACAGAAGGGCCAAAAAAGGGGAAGAAAAGATCAAGCTGAATCCTCCTTACTGTAAATACCTCGACGTACTTATGGATAACACCAACCGATAATGATCGCCGAGTGCCAGACTTTGATGTGGAGGATAACTTTGATGATGATGACTTTGATGATGATTTCGATGCAGGGGGTATGACCCCAGACATAGAGGAGGAGTCCGACTAACCAAGTTTTTCTTATTTATTTTCCACTGAGGGTAGTGTGTTCCATTTAAATGTGGGGTGCTGGTATTTGTATGCTGTACTTCTTTATCTGCATTTGTATTTATTTAGGTTTGTTTGTTTGTTAGAATTTTTTTTTTAATTTTGCATGAAATTGTTCTGATAGGCAGCATGGTATTATGACAAGAGTTTGTGATAAAATCATTATTGTTGAGACGTTTAGGCTATAAGTGTGACTCACTGTGTGATAATTGTGTGGTTTAATTCCTTCATCTATTGGTTCAAGAGTCTATACTGCTCCCAATAAAGTCGACCATATGCCTTGTGTGTGTGAGGTTTTAGTATATTTTATGTTTGTGCCTGATGCTAGAACTTGCCTGGTGTGTGTGTGAAGCGAAATAAAGAGTGTGGGTTTAGGAGATAATTTAGGCATTTCCTTGGCAACCTGTGATTGTTTACCTTCGTTTTACCTACCCGTGGACATTATTCTATTCAACCCCTTTTGAGCCTTTAGCCATTTTCTTTGACAGCCTCATATGTAGCCTAATCCATTTTTTTTCAAGACCATAATTTGATCCAAATTCCTAAGCGCTTTAAATTGTAAAGTCATGTGACAAAATAAGAGGAAATTGGCTGAGAGTGATGCCTTAGAGTGTATTGGTACTGGGATTTGTTATGAAAAAGAGTGGCTATTATAGAGGTGTGTTATGAAAAAAAATAATAAAATAAAATAAAAAGTTAATGCTATTTAAAATTGAATAACAAAAGAGGTGAGAAGGGGTTGTAGATTAAAACAAAGTAGAAAGGTTGTTTGAAAGAAAGTATAAATGACATAATGTGATGTATTAAAGCGCTTAGGGAACTTAGTCACTATTTCGGGCCAAATAGTCCTACCCGTCCCTTAGCCTACATTACAACCTGTAAAGACCTATTTGATCCTAAGCTTAGCATTCTGATATTAGTAGAGCATTACACTAAGGGCAAGCCTATGGTCATTAGTTGCAATATATGAATTCTTTGTAAGACTGAGAGCATGGAAAATCTTATACCTATGTTTCGAAAATGAAATACTTGTGAGTGATTATGGGTGATATATTGTGAGACACACATGGTTGATGAGTTTTGGGTAGTCTTGTATGATTCTTTGTGCCTTAACTTTTGGATACGAATTAACCATCATCACGAGTCTAGGTTGGAGGTTGAATTGTTTCTAGTGTTTATCCAGAAAACTACTCTTTGTTAATAATTGTCGTGCCTGTCTTGTTGAACATTTTTATGCTGTTACTGTGAAACACTAAGTAGATGTTTATATGGACATGATATTTTGTTTGAGGACAAACAAAGCTTTAAGTGTGGGGTGTTGATGTTAGGTGTATTTACATGCCTAAAGCACCTTAATTTACCCATACTTTAGCTAAGTTTTAAGGACAAAATATATAATTCCTGCACTTTTAGTCCTTTTTCCTGTAAGTGAGCTAACCAACGTGATTAGCAAGTTTTCAGGTATAAACGATGAAGATTTCAACATTTTATGGACTGTTGGACACCAAAGGAAACTTCACGTGAGAAGGAAGGCAGCTTTTGGAAGCCTATGGACTGAAAGTGATGCATGGAAAACTTGTCCCAGGCAAAAATAGTATTTCCAAAGACTTGGGGATCAACAGTAACTTAGTAGGATTAAGATAAGGAAGCAGTAACCTAGTAGGATTAGGACAAGTATGCAGTAGCTTAGTAGGAATAGGATATGGATGTTATAAAAACCCTATTTTGCTGAACTTTTCAGCATCCATTCATTCCTCCCCATTCTTTCTTACTCCTTACGATTCCTTCTAGTCCATTCATTAATACGTTGTTGACATTATTCTTCATCTATTCGACTTTTAATTTTCACGAAAAGTGAAATGCTACTAGCAAGGAAATCACGCCACAAGTGACGCCAATACATACTTATCGTGATATTGTTATTGATTTGGTATGATGATGATATCCTCGTTGTTTTCCTTCACAATTATGAGTAGCTAAACTTCTCTGTTAGGGTTATGGAAGCCTTATGAGATACTATCTATTGCTATTTAGTTTGTGAATTTTTGATACGTATGCTTCTTATATCATTACTCTCTTCATCTTAATTGAATTCTTGTGGTTGCAAGCATATAGAATACGCCAATATAGATTTAACTTGATCGAGAGAAAAAGTTACATGCCTGAAAAAGAGAGAGTGACAAGTAAATAGGGATACCAACCCCTGTTTCAAAGTTAGTGTCGTAACTGGAATAACCTCTTGGAGAATTCGTACCATTAGTTATACGCTTTAAGCTTGAAAGAGTTAAAGCGAGATAATCCTTGAAGGTCGAAAGACACTAGGATTTACCATAGAATACGAAACTCTATAAGCGCATGCATGTCTGAATTCCACATAACTCATAGTCAATAGATACGTAGAACTCATAAGGTGGCCATAACCCTAACTTATAATTCTCATTGATTAAAATCTTACTAAATATTTCGTTTTTACTTTGCTACTTTGATAATTTTACTTCACGCATAAAATCCGCCCTTTGTCCGCAGAACTTTCACCAAAAGTCTACTAACGTTGCACACTTAGTGACCGTGTATTCCCTGTGGGATTCGACACCCAACACAGTTGGGTTCTATATTTGACGACGACCGCTTACACTCTTACGAGAGATGTAGTTTGAGCGTTATCAATTACGCATGATACTGTTTGAAAATTACGCTCCTTTGTGGACTAATATAAATAGACACTGTTAGGGTTATTTTTGAGTCATGTGTTATCTCCCTTTGTGGCCAATGAAGAAATTTTTCATCAATTTTTGAGGCCTATACAAATAAAAAGACGTATATTATATATATAAATACATAATAAAATAAATAAATTTGGGCAATGACGAACTTTTTATAACGTAAAAGTTTTATGATTCGTATCTTGGCAACACAAGTTAGGACGACTAATAAATCAGCAACCACTTCGTATGTCGTATTTAAAATCTAATCTGAGCCCACCTTTTAAAAAATTATATATTTTTATACATATAAGCACACAAATATTTTCAATTTCTTTTGATAATTATTTATTTGTTACAAACATTTTTATTTACAAGTGTTTATCAAGGTTGGGAATAATTGACGGGAGCGACATTTAACGAAAGTTTAAGTTTTGTGTTTGCATTTTTTATATTTTTACACTTGTACAAAATATAAATTATATTGTAAAATTTATTTTTGGGGCATTGGACGGAAATGCTTTTTAATAATGTTCATCACGTGTTTAGGCAAATATAAGTCGTTAATATTTATATTAAAAAATTAAAATAATTTAGATACTTACTCAATTAATTCATACTTATACATTGAAAGATATTGCATAGATTTTTCTTTAATATAATTTTTCTGATATTTTTTATTTTTCACGCGATTCTCATCACACTTTAGGCAAATTTAGGTCATTACTAATTATATTAAAATTGATTTAGATACTTAATCAAATAATTCACTTTTTTACATTAATGTATATTATGTAGATTTTTTTTCTTAAAATAATTTTTCTTTATTCAATTTTGTCTTTACGTACATATTTACATATTTTGCTTATATATATATTTTACGATAACATATGCGTTATATTATTTTAATATATATTTTATATTTATATTTGCATGCATTGATTTTTTTTCTTTTTTCTTTTTTCTTTTTATAATAAACTTAAGTCTGGCCGGAAACTATATTTGTAGATTCTGAAGGGTGTCTAACCCCTTCCCTTCGCAATAATTTGAATCCTTACCTTGAATCTAAATTGGTTTCGTCATACTCCCTCCGTTTCGAAAAGAATTACCTACTTTGATTTGGTACAAAGTTTAAGAAAATAAAGAAAATTTTTGAATCTTGTAGCCTTAAATTAAAGTAGTGTCAAATGTATCAAAATGCCCTTTAATCTTGTGGTCATAAACATGCCATTTGGAAACTTTAAATTAAAGTATTGGCAAAAAATGAAAGGGGGTCATTCTTTTTAAAACGAACTCAAAAGGAAAGTAAGTCATTTCTTTTAAAACGGAGGGAGTAATTGTTAATAAATAAATAGATTTCCTATTTTTTCTTGAAAATTAGGTGGCAACTCTGTTGACACCCAATTTTGACCTCCCGATATCACTTTTAGGCTGTTATTATATCAAAATTATTTAATTTTAATTATCAATATTTTTAAATATTATTCTTACATTAAGTACATACTAACGTGTCCCATTTATAATTAAAGGAAATGCATAAATTATTTCATAGCTTTTAGTATCTTGTTTATAATTTTTAAACTCAAATTCAGCTTTTTATGTAATTTTTATTAATATTTATTAAATTATTTTCCACGTAGTTATGCACATCCTCATTTTTTGCAAACACAATATCTAGTTTTCCATTATTTAGCATTATTTATTTTATTAAATTATTTATTATTAATTATTATCATTTATTATTTAATTATTATTATTATTTATTATTATTTATTACTTATTATTTAATATTGTTATGTATTATTTAATTATTATTATTATATACTATTATCGCTATTTTAATTTAAATAACAGCCTAATTTAATTCATTTTGCCTAAATTTTTCACCTTTTAACTTAATTTTGTCCAATTTCTTACAATTCTAGCCATTTTTGAAACTAAATTCCAAATTTTCAATTTTTAGATCTCATTCTTTAATCCTAGACGGATCCAACGACTGAGATCTGATACACCTTTCTTTCCTTTTTAATCCAAAAACCTAATCATAATTCCAAAACCAAACAACAGCCTCTCTTCTCTCTCTATCTAACCTCTCTCCTTCTCTCTCTATCTAACCTCTCTTTGCCATGGCTGCCGCCGCTGACCGTCGGAGCAGCGCCACTGAGACCCCCTTCTCCAATAGCTTTCACACCGCGCTCTATATGCGCTGCGAACGCCTACTCCGGCAATACCAGATCTACCACTGCCTCCTATCGTTCGTCGTCGCCGATACCAGCACCGTGCCGCTAGCCCCTCAACCTCCATCACCATCTCTCCCTCTATTTTCCCCTTTCCGACAATGAACAAGCATGCCAACGCCGCTCCAACATTGCCACGAGACCCCCCTGCTCTCCAGCCTCCTCTGTGAACCAACCCTCGCTACCCCAGGTCATCTCCGTCATCCACACGCCACCAACCTTCTCCGTACCGTTGATCCATTTGTCAAAAAAGAGATGAAAAACCCATCCACAAGTTTGCCTAAATATTTAAATATTTGTGTTTACTTTTAATCTCTTTTCCCCTTCTTTAACAGATTTCAGAATCTAATTAACAATGCATGAATGATTTATTTCATCCGATTCTTTGCCATTTTGTGTGCTTATGTTTTAAGACTACCAGATGTGAAAAAAAATCTAAATTTTAATAATGATCAATTTTTTCATAGTTTGCTAATTGCGAATTTTAAAATTATCCATATTCTTTGAATTAGTTGACAAATTTCTCGGCTCATGATTATAATGGAGAACATTTGACTGTGTATTATATTTTTATGATGGGATTGATCTTGTGATAATTTGAATAAGATTTTGGTAAAGAAGATCTGATTGTGTATCACGTTTCTTGAATTACATCGTGTACTGATTTTTGTACAATTGATGATTTGAATTAGGTACCAAAATAATTAGGGATTATTTTACAAAATTAATTGCTCATAATTTATTTATGGTAAATTGAACAAATTTTATCATCCCTAATTGACCCTAATTGATTATCGATCTCTTAATTAGTTAGTGATTGATGCTAACATGTTACTATTAATTTAGCTTTCTTCTACGGAATATGCGACAACATGGCACTCACCTATATATAAGGTAACTTTCAGTATTATGGGAATCTAGTTTTTAATCATGACAGTCTTGATATTTTTTATTTATTGGATTTGGCCTAAGGAAAACAATATTATGAATGACTTTTACAAATATTGACTTTCCTTTTTAATTGGTATATGATTGATTTAGTAGGAGAAATTCTCTTACTGAGATATTTTTTACCATTTTTATGTTGGTTTAGTGTTACAATACTCAGCCTATATAAACAATAGTTCACAAGCTCTTAAGTTCACAAGTTCTTAAGTTTTACAATTACCAGTACTACTCTTTTAAACAAAACATTAGTTACTTTCAATTCAAAAAGTTATGGAAGACATGTTGCATATTCTACTATGTTGGGTTTTCTTTCTATTTCTATTTTACTACTGCACTGAAGGGGTGTATGCGGCAGATATATTTCAGGGTAAACATGAATTCAAGAAACCTAAATATGTTCAAATTTCCATTGAATCTTATTCACATTTAACTGGTCTGGAGGATCAAGTTAAGTCTCGTAAGTTGGCTGCTGCACAGTCAGAAATGACTAATGAGGAAAACCTGGGAAAACAATATGCTAAAGTTGCTGAAAAAGCTATCTTAGGTGATGTTCCTTATTGACTTGTGTTTTTCTTGCAACTTGTGTTTTGCAACTCGGTACTGAATTCTTTTATTCACATCTCTCTGTACAGGTTGGGAGAAAGCTGAGTCAGAAGCTGCGGCACTGAAAAATCACCTGGAATTCGTTACTCTTTTGAAGCTTACTGTTGCAGACAGGGCATCACATCATGATGGTGCACTGAAGGAGTGCATGCGGCAGATAGATCAAGTTAAGTCTCTTGAGGAACAAGTGAGTGGCTTAGAGGATGAAGTCAAGGATTTTAATGAAAAGTTGGCTGCTGCACAGTCAGAAATGACTAATAAGGAAAACCTGGGAAAGCAATATGCTAAAGTTGCTGAAGAAGCTGTCTCAGGTGATGTTCCTTATTGACTTGTGTTTTTCTTGCAACAAGTGTTTTGCAACTTGGTACTGAATTCTTTTATTTACATCTCTCTGTACAGGTTAGGAGAAAGCTGCCAAACAGTTTTACAAAATGAAGCATGAGTTTGAAGTAAAATTAGCTAGCCTGGACCAACAGTTACTCAGGTCTGCAGCAGAAAATTTTGCACTCTCAAGGTCTTTGCAGGAGCGATCTAGCATGGTTATACAACTCAGTGAAAAAAAAGCCCAAGATGAAGCAGAAATTGAGATGTTGGAGAAAAATACGAGCATACGGTCTGCTGAAGTTGCAAATAAGTAACACCTGGAGGGAGTGAAGAAAATTGCAAAATTGGAAGCAGAGCGTCGGAGATTACGTGTTCTTGTGTGGAAGAAGTTGCTTGGGCCTATAGCCTTGGACCAGATGAAGATTGACCTGACCACCCAAACATATGACCTGGAGATTGCAAAATTGGACGCAGAGCGTCAGAGATTACGTGGTCTTGTGTGGAAGAAGTTGTTTGGGCCTGCAGCCTTGGCCCAGATGAAACTTGACCTGACCACCCAAACAACACATGTGGAGCTTCTACCCCAATTACAATCCCAAAGTTACAATATACTACCTATTTTTTTTGTTTGTTGTTGTTTTCATTCACTGTGTTCGATGTTGTATTCAATTTAAAGTATATAAGATAAATGCATGGAATAGTTGTTTTATTTTCTATCTATCATTTCAGGAGCACTTGTTTTTTTTTTTTACTGATCGACTGACTCTATCCATCTACTTTATGAAATATTAGTGAAAGGAATGAATTTAGCGAATAATAAAGATAAGTCGAAGCATGCTGAACTTTCTTCTTCAAAGGCTAAGTTAATAGACGAACCAAGCTAGATAGTCTTTTATCACTAGATTTATGATAACAATTTTTTTTAAAACTACATATTATATCACACTATCAAAACTACATATTATATCACACTACATATTATATCACACTATTTATGAACCATTTTCATACATGAAAAATAAGCTCCGGTTAACTCTAAAGTCACATGGCCTAGAGGGACACTGAGAACTAGATGATCCTTAGGTGAAATGGTTGTTTGTATACGCTTGTGAACACACGGTCTTATGCTCGAATATGTGACTTGTTTTGCTCTACTGGAGTATAAACAATGAAGGGTGAACATGTATATATTTTGTAATCATATGCTAAAATATGAGACTTGTTTTGCTCTACCGGAGTGTATAAACATGAAGGTTGAACATGTATATTTTGAGATCATATGCTAAAATATGTGACTTGTTTTGCTCCACTAAAGTATAAACATGAAGGTTGAACTTGTATATTTTGTAATCATATGCTAAAATATATGACTTGTTTTGCTCTATTGAAGTACAAACATGAAGGTTGAAAATGTATATTTAGTAATCAAATTCAAAAATAAGCTAAAACATGTATATTTCTCTACCCAGTATATTCCCAACAAGTCGAAATGATAGTCTCTATTATTCAGACGGTTTACGCCATCCTATCATACCATTAACCCCTTTCTAGTGAACAATTTGTCAATTGTACAATTCATATTAGTGAACAATTTATCACTTGCACAGTTCTTTAATATTTTGAATTAATAGTTGTACAAAGATTTTACGTTTTCGGTGATCTATGCCTCATTTGTAATGGTGACCTTTTGAAAATCAATTTAGTTTAATTTTTATCATTTTGTAATATGTTAATTTATTAGTATTATTTTATCACTGAGTGACTCCAAGCTTCTAACTCTTCACTTTCTTCCCTACCTTAGTTCCCAAATAAAAACTGCCCCATCGACAACCCAAAATCGCGCTGAATGTTCACATCTCCACCTTTGGTTGCAATCTTTATACAACAATCATTGAACCCCAACAACAACAACATAGCCAGTATATTCCCACCAAGTATATTCCCACCAAGTGGAGTCTTGGGAGGGTAAGTGTAAGCAGTCCATACCACTACCTCAAATGTGACATAGAGACGTCGTTTCCGACAAACCCCTGGCTTAAAATCATATAATCTAGATAAGGAATTGCAAAAGAACCGTTCACTAAACCCCCTTTAGCGAAAAATTATACTATTTATAAATTACTAAAATCATTTTATATGTATATATAATAGATGTCGAGATTCTTTCAATAAGTTTTTCTTCAAATTTTAAACCCTCTCTCCAACATATTAATTGGCCCAATAGAGTTAGATTGGTTCACAACAGCATTCACTTACTTTCCTAAGCTATCCAAAAATAGAAACAATAAAATGACAAGAGTCATGCATTCCCAATAGAAACAAAGATTCTGCAGTTTAACAATTATAGAATCAGCAACTCAAAGTGTCTGTGCCTTAGCTATATGATATCATTGGTTGGAGAAACGCAGTAGAACTTCACAAAGCATAGTCTTTTACTTGGAAAATCCAGTGAAAGGGCATTCACTACTTGAGACTAAATAACGTACATCAAAGCAAAAGAACCCAAAAATGTTTCAGCATGGTTAATGAAAGCCAGGAGAAACGTGAATCTTTCGTCAAGTCTAAGGAAAAACACCCTACTCAAAGGGACAACAGGAGTTAGAGACACCCCAGAAAAAGTAGAAAAGCAATAATCTCAACTACCACAGTCAGTGCACAGACAAATCCTAATTAAACAAAAAGACAGTAAGTAAGTTCTAAGCTATTCTACTGTTAAATTGGTATAAACAAGAAAAATAAAGTTTAATCATTCTAAACAAGTGAGGTATCCTAAACCATGTTATTCTGTAATCCTTCTCCAGAAAAGCATCCTTTTATAAGTGAAAACCGCCAAAAACTAAAGAACTTGTTTGTGAGTTAAATTGCCAAGTACCTCAAAAACATGGCCATATTCTAGTCTACCTTTCCATACACAAAATCACTAGTACAACTAAACACCAGCTGTTGGTAACACATACCATACGATGACTGCTGTTAGTCTTCACCCCGCTTCACTATGACCAGTTTCAGGAAATGCACCGTGAGACAAATTCCACGATAAGTACTTGTGCGCACTGAACACAATCCCCAGCACCAAGGTCGGATTTGACAGAGTGGGATGTCATGAGACATTAGTACTCGGGGATCTCCTCCTGTGCAACACAAGGTCAAATATAGAGGAAAATGATTATGTCATTCTCAAAACATAACTACCACTACTGCTATTGCTACCCATATTAGCTACAGCTGCACTACCAACAAGAAGTATCAAGAAAACATCTTTGTCCAACGCAAGTCAAATGGGAAACCAAAAGAATTCATTTTTTATAGTGAGGAGAAACTAGCATCAACTATCCAGCTTGGGAAGGCACAAACGGGTTACAGAACTATATGCAAAACCGAACAACACAATCAAAAGCTAACTCACATAAGCTTTGACATAACAGGCTTCGAGAGGAAATGCATTAGATCAATGGTCAAAATAACCATACGCAAGCCAAATTAAAATGACAGTTAAACAGAAAATATTACAAAATAGGCAGTACTACTGACATTACTTAGAGTATACTAGAATAAGAACTGCAAAAAACAAAACTTCAAGCCATCCAACCAATCCCATTGAGCGCGTAATGCTTGCAAGAGTAAACTGTATATGGAACGAAACCAGCAGTGTGAAAGTCAAGTTCCCCTCCAGCAATAGGTAAGTTCTCAGATGAAATCAAGCACTGGATACTTGACCGCTTTAGAGGACATCACTTAAGTAAAATATTGTTTGCTAAAGTGGAGGTTGACCTGGAACAAAAGTCGCTTAAGTCGCCCTTAGTGTTGTTGAGCCTGCCGACTTAGAGAACCACCATAGCCACCACCATATCCAACTAGGCCACCATGAGGTCCATTTTACTGAGCACCATAATTACCCGAACCTTGTGAATTTCCACTAGCATCGCCATAGCCACTGCCCTTGTAACCCCCACCACCTGATTGCGTGTCTCCCGATGCACCACCTCTACCAACTGGATTTCCATAAGCACCATCACTTTCACCATATCCACCATAGCCATAACCTTGATTTCCATAACCCGAGGCTCCAGCTGGAGACTGACCAATAACAGATCCTCCATTAGCGGGTCCACCTCCACCACCATCACTTGAAGCACCCCATGATGCATTACCATAGCCCATGTTCCCATTTCTAGAAAGACCCTGAGAACTCCACGAGCTTCTCGATCCACCAGCTTGACCGCTACCATAACTAGCACCAGGCACATTTAGATTTCCGAAGGCTGCAGCAATTGCTGGACCACCATATCTAGGATTGACAGCCCCATATACAGGATTGGCTCGACCATAACTTCCATAAGCACCATAACCCATACCATTGTAGGATGATCCATAACCATAACCCGGTGTACCATATCCGGAGGAACCATAAGGTGGATAGCCACCTACAGTGTTTTGTGACTACATGTATCTGTTGGTATCCATTCTGTCATAAGAACTGGGATTGTCACCAGATGCACCATACTCCTGGTAACTTCTACCACCCATACAACTTCTACCGTTGCCCGTGGAATGACCACCAAAACCACCAGAACAACCATCTCTCGGAAGAGCACGCTTTACTTCCACTTGTTTCCCACTGAGATCATGAAATGTCTTGTGTACCAAACTCCTGTTGAACCTGCAAGTGTCTTACTTACAACATCCTAAAAGTATATATGGAACAACAGGTCTGGAAAACCTAACAGATGTACAAATAATTTATAATTCTTTAATAGAAGCTCCTTTACCCAAGCGATGGCACTAATACACAAGAAAACTGAACTTAAAAGACACGTTTATTTAAGACATCACCACAGGAAGTTTCCATTTGGTGTGCAACTAACAACGAAGGGATGATTCAAGTTTCAAATACTCTATTAAGTCATTAAAATATTTAGGGCAAACAATGCTCTAAATTAGAAGAAGGCGCACCATTAAACTAAAATAAACCACCATCATAGTGCTTTAATCAGCTACCTACTTACCTTCACCACTGCAGAACTCATTGTGAATAAACCATTACCTATTGTCGTTAACAATACAAAATAGGACATTAGACTAAAATAAACATGTCTGCACACTATCCACTTAATGAAGAATAACATGACTCTATCACAAATAAGATCTGAAGTATACGTGAATCTTACCACTACCTCAATATCTGTCTACATATATAAATGTTTATTTGGTTTGGAATATCACCGGTAAGTATGTGGTGGGTTAGATAATATTTTTTCATCATTAACTAAAAGTTTCAAATTTGAACCCTAACATTGAGAAAATTATTATTGATAGGTATTTTTCGTGAAATAAGACTTGTTTGAATGAATGTATATTGGTTGGATTACTAAATTTCGAATATTAGAAAGTTAAAGAAATTGACTTATCTTTATAAGAATCGTTTAAAATATTGAAATATCTACTTGTATAGGTTTCTAAGGTAGATTTTGATATATTTCATAATTCTACAAAATATAGTTGTTATTTTTACAGTTTAGAATGTTTCTAAAGGCTGTAAATATTACATAGCCCATCACTTCTTCCTTTTAAAAAATAAAATTATACGATAAATGTGTTTGTGAAAATATATAAATTCTATAAATGTTTTATTGGAAGGAATGCTGATTATCCAATAGAATTGTAATTTTATAATATTGTGCGTTCTGCAAAAGTCAATGAAATATCGTGCATTTTTTTACACGACTCTAAAATAATATTAACTGAAAAAAACATTTTCAAAATTTATACTTTATTTATATCCTAACATATTTGGTATTTTCTTGAAAAAATAACTATTTTTAGTAATAATGATAGATAACTTGAGACGCAGAGCGTCAGAGATTACGTGGTCTTGTGTGGATGAAGGTTGACCTGACCACCCAAACAACATATCTGGAGCTTCGACCCCAATTACAATCCCAAAGTTACAATATACTACCTATTTTTTTTGTTTGTTGTTGTTTTCATTCACTGGGTTCGATGTTGTATTAAATTTAAAGTATATAAGATAAATGCATGGAATAGTTATCTTATTGTCTTTCAATCATTTCAGGAGCACTTGTTATTTTTTTAACTGATCGACTGACTCTATCCATCCACTTAATGAAATATCAGAGAAAGGAATGAATTTAGCGGATAATAAAGATAAGTCGAAGCATGCCAAACCTTCTTCTTCAAAGGCCAAGTTAATAGACGAACCAAGCTAGATAGTCTTCTATCACTAGATTTATGATAACATTTTTTTTAAAACTACATATTATATCACACTATCAAAATAAAAATTTAAAAGGGAAAATAATTTGGTTAAGTGAAAGGGTGTAATTGGTGGTCTCGACACGTCAATTCCGTGCAGTACTACTCAATGAGAATGGTGCACCCTAATATATCCAATACCCACTAGGCACTAGCCAAAACAGACAAAAAGATTATAATCCCTTTTCTTAAAAAAACAATAAAAATAAATATTCTAAATATAAGCTTACAAATTTGATGTTGAAATCATTAAAGTTTCAATACAGATTACTTTCTTTCTTTAGTTTCAATTTATGTGTCACTTAAATAGATCTAATATAATTTAATTTTATAAGTTAATCAAATTGATTTTCCATCAGTGAGGAGGAGTAAATTTAAATGAATACGAAATATGGTAAGTAATACTAGTAAAAACAAGCAAGGGTTATTTAGTTGTTGGTTATAATTATGTGCAGTTGTTTGGTTATTTCATTTTCTACAACGTATAAAATATTAGTACAAATTAACTCACGATTTATACATGTTCTATTTAACTGGGAATGTATATTAATAACTAAATATTGTACTTATATGATATGCAAAGTTTTGTACAATGTAACTAAAACAATTATGAAATACAAATGTTGGGTATATGAATAAAAATCCTATATTATTAATTGAAAAAAATGAGAAATTATGAAATCAATTTAGTTTAATTTTTATCATTTTGTAATATGTTATTCCATTAGTATTATTTTATCATTGGGTGACTCCAAGCTTCTAACTCTTCACTTTCTTCCCTACCTTAGTTCCCAAACAAAAACTGCCCCATCGACAAAGCAAAATCGCGCTGAATGTTCACATCTCCACCTTTGGTTGCCATCTCTATACAACAATCACCTCTCTACTCGGGGGCAGGAGCCAGCATGTGTAATGGATGGGGGTTCACCGTATATTCCCACCAAGTGGGGCCTTGGGAGGGTAAGTGTAAGCAGTCCATACCACTACCTCAAATGTGAGATAGAGACGTTGTTTCCAACAAACCCCCGACTCAAAATCAAATAATCTAGAGAAGGAATTGCAAAAGAACCGTTCACCGAACTCCCTTCTGCAGAAAATTATACTATTTATACATTACTAAAATCATATTATATGTATATATAATAGATGTCGAGCTCCTTTCGATAAGTTTTTTCTTCAAATTTTGAACCCCCTATCCAACATATTAATTGGACCAATAGAGTTAGCTTGGTTCACAACAGTATTCACTTACTTTCCTTAGTTATCCAAACATAGAAACAATGAAATGTCAAAAGTCATGCATTCCCAATAGAAATAAAGATTCTGCAGTTTAACAAATATAGAATCAACAATTAAAAGTGTTTGTGCCTTAGCTACATGATATCCTTGGTTGGCGAAATGCGGTAGAACTTCACTAAGCATAGTCTTTTACTTGGAAAATCTAGTGAAAGGTCATTCACTAGTTGAGACTAAAGAACATACATCAAAGTAAAAGAACCCAAAAATGTTTCAACATTGTTAATGAAAGCCAGGCGAAACGTGAATCTTTCGTCAAGTCTAAGGAAAAACACCCTACTCAAAGTGACAACAGGAGTTAGAGATACCCCCAAAAAAAGTAGAAAAGCAATAAGCTCAACTACCACAGTCAGTACACAGACAAATCCTAATTAGACGAAAGGCAGTAAGTAAGTTCTAAGCTATTCTACTATTAAATTGGTGTAAACAAGAAAAATAAAGTTTAATCATTCTAAACTAGTGAGGTAGCGTAAACCATGTTATTTTGTAATCCATCTCCACAAAAGCATCCTTTTATAAGAGAAAACTACCAAACACTAAAGAACTTTTTATGAGTTAAATTGCCAAGTACCTTGAAAACATGGCCATATTCTAGTCTACCTTTCCATATACATAATCAATAGTACAACTAAACACCAGCTGTTGGCAACACATACCATACGATGACTGCAGTTAGTCTTCACCCCGCTTCACCATGACCAGTTTCAGGAAATGCACCATGAGCCAAATTTTACGTTAAATACTTGTGCGCACTAAACACAGTCCCCAACACCAAGGTCAGATTTGACAGAGTGGGATGTCATCAGACGTTAGTACTCGGGCATCTCCTCCTATGCAAAACAAGGTCAAATACAGAGGAAAATGATTATGTCATTCTAAACACTTAACTACCACTATTGCTATTGCTACCCATATCGGCTACAACTGCACTACCAACAAGAAGCATCAAGAAAACTTCTTTGTCCATTGCAAGTCAAATGGGAAACCAAAAGAATTCATTTTTTTTATAATGAGGAGAAACTACCATCAAGTATCCTGCTTGGGAAGGCACAAATGGGTTACGGAACTATATTCAAAATCGAGCAACACAATCAAAAGCTAACTCACATAAGCTTTGACATAACAGGATATGAGAAGAGATACATTAGATAGCTAGTAAAAATAACCATACGCAAGCTAAATTAAAATGACATTTAAACAAAAAATATTACGAAATAGGCAATACTACTGACATTACTTATAGTAAACAAGAATAAGAACTGCAAAAAAACTAAAATTCAAGCAATCCAATCAATCCCATTGAGCGCGTAATGCTTGCAAGAGTAAACTGTATGTGGAACGAAACCAGCAGCGTGAAAGTGAAGTTCCCCTCCAGCAATATATAAGTTCTCAAATGAAATCAAGAAATGTGATCAGTGTTGTTGAGCCTGCCGACTTGGAGAACCACCATAGCCACCACCATATCCAACTTGGCCACCATAAGGTCCATTTCGCTGAGCACCATAATTACCCAAACCTTGTGAATTTCCACTAGCATCGCTATAGCCACTGCCCATGTAACCCTCACCACCTAATTGCATATCTCCCGATGCACCACCTCCACGAACTGGATTTCCATAAGCACCATCACTTTCACCATATCCACCATAGCCATAACTTTGATTTCCATAACCCGAGGCTCCAGCTGGAGAATGACCAACAGCAGATCCTCTATTAGAGGGTCCACCTTCACCACCATCACTTGAAGCACCTAATGCTGCATTACCATAGCCCATGTTCCCATATCTAGAAGGACCCTGAGAACTCCACGAGCTTTACGATCCACCAACTTTACCACTACCATAACTAGCACCAGGCACATTTGGATTACCAAAGGCTGCAGCAACTGCTGGACCACCATATCTAGGATTGACAGCCCCATAGCCAGGATTGGCTCCACCGTAACTTCCATAAGCACCATAACCCATGCCATTATTGGACAATCCATAACCATAACCTAATGTACCATATCCGGAGGAACCATAAGGTGGATAGCCACCTACAGTGTTTTGTGACTGCATGTATTTGTTGGTATCCATTCTGTCATAAGAACTGGGATTGTCACCAGATGCACCATACCCCTGGTAACTTCTACCACCCAAACCTCTACCACCGTTGCCCGTGGAAAGACCACCAAAACCACCAGAACTACCATCTCTTGGAAGAGCACTCTTTACTTCCACTTGTTTCCCACTGAGATCATGAAATGTCTTTTGTACTAAACTTTTGTTGAACCTGCAAGCATCTTACTTACGACATCCTGAAAGTATATATGGAACAACAGGTCTGGAAAACCCAACAGATGTACAAGTTATTTAAAATTCTTTAACAGAAGTACCTTTACCCAAGCGATGGCACTACTACACAAGAACACTGAACTTAAAAGACACGTTTATTTAAGACATCACCACCGAAAGTTTCCATTTGGTGTGCAACTAGCAACAAAGGGATGATTCAAATTTCAAATACTCTATTAAGTCATTAAAATATTTAGGACAAACAATGCCCTAAATTATAAGAAGGCGCACCATTAAACTAAAATAAACCACCATCATAGTGCTTTAATCAGTTACCTACTTACCTTCACCACTGGAGAACTCATTGTGAATAAACCATTACCTATTGTCGTTAACAATACAAAAGAGGACATTAGACTAAAATAAACCTGTCTACACACTACCAACAGAAAGAAGAAAAACATGACTCTATCACAAACAAGATCTGAAGTATACATGAATCTTACCACTACCTCAATATGTGTCTACATATATAAATGTTTATTTGGTTTTGAATATCACCGGTAAATATGTGGTGGGTTAGATAATATTTTTTCATCATTAACTAAAAGTTTCAAATTTGAAAATAAACATTGAGAAAATTGTTGTGGATAGGTATTTTTTGTGAATTATGACTTGTTTGAAGGAATGTATATTGGTTGGATTACTAAATTTCGAATATTAGAAAGTTAAAGAAATTGACTTATCTTTTTAAGAATCTTTTAAATTATTGAAATATCTACTTGTATAAGTTTCTAAGGTAGATTTTGATATATTTCATAATTCTACAAAATATAGTTGTTATTTTTACAGTTTAGAATGTTTCTAAAGGCTGTAAATATTACATAGTCCATCACTTCTTCCTTTAAAAAAATAAAATTATACGATAAATGTGTTTGTGAAAATATTAAAATTTTATAAATGTTTTATGGGAAGGAATGTTGATTAACCTATAGAATTGTAATTTTATAATATTGTGCGTTCTGCAAAAGTCAATAAAATATCGTGCATTTTTTTACATGACTCTAAAAAAATATTAACTGGAAAAAATATTTTCAAAATTTAACCTTTATTTATATCCTAACATATTTGGTATTTTCCTAAAACAATAACTTTTTTTAGTAATAATAATAAATAACTTGAGACAAACGAATATAGTACTACCTCTATCCACCTTTATTTTTTACTATAGTAAAAAAAATCACTTTTACCACCATATTAATTCATCGATTCAAGTTATGAGAACAGTTTTTTACAGACATGCATAACAAGATTGCGTACACTAAATTCTTATTGATTTTTTCTTTCAATTTTGCACATAATAGAAGTTTTAGTATACCCAATAACTCTCTTTTATTTTCAATTCACCTAAGAGTTAGTGAGATGAAAAGACTTATAATAACGAAGGATGCTCTAGTAAAATATCAAGTTTTCAAATATAAATAAATAAAAATAAACGGAGAAAACATAATATTTGTGGACCAAAATAAATGTCTAAAAAGAAGCACCACATGTAAATCCTCACTTTTTCCCATAGAAGGATCAAATTGCATTTATGTGTGAGTGACAATTACTAGTGTACTGTATCCATTGCACATGTTTAATACTTATTTTTATCAACTTGTCGAAAATGACCCTTTTAATTACTTGAAAACAACACATGTCCTCTTTTTTACACCCTACATTTCCTCAAAATCTAATTTACACCCCCCAAAATAGAATTAATTTTCTGTTTTACACCCTTTTTTATTTAATTTTATGAAAACATTATAATATTTATATTTAATATTGAAAGGTATTGATATGATTGAATATCAATTAAGCAACCAACATTTTAGAATTTATTTTTTAGTATACATGATAAGGCTAAAATAAGGTATTTGTTGGTGCATTACATATTGAGTATTAATTCTTATGGTTTAGTTTTGTCTCTTAGTTAGTGTTTAAATGGGAATAACTAATTAAGCTACCAAAATTTAAGTACTGTATTAATTTGTGTTGACAATTACGAAGATTGGGGTAAATAAGGTATTGCAAACAAAATTAATTTGCTGGTGCATTGCATATAGGGTATTAGTTCTTCTGTTTTAATTAATTATTTGATTCTTAGTTATGTTTAAATGAAGATTATTAAATAAGCAACTTCACCAAATCTAGTTATGAAAATTTACAACATGATTAATGAGGCAAGATACTGTTTTACAACAAAGTGGAAGTGTAGATTAATTAAATAATGGGGTTTGTCGAATCATGTTTAGTTAGATTGCTGCATCAAAAAATTATTTAATTACACTCTTTAATTACGCGTGATACTGTTTGCAAATTACACTCTTTAGGATGGTCATTTGTTATCTCCCTTTGTGGACTAATATAAATATACAGTGTTAGGGTTATTTTTGAGTCATTTGTTATCTCCCTTTATGGCCAATGAAGAAATTTTTCATTAATTTTTGAGGCCTATACAAATAAAAAGACGTATATTATATATATAAATACATAATAAAATAAATAAATTTGGGCAATGATGAAATTTTTATGACATAAAAGTTTTATGATTCGTATCTTGGCAACACGAGTTAGAACGACTAATAAATCAGCCACCACTTTGTATGTCATATTTAAAATCTAATCTGAGCTCACCTTTTAAAAAATTATATATACACAAATATTTTCAATTTATTTTTATAATTATTTATTTGTTACAAACATTTTTAGTTACAAGTGTTTATCTAGGTTGGGAATACTTGACGGGAGTGACATTTAACGAAGAGTTTAAATTTTGTGTTTGCATTTTTTATATTTTTACACTTGTACGAAATATAAATTATAGTGTAAAATTTATTTTTGGTGCATTGGACGGAAATGATTTTTACAAATGTTCATCACGTGTTTAGGCAAATATCGGACATTAATATTTATATTAAAAAATTAAATTAGTTTAGATACTTACTTAATTAATTCATGCTTATACATTGAAAGATATTGCATAGTTTTTTCTTTAATATAATTTTATGATATTTTTTATTTTTCGCACGATTCTCATCACACTTTAGGCAAATTTAGGTCATTACTAGTTATATTAAAATTGATTTAGATACTTAATCAAATAATTCACTTTTTTACATTAATGGATATTATGTAGAATTTTTTCTTAAGATAATTTTTCTTTATTCAATTTTGTCTTTACGTACATATTTATATATTTTGATTATATATGTATTTTACTATAGCATACGCATTATATTATTTTAATATATATTTTATATTTTTATTTGCATGCATTGATTTTTTTTCTTTTTTCTTTTTTCTTTTTTTAATAAAATTAAGTCTGGCCGGGAGCCATATTTGTAGATTCTGAAGGGTGTCTAACCCCTTCACTTTTCAATAATTTGAATCATTACCTAGAATCTAAATTGGTTTCGTCATACTCCCTCTGTTTCGAAAAGAAGTACCTACTTTGATTTGGCACAAAGTTTAAGAAAATAAAGAAAATTTTTGAATCTTGTAGCCTTAAATTAAAGTAGTGTCAAATGTATAAAAATGCCCTTTAATCATGTGGTCATAAACATGCCATTTGGAAAGTTTAAATTAAAGTATTTCCAAAAAGTGAAAGAGGTTATTCTTTTTAAACGAACTAAAACGGAAAGTAAGTCATTTCTTTTAAACCGAGGGAGTACTTGTTAATAAATAAATAGGTTTCCTATTTTTTCTTGAAAATTAGGTAGCGACTCTATTGACACCCAATTTTGACCTCCCGATATCACTTTTAGGCTGTTATTATATCAAAATTATTTAATTTTAATTATCAATATTTTTAAATATTATTCTTACATTGAGTACATACTAATGTGTCGCATTTATAATTAAAGAAAATGCATAAATTATTTCTTAGATTTTAATATCATTGTCATAATTTTTAAACACAAATTCAACATTTTATGTAATTTTTATTAAATTATTTTCCACATAGTTATGCACATCCACATTTTTGCAAACACAATATCTAGTTTTCCATTATTTAGCATTATTTATTTTATTAAATTATTTATTATTAATTATTATTATTTATTATTTAATTATTATTATTATTATTTATTATTTAATTATTATTACTATTATACTATTATCCCTATTTTAATTTAAATAACATCCTAATTTAATTTATTTTACCTAAATTTATTCACCTTTTAACTTAATTTTGTCCAATTTCTTACAATTCTAGCCATTTTTGAAACTCAATTCCAAATTTTCAAATTTTTGATCTTAGTTGTTGATCCTGAACGGATCCAACGATTGAGATCTGATACACCTTTCTTTCTTTTTTAATCCAAAAATCTAACCCTAATTCTAAAATCAAACAACAACCGCTCTTTCTCACTCTATCTAATCTCTCTCCTTCTCTCTCTATCTAACCTCTCTTTCCCAGAGCTACCACCGCTGATCGGCGGAGTAGCGCCATCGAGACCTCATTCTCCAATAGCTTTCCCACCACCCTCTATATGCGCCGCCAATGCCTACTCCAGCTATACCAGATCTACCACTGCCTCCTACTGTTCGTCCTCGCCGCTGCCAGCGCCGCGCTGCCAACGCCTACTCCGGTGATACAAGATCTACCACTACCTGCTGCCGTTCTTCCTCGCCGTGCCGCCAATGCCTACTCTGAAGATACCAGATCTACCACTGCCTTCTACCATTCGTCATCGTCACTACCAGCGCAGCGCCGCCAGCCCCTCAGCCTCCATCACTATCTCTCCCTCTATTTTCCCCTTTTTGGAAATGAACCAGCTCGCCGATGCTACTCTAACATTGCCACGAGACCCCCCTGCTCTCCAACCTCCTCCGTGAACCAATCGTCGCAGCCACAGGTCATCTCCATCGTCCATCCGCCACCAACCTTCTCCGTGCCGTTGATCCATTTGTCAAAAAAGATATGAAAAACCCATCCACGGGTTTGCTAAAATATTTAAATGTTTGTTTTTAATTTTAATCTCTTTTCCCCTTCTTTAAGAGATTTTGGACTCTGAATTAACAATGCATGAATGATTTATTTCATCCGATTCTTTTCCATTTTGTGTGCTTATGTTTTAAGACTACCAAATGTGAAAAATCTAAATTTTAATAATGATCAATTTTGTCATAGTTTGCTAATTCTGAATTTTGAAATTATCCATCTTCTTTGAATTAGTTGACAAATTTCTAGGCTATTTGACTGTGTATTATATTTTTATGGTTGGATTGATCTTGTGATAATTTGAATAAGATTTTGGTAAAGAACATCTGATAGTGTATCCCGCTTCTTGAATTACATCGTGTACTGATTTTTGTACAATTGATGATTTGAATTAGGTACAAAAATAATTAGGGATTATTTTACAAAATTAATTGCTCATCATTTATTTATGTTAAATTGAACAAATTTTCTTATCCCTAATTGAACCTAATTGATTATCGATCTCTTAATTGATTAGTGATTGATGCTAACATGTTACTATTAATTTACCTTCCTTCTATGGAATATACGACAACATGGCACTCACCTATATATAAGGTAACTTTCAGTATTATGGGAATCTAGTTTTTAATCATGATAGTCTTGATATTTTTTATTTATTGGATTTGGCCTAAGGAAAAAAAAATTGTGAATGACTTTTACAAATATTGACTTTCCTCTTTAGTTGGTATATGATTGATTCAGTAAGAGAAATTCTCTACTGAGATATTTTTTTACCATTTTTATGTTTGTTTAGTTTTACAATACTCAGCTTATATAAACAATAGTTCACAAGCTCTGAAGTTCACAAGTTTTTAAGTTTTACAATTACAAGTACTACTCTCCTAAACAAATCATTAGTTACTTTCAATACAAAAAATTATCGAAAATATCTTGCATATTTTGCTGTATTTTGCTTTCTTTCTATTTCTATTTTACTACTGCCCGCAGGTAAGTCCCTCAAGGTCTTTGCAGGAGTGTTCTAGCATAGTGATACAACTCAGTGAAGAAAAAGCCCAAGCTGAAGCAGAAATTAAGATGTTGAAGAAAAATATGAGCGTACGGTCAGCAAAAGTTGCAAACAAGAAACACCTGGAGGGAGTGAAGAAAATTGCAAAATTGGACGCAGATCGTCGGAGATTAAGTGGTCTTGTGTGGAAGAAGTTGCTTGGGCCTACAGCCTTGGCCCAGATGAAGCTTGACCTGACCACCCAAACATATGAAGACCTGGAGGGAGTGAAGAAAATTTCTAAATTGGACGCAGAGCGTCAGAGATTACGTGGCCTTGTGTGGATGAAGCTTGAAATGACCACCCAAACAACATATGTGGATCTTCGACCCCAATTACAATCCCAAAGTTACAATATACTACCTATTTTTTTGTTTGTTGTTGTTGTTTTCATTCACTGGGTTCGATGTTGTATTAAATTTAAAGTATATAAGATAAATGCATGGAATAGTTGTCTTATTGTCTATCAATCATTTCAAGAGCACTTGTTATTTTTTTTAATGATCGACTGACACTCTCTATCTACTTTATGAAATATCAGAGAAAGGAATGAATTTAGCGGATAATAAAGATAAGTCAAAGCATGCCAAACCTTCTTCTTCAAAGGCCAAGTTAATAGACGAACCAAACTAGATAGTCTTCTATCACTAGATTTATGATAACAATTTTTTGTAAAACTACATATTATATCACACTATCAAAATAAAAATTTAAAAGGGAAAGTAATTTGGTTAAGAAAAAGGGTGTAATTGGTGGTCTCCACACGTCAATTCCGTGCAATACTACTCAATGCGAATGGTGCACCCTAATATATCCAATACCCACTAGGCACTAGCCCAAACAGACAAAAAGATCATAATCCCTTTTCTTAAAAAAACAATAAAAATAAATATTGTAAATATAAGCTTACAAATTTGATGTTGAAATCATTGAAGTTTCAATACAGATTACTTTCTTTCTTTAGTTTCAATTTATGTGTCACTTAAATAGATCTAATATAATTTAAGTTTATAAGTTTATGAAATTGATTTTCCATAAGTGAGGAGGAGTAAATCTAAATGAATAAGAAATATGGTAAGTAATACTAGTAAAAACAAGCAAGGGTTGTTTGGTTGTTGGTTATAATTATGTGCAGTTGTTTGGTTATTTCATTTTCTACAACGTATAAAATATTAGTACAAATTAACTCATCATTTATACATGTTCTATTTAACTGGGAATGTATATTAATAACTAAATATTGTAGTTATATTATATGCAAAGTTTTGTACAATGTAACTAAAATAATTATGAAATACAAATGTTGGGTGTATGAATAAAAATCCTATATTACTAATTGAAAAAAATGAGAAATTATGAAATCAATTTAGTTTAATTTTTATCATTTTGTAATATGTTATTCTATTAGTATTATTTTATCATTGGGTGACTCCAAGCTTCTAACTCTTCACTTTCTTCCCTACCTTAGTTCCTAAACAAAAACTGCCCCATCGAAAACCCAAAATCGTGCTGAATGTTCACATCTCCACCTTTGGTTGCCATCTCTATACAACAATCACCTCTCTACTCAGGGGCGGAGCCAGCATGTGTAATGGATGGGGGTTCACCGTATATTCCCACCAAGTGGGGTCTTGGGAGGGTAAGTGTGAGCAGTCCATACCACTACCTCAAATGTTAGATAGAGACGTTGTTTCCGACAAACCCCCGGCTCAAAATCAACTAATCTAGATAAGGAATTGCAAAAGAACCATTCACCGAACCCCCTTCGGCGGAAAATTATACTATTTATACATTACTAAAATCATATTATATGTATATATAATAGATATCGAGCTCCTTTCGATAAGTTTTTCTTCAAATTTTGAACCCCTTCTCCAACATATTAATTGGCCCAATAGAGTTAGCTTGGTTCACAACAGTATTCACTTACTTTCCTTAGTTATCCAAAAATAGAAACAATGAAATGACAAGAGTCATGCATTCCCAATAGAAACAAAGATTCTGCAGTTTAACAATTATAGAATCAGCAACTAAAAGTGTTTGTGCTGGAGCTACACGATATCCTTGGTTGGCGAAACGTGGTAGAACTTCACTAAGCATAGTTTTTTACTTGGAAAATCTTGTGAAAGGTCATTCACTACTTGAGACTACAGAACATACATCAAAGTAAAAGAACCCAAAAATGTTTCAGCATTGTTAATGAAAGCCAGGCGAAACGTGAATCTTTCGTCAAGTCTAAGGAAAAACACCTTACTCAAAGGGACAACAGGAGTTAGAGATACCCCAGAAAAAAGTAGAAAACTAATAAGCTCAACTACCATAGTCAGTGCACAGACAAATCCTAATTAGACGAAAGACAGTAAGTAAGTTCTAAGCTATTCTACTATTAAATTGGTGTAAACAAGAAAAATAAAGTTTAATCATTCTAAACAAGTTAGGTAGCTTAAACCATGTTATTTTGTAATCCATCTCCACAAAAACATCCTTTTATAAGTGAAAACTGCCAAAAAATTAAGAACGTTTTGCGAGTTAAATTGCCAAGTACCTCAAAAACATGGACATATTCTAGTCTACCTTTCCATATGCAAAATCACTAGTACAACTAAACACCAGCTGTTGGCAACACATATTATACGATGACTGCTGTTAGTCTTCACCCCTCTTCACCATGACCAGTTTCAGGAAATGCACCATGAGCCAAACTTTACGGTAGGTACTTGTGCGCACTGAACACAATCCCCAGCACCAAGGTCGGATTTGACAGAGTGGGATGTCATCAGACGTTAGTACTCGGGCATCTCCTCCTGTGCAACATAAGGTCAAATACAGAGGAAAATGATTATGTCATTCTCAAAACATAACTACCACTACTGCTATTGCTACCCATATTGGCTATAGCTGCACTACCAATAAGAAGCATCTAGAAAACTTCTTTGTCCAACACAAGTCAAATGGGACACCAAAAGAATTTATTTTTTCATAGTGCGGAGAAACTAGCATCAAGTATCCTGCTTGGGAAGGCACAAACGGGTTACAGAACTATATTCAAAACCGAACAACACAATCAAAAGCTAACTCACATAAGTTTTAACATAACAGGCTACGAGTGGAGATGCATTAAATAGCTAGTAAAAATAACCATACGCAAGACAAATTAAAACTATAGTTAAACAGAAAATATTACGAAATAGGCAATACTACTGATAATTACTTATTGTAAACTAGAATTAGAACTGCAAAAGACTAAAATTCAAGCAATCCAACCAATCCCATTGAGAGCGTAATGCTTGCAAGAGTAAACTGTATGTGGAACGAAACCAGCAACATGAAAGTGAAGTTCCGCTCCAGCAATAGGTAAGTTCTCGGATGAAATCAAGCACTGTGATCAGTGTTGTTGATCCTACCGACTTGGAGCACCACCATAGCCACCACCATATCCAACTTGGCCACCATGAGGTCCATTTTTCTAAACACCATAATTACCCGAACATTATGAATTTCCACTAGCATCGCCATAGCCACTGCCCATGTAACCCCTACCACCTGATTGCATGGCTCTCGATGCACCACTTCCACCAACTGGATTTCGATAAGCACTATCCCCTCTACCATATCCACCATAGCCATAACCTTGATTTCCATAACTCGTGGCTCCAGATAGAGACTGACCAATAGCAGATCCTTCATTAGCGGGTCCACCTCTACCACCAGCACTTGAAGCACCCGATGATATATTACCATAGCCCATGTTCCCATATCTATAAGGACCCTAAGAACCCCATGAGCTTCTCGATCCACCAGCTTGGCCGCTACCATAACCAGCACCAGGAACATTTTGATTCCCGAAGGCTGCAGCAATTGCTGGACCAGCATATCCAGGATTCACAGCCCCATATCTAGGATTGGCTCCACCATAACTTCCATAAGCACCATAACCCATACCATTGTTGGAAGATCCATAACCATAACCTAGTGTACCATATTCAGAGAAAGTATAAGGTGGATAACCACCTATAATGTTTGGTGATTGCATGTATCTGTTGGTATCCATTCTGTCGTAAGAACTGGGATTGTCACCAGATGCACCATATCCCTGGTAACTTCCACCACCCATACCACTACCATCGTTTCTAGTGGAGCGACCACCAAAACCACCAGAACTACCATATCTTGGAAGAGCACGCTTTACTTCCACTTGTTTCCCACTGAGATGATAAAATGTCTTGTGTAAAACCCTATCTACTGCATCTTCAGAATCAAATGAAAGGAAGCCAAACCCACGAGGTCGGCTGGTCTGTTGATCAAACATAATTGCTAAATCAGTGACATTACCATAAGTTTCAAAGTAAGTTCTGAAACTATCCTTAGTCAGCGTGGGAGGTAATCCACCAACAAATATTTTCTTGGTCTTGTTATTTCCACCGCCTTCAAAACTTCTAGCACTACCTACATTTCAAGATTTTGGACCCTGCTCCTCTCTGGACAAGGCCTTCTTAGCCTCAACCTATAAAGAAAAAATATCATTGAGCTAAGTAAAAGAAGAACAAATTCAGAAGCAAGCAAGATATAGACTCAAAAGGACAGATTTTATTATAAGATGCCCAAAATCTTAGTGGAAGTTTCCATCAACTAGGTTATTACTTTGGGGGAAAGCTCTACTAAAAGACATAAAATTATCATCTGAAATGTACTAAACTTCTGTTGAACCTGCAAGCTGATGTTAGGTGTATTTACATGCCTAAAGCACCTTAATTTACCCATATTTTAGCTAAGTTTTGAGGACAAAATATATATTTCCTGCACTTTTAGTCCTTTTTCCTGTAAGTGAGCTAACCAACATGATTAGAAAGTTTTCAGGTAAAAAATGATGAAGATTTCAGCATTTTATGGAAATTGGATGCCAAAGAAAACTTCACGTAAGAAGGAAGGCAGCTTCTGGAAGCTCGTGGACTGAAAGTGATGCATGGAGAACATGTCCCGGGCAAAAACAACATTTCTAAAGACTTGGGGATCAGCAGTAACTTAGTAGGATTAGGATAAGGATGCAGTAACCTAGTAGGATTAGGATAAGTATGCAGTAGCTTAGTAGGAATAGGATATGGGTGTTATAAAAACCCTATTTTGCTGAACTTTTCAGCATTCATTCTGCCCCATTCCATTCTTATTCTTTCCATCCCATCCGATTCTATACTTTCAATTTAATTTCTATTCAACTTTTAGTTTTCACGGTTTAAGACAGAGAAATGCTACAAGACTGATTAGAGAAGAAATCACGTAATTCTTACCACTATACCTATCGTGAGATTGTTATTTGTTTTGGTATGATGATGATGTCTTCATTGTTTTCCTTTACAATCATGAGTAGCTAAACTTCTCTGTTAGGGTTATGGAAGCCTTATGAGATACGATCTATTGCTATGAGTTTGTGAATTCTTGATACGTATGTTGCTTATATCATTACTCTTCATCTTAATTGAATTCTTGTGGTTGCAAACATATAGAATAAGCCAGTATAGCACTAACTTGTTCAATAGAAAAGTTACATGTCTGGAAAAGAGAGAATGACAAGGAAATAGGGCTACCAATCCCTATTTAAAAGTTAGTGTCGTAACTGGATTAACCTCTTAGAGAATTCGTACCATTAGTTATACGCTTTAAGATCGAAAGAGTTAAAGTGAGATAATCCTTGGTGGTCGAAAGATGCCTGAATTTACCATAGAATACGAATCTCTATAAGTACATGGATGTCTGAATTCCGCATAACTCATAGCTAATAGATACGTAAAACTCATAAGGTGGATATAACCTTAACTTACAATTCTCATTGATTAAAACCTACTAAACATTCCATTTTTCTTTGTTACATTGATATTCTTAATTCACGCTACAATTAAATCCCCCCTTTTTCATTGAATTTTTGATCAACAGTCTACTAATCATTGCATACTTAGTGACCGAGTATTCCCTGTGGGATTCGACACCCAAACCAGTTGGGTTCTATATTTGACAATGATCGCTTACACTCTTACGAGAGCTGTAGTTTGAGGACTTGGGTGATGGAAGCGCAACGTAATATTGATAGAAGGGCTGCTCAACAGAAGTAGGCTAGATTAGCTGCGTTGGCTGCTGCTCAAGTACATCAACAGAATATTGATAATCCCAGCCGCACAAGAAATCCTGATGATGAGGACTTGGGTGATGAGGAGCTAATGAATCCTAGGCGTACTAATGAGGTGGAGACACCTGCAAATAGAAGAGATCGTCAAGCCAGATTTAGGGCTGAACGCCGAGCTATGCAGATACCTTTTGATGATGATGATGATCTCAACGGAGCTAGTGCCACAGGAGCTATTATTCTTCCGCCCTTGGCTCCTGGAGCCAAGTTCAATATAACTAGAACCATGATTCAGTTATTGCAGTTAAAGGGATTATTTGGTGGACTTACAGGTGATGATCCGAACATGCATCTGGTAAATTTTATCTCTACATGCAAGTAATTCGATAATCCATGCATTGGACAGATTACAATTCGGCTATGCTTATTTCTATTGTCTCTAACTGGGGAGGCAACTCTATGGTTGAATAGGTTGATTCCTGATTCTATTACTAATTGGAGGCAATTGAAAGATGCTTTCCTCAAAAGATTCTTTCCGCCATCCAAGAGAGCACAGTTAAGAGATGAAATCAGCAATTTTAGACAGCTTCCAACTGAAGCTCTCCACGAAACATGTGAGAGGTTCAAGAAGAAGATTATGTGGTGCCCAAACCATCATAAGACAAATGTCCACTTGATGGAGATATTATACAGATCCTTCAATTCTGTAACTAAGCCAGTAGTTGATAATGCAGCAGAAGGATTATTCATAGACCTCACTTTTATTCAAGATAGTAATATGCTCGATCACATCACAAAGCAAAGAAGAGCTTGGCATACCAGGGATTCTGAGGTAGCAAGCTCTACTGTATCTATCGGCATGACTGCAGAACAGAGGTGAAGAGAAGAGAAACGTGACCAGGATATGGCAGACATGAAAACGCAGATGGATCTTCTTGCCAAGCATTTATTATCAGGGAATACCAAAAAAGTAAAAGAAGTTGCATTAAAAGGAAGAGACGAATCCAATTGTGAAGAAAAAGCCAACTACTTGAACAATCAAGGGGTTTTCGAGGCAATTCCCAAGGAAACCAATGTCGGAACTATTATGATAAACAAGGATATAAGGACCGTGATCAAGGTAGTTGGAGGTCTAAGACTGACAGGAGTGGTTTGTATGTTCCTCCTGGAAGACGTGACGCCGCTGCATCTGGTTCTGAAAATATGTCCATGGAAGATTGAAAGGAGTGAGGCAACCAACACGGGAGTAACTGAGATAATAAATGATTTGTCCTTAATGAAGCAATTGGTTGACTCGCATTCTACTGCAATAAAACAGCTGGAGCAATAATTGAGTCAACTATCAGCGGCAATCAACCAAAGAAAAGTTGGCACTGTACCTAGTGACACTATACAAATCCAAGGAATGATGGATCATGTAGGGCTATTACTACCAGGAGAGGTAAGGTGTTAGACTATCCGTCTAAAGGCAAGCAGGTGATTGATGATATAGAGAAGATTGTTAGTGACGTCGATTGTGATAATTCTGTAGAAACTGAAAATCAGAAGGAGCGCATTCATGAGAAAACTATTCCTCTTCCACACCCACCTTTTCCTCAGAGAATGAAGAAAAAAGATGATGACACACCTGAAAAGGCTGATAATAAGAAGCAAGATAAAAAGAAAGTGGTGGAGAAAACGATTCCCCTTCCACCACCACCTTTTCCACAGAGACTGAAGAAGAAAGCTGACGATACTAGGTTCAATAAATTTATAACTATGTTAAAGCAGGATACTATTAATGTTCCTTTGGTGGAGGCACTGGAACAGATGTCGGGGTACGCCAAATTCATGAAGGACCTTTTAACAAAGAAACAACCAGTAAGCTATGAGTCTGCAGATAGTATTCATCATTGCTGTGCAATTACCAAAAGGTCCTTAGTACATAAGAAGGCAGACCCTGGTGCTTTTACTATTCTTTGCACGGTTGGATCTATGAATTTTGCTAAGGCATTGTGTGATTTGGGAGCAAGCATCAATTTGATGTCACTATCCATCTATAAAAAGTTAGGGTTAGGCAACCCTACACCAACCAATATGCGGCTCGTGATGGCAGATCGATCAGTAAAATGACCTGTGGGTATCTTTAATGATGTATTGGTGAAGGTGTCTACCTTCATTTTTCCTGCAGACTTCGTGATTTTGGATTGTGAGGTAGATTCGAAAGTTCCCATAATCTTGGGACGGCCTCTCCTTGCAACAGGAAGTGTGCTTATTGACATGAGAGCTAATGAGCTTTTATTTCGGTTGAATGATGAAGTGGTCCATTTTGATGTATGCAAAGCAATGAAGCAGCCCAAAGATATGGATGTGTTATCTGTAGCTGAAGTTAATTATAAGGATGACAAAGAATTATCTGTAGAGAAGCAGCTTACTGATGAGTCACTATCTGATGAGCTTCTGAATTTCGAGCGTAAGGAGGCTCAAGAACATGAAGAAACAATGTGTGCTCTAACAGAAATAGGGCCCTATTCTCATACTCCTAAGCAGCCGGACCTTGATCTTAAGAATCAGCCATCACAAACAGCGAAGACTTCCATTGAAGATCCACCAGTGCTAGAATTGAAAGAACTCCCCAATTATATAAGGTATGCTTCTTGGGAAGTGGAAATACACTTTCGGTGAGTGTAGCTGATGATTTAAGTGAACAGCACGTAGAGGCTTGTATCTCTTCTCCGAAGAGATAAAGAGAGCTATGGGTTGGTCTATTGATGATATAATTGGTATCTTTCCTAAGATATGTATGCACAAAATTCATCTCGAAGAAGAGTGCATTCCTACAAGTAAGCATCAACGTCATCTGAATCCATTCAGAAAATGATGCACCATCTATATCGATGAAGTCTAAGTAATCGAGATAGCTATGTCATGCCGCGATAATAAATCAAGCGCTACATGGGAGGCAACCTATCGTTTTAATTGTTTTTGTTGTTTTCCTATGATTTCGTTGATCCACGACCAAAACTAAGGCGCTTGGTGGGATACAACCCATTGTTCTAATTGTTTTTATTGTTTTTGAGTAAGTGTAGGTGCAAGACGTATAAAAGAGGAGCTTGGTCTCAAATTTTGATTTGAAAGTGAGCAATGGTAAAGGAGGTAAGTGAGTAATGAAGGAAAAAAAGGCTTTTGGTTAGGCATTGCCTATACAAATCTAGGCAATGGACAAGGCAAGGCCTATGCTATTCCCTTCTGCTCAACTAGGCAAAGCATTAGGCGCCGCCTATGCTATTGCCTTCTGCTCAACTAGGCAAAGCTAAAGGTGCTGCCTATGCTATTGCCTTCTGCTCAACTAGGCAAAGCTAAAGGCGCCACCTATGCCATTGCCTTTGCTCTCCGAATCTACAATGCCATAGCATAGGCGCCGCCTTTGCCTCCCAAATCTCTCAAAACTTTTATTTTTGCTCATCTAACCTTGCAAGATCATCTTCTGAGTTCAACACCAAGTAAGTTTTTCGTTTGTATTCTGAAGTTGTTACAATCTTGTGCTTATAATAGTATTTTAGATCTTAAAGTGGGGCTGGTGATTAGAATGTGTTGATTTGTATGATACATCTAGTTGAGTGAAAGATTACATATAGGTGTTCTTGACATGTTTCCAACTTGTATTTGATTTTGATACACTGTCATACTTTTGCGGAATCGACATGGTCAAGATAATTGCATAATCTTGTAACAAGAAAGCTTGCATGTTTGAATGACTTGTTCATCAAGATGAAAATCATGGTTGACTACAAACATGAGATGTTGTGATGCCATAAACTTGATTCAATCTCTACGTAGTCGTCTTGTTCCAAAAGTCAATTAATCCAAACCATAAAGATTGGTCAAGATTACATTACATAGAGTTGAAAAAGATAGTTAAAGACAACATGAAAGTATGACTGTGCTAAAATGTATTGTTGCAACATATCACTTATACATATGTCGATGAAGTCTGAGTAATCGATATCATTCACTTAATTAGTTTGTGTCAACAAATTAAGTGTGGGGTGGTGCCACTATTGTTTGTTTGTCGATTAAATCTTTCGAGATGAGCTAGCATGAATCTATCTCAGGTAGAATGGCACAAAAAAGACGACAAGAAAAAAAAAGCGCCCACCTCACAGAAAGGTAAGAATAGAGGAAGAAAAGAGCAAGTTGAATCCTCCGTGCTGCAAATACCTCAACGCACTCCTGGAATCAAGTGTGGTATATTTTGAGGAACTTCTGAGGATGACAATTCTGATGATGATTCCGACACAGGGGGTATGACCCCAGACATAGAAGAGGAGTCCGACGAATCAGGTTTTCCTTATTTATTTTCCACTGAAGGCAGTGTGTCCCGTCTAAGTGGGGTATTGCTGGTATTTGTATATTGTACTTCTTTGCCTATATTTGTTTATGTTTGTTTGTTTGAATTAGTTGTAGTTAGATAGTTGCATAAAATTGTTCTGATAGGCGGCATGGTATTATGACAAGAGTTTGTGCTAAAGTCATTACTATTGAGACGTTTAGGCTCTAGGTGTGACTCACTATGTGATAAGCGTGTGGTTGAATTCCTTCATTTGTTGGGTCAAGGGTCTATTGATAATGCTCAATCTACAGCTCTCGTTTGAGTGTAAAACGGTCGTTAGCAAATATAGAACCCAACCTGGGTTAGGTATCGATCCCACAGGGAATAGCTTGGCCAACAAGTAAGCAAAATTAATAGACTTTTGGTGCAAGTCTCGTAAGAAGGGGGATTCTTGTCGTGCAAGTAATTAAATAAAGTATCAAAATAAAAGCTGAAAATAGCAAAGTAAAAAGAGGAAGAATGTTACGTTGGTTGTAAACAATGAGAATTGAAGCGTTGGAGTTATGTCCACCTTTTGAGGTATACGTCTCTATTGGCTATGAGTGTGTAGAGTCTTGACATGCAATTGCTTATAGAGAATTGTAGTCGATGGTAAATCCAAGCGTCTCTCGACCTAAACAAGGACTATTTCACTTTAACTCTCTCGAGCTTAAAGTGTGTCTAACGGTACGAATTCTCCAAGAGGTTAGTCCAGTTACGGCCTAGCTTTTTAATAGGAAAGGGTGTCCTACTACCTTGACACTATCTCTTTTCCAGACAAATAACCTTTCTCTCGAACAAGTTAAATGTTAGACTGTCGTATTCTTGCATTTGCAACCGCAAAGAATGTAGATTAAGATGAAGAGAATAATGATATAAGTGATATACGTGTCACGAACTCACAAACTCACAGCAATATATAGTATCTCATTCGGCTTCCATAACCCCAACAGAGAGGTTTAGTTACCCATGAATGCGAAGGAGATCACGATTGACATTGTTATTATATCACAATATTGAGTAATGGCGTGTAGCTTAGGTGATAGGCGTGTGGCGTGATTCCTTAGAAAGGTAACGTTTCTCTTGTTGCGAAAATTAAGAATAAAAGAGTAGAAGAAAATAACATTAATGGAAAGATTAGAAGAGTTGTAGAATTGTTGTGGTGGAAGAAGAGAGGGATGGAAGAAGATTAATTGTTGAATGTATCTCTCCACTAAGGGAGGAGTTAATTAAAAATCTCTAGCATGATAGGGTATTTATAATACCCATATCCTACTCCTACTAAGCTAATGAAATAAATAACCAAATCCTACTAGACTAATGAAATACTTAACCCAAATGTACTAGGTTAATGTAACATTATCATAATCCAAATAAACTAATGAAATACATAACCCAATTGTACTAGGTTAATGTATCATTGTCAAAATCCAGCTTTGTGTCTGTAAGTCCCCAAAGTCTTCAGAAATGTTGTTTTAGCCCAGGACAGATTTTCCATGCAGCAGTTTTGGTCCAGGTCCCCAGAGTCTTCAGAAATGCTGTTTTAGCCCGGGACTGATTTTCCATGCAACAGTTTTGGTCCTTAGGCGTGTAAACTCCCTTTCCTTCCTTCGTGAGCTTTCTTTTGCGTCAAGTAAGCCATAAAATGCTGAATTTTGCATCATTTATACCTGAACTTTACTAATCATGTTCGTTAGCTCATTTATAGGAAAAAGGACTAAAAGTGCATGAAATATATAATTTGTTCTCAAAACTAGGCTAAAATATGGGCAAAATATATTGATATAGGCGTGTAAATCCGCCTATCATCAACACCCCACACTTAGAGCTTTGTTCGTCCTCGAACAACATATCATGTCCTTATAAACATCAACTTAGGGTTTTACAGCAACAACACAAAACATTCTTCAAGACAAGCACAACAATTATCAACAAAGAGTAGCTTTCTGATTATAAGTAGAGACAATTTAACCTCAAGCATAGACTCGTGATGGTGATCAACTCACATGCAAACATTAAGGTGCATAGAATCATATACAACTATCCAAAGCTCATCAACCATGTGTGTCTCACAATATAGTACCCATAATCACTCACAAATATAGCATATTTTTCAAACATGGATATCAAAATGTCCTTGCTCTCACTCTCACAAAGAATTCATATGTAGCAATTGATGACCATAGGCTTGCCCTTAATGTAGTACTCCACTAAATGTCGGAATGTTAAGATTAGGATCAAGTAGGTCTTTTGATGGTTGTAATGTAGGCTAAGGGACGGGTAGGACTATTTTGGCCAAGAATAGTGACTAGGTTCCTAAGCGCTTTAATACATCATTTTGTATCATTGACACTTTTTTCTTTCAACCTTTCTTCTTTCTTTTGTTCTACCACCCTTGTTCTCCTCTTTTGTTTTTCAATTTTAAGAACAACTCACTTTTCAGCTTTCTTTTCCTTTTTCTTTTCACAACATACCTCTTATGATAACACTTTTTTTTTTCATAACACATTCAAGCACCATTACAATTTAAAGCATCATACTCACCCAATTTCCTCTTATGTTGTCACATGACTTTTTTAATTTAAAGCACTTAGGAATTTGGATCAAATTACGGTCTTGAAAAAAAATGGATTAGGCTTACATACAAGGTTGTCAAAGAAATAGGCTAAAGGCTCAAAAGGGTTTAACTAGGATGATGTCTATGGGTAGGTAAAACTGAAGGTAAACATGTATAGGTTGCCAAAGAAATGCCTAAATCATATCCTAAACTTACACTCCTTATTTTCGCTTTGCATACATACCAGGCAAGTTCTAGCATCAGCCACAAACATAGAATATACTATTATCTCACACACACAAGGCACATGGTCGACTTGATTGGAAGTAATATAGACTCTCGACCCAATAATTGAAGGAATTAAATCACAAAATATCACATAATGAGTCACAACTAGGGCCTAAACGTCTCAATAGTCACAATTGTAGCACATACTCTTGTTATAATCTCATGCTGCCTATCAAAATAATTTCATGCGAAGCTAGAAAAATTTGACTCCTAAAAAAAAAAACTAAAAAAAACATCAAACGAAAAAAACAAAAAAAAACGGACTCAAAAAAACAAAGTAAACAAACAAACATACAAACATAGGTACAAACAAAGAAGTATAGCATACAAAGAAGTATAGCATGCGATTCTGCCACCCCACACTTAGACAGGACACTGCCCTCAGTGGAAAATAAATTCAAAGAACCTGGTTAGTCGGACCCTTCATCAATGTCGGGGGTCATACCCCCTTCGTCTGAATCATCATAAGAGTCGTCGTCAGAGTTCTCCTCCTCGTCAGAATCAGGCAAGCGTCTATCATCATTAGTCGGCACATCATCGTCTAGAGGTTCCTCAAAATATACACCCGCTCCACACATCTCCCATGCATGCATGTTCATTGGGTAGTCGTGGTCCAACTGTTGGAGCTCTTCAGCAGTTGGAATACGTCCACCACTCATCATAGTGAATCGTGTCATGCCATAGAGATGACGGAAGAAACTCTCGTCATGAGCATGTCTCTCCGCAGTAGTAAGGTTGACTCCATGAGTTGTTTCAGCATCTTTGACCTTGGTGAGGTCAACTTTCTTTGGGTTGTGTGGGAGTTTGTGGTCAGCTGGTTCCTCTTCGATATCCTCCTTCCGCAACATTGTTGTCAACAAATTGCCGAATGTGAAATGGGACCTTTTGTGGAGTCTGGCCTTCCTCATGATAGATCGAATGATTGCCCCAAAGTTGATAGGGACATTCGTCATCAAAGCATAGACCAAACACACTCTATCTCTCGATATCTTGGTGTATTGAGTCCCAGGAATAAGACATGAGTTGACAATACGCATCCAGATTCTTGCTTCCCTATTTAGTGGAGCATAGGGGAAGGTGTTGTGTCGACCTGTTTCTTTATTTCTGCCCCACCTTGCCATTGATCTACTTCCACAAAGCGTGTGTCGTATCGCTCTATAAGGAGGCCTGCTGTACAGTTCTTTGAATGGTGTTGTGTCGACCGAAGGTAAGCCAAGAAAAGAGTTGATCCAATCCGCGGTGAGCTGTAACACTTGGCCCCAAATTTTGACTTCATTGCCTGTTGTATTCGGCGACCAGTTGGCATAAAACTCTCTTGTTAAGTCAAGATTGCACTCTCCCATGTCGCGAAAGATGAAATCCAGCTTCAAAGCCATTATTTTTGCCAACATTCGCGGCTCCTTCTTTGCTAAGGTCTCCTTGTTGATCAAGTCGACGTGCACATATTTTCTTTCTTTGTTGCTGCTGTACCATGCTTTGGCTTCTTCCTCAAGAACCCATTTTATTCCGAACATTCTGCGTGGTAGGTGTGCTGAGGATGATTCTCCTTGGTCTTTTCGACTTCTCTTCTTGACCTTTTGGGACGTCGTATCCTTCTCCTTGCCTTGCCTTGCTTTAGGTGCCATTGTACCTGAGACTAGAAATAATGTAAGTTGCAGCACAATCTCACTTGATACAATCTATATGCAAGCACTAGGGGTACCACCCCACACTTAATTTTGTTATGCAAATCAGTGAGGTGAGCGTAGTCGATTTACTTAGATTTCGTCGACATACATTTTAGGATTGTATTCTGACAAGAAAATCAGCATTGCATCACTTATTTGCAGCCATTGGACTACTTTCATGGTGGATATAGCAACACTACGACATAGGGGTTACCACATGGAATCGTTATTCTTACAACAAGCACAACCTCCTAAGTCAATAGGCACTATAATCTTATCCCGATGGCCGGGATGGTCTAACATGTAAGCATCCAAACAATAGTCTTAAGCAATATTCATAACCATATCAATTCAGCAATTATCATAACAATGCTATTGAAACCAAATTCTAGTCGGAAACAAGCCAAGAATTCCCTACGTATATGTTTACTCACATGATTTTGTAACAACAATCCAAACACATGAACATCACCAAAAATCATATATGATTTAGCAATTCATCATAAACATAGCAACGTAGTACTTACGAGAAATAAATGAGGAATATGCGAGTACTTACTTGTTTGAATCTTGTGGAGATGGTGTTGTGAATTGGAAGAGCAAAAGAAGAAAATTTTGAGAGGATTTGGAAGGTTATGCGGCGCCCTTAGGGTTTTTTCTAATGTGGTTGTGTTATAAAACTAAGTCCACTTTATATAGGAAGAGTATGGGTCGGGTTATAACCCATTTACAATCGGTTTTGGAGACAAAAACACCACATATGCGGCGCATATCACTCGGCATATCAATGACATATGCGGCGCATTGTCTATGGCATAATGGGACATATGCGCCGCATAGTCTATGGCATTTGTAGACATATGCGCCGCATAGTCTATGGCACATGAGATACTGAGACCAAATGCCATAGCATAGGCGGCGCATAGTCAAAAGCATACCTAGGAATAGGCGGCGCATAGTGTATACCACACTAAATTCCGAGACCTTAGGCTATAGGATAGGTCGTGCATCGTTCGTGGCCTAGTTTTACCAAAGCCTAGCCTTCCTCGAAGCCTATTTTGATGAGGAAAAGGCTCAATCCATAGCCTTATGAATCATCGTTCCTAACTTACCAACTTTACCATACAATGCGTCCAAATCGTCAATTGAACTCAATCTCCTCGTTGACTACTTTTTGCACCTATTTTTGCTCAAAACAAATGAAAATGATTAGTACGATGGGTTGCCTCCCACCAAGCGCCGTGGTTTTGGTCGTGGAACGACTCTTATTTTTGGATTTTCATTTATCAAAAAGAAAAAATACGAAAACGATGAAACGATAAAACGATAAAACGATAAAATCATAAAACAATAAAACGATGGGTTGCCTCCCATCTAGCGCCTTATTTATTGTCGTGGCTCGACGTAGTAATCTCGAGTACTTAGACTTCGTTGAGATAAGTGATGGCCATGTCATTCATCGAGTCAAGAGGACCGATATATGGCTTAGCACGTTGGCCATTCACTTTGAAGATAACACCCTCATTGTCTTCCAATTTGACTACTCAAGAAGAGTAGACTTGGATGACTTTAAATGGACCAGACCATTTCGCTTTTAACTTACCTGGGAAGAGCTTAAATCTGGAGTTGAAGAGTAGCACCATGTCACCCTTTTGGAAATTTCGTTGAATAATCCGCTGATCATGATACTTCTTCATCCGCTCCTTGTATAAATCCGATCGTTCATATGCATGGAGCCGGAATTCATCTAGTTCGTTCAGCTGCTCCAACCTCAGATTCTTCACATTTTCCCAATTCAAGTTCAATCGCTTCAATGCCCACAATGCCTTGTATTCAAGTTCAATGGGTAGATGACAAGCCTTTCCATAAACTAGTTGATAAGGAGACATGCCAATGGGTGTCTTGAATGCAGTCCTATACGCCCATAGTGCATCATCTAGCTTTCGAGACCAATCCTTCCGATTCGCATTAACCGTCTTTGCAAGGATTTGCTTGATCTCACGATTGGAAACCTCTACTTGTCCACTAGTTTGGGGATGATACGGCGTAGCTACCTTATGTTGCTTGACACCATACTTGGCCAATACAGATTTGAATAGCTTGTTGCAAAAGTGAGATCCTCCATCACTTATGATAGTACGAGGTACTCCAAAGCGAGAGAAGATATTCTTCTTTAAGAACGCTACAACACGCTTTCCTTCATTGTCGGCCAATGCTACAGCTTCAACGCATTTTGACACATAATCCACAGCAACCAAGATGTACTTCATTCCAAATGAATTCATGAATGGCCCCATGAAATCAATACCCCACACATCAAAGAGTTCTACCTCAAGAATTTTGGACATGGGCATTTCATGGTGTTTTAAAATAGCACCTTGCCGTTGGCATTGGCCACACCTCCTCACATAGTCATATGCATCTCTGAATATCGAAGGCCAATAATATCCACTTTGCAATACTTTTCTTGCCGTTCGATTGCCTGCATAATGTCCTCCAACTTGCGAAGTGTGGCATGCTTCCAATATAGTAGGCACTTTTTCATGGGATATACATCGTCGAATGATACCATCAGCGCATCTTCGAAACACATAAGGCTCATCCCAATAGTAGTGCTGAACGTCATGCATAAACTTCCTCCTTTGGTGGTAAGATAAATTGGCGGGTAGCACATTACTCACCACGAAATTTGCAAAGTCGGCATACCATGGTAATTTCTCCATTGTTGTTGCTAATATCTCCTCGTCAGGGAATGCATCATCAACCTGAATTTCAGGTTGCGCCACTTGCTCACTCTCAAGTCTAGATAGGTGATCAGCCACTTGGTTCTCGCAACCTCTTCTGTCTTTGACTTCGAAATCAAACTCTTGCAGCAGCAACACCCATCGAATTAGCCTTGGTTTTGCATCCTTCTTTGTCATTAGATACCTAAGAGCTGCATGGTCTGTATGAATGATCACCTTAGTACCCAATAGATAGGCGCGAAACTTCTCAAACGCATACACAACCGCTAGGAGCTCTTGTTCAATAACGGTGTAGTTCCTTTGGGCTTCATTTAGGACCTTACTCGTGTAGTAAATAGGATGAAATAGTTTCTCCTTTCTCTGTCCAAGAACAGCACCAACGGATACACCACTACCATCACACATGACTTCGAACGGGAGCGTCCAATATGGTGCTACCATGATAGGGGCTTCAATGAGTTTTCCTTTAAGGCATTCGAATGCCTTTAAGCAATCGTCATTAAAGTCAAACTTCGCATCTTTCTCCAATAGTTTGCACAATGGACTAGAAATTTTGGAGAAGTCTTTGATGAATCTACGATAAAACCCAGCATGGCCAAGAAAACTACGAACTCCCTTCACCGAAATTGGAGGTGGTAGCTTCTCGATTACCTCTATTTTTGCGCGATCAACCTCTATTCCTCTTTCGGAGATCTTGTGCCCAAGAACGATTCCTTCTTTTACCATGAAGTGGCACTTCTCCCAATTCAGCACAAGGTTGAACTCTACACATCTTTGCAATGCCATGCTCAAGTTTGCCAAACATGCTTCAAAAGACTCACCAATAACTGAAAAGTCGTCCATAAATACCTCCAAAGTGTCTTTAACCATATCAGAGAAAATAGACATCATACAACGTTGAAAGGTGGCTGGTGCATTACACAACCCGAATGGCATGCGTTTGAAGGCAAATGTACCATATGCGCATGTAAACATTGTCTTCTCTTGGTCTTCAGGTGCAATACAAATATGATTATAACCTGAATAACCATCGAAGAAGCAAAACCATCCTTTCCCCGCTAATCGATCTAGCATTTGGTCCATAAATGGCACGGGGAAGTGATCCTTGAGCGTTTGAGAATTCAGCTTGCGGTAGTCCATGCATACTCTCCATCCAGTAACGGGCATGAGTGGAATAAGCTCATTCTTTGCATTCGCGACCACCGTCATACCTCCTTTCTTGGGAACAATTGCACAGGACTCACCCATGTACTATCAGAGATAGGGTATACAACTCCTGCATCTAACCACTTGATAATCTCCTTCTTCACCACTTCTTGCATTGGTGGGTTTAATCGTCTTTGATTTTCAATGGTGGGTGTGCACTTTTCTTGAAGCTGAATTTTATGTGTGCAAATCCCAAGTGGAATACCAATGATATCTGCAATGGTCCATCCAATAGCTCTAATATACTTGCGTAAGATTGCAATAAGAGCTGCAACTTGTTGCTCACCCAAATCGGCTGCCACAATGACTAGAAGAGTGTTTCCGCTTCCTAAGAATGCGTACTTCAAATGGCTTGGCAGCTCCTTCAATTCTAACGTGGGTGGTTCTTCAATAGATGGCTTAGCTGGTGGTGTAGGTCGATTTTTGAGATCAAGATCCAGCTTCTTGGGGGTATAGCGATATGTCCCTAATCCCGATAGAGCACAAATATCTTCATCAGAAATTTCAGCATCATCATTCTCTCCTTTCATGAGCAAAACCTCCAAAGAATCATCAAGAATTCGCTCTTCTGCAAGTAACTCTTTCTCATCATCAAAGGCAACATCAGCCACAGAAAATACACTCAGATCTTTGGGTTGCTTCATTGATTTGCAAACATCAAAGTGAACCACTTCGTCATTTATTCGGAATGAAATCTCATTAGCTCTCAAATCTATGAGCACACTTCCCGTAGCAAGGAAAGGGCGTCCCATGATTATGGGAACCTCTGAATCTGCTTCACAATCCAAGATGACAAAGTCTGCTAGAAAGATAAATGAAGAAACCTTTACCAAGACATCGCATAGAATACCAACCGGTCGTTTTACCGACCTATCCGCCATAACAAGCCTCATATTAGTTGGTGTAGGATCTCCTAACCCCAACTTCTTGACCATCGATAATGGCATCAAGTTTATGCTGGCTCCTAAGTCACACAATGCTTTGGCAAAGTTCAAAGATCCGACGGTGCAAGGAATAGTGAAAGCTCCGGGGTCGGCCTTCTTCTGAACTATCGATCGGGTGGCAATTGCACTACAATGATGCACATCATCCTTCAGCTCCTAACTTGATGCCCTCTTTTTAGTCAAAAGATCTTTTATAAACTTTGCATACCCAGGCATTTGTTCAAGTGCCTCTACCAATGGAACATTAATGGTCAGTTGCTTCAACATAGTCATAAATTTGCTGAACTTAGTGTCATTGGCCACCTTCTTTAATCTTTGGGGAAAAGGTGGTGGTGGGTATGGAAGTGTTCTCTCCACGGATTTCTTCTCCTCTAGCTTCCGTTTTTCCATTTTTTCAGGCTGCACATCACTAGGTGAAACGTCCTTGACGTTGGGAGTAGTTGTTGCGGCTTCTTCTCCTTTTGTAACGTCAGTAAGTGTAGTATCCATGTCCGCAACTTCGTCAACCACTTGCTTTCCTTTTGCTGAAGTTTCCAGCACCTTACCACTTCTTGTAGTGATGGCCATGCATGACCCATCATTCTTTGGGTTTTGCACAGTATCGCTTGGTAAGCTGCCAACCTTTCTTTGATTAAATGCTGCTGAAAGTTGGCTCAATTGATGCTCTATTTTCTTGATAGAAGTGGAATGAGAATCAACTAGTTGCTTCATGGAGGACAAATCATCAATCACCTCCTTAACTCCCGCGCTCATTGCTTCCACTCCTTTCAATAACTTAGCCATCATGTCTTCCATAGAATTAGATGTGGCGGTATCACGTCTACCAGGGGGAACGTACAAACCACTTTTTTCATTATTTTTCTTCCAACTACCTTGGTCTTTGCTTCCAGATTTATCATAATAGTTCCCTTGGGCATTCCCACGAAAACCCCCCTGATTGTTTAAGTAGTTGACCTCCTCTTCAGAATCAGATTCGTCTCTTCCTTTTAGCGACACAGCTTTCACTTTTTCGATCTTCCCTGATAATAAGTGCTTTGTCAGAAGATCCAATTGTGTTTTCATGTGCGCCATGTCTTGCTCACGTTCTTCTTCTCTTCTTCTTTGGTCTGCAGACATGCCAATAGATAAAATGGGGCTTGCTACCTCAGAATCCCTGGTATGCCAATCTCTACTTTGCTTTGTCATGCGATCTAGCATATTACTTGCTTGACCAAAGGTGAGGTCCATGAAAGAACCTCCAGCTGCGTTATCCACCACTAGTTTAGTTATTGAATTCAAGGCTCTATACAAGATCTCCATTAGGTGAACATTAGTCATGTGATGGTTTGGGCATCTCGCTAGCTTTGTCTTGAACCTCTCCCATGTTTCATGAAGAGCTTCAGAGGGAAGCTGATGAAAGTTGTTGATTTCAGCTCTCAATTGAGCTCTTTTGGATGGCGGAACGAATCTTTCTAGGAAAGCATCTCTTAATTGCCTCCAATTTGTAATTGAATCAGGAGTCAGTCCATTCAACCATAGTGTTGCCTCCCCAGACAGAGACAATGGAAATAGACGTAATCGAATAGCATTCTGACCAACACCAGGATTGTCAAAGGACTTGCATGTAGAAATAAATTTGATGAGATGCATATTCGGATCATCGCCTGCTAGACAACCAAATAATCCCTTGAGCTGCAATAACTGAATCATGGTGCTTGTGATGTTGAACTTGGCTCCGGACGCTAATGGTGGTGGAATTATAGCTCCAGTGGCTCCAGCACCATCAAGATCATCATCATCATCGTCGAAAGCTGGCTGCAAAGGTTGGCGATCATATCTATACCGAGCTTGTCGACCTCTTCTGTTGGCAGGTGTTGCAGTTTCAGCGACATGCCTTGGGTTTATCAACTCGTCGTCACCTAAATCCTCATCGTCAGGATTTGTTGCTCGCCCAGGATTATCAATGTTTTGCTGGTGTACTTGGGCGGCAGCAAAAGCGGCTAATCTCGCCTGCTCGTGTTGAGCAGCCATCCTATCGATTTTTGCTTGTGCTTCCATTCTTCTAATTCGTTATGGTTCAGGATTGATTGGTAATAACGGTTGACCAGAACTTCTAGTATGGGGCATGAACTAAAGTAAAAACCTGCAAGAAACAAAAACAAAAACTAAACGTAAAAGTACGAGAATCCTTGACCAAAGGGTCTAGTAATTATCACGAACTTGATTGACACTCGTATTCCCCGGCAACGGCATCAATTTTTGATAACACTCAATCTACAGCTCTCGTTTGAGTGTAAAGCGGTCGTTAGCAAATATAGAACCCAACCTGGGTTGGGTATCGATCCCACAGGGAATAGCTTGGCCAACAAGTAAGCAAAATTAATAGACTTTTGGTGCAAGTCTCGTAAGATGGGGGATTCTTGTCGTGCAAGTAATTAAATAAAGTATCAAAATAAAAGCTGAAAATAGCAAAGTAAAAAGAGGAAGAATGTTACGTTGGTTGTAAACAATGAGAATTGAAGCGTTGGGGTTATGTCCACCTTTTGAGGTATACGTCTATTGGCTATGAGTGTGTAGAGTCTTGACATGCAATTGCTTATAGAGAATTGTAGTCGATGGTAAATCCAAGCGTTTCTCGACCTAAACAAGGACTATTTCACTTTAACTCTCTCGATCTTAAAGCGTGTCTAACGGTACGAATTCTCCAAGAGGTTAGTCCAGTTACGGCCTAGCTTTTTAATAGGAAAGGGTGTCCTACTACCTTGACACTATCTCTTTTCCAGACAAATAACTTTTCTCTCGAACAAGTTAAATGTTAGACTGGCGTATTCTTGCGTTTGCAACCGCAAAGAATGTAGATTAAGATGAAGAGAATAACGATATAAGCGATATACGTGTCACGAACTCACAAACTCACAGCAATAGATAGTATCTCATTCGGCTTCCATAACCCCAACAGAGAGGTTTAGTTACCCATGAATGCGAAGGAGATCACGATTGACATTGTTATTATATCACAATATTGAGTAATGGCGTGTAGCTTAGGTGATACGCGTGTGGCGTGATTCCTTAGCAAGGTAACGTTTCTCTTGTTGCGGAAATTAAGAATAGAAGAGTAGAAGAAAATAAGATTAATGGAAAGATTAGAAGAGTTGTAGAATTGTTGTGGTGGAAGAAGAGAGGGATGGAAGAAGATTAATTGTTGAATGTATCTCTCCACTAAGGGAGGAGTTAATTAAAAATCTCTAGCATGATATGGTATTTATAATACCCATATCCTACTCCTACTAAGCTAATGAAATAAATAACCAAATCCTACTAGACTAATGAAATACTTAACCCAAATGTACTAGGTTAATGTAACATTATCATAATCCAAATAAACTAATGAAATACATAACCCAATTGTACTAGGTTAATGTATCATTGTCAAAATCCAGCTTTGTGTCTGTAAGTCCCCAAAGTCATTAGAAATGTTGTTTTAGCCCAGGACAGATTTTCCATGCAGCAGTTTTGGTCCAGGTCCCCAGAGTCTTCAGAAATGCTGTTTTAGCCCGGGACTGATTTTCCATGCAACAGTTTTGGTCCTTAGGCGTGTAAACTCCCTTTCCTTCCTACGTGAGCTTTATTTTGCGTTAAGTAAGCCATAAAATACTGAATTTTGCATCATTTATACCTGAAACTTTACTAATCATGTTCGTTAGCTCATTTATAGGAAAAAGGACTAAAAGTGCATGAAATATATAATTTGTTCTCAAAACTAGGCTAAAATATGGGCAAAATATATTGATATAGGCGTGTAAATCCTCCTATCATCATCTATACTCCTCCCAATAAAGTTGACCATGTGCCTTTTGTGTGTGAGGTTATAGTATAATCTGAGTTGTGACTGATGCTAGAACTTGCCTAGTGTGTGTGTAAAGCAAAATAAAGAATGAGAGTTTAGGAGATGATTTAGGCATTTCTTTGGTAACCTATGATTGTTTGCCTGCTTTTTTACCTACCCGTGTACATTATCCTAGTTAACCCCCTTTGAGACTTTAGCTATTTTCTTTGACAGCCTCATATGTAGCCTATTCCATATTTTTTTCAAGACCATAATTTGATCCAAATTCCTAAGTGCTTTAAATTGTAAAGTTATGTGACAAAATAAGAGGAAATTGGGTAAGAGTGATGCCTTAGAATGTATTGGTACTTGAATTTGTTATGAAAAAGAGTAGCTATCATACAGGTGTGTTATATAAAAAAAATAAAAGAAAAAGGAATAGAAAAACAAAAATATAAATTGTGTTTATAATCAAATAAAAAGATAGTTATGTTTGAATAGAAAAATAGGTGAAAAGGGGTGATAGATGAAATAAAGGTAGCAGGGTTGATTAAAAGAGAGTGTTAATTGCATAATATGATGTATTAAAGCGCTTAGGAACATAGTCACTATTTCTGGCCAAAATAGTCCTACCCGTCCCTTAGCCTACATTACAACCCGTAAAGACCTAGTTGATCCTAAGCTTAGCATTCTGATATTTAGTGGAGCATTACACTAAGGGCAAGCCTATGGTCATCAGTTGCAACATATGAATTCTTTGTGAGAGTGAGAGCAAGGAGAATCCTATACCTATGTTTCAAAAAATGCAAAACTTGTGAGTGATTATGGGTGATATCTTGTGTGAGACACATATGGTAGATAAGTTTTGGATAGTTGTGTATGATTCTTTGTGCCTTAACTTGTGGATACGAATTAACCATCATCACGAGTCTATGTTGGAGGTTGAATTGTTTCTAGTAGTGATCAGAAAACAAATCTTTGTTCATAATTGTCATGCCTGTCTTGATGAATATTTTCTGTTGTTTCTATGAAACCCTAAGTAGATGTATACATGTACAAGATATCTTGTTCGAGGATGAACAAAGCCTTAACTGTGGGGTGTTGATGTAAGGCGTATTTACACGCCTAAAGCACCTTAATTTACCTATAGTTTAGCTAAGTTTTGAGGACAAAATATATATTTCCTGCACTTTTAGTCCTTTTTCCTGTAAGTGAGCTAAACAACGTGATTAGCAAGTTTTCAGGTATAAGTGATGAAGATTTCAGCATTTTATGGAAATTGGACGCCAAAGGAAACTTCAAGTAAGAAGGAAGGCAGCTTCTGGAAGCTCGTGGACTGAAAGTGATGCATGGAGAACTTGTCCCGGGCAAAAACAACATTTCTAAAGACTTGGGGATCAGCAGTAACTTAGTAGGATTAGGATAAGGATGCAGTAACCTAGTAGGATTAGGATAAGTATGCAGTAGCTTAGTAGGAATAGGCTATGGGTGTTATAAAAACCCTATTTTGCTGAACTTTTCAGCATTCATTCCGCCCCATTCCATTCTTATTCTTTCCATCCCATCCGATTCTATACTTTCAATTTAATTTCTATTCAGCTTTTAGTTTTCACGGTTTAGGATAGAGAAACGCTACAAGACTGATTATAGAGGAAATCACGCCATTCTTACCAGTATACCTATCGTGAGATTGTTATTTGTTTTGGTATGATGATGATGTCTTCGTTGTTTTCCTTTACAATCATGAGTAGATAAACTTCTCTGTTAGGGTTATGGAAGCCTTATGAGATATGATCTATTGCTATGAGTTTGTGAATTCATGATACGTATGCTGCTTATATCATTACTCTCTTCATCTTAATTGAATTCTTGTGGTTGCAAACATATAGAATATGCCAGTATAGCAATAACTTGTTCGAAAGAAAAGTTACATGTCCGAAAAAGTGAGAGTGACAAGCAAATAGAGCTACCAACCCCTATTTAAAAGTTAGTGCCGTAACTGGATTAACCTCTTGGAGAATTCGTACTATTAGTTATACGCTTTAAGATCGAAAGAGTTAAAGTGAGATAATCCTTGATGGTCGAAAGACGCCTGGATTTACCATAGAATACGAATCACTATAAGTGCATGCATGTCTGAAGTCCGCATAACTCATAGTTAATAGATACGTAAAACTCATAAGGTGGACATAACCCTAACTTACAATTCTCATTGATTAAAACTTACTAAACGTTCCATTTTTCTTTGTTACTTTGATACTCTTAATTCACGCTACAATTAAATCCCCCCTTTTTCGTAGAATTTTCGATCAACAGTCTACTAATCATTGCAAACTTAGTGACCGAGTATTCCCTGTGGGATTCGACACCCAACCCAGTTGGGTTCTATATTTGACAAGGACTGCTTACACTCTTACGAGAGCTGTAGTTTGAGCGTTATCATAAGCATCTTACTTACGACTTCCTGAAAGTACATATGGAACAACAGGTCTGGAAAACCCAACAGATGTACAAATGATTTAAAATTCTTAAATAGAAGCACCTTTACCCAAGCAATGGTACTATTACACAAGAATACTGAACTTAAAAGACATGTTTATTTAAGACATCACCACAGGAAGTTTCCACTTGGTGTGCAACTAGCAACGAAGGGATGATTCAAGTTTCAAATACTCTATTAAGTCATTAAAATGTTTAGGGCAAACAATGCTCTAAATTAGAAGAAGGCGCACCATTAAACTAAAATAAACCACCATCATAGTGCTTTAATCAGTTACCTACTTACCTTCACCACTGCAGAACTCATTGTGAATAAACCATTACCTATTGTCGTTAACAATACAAAAAAGGACATTAGACTAAAATGAACCTGTCTGCACACTATAAACAGAAAGAAGAAAAACATGGCTCTATCAACGAGCCCACACACTGCATAACAATAATACTATGTTCCACATTTTAGGATGTTCTTTTCGACAAGTTAGATATCATTTCATCACTATCACACCAAGAAGTGTCAAAAACATCAAAGAGGAGGAAATACTCATCCCATTTTCAATCCATTGCATAAAACACATGGTTTGATAATGAAACACATTTTGCTGCACAATTCCAGCTTTGGAAGGCACAACAGAGACACTCCACCAAGCAAAATTAGTGCTTATGCAAAACTGACCACTATGCAGCAGAAGGAAGAAGTTCTAATACAACAAGAACTACTCCTACTACAAATCGATCCCAAGCAAGGCCACCCATTGTATAACAAGTAATTTGATTCGAGAATAAAAGCGACACACATTATAGCAAAAATCACCACACATATGCGTAAGACCAATACACAACATATTGTGAGGTTGGGAATCATTCAGCATATATGGCATTCAAACGCATGACAGAACTACTACAATGAATTTTGCAACCTCGTCCACCATTTTCACATCAAAAGAACATATGAAACACATTGTCAATTCACAAAATTGACTCGAGAAACCATTATTTACAAAAGTCCTCAATATAAAAGATGCTGACATTACATTAAATATAAGGAGAATCTGTCTACCCATAAAATTGACTCAAGAGAAACTGTTTCTTATTAGATACCGCAATATAAAAATTCAGATGTTATTTTAAATATCAGGAGAGCTTGACTACATAAGATCAACCAGAAGAAGATACTAGAACAAAAAAATTCATAAGCATAAATCAGCTCAAGAAATGAAGACCTTAGGCCAAACAAAGATTTAAACATTAGTACCCAGAGAACATATTCAAACTAAGAAATATCTGAATCAGAACTCAAGAAGGAAAAATAGCAAGAAAACAGCACAAATGTCAAGATAAAAGTCACAAAAATACATCCTAAATTGGAACTGACACATCAGGACACAACCAGAAAACAATAAAAAAGTCAGCTCATTTAACCAAAGATCCACAAGCATAAAATCTAAAAAAAAACAAAAATAAAAAATATAAACAACACCCAAAAGCCACAAAGAAAAGAGAAACATTATCTCATCACAATAGAAGCAAAAACACATCCAAAAATAGAAATGCTACATTAGTAAACACCCAGAAAACAATCACCAAAGTCAAGCTCAATTAACCAATAACTCCACAAGCATATAATCCCAAAATCCAAGAATTAGCTAAAACTAACAACTCCACAATACGAAAATTAAAGAACTAGCAAAAAATAACAACCCCACAAGCTCAAAATCAAAGAATCAATAATAACTAACTACCCTACAAGCTCAAAATCCAAGAATCAACAAAAACTAACAACCCCACAAGCTCAAAATCAAAGAATCAGCAAAAACCAAAAGCCCCAAAATCCAAGAATCAACAACAACTAATAACCCCACAAGCTCAAAATCAAAGAATCAGCAAAAACCAACATCCCCAAAATCCAAAAATCCAAGAATCAGCAAAAACTAACAATCCCACAAGCTCAAAATCAATGAATCAACAAAAACCAACATCCCCAAAATCCCAAAATCCAAGAATCAGCAAAAACTAACAAAACCACAAGCTCAAGATCCAAGAATTAGCAAAAACAAACAACCTCACAATCCAAAATAATTGAAAAACACAAATAAGGCATGAACATACAGCCAAAAAAATCAACGTACGGCCATTATTACATGAGTGTCCTTAAGAACTCTATCAAGAACATTAGGATTTGCAAATACAATAAAACCAAATCCTCTAGGCTTTCCAGTAATCTTATCTCTCATTAATATAGTCTGTAAAACATCACCATACACTTGAAAATACTCCTCCATCTTCTTTCTGTTTTTTCCCATGATATCCCACCAATAAAAAGATTTCCTTTATCTGGATCCATGATTTTTTCCCTCTCTTCCTCTCCATGTTTTCTCTATATATAAGGTGTATATATGTATAACAATATCCAAAAGTCACATCATGATAATATTAGGCAAAAACACATGAAACACCTAGAAAATAATCACAAGTTAGCTTATTTAACCAAAACTCCACAAATACAAATCCTAAAATTCAAGAATCAGCAACAACTAAGAACCCCATAAGCCCAAAATCCAAGAATCAGTAAAAACTAACAAGACCACAAGCTCAAAATCAAAGAATCAACAAAAATTAGCAACCCCACAGTCCTAAAACCCAAGAATCAGCAAAAACTAAAAACCCCACAAGCTCAAAATCCAAGAATCATCAAAAACTAACAAGCTCAAAATCCTAGAATCCAAGAATCAGCAAAAACTAACAACCCCACAAGCTAAAAATCTATGAATCAACAAAAACTAACAAACCCACAATCCCAAAATCCAAGAATCAGCAAAAACTAACAGCCCAAAGAGTACAAATACAACCCTAATAAAAAATAATGAAACAACAGAACATAAAATTGAGTATAAAAAACTCACTGTGCAGTCATCAATTACATGAGTATCTTGAAGAAATCTATCAAGAATACTAGGATCTGCAAATACAACTTAACCAAATACTCTAGGCTTTCCAGTAATCTTATCTATCATTACAACAGTTTGTAAAACATCACATACACTTGAAAATACTCCTTCATCTTCTCTTTTGTTGTTTACCATGATATTCCACCAATAAATAGCTTTCCTTGATCTGAATCCATATGTATTTTCCCTTACTCTCTTTGTATATGGTGTGTGTATATTATGTATACCAAAAAAAAGAAAGTATAAATTTTGAGTTTGTATATCTCTCTTTGGGTGAAGACAAAGAGAAAGTGAAGGTTTATAAAGGAGAAAGGGGTAAAGTGAGGTGAATGAAGATGAATTTGGGACAAGGAATGGACGGTTGTGATTTTATTAGATCAATGGTTGTGATGAGTTTTTTGTTTTGTTTTGTAGCTTTCACCTGGTGTCTGATATCTGTCGTGAAGCTTTGTCTCTAATTTGAATCATGCATTATTGACTAATCTAGATCACACACTACGAGTTATGATTTGATTAATGAGATTTTTGTTTTGTTTTGTAGTTTCTCACCTAGTGTCTAGTATCTGTTGTGACGCTCTGTCTAGTTTGGATAGTGCATTATCGACTAGTCTAGATCGCACACTATGAGTTGTGATTTGATTAGATCAGTGATGGTGATGAAATTTTTATTTTTTTTCAGTTTCCCACCTAATGTCTGGTATTTGTTATGGAGCTCTGGCTAATTCGGATCGCGTATTGTCGATTAATATGGATCGCACACTACAGATTGTGATTTGATTAAATCAATGGTGTTCATGAGAGATTTTGTTTTGTTTTTTCAGTTTCTCACCTAGTGTCTGATATTTGTTGTGAATCTCTATCTAATTCGGATCGTGCATTATTGACTAATGTGGATCGCACACTACGGATTGTTATTTGATTATATCAATGGTGGTGATGAGATTTTTTATTTTGTTTTGTAGTTTCTCACCTAGTGTCTAGTATCTGTCGTGAAGTTCTATCTAATTAGGATCACACATTTATTTTAAATAGCGCATTATCGACTAATCTGGATCGTACACTACTAGTTGTGATTTGATTAGATCAATAGTGGTAATGAGATTTTTTGTTTTGTTTTTTTAGTTTCTCATCCAGTGTCTGATATTTATTGTGAAGCTCTGTCTAATTCGGATTGTGCATTATCGACTAATGTGGATCGCATACTACGGATTGTTATTTGATTAGATCAATGGTGGTGATGAGATTTTTTATTTTGTTTTGTAGTTTTCCACCTAGTGTCTGGTATCTGTCGTGAAGTTCTATCTAATTCGGATCACGCATTTAATTCGAATCGTGCATTATCGACTAATTTGGATCGCACGCTACGAGTTATGATTTGATTAGATCAATGGTGGAGATGAGACTTTTTGTTTTGTTTTGTTTTATAGTTTCGCACCTAGTGTCTAGTATGTATAGTCCAGCCCTGTCTAATTCAGATCGTGCATTATCGACTAATCTGGATCGCAAACTATAAGTTGTGATTTTATTATATCAATAGTGGTGATGTGATTTTTTGTTTTGTTTTTCAGTTTCCCACTTAGTGTCTGGTATCTGTTGTGAAGCTCTATCTAATTCGAATTTTGCATTATCCATTAATCTGGATCGCACACTATAGATTGTTATTTGATTAGATCAACGGTGGTGATGAGAATTTTTGTTTTGTTTTGTAGTTTATCACCTAGTATCTGGTATCTGTGATAAAGCTCTGTCTAATTTGGTTCATGCATTATCGACTAATCTGGATCGCAAACTACAAGTTATGATTTGATTTAATCAGTGATAGTGATGAGATTTTTTGTTTTGTAGGTTTCCACCTAGTGTATGGTATCTGTCGTGAAGCTCTGTTTAGTTCCAATCGCCCATTATCGACTAATTTGAATCGCACGCTACAAGTTGTGATTTGATTAGATAAATAGTGGTGATGAGATTTTTTGTTTTGTTTGTAGTTTCCCACCTAGTGTCTGGTAACTATCATGAAGATCTATCTAATTTGGATCGCGGATTATCGACTATTTTGGATCGCACACTACGAGTTGTGATTTGATTCGATCAATGGTGGTGGTGAGAATTTGTGTTTTGTTTTTCAGTTTGCCACTTAGTGTCTGGTATCTGTTGTGAAGATCTGTCTAATTTGGATTGCGCATTGTTGATTAATTTGGATCGCACACTGGCGATTGTGATTTGATTAGATCAGTGGTGGTGGTGGTTTTCAGTTTCCCACTTAGTGTATGGTATCTGTCGTGTAGCTCACTCTTATTTGGATCGTGCATTATTGACTAATCTGGATTGCACAATACAAGTTGTGATTTGATTAGATCAGTGATGGTGATGAAATTTTGTTTTGTTTTGTAGTTTCCTACCTAGTGTTTAGTATCTGTCGTGTAGCTCTGTCTATTTCGAATAGCGTATTATCGACTAATTTGTATCGTACACTACAAGTTGTGATTTGATTAGATCAACGGTGGTGATGAGTCTTTTTATTTTGTTTTTAAGTTTTCCATCGAATGTCTGGTATCTGTTATGGAGCTCTGTCTAATTTGGATCGCTCATTGCTGATTAATATGGATCACACACTATAAGGCTATTTTTTGGGATGACATTCTTCACGAGATTTTCTCCATATTCAGTGTCAAAACTTGAGACTAGTGATTTTATCCATTGAGACAAGGAATGAACAGTTATGATTTGATGAGATTAGTGGTGGTGATGAGATTTTTTTTCAGTTTCCCACCTAATGTTAGATATCTGTTATGGAGCTCTTTATCATTTGGATCACGTATTGTCGACTAATCTGGATCACGCACTACAAGGTCCATTCTGCGGATGACGCTTTCAATGAAATTTTCTCCATATTCGGTGCCCGAACTTGAGATCGTGGATTTTCTCTATTTGGACAGGAAATGAATGGTTATGATTTGATTAGATCAGTGGTGGTGATTAGATTTGGAATGTTATACGTGATTGACGCAGAGGGATAAGTACTCGAGCCAGAGTCTTCGTATTTAAGTTTCTTTTATATAACTGTGGTATCTGAATTAATTTTCACGTATCGCAACTAAATTCAATGGATAATATTATACCTCTCATCAACAACAAATATCTGATAATTAATTCAATTAAAACAACATTAAATATTAATTCTTACATTACTCAAATAAATCACAAGAATCTATTATACTTCACATAATATTAGTTAAACTTCATTATTTAATATACATAAGAGGAAAATATTATTATTTCAACATAAGAGGCAAATATACCCCCCAAATATTAAAATTTCAAATATTGGAATTTAATAAGGTTGTTACAATAAATGTACTTTGGTCAAACTTGTATAGTTAATTTTCCACCTCTCTCTTACCTAGGGAATATTTACTTCACCCTATGAGTTGTTTTTTTGTTTTTATTATAGTACAATATTTTGTTCTCATTCTCAAATAATAATATTTTTTCATCAAATGTTAATATTCTTAGTAACTAAGTTGTTTGAACTTTTTAAAAATATTATAGATATTTTTGTTATAGTTAATTTTTTTAGACTTTTTAAAAATATTATTACACTTATATTATATTTTTTAAAGATATACTATTTTTGCAATTGAATTTGCCCACAAAGCCATTTTACATATTCTCATTTTTAAAAATTGTATTTATTATTTGATTAAAAAAAAAGGACTAATTTTTGAAATATTCTATTTCTTTCCTTTCATTTTAGGTGGTGAATTTGACTCGACTCGAAATTTGACGAAAAACAAGGAATTTTTAAACTTGTATTCTAAAACAATTTAGTTTTTCCTTGGCATAATCTAAAATTGAAAGCGTGACGCGTAAAATGATAAAGAGAAAATAGTACTACTATCAAACGTCATATTTTCAGATCGAAAAATAACAACAACAACAATGTATTTGGTGTATTCTCATAAAGTGAAATTTTGAGAGGTAAAGTGTACACAATTTATATTAGCGACTCAAGGTGAAGTAGAAAGACTATTTCCGATAGACCCGACTTAGGACACTTTCAGACCAAACAACAATAACGTACCTACTATATTCACATAAAGTGGGATTTGGAGTAATAAAATATACACAATCTATGTTCCTAACTCGGAATGAAGCACAAAAACTGGTTTTAATAGACTCTGACATATTTTTTAACAAAACCAACACATTTTAGTATCAACGTCATATTTTTAGATCAAAAAATAATAACAACAACAATAACATATTCAGTGTAATCTCATAAAGTGGAATTTGAGGAGATAAAGTGCACAGAATTTATATTGCCGAATCAAGTTGAAGTAGAGAGACTCTTTACCAAGAAATCATATTTTTTCATCTTTTGTCTACAACGTACGAAAGGGAGCCTTGGAGTAATTAGTAAAATTACTGAATAAAAGTTAAGGCAGCATACAATACACCTTTATAATGAGTTCTTTTTCGATAGCTTTAATGGACAGCACTGAATTTTTTCTCTTTTTGTCTAGAGTGTACTAGTAGTAGTAAAGATAACCACTATCTTGCACAATAAAAGAGAGTTGTATTTACACTTTCCTTCAACATTTTCTTGATTTCACTTTCCAAAAATGTAACCCAAAAAAAATTAAAAAAAGACCCAAACAACAATGGAATAATCAATAAAGAATCCAAAAAAAAAGGACTTGCCCACAAAGCCATTTTGCATATTCTCACTTTTTTTGGTTACATTTACCATTCTTAAGATAACCCCACTACCTAATCTGATTCAGATTACACTAACTTAGTGTACAAAAGTTGTGCTAAACAAGATTTGTCAGATTCATCTGGTGTTTACTCACAAGCACTTGATTGGGATAGAGGTGTTGTTGTGGTTATACTGAGCACTTTAGACATGAGTTGAACCTAAATAGAGAAAAATGTTCAGTGATGATTCATATGGCACACTTCACTTGTTTGCAATTGAGGTTTTATGGTTGTAGTATTGAGCACGTTTAAGAAAATGCTCTAGTTTCTCTATAAAACACATTAAATTATCAATGGAAGAAAAAAAGAGAAGTATTGCCTGTTTTATCAAATTATGGTTATCCAAAATTAGCACGTTTAGACATTAGTTGAGCTTAAATGTGCAAACCTGGTCTGCGACTATATCACATTCAACTTGTTTGGGATTTAGGTGTTATAGTTGTAGTAGTAATATCAAGAACTTTTAAGAAAATTCTCTAGTTTAATCACACAAAATTATCTATAGATTTCCCATTTTGTCACATTATATTTATCCAAAATTGAGCAGGTTTAGACATTAGTTGAGCTTAAATAGGGAAACATGGTTAGTCAGGATTCATTTGGCTGAAACCCAACTTGTTTTGGATTGAGGCACTGATATTGTTCTTATTATATTGAATGCATTTAAGAAAATTCTCTAGTTTCTCACAATTGATGAGGAATACATGGTGATTTATCCATGTTGTGCATGTTTAGACATGACCTGAGCTTAAACGAGGAAACGTGGTCAGTGTTTATCTTATATATCTCCTCATATAAATTAACTTTTGCATTTTGACCTTACATTTCTATACTCGACTTTCAATCGACGGTGTTATCATTAATTACTGAATTCTAATGATTTATAGTACTTCACTTAATAATTGAACTGCCAATGATTTATAGCACTTTGCCTAATTACTTGGTACATATTTTCTCCATAGCGCCATTGTTCTTTCCATTATTGATCTGTATGCCTAACATAGCTACAAAAGCTAGAATATAAGGATATGCTAAAGTTAGACAGACAAAAGCTAGTAGGACTTGTAGTACTTTGTATTTCTCTATATAATGCTTGCCTTGTGTTTTTACTTTTGCAGGTGAGACTTGAAGTTATCGGTAAAAAGGCAAAGAATGCAACTTTTATTTCTGGTACTGAGGCTACAAAGATATCAAAGGAGATTCAGAAAGTGGAGAAGAAAAGAATAGTGAAAACCACTTTTTTCAATGAGCAGAGCTCTCGGAGCCACTGCATGGTATCAATCCTGAATATATGTTTAACGATGTCTAAATGGAAAGAGTTTCATTTGTTTTCTATTTCCAGCAAGGATATGTCTTCATCTTTTATGAAGGAAGCTAAATGTTGTTGCAGATGATTATTGAGGTTCCAATAGTAGGAGGGCGACTAATGGTTGTCGATATGGCTGGTTCCAAGAATCTAACAAGCTGGTCAAACTGGCATGGAAGCAAAAATGCAGGTAAAGTTCCACGTTTTTTACTTACCTCGCTTCTTTAAACTTTGTTTCCAGATTTCCTATGAACAGTAATTTGAAATATATGATTTTAGCTCTTACAAAATTTGATACTGATCCGACAATCAAATTATGTAGACTACAAAGATCAATCAGGAAAACAGTGCACTTAGAAGGGTGGTTGAGTCCATTGCTAACGGTGATTCCCACGTGCCATTCCGAGACAGCAAGTTAACTATGCTCTTACAGGTACTATATCTTGTGTATATAACATATCTATGTTTCTTGGATCCTGCAAAAATTTTGCTACCTCCGTATTGAATCGTCCAAAAATTAGTAATTTTTGGAGGATCTTACGCGCACCAGCATTATTTTGTAAGGAACCAAGTGACATAGCCACAAACAGTTTGGGATTTGTACTAGTCATTGTAAGAAGTTGATTCAACTATTTTGTGTAGGATTCTTTTGAGGATGATAAGTCCAAAATTCTCATGATACTGTGTGCCAGTCCAGATCCTAAAGAGCTCCACAAAACCATCTCTACTCTAGAGTACGGTGGAAAAACAAAATGCATTGTCCTTGGCCCTCAAACGTCGTTGAAGGAGAAAGGTGCAGAAGATTCTTCCTTAGCGGTTATTTTGGGGTCAAGGATTTTGGAAATGGATCAGTTTATCCACAAGCTACAGATGGAGAATAAGCTCAAAGAAAAAGAGTGTAACGAAGATAAGAGAAAGCTTATGAAGAAAAAAGAATGAATTGTTATGTTAAAGTCTGAATGAAAATTAGCAGTACAAGGAGGAATGAAGACAACGAAGGAGGATGTCATTGTTAAAGTAAACGAGTGAACTCAGATGTTGAAACATGAATTTGAAAAGAAGATACAGTGGTGTCAGAAAATGCCAAATTAATTTGTTGAGATTGAAAGGAGGAAGATGGAAGATAGAATCTTCCAGCAGCAACAAGAGTTTGAAATGCTTAAAGGCGCTCGGAGGAAATCGAGGCCAAGCTTTGGCATTCAAGGGTTGTCAATAGATCAACAAAAATAGAGGGGAAAAACTTTGGGAAAAGGCTACTGGAGATTTACTCTGAAGATGCAGGAATGGTAAAATCTATGGATTTGGATAGATCTATTGATATGAACTATGGAAAGCAGGATGCGGCTATCAATAAAGCAGAAAGTAACACAGTTCAGGCATTTTTAGGCTATCCTAGCATAAGCGATAAAAGAGAAGTTGAAGATCCTTCTATCAATTTGTTGCAACATTTCACCAACAAATGGTTCTTGAGCACCGTGTTCAAGGAGGAAGAAGAAGGTAACTACACTGAAGGGGATAAAGAGAATACCCCCGCCGAGGAGGTGCAAAAAGAGGTTATTGAGGAAAAGACAATATATTCCGCCATGCTCCATCACGATTTATTGCATGCAACTATAGTAGAAGATCGTTCTGGTGATCTTTCTAGTGATATTGTCCCTTCAAGAAAAGAACTAATTCAAAATATATTCAAACTTTGTGGAAAATCTAGAGAACTCTCTCAGCAGTGCATAACAACTAAATCAAAATCACCTCCAGTTAAAGAAATCAGAGGGGATTCACCTATAAGAAAATTACATAATCTCTCCAGCGAGAAAGTTAATGATTCAAAGGATAACTTCAACCCCCCATTTGAAAGCATAGGCATTTATCTGGACGTGCACGTGAAATAGGAAGATTTATCAAAGAAAAATCTAGGGATTATTATCACTACACTGAAGGTTGTTAAAGGTTCAACGTTAGCTGATCGAGATATATCTTGGTGCTGACAATCAAGAACTCAATTTCCTAATAAGTAGGATATTTTATACTTGAGAAGCTTTAAAATTTCTGTGTTTACATATTCATCATAACAGTTCTTTGATATCATTCATTATAACAGTTCTTTGATATCATCCATGATGACAATTCTCTTATATCATCTACATGTCTCTGTTTATACTTAAATAGCTTCAAAATGTCTCTGTTATATTTATGATGACAATTGTTCGATATCATCTACATGTCTGTTTTTTATACTCTAGTAGATTCAAAATGTCTGCATGTTTACATATTCATGATAACAATTCTCTGATATCATCTACATGTCTGTGCAATGTGTTTATACTTAAGTAGCTTCAAAATGTCTCTGTTTACATATCCATGTGATAACAATTCTCCGATGTTTTATACTCTAGTAGATTCAAAATGTCTGCATGTTTACATATTCATGATAACAATTCTCTGATATCATCTATATATCTGTGTAATGTGTTTATACTTAAGTAGCTTCAAAATGTCTCTGTTTACATATCCATATAATAATAATTCTCCGATATCATCTATATGTCCGCATTTACGCTTTTAAGTAGGATATTTTATACTTAATTAACTTCGAAATGTCTGTGTTTATACTTAAGTAGCTTTAAAATGTCTGCGTTTTTATACTTAAGTAGGATGTTTTATACTTAAGTAGCTTCAGAATGTCTGTGTTTACATGTCCATGTGATAACAATTCTCCGATATCATCAACATGTTTTTGCTTATACTTAACTAGCTTTAAAATGTCTGTCTTTACACATTCGCGATCAGAGTTCTTCGATATCATATTACATGTATGAGGAACGGCTTCCTAATCCAGATTTCTTCTACCGAAATAAATAGGACATATCTGGTGCACCAATGTCTAAAGAAGAGGAGCCATCACACCAGTGAGTAGTAAGCTGCCATTTTTCAACTTCAACAACTAGATGCATGGCCACCTATCTTGCTCGCGTCCGGTGAAGGGAACCGAACAAGATGATAAGCTCCCGTTAACTCTAAAGTCACATGGCATAGAGGGTCACTGAGAACAAGATGATACTAAGGTGAGATAGTTGTTTGTATACGCTTGTGAACACACGGTTTTATGCTCGAATATGTGAGTTGTTTTTCTCTACTGGAATATAAACAATGAAGGTTGAACATGTATATTTTGTAATCATATGCTAAAATATGTGACTTGTTTTGCTCTACTAGAATATAAATGTAAAGGCTGATCATATATATTTTGTAATCATAAGCTAAAATATAGGACTTGTTTTGCTCCACTGGAGTATAAACATGAAGGTTGAACATGTATATTTTGGGATCGTATGCTAAAATATGTCACTTATTTTGCTCTACTGGAGTATAAACATGAAGGTTCAACATGTATATTTTGTAATCATATGTTAAAATATGTTAGTTGTTTTGCTCTACAGGAGTATAAAAATGAAGGTTGAACATGTATATTTTGTAATCATATGTAAAGATATATGACTTGTAATCATATGCAAAAATATATGACTTGTTTTGCTCTACTGGAGTATAAACATAAAGGTTGAACATACATATTTTGTAATCATATGCTAAAATATATGACTTGTTTTGCTCTGTTGGAGTATGAGCATGAAGGTTGAACATGCATATTTTGTAATCATATGCTAAAATATGTGACTTGTTTTGCTCCACTAGAGTATAAACGAGAAGGCTGAATATGTATATTTTGTAATCATATGCTAAAATAGGTGACTTGTTTTGCTCCACTGGAGTATAAATATGAAGGTTGAACATGTATAATTTGTAATCATATGCTAAAATATGTGACTTGTTTTCCTCTACTGTAGTATAAACATGAAGGTTGAACATGTCTATTTTGTAATTATATGCTAAAATATGTGACTTGTTTTGCTCTACTAGAGTCTCTTCCTTTTTTGTGTGTATTTTGTGTTTGGTATTTATGTTGAGGTACGACTAAATCAAAATTCAAATACTGAATGACCTATTTTAGGAGCGATGCATCCAACAGAGTTTTATTTCCAATTGCAAAAACTCAAATATATCATTTTATATATGACTTCGTGATAACTAACGCTCAAGATTCAAGTTCAGGATAACACATAGTCAGTGGCTGAGGCAGGATTTTCATTAAGGGGGGTCAAAAACAGAAAGCAAAAAAAATAAATTAAAAACCTATCGTGAATGGGTCTCAACCCAAGATCGGTAGGTCCTTTGCGTGAAAGTTTGCACCGCCTTTGCCACTGAATCAAGTTTTTTGCTTGTGTCAGGGAGGTCAAATTAATATATATAGACATAGAAAAAAAAGTCATACATATATACAATATAATTTTTCGATGAAAGGGGTTTGGATCTAAAGTCCTCATAGCTCCGCCCCTGCATATGGTCCGTTTTAGGTCTAGACTACTTAGCGTGAATTTATTCTTTGGATTACATCACATCAAGCTTTCGTACATGGAAGCTTAAAATCTGTCTTTTAAATTAAAGCTCTTCACTTTTCTTTCTTATTTTAAACGTCAGATTTACCTAAAGCTCTTCACTATTCTATTTCTTTTTTGAAATTATTTTAGTGTTGAAAATGTTACTATAAAAGGTGAATCACTGTACCTAGTGGGGAAATACACAGTAAATAGAAGGTTAAAGTAAAAAAAAGAATGATAGAGGGAAGCGTCATGAGGTAATCTTTTTTTGTTTGTGAAAAGAAATGAATGAAGGTAAAAGTCAGATCAATTATTAACACTGAACAAATGAATAGAATGGACCCAAAAGAAAAAATAAGTACAAGTGAATAGAATGGTCATATTTGTAAACAGAATTTAATGGATCTTTGGCAGAATAGGACTCTGTAGCTATGTGTCATACCAAAGAGAATTATTCACAAGAATACAACAACATAACTATAAAATTTAACAAATAAGGTCTAAGTATACGTGAATCTTACCAGTACCTCAATATTTGTCTACATATATAAATGTTTATTTGGTTTAGAATATCACCGGTAAATATGTGGTGGGTTCAATAATATTTTTTCATCATTAACTAAAAGTTTCAAATTTGAACACTAACATTGAGAAAATTGTTGTTGATAGGTATTTTTCGTGAAATAAGACTTGTTTGAAGGAATGTATTTTGGTTGGATTACTAAATTTCGAATATTAAAAAGTTAAAGAAATCGATTTATCTTTTTAAGAATCTTTGAAAATATTGAAATATCTACTTGTATAGGTCTTTAAGGTAGATTTTGATATATTTCATAATTCTACAAAATATAGTTCTTATTTTTACAGTTTAGAATGTTTCTGAAGGCTGTAAATATTACATAGCCCATCACTTCTTCCTTTAAAAAAATAAAATTATACGATAAATGTGTTTGTGAAAATATTAAAATTTTATAAATGTTTTATTGGAAGGAATGATGATTAACCGATAGAATTGTAATTTAATAATATTGTGTGTTCTACAAAAGTCAATAGGACATATCTGGGGCGTCAGTGTCTAAAGAAGAGGAGTCCATCACACCAGTGAGTAGTAACCTTCATTTGTTCAACTTCAACAACCAGATGCATGGCTACCTAGCTTCCTTGCGTCCGGTGAAGGGAACCAACAACCTATTTATTAACCATTTTCATCGTTGGAAAATAAGATCCCGTTAACTCTAAAGTCACAGGGCACAGAGGGTCACTGAGAACAAGATGATCCTTAGGTGAAATGATTGTTTGTATACGCTTGTGAACACACGGTCTTATGCTCGAATATGTAACTTGTTTTGCTCTACTGGAGTATAAACAATGAAGGTTGAACTCGTATATTTTGTAATCATACACTAAAATATGTGACTTTTTTTGCTCTACTGGAGTATAAACTTAAAGGCTGAACATATATATATTTTGTAATCATATGCTAAAATATATGACTTGTTTTGATCTACTGTAGTATAAACATGAAGGTTGAACATGTATATTTTGGGATCATATGCTAAAATATGTCACTTGTTTTGCTCTACTGGAGTATAAACATGAAGGTTTAACATGTATATTTTGCAATCATATGTTAAAATATGTGCCATGTTTTGCTCAACTGGAGTATAAACGTGAAGGTTGAACATGTATATTTTATAATAATATGTAAATATATATGACTTGTAATCATATGCAAAAATTAATGACTTGTTTTGCTCTACTGGAGTATAAACATGAAGGTTGAACATACATATCTGGTAATCATATGCTAAAATATATGACTTGTTTTTCTCTATTGGAGTATGAGCATGAAGGTTGAACATGTATATTTTGTAATCATATGCTAAAATATGTGACTTGTTTTGCTCCACTAGATTATAAACAAGAAGGTTGAACATCTATATTTTGTAATCATATGCTAAAATATGTGACTTGTCTTGCTCCACTGGAGTATAAATATGAAGGTTGGACATGTTTAATTTGTAATCATATGCTAAAATATGTGACTTGTTTTGCTCTATTGGAGTATAAACATGAAGGTTGAACATGTATATTTTGTAATTATATACTAAAATATGTGACTTATTTTGCTCCACTGTAGTATAAACATGAAGGTTGAACATGTATATTTTGTAATCATATGCTAAAATATGTGACTTGTTTTGCTCTACTGGAGTCTCTTCCTTTTTTGTGTGTATTTTGTGTTTGGTATTTATATTAAGGTACGACTAAATCAAAATTCACATAATGAATGACCTATTTTAGGAGCGATGCATCCAACACAGTTTTATTTCCAATTGCAAAAACTGAGATATATCATTTTATATATGACTACGTGACAACTAACGCTCAAAATTCAAGATCATGATAACACATAGTCAGTGGTTGAGGCAGGATTTTTATTAAGGGGGGTCAAAAACAGAAAGAAAAAAATAAATTAAAAACTTATCGTGAATGGGTCTCAAACCCAAGACCGGCAGGCCCTTTGCATGAAAGTTTGCACCCGCTTTGCCACTGAATCAAGTTTTTTGCTTATGTCAGGGAGGTCAAATTAATATATATAGACATAGAAAAAAAAGTCATACATATATACAATATAATATTTCGATGAAAGGGGTTTGGATCTGAAGTCCACGTAGCTCCACCCTTGCATATGGTCCGTTTTAGGTCTAGACTACTCAGCGTGAATTTATTCTTTAGATTACATCACATCAAGCTTTCGTACATGTAAACTTAAATTCTGTCTTTTAAATTAAAGCTTTTCACCTTTCTTTCTTATTTTAAATGTCAGATTTACCTAAAGCTCTTCACTATTCTATTTCTTTTTTGAAATTATTTTAGTGTTGAAAATCTTACTATAAAAGGTGAATCATTGTACCTAGTGGGGAAATACACAGTAAACAGAAGGTTAAAGTAAGAAAAAGAATGATAGAGCGGAGCGTCATGATGTAATCTTTTTTTGTGTGTGGAAAGGAATGAATGAAGGTAAAAGTCAGATCAATTATTAACACTGTACAAATGAATAGAATGGACCCAAATGAAAAAATAATTACAAGTGAATAGAATGGTCATATTTGTAAACAGAACTTAATGGATCTTTGGCAGAATAGGACTCTGTACCTATGTGTCATGTCAAAGAGAATTATTCACAAGAATACAACAACATAACAGTAAAATTTAACAAATAAGGTCTAAAGTATATGTGAATCTTACCAGTACCTCAATATTTGTCTACATATATAAATGTTTATTTGGTTTGGAATATCACCGGTAAATATGTGGTGGGTTCGATAATATTTTTTCATCATTAACTAAAAGTTTCAAATTTGAACACTAACATTGAGAAAATTGTTGTTGATAGGTATTTTTCGTGAAATAAGACTTGTTTGAAGGAATGTATATTGGTTGGATTACTAAATTTCGAATATTAAAAAGTTAAAGAAATCGATTTATCTTTTTAAGAATCTTTTAAAATATTGAAATATCTACTTGTATAGGTCTCTAAGGTAGATTTTGATATATTTCATAATTCTACAAAATATAGTTCTTATTTTTACAGTTTAGAATGTTTCTGAAGGCTGTAAATATTACATAGCCCATCACTTCTTCCTTTAAAAAAATAAAATTATACGATAAATGTGTTTGTGAAAATATTAAAATTTTATAAATGTTTTATTGGAAGGAATGATGATTAACCGATAGAATTGTAATTTTATAATATTGCGCGTTCTACAAAAGTCAATAAAATATTGTGCATTTTTTTACACGACTCTAAAAATATATTAACTAGAAAAAATATTTTCAAAATTTAACCTTTATTTATATCCTAACATATTTGGTATTTTCTTGAAACAATAACTATTTTTAGTAATAATAATAGATAATTTGAGACAAACAAATATAGTACTACCTCTATCCACCTTTATATTTTACTATAGTAAAAATAATCACTTTTACCATATCATTAATTCATCGATTCAAGTTGTGAGAACAGTTTTTTACAGACATGCATAACAAGATTGCGTACACTAAATTCTTATTTATTTTTTCTTTCAATTTTGTACATAACAGAAGTTTTAGTATACCCAATAACTCGCTTTTATTTTCAATTCACCTAATAGTTAGTGAGATGAAACGACTTATAATAACGAAGGATGCTCTAGTAAAAACATCAAGTTTTCAAATATAAATAAATAAAAATAAACGGAGAAAACATTATATTTGTGGACCAAAATAAATGCTTAAAAAGAAGCACCACATGTAAATCCTCACTTTTTCCCATAGAAGGATCAAATTACATTCATGTGTGAGTGACAATTACTAGTGTACTGTATCCATTGCACATGTTTAATACTTATTTTTATCAACTTGTAAAAAATGACCCTTTTAATTACTTGAAAACGACACATGTGTCCTCTTTATTACACCCTACATTTCCTCAAAATCTAATTTACACCCCCTAAAATAGAATTAATTTTCTGTTTTACACCCTTTTTTATTTAATTTTATGAAAACATTATAATATTTCTATGTAAGATTGAACGGTATTGATATGATTGAATATCAATTAAGCAACCAACATTTTAGAATTTATTTTTTAGTATACATGATAAGACTAAAATAAGGTATTTGTTGGTGAATTACATATTGGGTATTAATTCTTGTCGTTTAGTTTTGTCTCTTAGTTAATGTTTAAATGGGAATAACTAATTAAGCAGCCAAATTTTAGTACTGTATTAATTTGTGTTGACAATTACGAAGATAGAGCTAAATAAGGTATTGCAAACAAATTTAATTTGTTGGTGCATTGCATATAAGGTATTAGTTCTTCCGGTTTAATTAATTATTTGATTCTTATTTATGTTTAAATGAAGATTATTAAATAAGCAACTTCACCAAATCTAGTTATGAAAATTTACAACATGATTAACGAGGCTAGATACTGTTTTACAACAAAGTGGAAGTGTAGATTAATTAAATAATGGGGATTGTCAAATCATGTTTAGTTAGATTGCATCATAAAAAAATTATTTAGTTACACTCTTTGATTACGCATGATACTATTTGCAAATTACACTCTTTAGGATGGTTATTTGTTATCTCCCTTTGTCGACTAATATAAATAGACAGTGTTAGGGTTATTTTTGAGTCATTTGTTATCTCCCTTTGTGGCTAATGAAGAAATTTTTCATCAATTTTTGAGGCTTATACAAATAAAAAGACTTATATTATATTTATAAATACGTAATAAAATAAATAAATTTGGGAAATGACAAAATTTTTATAACGTAAAAGTTTTTTGACTCGTATCTTGGCAACACGAGTTAGAATGACTAATAAATCAGCAACCACTTCGTATGTCATATTTAAAATCTAATCTGAGCCCACCTTTTAAAAAATTATATATTTTTGTACATATAAGTACACAAATATTTTCAATTTATTTTGATAATTATTTATTTGTTACAAACATTTTTATTTATAAGTGTTTATCCAGGTTGGGAATACTTGACGGGAGTGACATTTAACGAAGAGTTTAAATTTTGTGTTTGCATTTTTTATATTTTTACACTTGTACAAAATATAAATTATAGTGTAAAATTTATTTTTGGGGCATTGGATGGAAATGCTTTTTACAAATGTTCATCACGTATTTAGGAAAATATAGGTCGTTAATATTTATATTAAAAAATTAAATTAATTTAGATACTTACTCAATTAATTCATACTTATACATTGAAAGATATTGCATAGATTTTTCTTTCATATAATATTTCTGATATTTTTTATTTTTCACGCGATTCTCATCACACTTTAGGAAAATTTAGGTCATTACTAGTTATATTAAAATTGATTTAGATACTTAATCAAATAATTCACTATTTCATATTAATGGATATTATGTAGATTTTTTTTCTTAAACTAATTTTTCTTTACTCAATTTTTTATTTACATGCATATTTATATATTTTGCTTATATATATAGTTTACGATAGCATACCCGTTATATTATTTTAATATATATTTTATATTTGTATTTGCATGCATTGATTTTTTTTCTTTTTATAATAAACTTAAGTCTGGCCGGGAACTATATTTGTAGATTCTGAAGGGTGTCTAACCCCTTCCCTTCGCAATAATTTGAATCCTTACCTAGAATCTAAATTAGTTTCGTCATACTCCCTCCGTTTCAAAAAATAATTACCTACTGTGATTTGGTACAAAGTTTAAGAAAATAAAGAAAAGTTTTGAATCTTGTAGCCTTATATTAATGTAGTGTCAAATGTATCAAATGCCCTTTAATCTTGTGGTCATAAACATGCCATTTGGATAGTTTAAATTAAAGTATTGCCAAAAAATGAAAGGGGTCATTCTTTTTTAAACGAACTAAAAAGGAAAGTAAGTCATTTCTTTTTAAACGGAGGGAGTATTTGTTAATAAATAAATAGGTTTCCTATTTTTTCTTGAAAATTAGGTGGCGACTCTGTTGACACCCAATTTCGACCTCCCGATATCACTTTTAGCCTGTTATTATTCAAAATTATTTAATTTTAATTATCAATATTTTTAAATATTATTCTTACATTGAGTACATACTAACGTGTCACATTTATAATTAAAGGAAATGTATAAATTATTTCTTAGATTTTAGTATCATTGTCATAATTTTTAATCTCAAATTCAGCATTTTATGTAATTTTTATTAATATTTATTAAATTATTTTCCACGTAGTTATGCACATCCACATTTTTGCAAACACAATATCTAGTTTTTCATTATATAGCATTATTTATTTTATTAAATTATTTATTATTAATTATTATTATTATTTATTATTTAATTATTATTATTATTTATTATTATTTATTATTATTTATTACTTATTATTTAATATTGTTATGTATTATTTAATTATTATTACTATATACTGTTATCGCTATTTTAATTTAAATAACATCCTAATTTAATTCATTTTGCCTAAATTTATTCACCTTTTAACTTAATTTTGTCCAATTTCTTACAATTCTAGCCATTTTTGAAACTCAATTCCAAATTTTCAATTTTTAGATCTCAGTCGTTGATCTTAAACGGATCCAACGACTGAGATCTGATACACCTTTTTTTCCTTTTTATCCAAAAACCTAATCCTAATTCCAAAACCAAAGAACAGTCGCTCTTCTCTCTCTATCTAACTTCTCTACTTCTCTCTCTATCTAACCTCTCTTTCCTATGGCTGCCGCCACTGATCGGCGGAGCAGCGCCACCAATACCACCTTCTCCAATAGCTTTCCCACCGCACTATATATGCGCCGCCAACGCCTACTCCAGCGATACCAGATCTAGCACTGCCTCCTACTGTTCTTCCTCGCCGCTGCTAGCACCGCGCCGCCAGCCCCTCAGCCTCTATCACCATCTCTTCCTCCAGTTTCCCCTTTCTAGAGATGAACCAGAACGCCAATGCCGCTCCAACATTGCCACGAGACCCCCTGCTCTCCAACCTCCTCCGTGAACAAACCGTTGCCGCCCCACGTCATCTCCGTCGTCCACCCGCCACCAACCTTCTCCGTGCCGTTGATCCGCTTGTCAAAAAAGAGATGAAAAACCCATCCATAGGTTTGCCTAAATATTTAAATGTTTGGGTTTACTTTTCATCTCTTTTCCCCCTCTTTAACATATTTTGGAATCTGAATTAACAATGCATGAATGATTTATTTCATTCGATTCTTTGCCATTTTTTGTGCTTATGTTTTAAGACTACCAGATGTGAAAAATCTAAATTTTAATAATGATCAATTTTGTCATAGTTTGCTAATTCCGAATTTTTAAATTATCCATATTCTTTGAATTAGTTGACAAATTTCTCGGCTCATAATTATAACGGAGAACATTTGACTGCGTATTATATTTTTATAGTTTGATTGATCTTGTGATAATTTGAATAAGATTTTGGTAAAGAACATCTGATTGTGTATTACGTTTCTTGAACTACATCGTGGACTGATTTTTGTATAATTGATGATTTGAATTAGGTACAAAAATAATTAGGGATTATTTTACAAAATTAATTGCTCATAATTTATTTATGGTAAATTGAACAAATTTTCTCATCCCTAATTGACCCTAATTGATTATCGATCTCTTAATGTATTAGTGATTGATGCTAACATATTACTATTAATTTACCTTCCTTCTACGGAATATGCGACAACATGGCACTCACCTATATATAAGGTAACTTTCAGTATTATGGGAATCTAGTTTTTAATCATGACAGTCTTGATATTTTTTATTTATTGGATTTGGCCTAAGGAAATCAATATTGTGAATGACTTTTACAAATATTGACTTTCCTTTTTAATTGGTATATGATTGATTCAGCAAGAGAAATTCTCTACTGAGATATTTTTTTACCATTTTTATGTTGGTTTAGTTTTACAATACTCAGCCGATATAAACAATTCTTCAAGATCTTAAGTTCACAAGTTCTTCTTAAGTTTTACAATTACCACTACTACTCTCTTAAACAAAGCATTAGTTACTTTCAATACAAAAAGTTATGGAAAACATCTTGCATATTTTGCTGTGTTTTGCTTTCTTTCTATTTCTATTTTACTACTGCTTGCAGGTACATCCCTCAAGGTCTTTGGAGGAGTGTTCTAGCATGGTGATACAACTCAGCGAAGAAAAAGCCCAAGCTGAAGCAAAAATTGAGATGTTGAAGAAGAATATGAGCGTACGGTCTGCAGAAGTTGCAAGAACGTAACACCAGGAGGGAGTGAAGAAAATTGAAAAATTAGACGCAGAGCGTCGCAGATTAAGTGGTCTTGTGTGGAAGAAGTTGCTTGGGCCTACAGCCTTGGCCTAGATGAAGCTTGACCTGACCACCCAAACATATGACGACCTGGAGGGAGTGAAGAAAATTGCAAAATTGGACGCAGAGCGTCAGAGATTACGTGCTCTTGTGTGGAAGAAGTTGCTTGGGCCTACAGCCTTGGACCAGATGAAGCTTCACCTGACCACCCAAACAACACATGTGGAGCTTCGACCCAAATTACAATCCCAAAGTTACAATATACTACCAATTCTTTTTTGTTTGTTGCTGTTTCCATTCACGGGGTTCGATGTTGTATTAAATTTAAAGTATATAAGATAAATCATGGAATAGTTGTCTTATTTTCTATCAATCATTTCAAGAGCACTTGTTATTTTTTGTTTACTGATCGACTAACTCTATCCATCTACTTTATGAAATGTCAGAGAAAGGAATGAATTTAGCGGATAATAAAGATAAGTTGAAGCATGCCGAACCTTCTTCTTCAAAGGCCAAGTTAATAGACAAACCAAGCTAGATAGTTTTCTATCACTAGATTTATGATAACAATTTTTTTTTAAAACTACATATTATATCACACTATCAAAATAAAAATTCAAAAGGAAAATAATTTGGTTAAGTGAAAGGGTGTAATTGGTGGTCTCGACACGTCAATTCCGTGCAGTACTACTCAATGAGAATGGTGTACCCTAATATATCCAATACCCTCTAGGCACTAGCCCAAAATGACAAAGAGATCATAATCCCTTTTCTTAAAAAAACAAAAAAAAAATATTGTAAATATAAGCTTACAAATTTGATGTTGAATTCATTGAAGTTTCAATACAGATTACTTTATTTCTTTAGTTTCAATTTATGTGTCACTTAAATAGATCTAATATAATTTAATTTTATAAGTTAATCAAATTAATTTTCCATAAGTGAGGAGGAGTAAATTTAAATGAATAAGAAATATGGTAAGTAATACTAGTAAAAACAAGCAAGGGTTGTTTGGTTGTTGGTTATAATTATGTACAGTTGTTTGGTTATTTCATTTTCTACAACATATAAAATATTAGTACAAATTAACTCATGATTTATGCATGATCTATTTAACTGGGAATGTATATTAATAAGTAAATATTGTACTTATATGATATGCAAAGTTTTGTACAATGTAACTAAAAATATTATGAAATACAAATGTTGGGTTTATGAATAAAAATCCTATATTATTAATTGAAAAAAATGAGAAATTATGAAATCAATTTAGTTTAATTTTTATCATTTTGTAATATGTTAATCTATTAGTATTATTTTATCATTGAGTGACTCCAAGCTTCTAACTCTTCACTTTCTTCCCTACCTTAGTTCCCAAACAAAAACTGCCCCATCGACAACCCAAAATCGTGCTGAATGTTCACATATCCACCTTTGGTTGGCATCTCTATACAAGAATGACCTCTTTACTCGGTGGCGGAGCCAGCATGTGTAATGGATGGGGGTTCACCATATATTCCCACCAAGTGGGGTCTTGGGAGGGTAAGTGTAAGTAGTCCATACCACTACCTCAAATGTGACATAGAGACATTGTTTCCGACAAACCCTCAGCTCAAAATCAAACAATCTACATAACAAATTGCAAAAGAACCGTTCACCGAATCCCATTCGGCGGAAAATTATACTATTTATACATTACTAAAATCATATTATATGTATATATAATTGATGTCGAGCACCTTTCGATAAGTTTTTCTTCAAATTTTGAACCCCCTCTCCAACATATTAATTGGACCAATAGAGTTAGCTTGGTTCACAACAGTATTCACTTACTTTCCTTAGTTATCCAAACATAGAAACAATGAAATGACAAGAGTCATGCATTCCCAATAGAAACAAAGATTCTGCAGTTTAACAATTATAGAATCAGCAACTCAAAGTGTCTGTGACTTAGCTATATGATATCCTTGGTTGGTAAAACGTGGTAGAACTTCACTAAGCATAGTCTTTTACTTGGAAAATCCAGTGAAAGGTCATTCAGTACTTGAGACTAAAGAACATACACTAAAGCAAAAGAACCCAAAAATGTTTCAGCATTGTTAATGAAAGCCAGGTGAAACGTGAATATTTTGTCAAGTCTAAGGAAAAACACCCTACTCAAAGGGACAACAGGAGTTAGAGACACCCTGAAAAAATTAGAAAAACAATAAGATCAACTACCATAGTCAGTGCACAGACAAATCCTAATTAGACGAAAGACAGTAAGTAAGTTCTAAGTTATTCTACTGTTAAATTGGTGTAAACAAGAAAAATAATGTTTAATCATTCTAAACTAGTGAGGTAGCCTAAACCATGTTATTCTGTAATCCATCTCCAGAAAAGCATCCTTTTATAAGCAAAAACCGCCAAAAACTAAAGAACTTATTTGCGAGTTAAATTACCAAGTACCTCGAAAACATGGCCATATTCTAGTCTACCTTTCCATATACAAAATCACTAGTACAAATAAACACCATCTGTTGGCAACACATAGCATACGATCACTGCTGTTAGTCTTCACCCCACTTTACCATGACCAGTTTTAGGAAATACACCATGAGCCAAATTCCACGGTAAGTACTTGTGTGCACTGAACACAATCCCAAGCACCAAGGTCGGATTTGACAGAGTGGGATGTCATCTGACGTTAGTACTCGGGCATCTCCTCCTATGCAACACAAGGTCAAATACAGAGGACAATAATTATGTCATTCTCAAAACTTAACTACCACTACTTCTATGGAGCTCTGTCTAATTTGGATCTCTCATTGTTGATTAATCTAGATCATACACTATAAGGCTCATTTTTTGGGATGACATTCTTCACGGGATTTTCTCCATATTCAGTGTCAAAACTTGAGACTGGTGATTTTGTCCATTGAGACAAGGAATGAACAGTTATGATTTGATGAGATTAGTGGTGGTGATGAGATTTTTTTTCAGTTTCCCACCTAATGTTCGATATCTATTATGGAGGTTTTTCTCATTTGGATCACGTATTATCGACTAATCTAGATCGCGCACTACAAGGTCCATTCTGAGGATGACGCTTTCAATAAAATTTTCTCCATATTCGGAGCTCGAACTTGAGACCGTTGATTTTCTCTATTGGGACAGGAAATGAACGGTTATTATTTGATGAGATAATTGGTGGTGATTAGATTGGGAATGTTATACGTGATTGACGCAGAGGGATAAGTACTCGAGCCAGAGTCTTCGCATTGAAGTCTCTTTTATATAACTGTGGTAGCTGAATTAATTTTCACGTATCGCAACTAAATTCAATGGATAATATTATACCTCTCATCAACAACAAATATTAGATAATTAATTCAATTAAAACAATATTAAATATTAATTCTTACATTATTCACATAAATCATAGGAATCTATTAAACTTCACATAATATTAGTTAAACTTCATTAATTAATATACATAAGAGGAAAATATTATTATATTTTGAACATAAGAGGCAAATATACCCCCCAAAATATTCAAATTTCCAATATTGGAATTTAATAAGGTTGTTACAATGAGTGTACTTTGGTCAAAATTATATAGTTAATTTTTCACCTCTCTCTTACCTAGGGAATATTTACTTCACCCTATGAGTTTTTTTTTTGTTTTTATTATAGTACAATATTTTAAAAATATTATATATTTTTTTGTTATAGTTAATTTTTTTAGACTTTTTAAAAATACTATTACACTTATGTTATATTTTTTAAAGATATATAATTTTTGAAATTGAATTTTCCCACAAAGCCATTTTACATATTCTCATTTTTAAAAATTATATTTATTTTTCTTTTTAAAAAAGGGACTATTTTTTGTAATATTCTATTTCCTTCCTTTCATTTTATGTGGTTAATTTGACTCCACTCGACATTTGACGAAAAAGAAGGAATTTTTGAACTTGTATTCTAAAACTATTTAGTTTTTCCTTGTGATAATCTAAAATTGAATGTGTGATGCGTAAAATGAGAAAGAGAAAATAGTCCTAATATCAAACGTCATATTTTCAGATCGAAAAATAACAACAACAACAACGTATTTGGTGTATTCTCATAAAGTGAAATTTTGAGAGGTAAAGTGTACACAATTTATATTAGCGACTCAAGCTCAAGTAGAAAGACTATTTCTGATAGACCCGACTTAGGACATTTTCAGACCAAACAACAATAATGTACCTACTGTATTAACATAAAGTGGGATTTGGAGTAATAAAATATACACAATCTATGTTCCTAACTCAGAATGAAGAAGAGAGACTGGTTTTAATAGACTCTGACACATTTTCAGACAAAACCAACATATTTTCGTATCAAACATCATATTTTTAGATCGAAAAATAATAACAACAACAATAACATATTCAGTGTAATCTCATAAAGTGAAATTTGAAGAGATAAAGTGTACACAATTTACATTGATCAAGTTGAAGTAGAGAGACTCTTTACCAAGAAATCATATTTTTTCATCTCTTGTCTACAGCGTATGAATGGGAGCCTTGGAGTAACTAGTAAAATTACTGAATGCAAGTTAAGGCAGCATACAAAACACCTTTATAATGAGCACTTTTTCGATAGCCCGGACTGAATTTTCTCTTTTTGTCTACAGTGTACTAGTAGTAGTAAAGATAACCACTATCTTGCACAATAAAAGAGAGTTGTATTTACACTTTCCTTCAACATTTTCTTGATTTCACTTTCCAAAAAAGTAACCGAAAAAACTTCAAAAAAGACCCAAACAACAATGGAATAATCAACCAAGAATCCAAAAAAAATGGACTTGCCCACAAATTCATTTTGCATATTCTCACTTTTTTTGGTTACATTTACCATTCATAAGCTAACCCCACTAGCTAAATCTGATTCAGATTACACTAAGTTAGTGTACAAAGGTTGTTCTAAACAGGATTTTTCAAATCCATCTGGTGTTTACTCACAAGCACTTGATTGGGATTGAGGTGTTGTTGTGGTTGTACTGAGCACTTTAGACATGAGTTGAACCTAAACAGAGAAAACTAGTCAGTGATGATTCATATGGCACACTTCACTTGTTTGCGATTGAGGTTTTATGGTTGTAGTATTGAGCACATTTAAGAAAATGCTCTAGTTTCTCAATAAAACACTTTAAATTATCTATGGAAGAAAAGAGAGAAGTCTTGCCTGTCTTATCAAATTATAGTTATCCAAAATTAGCACGTTTAGACTTTAATTGAGCATAAATGTGCAAACATGGTCTGCGACTATATCACATTCAACTTGTTTGGGATTTAGGTGTTGTAGTTGTAGTAGTAATATTGAGAACGTTTAAGAAACTTCTCTAGTTTAATCACACAAAATTATCTATAAATTTCCCATTTTCTCACATTATATTTAGCCAAAATTGAGCAGGTTTAGACATTAGTTAAGCTTAAACGAGGAAATATGGTTAGTCAGGATTCATTTGGCTGAAACCCAACTTGTTAGGATCGAGGCACTGATATTGTTCTTATTGTATTGAATGCATTTAAGAAAATGCTCTAGTTTCTCTCAATTGATGATGACTACTTGGTAATTTATCCATGTTGTGCATGTTTAGACATGTCCTGAGCTTAAACTGGGAGACGTGGTTAGTGTATATCTTATATATCTCCTCAGATAAATTGACTTTTGCATTTTGACCTTACATTTCTATACTCGACTTTTAATCGACGGTGTTATCATTAAGTACTGAATTCTAATAATTTATAGCACTTCACTTAATAATTGAACTGCCAATGATTTATAGTACTTTGCCTAATTCCTTGGTACATATTTTCTCCATAGCGCCATTGATCTTGCCATTATTGATCTGTATGCCCAACATAGATACACAAGCCAAAATATAAAGATATGCTAAAGTTAGACAGACGAAAGCTAGTATGACTTGTACTATGTATTTCTTTGTATAATGCTTGCCCTGTGTTTTTACTTTTGTAGGTGAGACTTGAAGTTATCGGTAAAAAGGCAAAGAATGCAACTTTTATTTCTGGTACTGAGGCTACAAAGATATCAAAGGAGATTTAGAAAGTGAAGAAGAGAAGAATAGTGAAAAGCACTTTGTGCAATGAGTGGAGCTCTCGGAGCCACTGCATGGTATCAATCCTGAATATATGTTTAACGATGTCTAAATGGAAAGAGTTTTATTTGTTTTTTGTTTCCAGCAAGGATATGTCTTCATCTTTTATGAAGGAAGCTAAATGTTGTTGCAGATGATTATTGATGTTCCAATAGTAGGAGAGCGACTAATGCTTGTTGATATGGCTGGTTCCCGAGAATATAGAACAATCTGGTCAAACTGGCATGGAAGCAAAAATGTAGTTAAAGTTCCACGTTTTTTACTTACCTTGCTTCTTTAAAGTTTTTTTCCAGATCCTAAAGAGCTCTACAAAACCATCTCTACTCTAGAGTATGGTGGAAAAGAAAAATACATTGTCCCTGGCCCTCATATGCCTTTGAAGGAGAAAGGTGCTGAAGATTCTTCCTCAGTGGTTATTTTAAGGTTAAGGATTGCGGCAATGGATCAGTTTATCCACAAGCTTCAGATGGAGAATAATCTCAAAGAGAAAGAGTGTAACGAAGCTAAGAGAAAGCTTATGAAGAAGAAGAAGTTGTTATGTTAAGATTTAAACTTGAATTAGCAGTACAAGAAGGAGTAGAGACTACAGAGGAGGATTTCATTGTTAAAGTAAACGAGCGAACTCTGATGTTGAAACATGAATTTGAAAAGAAGATACAGCGATGTCAGAAAATGGCAAATAAATTCGTAGAGATGGAAAGGAGGAAGATGGAAGATAGAATCTTCCAGCAGCAACAAGAGTTTGAAATGCTTAAAAGGCGCTCGGAGGAGATCAAGGCTGAGCTTTGGCATTCAAGGGTTGTCAATAGATCAACAGAAATAGAGAGGAACAGCTTTGGGAAAAGGTTATTGGAGATTTACTCTGAAGATGCAGGAATAGTAAAATCTATATATTTGGATAGATCTATTGATATGAACTGTGGAAAGCTAGATGCGGCCGTCGATAAAGCAAAATGTAACACAGTTCAGGCATTTATGGGCTATTCTAGCCTAAGCGATTCCAGGGAAGTTGAAGATCCTTCAATCAATTTGTTGCCACATTTCACCAACAAATCGTTCTTGGGCATCGTGTTCGAGGAGGAAGAAGAAGGTAATGACAGTGAAGGGGATAAAGAGAACCCCCTCTGTCGAGGAGGTGCAAAAAGACGTTATTGAGGAAAAGACAATACATTCCGCCATGCTCCATCACGAATTATTGCATGCAACTATAGTAGAATATCGTTCCGATGATCTTTCTAATGATATTATCCCTTCAAGAAAAGAACTAATTCAAAATATATTCAAACTTTGTGGAAATTCTAGAGAACTCTCTCATCAGTGTATAACAACTAAATCAAAATCATCTCTTGTTAAAGAAATCGGAGAGGATTCACCTGTAAGAAAATTATATAATCTCCCTAGCGAGAAAGTTAACGATTCAAAGGAGAACTTCAACCCTACATTTGAAAGCATAGGCGTTGATCTGGAAGTGTACGTGAAATGGATAGATTTATCAAAGGAAAATCGTAGGAGTTTTATCACTACACTGAAGGTTGTTAAAGGTTCAACATTAGCTTATTTACACAAGCTGATCGAGATATATCTTGGCGTTGACAATCAAGAAATCAATTTCCTGGTAAGTAGGATATTTTATACTTCAGAAGCTTCAAAATTTCTTGTGTTTACATATTTATGATAATAGTTCTTCTATATCATTCATGATAATAGTTCTTCGATATCATCCATGATGACAATTCTCCTATATCATCTATATATCTCTGTTTATACTTAAATAGCTACAAAATGTCTCTGTTATATTGATGATGACAATTCTTCGATATCATCTACATGTTTGTGCTTTATACTCTAGTAGCTTCAAAATGTCTGCATGTTTACATATTCATGATAACAATTCTCTGATATCATCTAAATGTCTGTGTAATGTGTTTATACTTAAGTAGCTTCAAAATGTCTCTGTTTACATATCCATATAATAACAATTCTCCGATATCATCTACATGTCTGCTTTTATGCTTTTAAGTAGGATATTTTATACTTAAGTATATTCGAAATGTCTGTGTTTATACTTAAGTAGCTTCGAAATGTCTGTGTGTTTATACTTAAGTAGGATGTTTTATACTTAAGTAGCTTCAGAATGTCTTTGTTTACATATCCATGTGATAACAATTCTCCGATATCATCTACTTGTCTGTGTTTATACTTATGTAGCTTCAAAATGTCTGTCTTTACACATTCGCGATCACAGTTCTTCGATATCATCTTACATGTAGGAGGAATAGCTTCCTAATCCAAATTTCTTCTACCGAAATAAATAGGACATATTTGGCGCGCCAGTGACTAAAGAAGATGAGTCCATAACACCAGTGAGTAGTAAGTTGCCATTGTTCAACTTCAACAACCAGATGCATGGCTACCTAGCTTGCTTGCGTTCGGTGAAGGGAACCAAACAACCTATTTATGAACCATTTTCATTATTGGATAATAAGCTCCTGTTAACTCTAAAGTCACATAGCATAGAGGGTCACTGAGAACAGGACGATCCTTTGGTGAAATGGTTGTTTATATATGCTTGTGAACACATGGTCTTATGCTCGAATATGTGACTTGTTTTGCTCTACTGGAGTATAAAAAATGAAGGTTGAGTATATTTTGTAATCATATGCTAAAATATGTGACTTGTTTTGCTCTACTGGAGTATAAACTTAAAGGCTGAACATATATATTTTGTAATAATATACCAAAATATATGACTTGTTTTTCTCCACTAGAGTATAAACATGAAGGTTGAACATGTATATTTTGGGATCATATGCTAAAATATGTCACTTGTTTTGCTCTACTAGAGTATAAATATGAAGGTTCAACATGTATATTTTGTAATCATATGTTAAAATATGGGTCTTGTTTTGCTTAACGTGAAGGTTGAACATGTATATTTTGTAATCATATGTAAAGATATATGACTTTTAATCATATGCAAAAATATATGAGTTCTTTTCCTCTACCTGAGTATAAACATGAAGGTTGAACATATATATTTTGTAATCATATGCTAAAATATATGACTTGTTTTGCTTTATTGGGGGTATGAGAATGAAGGTTGAACAAGTATATTTTGTAATCATGTACTAAAATATGTGACTTGTTTTGCTCCACTAGAGTATAAACAAGAAGGTTGAACATGTATATTTTGTAATCATACGCTAAAATATGTGACTTGTTTTGCTCCACTGGAGTATAAATATGAAGGTTGAATATGTATAATTTGTAATCATATGCTAAAATATGTTACTTGTTTTGCTCTGCTGGAGTATAAACATGAAGGTTGAACATGTATATTTTGTAATTATATACTAAAATATGTGACTTGTTTTGCCCTACTAGAGTATAAACATGAAGGTTGAACATGTATATTTTGTAATCATATGCTAAAATATGTGACTTGTTTTGCTCTACTGGAGTCTCTTCCTTTTTTGTGTGTATTTTGTGTTTGGTATTTATATTGAGATACGACTAAATCAAAATTCACATACTGAATGACCTATTTTAGGAGCGATGCATCCAACACAGTTTTCTTTTCAATTGCAAAAACTCGAATATATCATTTTATATATGACTTGGTGTCAACTAACACTCAAGTTTCAAGTTCATGATAACACATAGTCGGTGGTTGAGGGAGGATTTTTATTAAGGGGGATAAAAAACATAAAGCAAAAAAAATAAATTTAAAACCTATCGTGAATGGGTCTCAAACCCAAGACCGACAGGCCCTTTGCGTGAAACTTTGCACCCCCTTTGCCACTGAATCAAGTTTGTTTCTTGCGTAAGGGAGGTAAAATTAATATATATACACAAAAAAAAATCATAAGTATATACAATATAATTTTTCGATAAAAGGGGTTTGGATCTGAAGTCCACGTAGCTCCGCCCCTGCATATGGTCTGTTTTAGGTCTAGACTATTAGCGTGAATTTATTCTTTAGATTACATCACATCAAGCTTTCATACATGTAAACTTAAATTCTGTCTTTTAAATTAAAGCTCTTCACTTTTCTTTCTTATTTTAAACGTCAGATTTACGTAAAGCTCTTCACTTTTCTTTCTTATTTTAAACGTCAGATTTACGTAAAGCTCTTCACTATTCTATTTATTTTTTGAAATTATTTTAGTGTTGAAAATGTTACTATAAAAGGTGAATCACTGTACCTAGTGGGGAAATACAAAGTAAATAGAAGGTTAAAGTAAGAAAAAGAATGATAGAGGGGAGCGTCATGAGGTAATCTTTTTTTGTGTCTGAAAAGGAATGAATAAAGGTAAAAGTCAAATCAATTATTAACACTGTACAAATGAATAGAATGGACCCAAAATAAAAAATAAGTACAAGCGAATAGAATGGTCATATTTGTAAACAGAGTTTAATGGATCTTTGGCAAAATAGGACTCAGTACCTATGTGTCATGCCAATGAGAATTATTCACAAGAATACAACAACATAACTGTAAAATTTCACAAATAAGGTCTGAAGTATACGTGAATCTTACCACTACCTCAATATCTGTCTACATATATAAATGTTTATTTGGTTTGAATATCATCGGTAAATATGTGGTGGGTTCGATAATATTTTTTCATCATTAACTAAAAGTTTCAAATTTGAACACTAACATTTAGATTTTTTGTTTTGTTTTTTCAGTTTCTCATCCAGTGTCTGATATTTATTGTGAAGCTCTGTCTAATTTGGATTGCGCATTATTGACTAATGTGGATCGCACACTACAAATTGTTATTTGATTAGATCAATGGTGGTGATGAGATTTTTTATTTTGTTTTGTAGTTTTCCACCTAGTGTCTTGTATGTGTCTTGAAGTTCTATCTAATTCAGATCATGCATTTAATTCGAATCGCGCATTATCGACTAATTTGGATCGCAAGCTACGAGTTGTGATTTGATTAGATCAATGGTAGAGATGAGACTTTTTGTTTTGTTTTGTTTTGTAGTTTCACACCTAGTGTCTAGTATCTATAGTGAAGCCCTGTCTAATTCAGATCGTGCATTATCGACTAATCTGGATCGCACGCTACAAGTTGTGATTTTATTAGATCAATAGTGGTGATGAGATTTTTTGTTTTATTTTTCAGTTTCCCACTTAGTGTCTGGTATCTGTTGTGAATCTCTATCTAATTCGAATTGTGCATTATCCACTAATCTGGATCGTACACTACGGATTGTTATTTGATTAGATTAATGATGGTGATGAGATTTTTTATTTTGTTTTGTAGTTTCTCACTTAGAATCTGGTATCTGTCATAAAGCTCTGTCTAATTCGGATCGCGCATTATCGACTAATCTGGATCGTAAAGTACAAGTTGTCATTTGATTAAATCTGTGATGGTGATGAGATTTTTTGTTTTTTAGTTTTCCACCTAGTGTATAGTATCTGTCATGAAGCTCTGTTTAGTTCTAATCGCCCATTATCGACTAATTTGAATCGCACGCTACAAGTTGTAATTTGATTAGATCAATGGTGGTGATGAGATTTTTTGTTTTGTTTGCAGTTTCCCACCTATCTGGTATCTATCGTGAAGCTCTGTCTAATTCGGATCATGTATTATCGACTAGTTTGGATCGCATACTACGAGTTGTGATTTGATTTGATCAATGGTGGTGGTGAGAATTTTTTTTTTTAGTTTACCACTTAGTATTTGGTATCTGTCGTAAAGCTCTATCTAATTCGGATCGCGCATTGTTGATTAATCTGGATCGCACACTGGCAATTGTGATTTGATTAGATCAATGGTGGGGGTGGTTTTTAGTTTCCCACTTTGTGTATGGTATCTGTCGTGTAGCTCTCTCTAATTTGGATCGTGCATTATTGACTAATCTGGATCGCACAATACAAGTTGTAATTTGATTAGATCAGTGATGGTGATGAAATTTTTGTTTTGTTTTGTAGTTTCCCACCTAGTTTTTGGTTTCTGTCGTGTAGCTCTGTCTAATTCGAAATGCACATTATCGACTAATTTGTATCGCGCACTACAAGTTGTGATTTGATTAGATCAATGGTGGTGATGAGGCTTTTTATTTTGTTTTTTAGTTTTCTATCGAATGTCTGGTATCTATTTTGGAGCTCTGTCTAATTTGGATGGCTCATTGCTGATTAATATAGATCACACACTATAAGGCTCATTTTCGGGATGACATTCCTCACGGGATTTTCTCCATATTCAGTGTCAAAACATGAGACTAGTGATTTTGTCCATTGAGACAAGGAATGAATAGTTATTATTTGATGAGATTAGTGGTGATGATGAGATTTTTTTTTTCAGTTTCCCAGCTAATGTTCGATATCTATTATGGAGATCTTTCTCATTTGGATCACGCATTGTCGACTAATCTGGATTGTGCACTACAAGGTCCATTCTGAGGATGACGCTTTCAATGAAATTTTCTCCATATTCGGTGCCCGAACTTGAGACCGTTGATTTTCTCTATTGGGACAGAAAATGAATAGCTATGATTTGATGAGATCAGTGGTGGTGATTAGATTTGGAATTTTATATGTGATTGACGCAGAGGGATAAGTACTCGAGCTAGAGTCTTCGCATTGAAGTCTCTTTTATATAACTGTGGTATCTGAATTAATTTTCACGTATCGCAACTAAATTCAATGGATAATATTATACCTCTCATCAACAACAAATATCAGATAATTAATTCAATTAAAACAACATTAAATATTAATTCTTACATTACTCACATAAATCACAAGAATCTATTATACTTCACATAATATTAGTTAAACTTCATTAATTAATATACATAAGAGGAAAATATTATTATATTTTGAACATAAGAGGCAAATATACCACCCAAAATATTCAAATTTCAAATATTGGAATTTAATAAGGTTGTTGCAATAAATGTACTTTGGTCAAACATATATAGTTAATTTTCCACCTCTCTCTTACCTAGGGAATATTTACTTCACCCTATGAGTTGTTTTTTTGTTTTTATTATAGTACAATATTTTGTTCTCATTCTCAAATAATAATACTTTTTCATCAAATGTTAATATTCTTAGTAGCTAAATTGTTTGAAATTTTTGAAAATATTATATATTTTTTTGTTATAGTTAATTTTTTTAGACTTTTTAAAAATATTATTAGACTTATATTATATTTTTAAAAGATATACTATTTTTGAAATTGAATTTGCCCAAAAAGCCATTTTAGATATTCTCATTTTTAAAAATTATATTTATTATTTTTTTCAAAAAAAAGGGACTATTTTTTGAAATATTCTATTTCCTTCCGTTCATTTTATGTGGTTAATTTGACTCGACTCGAAATTTGATGAAAAAGAAGGAATTTTTAATCTTGTATTCTAAAACAATTTAGTTTTTCCTTGGAATAATCTAAAATTGAAAGCGTAACGCGTAAAATGAGAAAGAGAAAATGGTACTAATATCAAACGTCATATTTTCAGATCGAAAAATAACAATAACAACAACGTATTTGGTGTATTCTCATAAAGTGAAATTTTGAGAGGTAAAGTGTACATAATTTATATTAGCGACTCAAGCTGAAGTAGAAAGACTGTTTCTGATTGACCCAACTTAGGACATTTTCAGACCAAACAACAATAACGTACCTACTGTATTCACATAAAGTGGGATTTGGGGTAATAAAATATACACAATCTATGTTCCTAACTCAGAATAAAGAAGAGAGACTGGTTTTAATAGACTCTGACACATTTTCGGACAAAACCAACATATTTTAGTATCAAAAATCATATTTTTAGATCAAAAAATAATAACAACAACTATAACATATTAAGTGTAATCTCATAAAGTGGAATTTGAGGAGATAAAGTGTACAAAATGTATATTGCCGAATCAAGTTGAAGTAGAGAGACTCTTTACCAAGAAATATATTTTTTCATCTCTTATCTACAGTGTACGAAAGGGAGCCTTGGAGTAACTAGTAAAATTACTTAATGCAAGTTAAGGCAGCGTATAATACACCTTTATAATGAGCACTTTTTCGATAGCCCGGACTGAATTTTCTCTTTTTGTCTACAGTGTACTAGTAGTAGTAAAGATAACCACTATCTTGCACAATAAAAGAGAGTTGTATTTACGCTTTCCTTCAACATTTTCTTGATTTCACTTTCCAAAAAAGTAACCGAAAAAACTTCAAAAAAGACCCAAACAACAATGGAATAATCAACCAAGAATCCCAAAAAAATGGACTTGCCCACAATGTCATTTTGCATATTCTCACTTTTTTTGGTTACATTTACCATTCTTAAGCTAAATCCACTAGCTAAATCTGATTCATATTACACTAAGTTAGTTTACAAAGGTTATGCTAAAAAAGATTTGTCAGATCCATCTGGTGTTTACTCACAAGCACTTGATTGGTATTGAGGTGTTGTTGTAGTTGTACTGAGCACTTTAGACATGAGTTGAACCTAAACAGAGAAAAATGGTCAGTGATGATTCATATGGCACACTTCACTTGTTTACGATTGAGGTTTTATGGTTGTAGTATTGAGTATGTTTAAGAAAATGCTCTAGTTTCTCTATATAACACAATAAATTATCTATGGAAGAAAAAAAGAGAAGTATTGCATGTTTTATCAAATTATGGTTATCCAAAATTAACACGTTTAGACATTAGTTGAGCTTAAATGCGCGAACCTGGTCTGCGACTATATCACATTCAACTTGTTTGGGATTTAGGTGTTGTAGTTGTAGTAGTAATATCGAGCACGTTTAAGAAAATTCTCTAGTTTAATCACACAAAATTATCTATAAATTTCCCATTTTCTCACATTATATTTATCCAAAATTGAGCAGCTCAACTAAACATGGTTAGTCAGGATTCATTTGGCTGAAACCCAACTTGTTTGGACCGAGGCACTGATATTGTTCTTATTGTATTGAACACATTTAAGAAAATTCTCTAGTTTCTCTCAATTGATGAGGACAACTTGGTAATTTATCCATGTTGTGCATTTTTAGACATGACCTGAGCTTAAACGGGGAAATGTGGTCAGTTTATATCTTATATATCTCTTCAGATAAATTTACTTTTGCATTTTGACCTTACATTTCTATACTCGACTTTCAATAGACGGTGTTATCATTAGGTACTCAATTCTAATGATTTATAGTACTTCCCTTAATAATCGAACTGCCAATGATTTATAGTACTTTGCCTAATTCCTTGATACATATTTTCGCCATAGGTCCATTGATCTTGCCATTATATCTGTATGCCTAACATAGCTACACAAGCCAGAATATAAGGATATGCTAAAGTTAGACAGACAAAAGCTAGTATGACTTGTACTACTTTGTATTTCTCTGTATAATGCTTGCCTTGTGTTTTTACTTTTGTAGGTGAGACTTGAACTTATTGGTAAAAAGGCAAAGAATACAACTTTCATTTTTAGTACTCAGGCTACAAAGATATCAAAGGAGATTCAGAAAGTGGAGAAGAGAAGAATAGTGAAAAGCACTTTGTGCAATGAGCGGAGCTCTCGGAGCCACTGCATGGTATCAATCCTGAATATATGTTTAACAATGTCTAAATGGAAAGAGTTTCATTTGTTTTCTATTTCCATCAAGTATATGTCTTCATCTTTTACAAAGAAAGCTAAATATTGTTTCAGATGATTATTGATGTTCCAACAGTAGAAGGGCGACTAATGCTTGTCGATATGGCTGGTTCTAAGAATATAGAACAAGCTGGTCAAACTGGCATGGAAGCAAAAATGCTGGTAAATTTCCATGTTTTTTACTTACCTCTCTTCTTTAAAGTTTATTTTTCCAGATTTCCTATGAACAGTAATTTAAAATGTATGATTTTAGCTCTTGATGCATTTGATACTAATCCGATAATCAAATTACAAAGACTGCAAAGATCAATCAGGGAAACAGTGCACTTAAAATGGTGGTTGAGTCAATTGCTAAAGGTGATTCCCACGTGCCATTCTGAGACAACAAGTTAACTATGCTCTTACAGGTACTACATCTTGTGTATATACCATATCTATGTTGCTTGAATCCTCCAAAAATATTGCTACCTCTATATTGAATCGTCCAAAAATCAGTAATTTTTGGAGGATCTTACGCGCACCAGCATCATTTTGTAAGGAACCAAGCGACATAGCCACAAACAGTTTGGGCGTTGTACTAGTCGTTGTAAGAAGTTGATTCAACTATTTCGTGTAGGATTATTTTGAGAATGAAAAGTCCAAAATTCTCATGATACTGTATGCCAGTCCAGATCCTAAAGATCTCCACAAAACTATCTCTACCCTAGAGTATGGTGGAAAAGCAAAATGCATTGTCCGTGACCCTCATACGCCGTTGAAGGAGAAAGGTGCAGAAGATTCTTCCTCAGTGGTTATTTTGGGGTCAATGATTGCGGCAATGGATAAGTTTATCCACAAGCTTAAGATGGAGAATAAGCTCAAAGAAAAAGAGTGTAACGAAGCTAATAGAAAGCTTATGAAGAAAGAAGAAGAAATTGTTACGTTAAGGTCTAAACTTGAATTAGCAGTCCAAGGAGGAGTGGAGACAAAGAAGGAGGATGTCATTGTTAAAGTAAATGAGCGAACTCAGATGTTGAAACATGAATTTGAAAAGAAGATACAGCGGTGTCAGAAAATGGCAAATGAATTCGTAGAGATGGAAAGTAGGAAGATGGAAGATACAATCTTACAGCAGCAACAAGAGTTTGAAATGCTTAAAAGGCACTCAAAGGAGATCGAGGCCGAGCTTTGGCGTTCAAGGGTTGTCAATAGATCAACAGAAATGGGAAGATTTATCAAAGGAAAATCCTGGGATTATTATCACTACACTGAAGGTTGTTAAAGGTCCAACGTTAGCTGATTTACCCAAGCTGATCGAGATATATCTTGCCGCTGACAATCAAGAACTCAATTTCCTTGTAAGTAGGATATGTTATACTTGAGAAGCTTCAGAATTTCTGTGTTTACATATTCATGATAACAGTTCTTCGATATCATTCATGATAATAGGTATTCGATATCATCCATGATGGCAATTCTCCTACATCATCTACATGTCTCTGTTTATACTTAAATAGCTTCAAAATGTCTCTGTTATATTTATGATGACAATTCTTCGATATCATCTACATGTCTGTGTTTTATACTCTAGTAGCTTCAAAATGTCTGCATGTTTACATATTCATGATAACAATTCTCTGAGATCATCTACATGTCTGTGTAATGTGTTTATACTTAAGTAGCTTCAGCATGTCTCTGTTTACATATCTATATGATTACAATTCTCCGATATCATCTACATGTCCGCGTTTACGCTTTTAAGTAGGATATTTTATATTTAAGTAGCTTCAAAATGTCTGTGATTATACTTAAGTAGCTTCAAAATGTTTGTGTGTTTATACTTAAGTAGGATGTTTTATACTTAAGTAGCTTCAGAATATCTGTGTTTACATGTCCACGTGATAACAATTCTCCGATATCATCTACATGTCTGTGTTTATACTTAAGTAGCTTCAAAATGTCTGTCTTTACATATTTGCGATCACAGTTCTTCGATATCATGTTACATGTATGAGGAACGACTTCCTAATCCAGATTTCTTCTACCAAAATAAATAGGACATATCTGGCGCGTCAGTGTCTAAAGAATAGGAGTCTATCACACCAGTTAGTAGTAACCTGCATTTGTTCAACTTCAACAACCAGATGCATGGCTACCTAGCTTGCTTGCGTCCGGTGAAGGGAACCAACAACCTATTTATTAACCATTTTCATCGTTGGAAAATAAGATCCCGTTAACTCTAGAGTCACATGGCATAGAGGGTCACTGAGAACAAGATGATCCTTAGGTGAAATGGTTGTTTGTATACGCTTGTGAACACACGGTCTTATGCTCGAATATGTGACTTGTTTTGCTCTACTGGAGTATAAACAATGAAGGTTGAACTCGTAAATTTTGTAATCATATACTAAAATATGTGACTTTTTTTGCTCTACTGGAGTATAAACGTAAAGGCTGAACATATATATATTTTGTAATCATATGCTAAAATATATGACTTGTTTTGATCTACTGTAGTATAAACATAAAGGTTGAACATGTATATTTTGGGATCATATGCTAAAATATGTCACTTGTTTTGCTCTACTGGAGTATAAACATGAAGGTTTAACATGTATATTTTGCAATCATATGTTAAAATATGTGCCTTGTTTTGCTCAACTGGAGTATAAACGTAAAGGTTGAACATGTATATTTTATAATAATATGTAAAGATATATGACTTGTAATCATATGCAAAAATAAATGACTTGTTTTGCTCTACTGGAGTATAAACATGAAGGTTGAACATACATATCTGGTAATCATATGCTAAAATATATGACTTGTTTTGCTCTATTTGAGTATGAGCATGAAGGTTGAACATGTATATTTTGAAATCATATGCTAAAATATGTGACTTGTTTTGCTCCACTAGATTATAAACAAGAAGGTTGAACATCTATATTTTGTAATCATATGCAAAAATATGTGACTTGTCTTGCTTCACTGGAGTATAAATATGAAGGTTGGACATGTTTAATTTGTAATCATATGCTAAAATATGTGACTTGTTTTGCTCTACTGGAGTATAAACATGAAGGTTGAACATGTATATTTTGTAATTATATACTAAAATATGTGACTTATTTTGCTCCACTGTAGTATAAACATGAAGGTTGAACATGTATATTTTGTAATCATATGCTAAAATATGTGACTTGTTTTGCTCTACTGGAGTCTCTTCCTTTTTTGTGTGTATTTTGTGTTTGGTATTTATATTGAGGTACGACTAAATCAAAATTCACATAATGAATGACCTATTTTAGGAGCGATGCATCCAACACAGTTTTATTTCCAATTGCAAAAACTGAAATATATCATTTTATATATGACTACGTGACAACTAACGCTCAAAATTCAAGATCATGATAACACATAGTCAGTGGTTGAGGCAGGATTTTTATTAAGGGGGGGGTCAAAAACAGAAAGAAAAAATAAATTAAAAACTTATCGTGAATGGGTCTCAAACCCAAGACCGGCAGGCCCTTTGCGTGAAAGTTTGCACCCGCTTTGCCACTGAATCAAGTTTTTTGCTTGTGTCAGGGAGGTCAAATTAATATATATAGACATAGAAAAAAAAGTCATACATATATACAATCTAATATTTCGATGAAAGGGGTTTGGATCTGAAGTCCACGTAGCTCCACCCTTGCATATGGTCCGTTTTAGGTCTAGACTACTCAGCGTGTATTTATTCTTTGGATTACATCACATTAAGCTTTCGTACATGTAAACTTAAATTCTGTCTTTTAAATTAAAGCTTTTCACCTTTCTTTCTTATTTTAAACGTCAGATTTACCTAAAGCTCTTCACTATTCTATTTCTTTTTTGAAATTATTTTAGTGTTGAAAATCTTACTATAAAAGGTGAATCATTGTACCTAGTGGGGAAATACACAGTAAATAGAAGGTTAAAGTAAGAAAAAGAATGATAGAGCGGAGCGTCATGATGTAATCTTTTTTTGTGTGTGGAAAGGAATGAATGAAGGTAAAAGTTAGATCAATTATTAACATTGTACAAATGAATAGAATGGACCCAAATGAAAAAATAATTACAAGTGAATAGAATGGTCATATTTGTAAACAGAACTTAATGGATCTTTGGCAGAATAGGACTCTGTACCTATGTGTCATGCCAAAGAGAATTATTCACAAGAATACAACAACATACCAGTAAAATTTAACAAATAAGGTCTAAAGTATACGTGAATCTTACCAGTACCTCAATATTTGTCTACATATATAAATGTTTACTTGGTTTGGAATATCACCGGTAAATATGTGGTGGGTTCGATAGTATTTTTTCGTCATTAACTAAAAGTTTCAAATTTGAACACTAACATTGAGAAAATTGTTGTTGATAGGTATTTTTCGTGAAATAAGACTTGTTTGACGGAATGTATATTGGTTGGATTACTAAATTTCGAATATTAAAAAGTTAAAGAAATTGACTTATCTTTTTAAGAATCTTCTAAAATATTGAAATATCTACTTGTATAGGTTTCTAAGGTAGATTTTGATATATTTCATAATTCTACAAAATATAGTTGTTATTTTTATAGTTTAGAATGTTTCTAAAGGTTATAAATATTACATAGCCCATCACTTCTTCCTTTAAAATAATAAAATTATACGATAAATTTGTTTGTGAAAATATTAAAATTTTATAAATGTTTTATTGGAAGGAATGCGGATTAACCGATAGAATTGTAATTTTATAATATTGTGCGTTCTGCAAAAGTCAATAAAATATCATGCATTTTTTTAGACGACTCTAAAAAAATATTAACTGGAAAAAATATTTTCAAAGTTTAACCTTTATTTATATCCTAACATATTTGGTATTTTCTTGAAACAATAATTATTTTTAGTAATAATGACAGATAATTTGAGACAAACGAATATAGTACTACCTCTATCCACCTTTATTTTTTACTATAGTAAAAAAAATCACTTTTACCATATTATTAAGTCATCGATTCAAGTTGGGAGAACAGTTTTTTACAGACATGCATAACAAGATTGCGTACACTAAATTCTTATTGATTTTTTCTTTCAATTTTGCACATAACAGAAACTTTAGTAGACCCAATAACTTTCTTTTATTTTCAATTCACCTAATAGTTAGTGAGATGAAACGACTTATAATAACGAAGGATGTTCTAGTAAAAATATCAAGTTTTCAAATATAAATAAATAAAAAAAACGAAGAAAACATAATATTTGTGGACCAAAATAAATGCTTAAAAAGAAGCACCACATGTAAAACCTCACTTTTTCCCATAGAAGGATCAAATTGCATTCATGTGTGAGTAACAATTATTAGTGTACTGTATCCATTGCACATGTTTAATACTTATTTTTATCAACTTGTCGAAAATGACCCTTTTAATTACTTGAAAACGACACATGTGTCCTCTTTATTACACCCTACATTTCCTCAAAATCTAATTTACACCCTCCAAAATAGAATTAATTTTCTGTTTTACACCCTTTTTTATTTAATTTTATGAAAGCATTATAATATTTCTATTGAATATCAATTAAGCAACCAACATTTTAGAATTTATTTTTTAGTATACATGATAAGGCTAAAATAAGGTATTTGTTGGTGCATTACATATTGGGTATTAATTCTTGTGGTTTAGTTTTGTCTCTTAGTTAATGTTTAAATGGGAATAACTAATTAAGCAACCAAAATTTTAGTACTGTATTAATTTGTGTTGACAATTACGAAGATAGGGCTAAATAAGGTATTGCAAACAAATTTAATTTGTTGGTGCATTGCATATAGGGTATTAGTTATTCTGGTTTAATTAATTATTTGATTCTCAATTGTGTTTAAATGAAGATTATTAAATAAAAAACTTCACCAAATCTAGTTATGAAAATTTACAACATGATTAATGAGGAAAGATACTATTTTACAACAAAGTGGAAGTGTACATTAATTAAATAATGGGGATTGTCAAATCATGTTTAGTAAGATTGCTTCATAAAAAAAATTATTTGATTACACTCTTTAATTACGCGTGATACTGTTTGCAAATTACACTCTTTATGGCCAATGAAGAAATTTTTCATCTATTTTTGAGGCCTATACAAATAAAAATACGTATATTATATAAATACGTAATAAAATAAATAAATTTTGGGAATGACGAAATTTTTATAACGTAAAAGTTTTATGATTTGTATCTTGGCAACACGAGTTAGTACGACTAATAAATCAGCAACCACTTCGTATGTCGTATTTAAAATCTAATCTGAGCCCACCTTTTAAAAAATTATATATTTTTACACATATAAGCACACAAATAATTTTAATTTATTTTTATAATTATTTATTTTTTACAAACATTTTTATTTTCAAGTGTTTATCCAGGTTGGGAATACTTGACGGGAGTGACATTTAAAGAAGAGTTTAAATTTTGTGTTTGCATTTTTTATATTTTTACACTTGTACAAAATATAAATTATAGTGTAAAATTTATTTTTGGGGCATTGGACGGAAATGGTTTTTACAAATGTTCATCACGTGTTTAGGCAAACATAGGACATTAATATTTATATTAAAAAATTAAATTAATTTAGATACTTACACAATTAATTCATACTTATACACTGAAAGATATTGCATAGTTTTTTCATTAGTATAATTTCCTGATATTTTTTATTTTTCACGCGATTCTCATCACACTTTAGGCAAATTTAGGTCATTACTAGTTATATTAAAATTGATTTAGATACTTAATCAAATAATCACTTTTTTACATTAATGGATATTATGTAGAATTTTTTCTTAAAATAATTTTTCTTTATTCAATTTTTCCTTTACGTACATATTTATATATTTGGCTTATATATACATATATTTTACTATCGCATACGCATTATATTATTTTAATATATATTTTATATTTGTATTTGCATGCATTGATTTTTTTTCTTTTTTCTTTTTTGTTTTTTTAATAAACTTAAGTCTGGCCAGGAACCATATTTGTAGATTATGAAGGGTGTCTAACCCCTTCCCTTTGCAATAATTTTAATCATTATCTAGAATCTAAATTGGTTTCGTCATACTCCCTTCGTTTCAAAAAGAATTACCTACTTTGATTTGGCAAAAAGTTTAAAAAATAAAGAAAATTTTTGAATCTTGTAGCCTTAAATTAAAGTAGTGTCAAATGTATCAAAATGCCCTTTAATCTTGTGGTCATAAACATGTCATTTGGAAAGTTTAAATTAAAGTATTGCCGAAAAATAAAAGGGGATATTCTTTTATAAAAGAAGTAAAAAGGAAAGTAAGTCATTTCTTTTTAAACTGAGGGAGTACTTGTTAATAGATAAATTCATTTCCTATTTTTTCTTGAAAATTAGGTGGCGACTCTGTTGACACCCAATTTTGACCTCCCGATATCACTTTTAGGCTGTTATTATATCAAAATTATTTAATTTTAATTATCAATATTTTTAAATATTATTCTTACATTGAGTACATACTAATGTGTCGCATTTATAATTAAAGGAAATGTATAAATTATTTCTTAGCTTTTAGTATCATTGTCATAATTTTTAAACTCAAATTCAGCATTTCGTGTAATTTTTATTAAATTATTTCCACGTAGTTATGCACATCTACATTTTTGCAAGCACAATATGTTGTTTTCAATTATTTAGCATTAATTATTTTATTAAATTATTTATTATTAATTATTATTATTTATTATTTAATATTGTATTATTTAATTATTATTATTATTATATATTATTAGCCCTATTTTAATTTAAATAACAACCTAATTTAATTTAGTTTACCTAAATTTATTCACCTTTTAACTTAATTTTGTCCAATTTCTTACAATTCTAGCCATTTTTGAATCTCAATTCCAAATTTTCAATTTTTAGATCTTAGTTGTTGTTCCTGAACGGATCCAACGACTGAGATCTGATACACTTTTCTTTCCTTTTTAATCCAAAAATATAACCCTAATTCCAAAATCAAACAACAACTGCTCCTTCTCTGTCTATCTAACCTCTCTCCTTCTCTCTCTATCTAACCTCTCTTTCCTATGACTGTCGCTGCTGATCGGCAGAGCAGCACCACCGAGACCCCTTCTCTAATAGCTTTTCCACGCCCTCTATATGCGCCGCCAATGCCTACTCCGGCGATACCAGATCTACCACTGACTCTTGTCGTTCGTCCTCGCCCCGCCGCCAACGCCTACTCCGGCGATACCAGATCTACCACTGCCTCCTGCCGTTCATCCTCGCTGCGCCGCCAACGCCTACTCCAGTGATACCAGATCTACCACTGCCTCCTGCCGTTCGTCCTCACCGCTGCCAGCGCCGCACCGCCAGCCCCTCAGCCTCCATCACCATCTCTTCCTCTATTTTCCCCTTTTCAACGATGTACCAGCACGCCAACGCCTCTCCAACATTGCCACGAGACCCCCTTACTCTCCAACCTCCTCTGTGAACCAACCGTCGCTGCCCCAGGTCATCTTCGTCATCTACCCGCCGCTAACCATCTTCGTAGCATTGATCTGTTTGTCAAAAAAGAGATGAAAAACCCATACACAAGTTTGCCTAAATATTTAAATGATTGTGTTTAATTTTAATCTCTTTTCCCCTTGTTTAACAGATTTCGGACTCTGAATTAACAATGCATGAATGATTTATTTGATCCGATTCTTTGCCATTTTGTGTGCTTATGTTTTAAGACTACCAGATGTGAAAAATCTAAATTTTAATAATGATCAATTTTGTCATAGTTTGCTAAATCCGAATTTTGAAATTATCCATCTTCTTTGAATTAGTTGACAAATTTCTCGTCTATTTGACTGCGTATTATATTTTTATGGTAGGATTGATCTTGTGATAATTTGAATAATATTTTGGTAAAGAACATCTGATTGTGTATCACGTTTCTTGAATTACATCGTGGACTAATTTTTGTACAATTGATGATTTGAATTAGGTACAAAAATAATTAGGGATTGTTTTACAAAATTAATTGCTCATAATTTATTTATGGTAAATTGAACAAATTTTCTCACCCCTAATTGACCCTAATTGATTATCGATCTCTTAATTGATTAGTGATTGATGCTAACATGTTACTATTAATTTACCTTCCTTCTATGGAATATGCGACAACTTGACACTCACCTATATATAAGGTAACTTTCAGTATAATGTGAATCTAGTTTTTAATCATGACAGTCTTGATATTTTTTATTTATTAGATTTGGCCTATGGAAAAAAATTATTGTGAATGACTTTTACAAATATTGACTTTCCTTTTTAATTGGTATATGATTGATTCAGTAAGAGAAATTCTCTACATAGATATTTTTTTACCATTTTTATGTTGGTTTAGTTTTACAATACTCAGCCTATATAAACAATTCTTCAAGCTCTTATGTTCACAAGTTCTTCTTAAGTTTTACAATTACCACTACTACTCTCTTAAACAAAGCATTAGTTACTTTCAATACAAAAAGTTATGGAAAACATCCTGCATATTTTGTTGTGTTTTGCTTTCTTTCTATTTCTATATTACTACTGCAAGCAAGTAAGTCCCTCAAGGTCTTTGCAGGAGTGTTCTATCATAGTGATACAACTCAGTGAAGAAAAAGACCAAGCTGAAGAAGAAATTGAGATGTTGAAGAAAAATATGAGCGTACGGTCTGCAGAAGTTGCAAACAAGCAACACCTGGAGGGAGTGAAGAAAATTGCAAAATTGGATGCAGAGCATCAGAGATTAAGTGGTCTTGTGTGGAAGAAGTTTCTTGGGCCTACAACCTTGGCCCAAATGAAGCTTGACTTGACCACCCAAACATATGACGACCTGGAGGGAGTGAAGTAAACTGCAAAATTGGACGCAGAACTTCAGAGATTACGTGTTCTTGTGTGGATGAAGCTTGAACTGACCACCCGAACAACATATGTGGAGCTTCGACCCCAATTACAATCCCAAAGTTACAATCTACTACCTATTTTTTTTGTTTGTTGTTGTTTTCATTCACTAGGTTCGATGTTGTATTAAATTTAAAGTATATAAGATAAATTCATGGAATAGTTGTCTTATTTTCTATCAATCATTTCAGGAGCACTTGTTATTTTTTTTACTGATCGACTGACACTATCCATCTTCTTTATGAAATATCAGAGAAAGGAATGAATTTAGCGGATAATAAAGATAAGTCGAAGCATGCCAAACCTTGTTCTTCAAAGGCAAAGTTAATAGACGAACCAAGCTATATAAACTTCTATAACTAGATTTATGATAACAATATTTTTTAAAACTACATATTATATCACACTATCAAAATAAAATTTAAAAGGAAAATAATTTGGTTAAGTGAAAGGGTGTAATTGGTGGTCTCCACACGTCAATTCCGTGCAGTACTACTAAATGATAATGGTGCACCCTAAAATATCCAATACCCACTAGGCACTAGCCCAAACAGACAAAAAAATCATAATCCCTTTTCCTAAAAAAACAATAAAAAAAATATTGTAAATATAAGCTTACAAATTTGATGTTGAAATCATTGAAGTTTCAATACAGATTCCTTTCTTTCTTTAGTTTCAATTTATGTGTCACTTAAATAGATCTAATATAATTTAATTTTATAAGTTAATCAAATTGATTTTCCATAAGTGAGGAGGAATAAATTTAAATGAATAAGAAATATGGTAAGTAATAATAGTAAAAACAAGCAAGGGTTGTTTGGTTGTTGGTTATAATAATGTGCAGTTGTTTGGTTATTTCATTTTCTACAACGTATAAAATATTAGTACAAATTAACTCATGATTTATACATGTTCTATTTAAGTGGGAATGTATATTAATAACTAAATATTTTACTTATATGATATGCAAAGTTTTTTACAATGTAACTAAAAAAATTATGAAATACAAATGTTGGGTATATGAATAGAAATCCTATATTATTAATTGAAAAAAATGACAAATCATGAAATCAATTTAGTTTAATTTTTATCATTTTGTAATGTGTTAATCTATTAGTATTATTTTATCATTGAGTGACTCCAAGCTTCTAACTCTTAACTATCTTCCCTACCTAAGTTCCAAAACAAAAACTGCCCCATCAACAACCCAAAATCGAGTTGAATGTTCACATCTCCACTTTTGGTTGCCATCTCTATACAACAATCACCTCTTTACTCGGGGGCGGAGCCAGCATGTGTAATGGATGGGGGTTCACCGTATATTCCCACTAAGTGGGGTCTTGGGAGGGTAAGTGTAAGCAGTCCATACCACTACCTCAAATGTGAGATAGAGACGTTGTTTCCGACAAACCCCCGGCACAAAATCAAACAATATAGATAAGGAATTGTAAAAGAACCATTCACCGAACCCCCTGCAGAAAATTATAATATTTATACATTACTAAAATCATATTATATGTATATATAATAGATGTCGAGCTCCTTTAGATAAGTTTTTGTTCAAATTTTGAACCCCCTCTCCAACATATTAATTGGCCGAATAGAGTTAGCTTGGTTCACAACAGTATTCAGTTACTTTCTTTAGTTATCAAAACATAGAAACAATGAAATGACAAGAGTCATGCATTCCCAATAGAAACAAAGATTCTGCAGTTTAACAATTATATAATCAGCAACTCAAAGTGTCTGTGCCTTAGCTATATGATATTCTTGGTTGGTGAAACGCGGTAGAACTTTACTAAGCATAGTCTTTTACTTGGAAAATCCAGTGAAAGGTCATTCACTACTTGAGACTAAAGAACATACATCAAAGCAAAAGAACCCAAAAATGTTTCAGCATTGTTAATGAAAGCCAGGCGAAACATGAATTTTTCGTCAAGTCTAAGGAAAAACACCCTTATTGACACCCCAGAAAAAAAGTAGAAAAGCAATAAGCTCAACTACCACAGTCAGTGCACAGACAAATCCTAATTAGACGAAAGATAGTAAGTAAGTTCTAAGTTATTCTACTGTTAAATTGGTGTAAACAAGAAAAATAAAGTTTAATCATTATAAACTAGTGAGGTAGCCTAAACCATGTTATTCTGTAATCCATCTCCAGAAAAGCATCCTTTTATAACCGAAAACCGCCAAAAACTAAAGAACTTGTTTGCGAGTTAAATTGCCAAGTACCTCAAAAACATGGCCATATTCTAGTCTACCTTTCCATATACAAAATCACTAGTACAACTAAACACGAGCTGTTGGAAACACATACCATACGATGACTGTTGTTAGTTTTCACCCCTCTTTACCATGACCAGTTTCAGGAAATGAACCATGAGCCAAATTCCACGGTAAGTACTTGTGCGCACTGAACACAATCCCCAGCACCAAGGTCGGATCTGATAGAGTGGGATGTCATCAGACGTTAGTACTCGGGCATCTCCTCCTGTGCAACACAAGGTCAAATACAGAGGAAAATGATTATTTCATTCTCAAAACTTATCTACCACTAGTGCTATTGCTACCCATATCGGCTACAGCTGCACTACCAATAAGAAGCATCACGAAAACTTCTTTGTCCAACGTAAGTCAAATGGGAAACCAAAAGAATTCATTTTTTTATATTGAGGAGAAACTAGCATCAAGTATCCTGCTTGGGAAGGCACAAACAGGTTATGGAACTATATTCAAAACCGAACAACACAATCAAAAGCTAACTCACATAAGCTTTGACATAACAGGCTACGAGAGGAGATACATTAGATAGCTAGTAAAAATAACCATACGCACGCCAAATTAAAACTACAGTAAAATAGAAAATATTACGAAATAGGCAATACTACTGACAATTACTTATTGTAAACTAGAATAAAAACTGCAAAAGACTAAAATTCAAGCAATCCAACCAATCCCATTGAGCGCGTAATGCTTGCAAGAGTAAAATTTATGTGGAACGAAACCAGCAGCGTGAAAGTGAAGTTCCGCTCCAGGAATAGGTAAGTTCTCAGATGAAATCAAGCATTGTGATCAGTGTTGTTGAGCCTGCCGACTTGGAGCACCACCATAGCCACCACCATATCCAACTTGGCCACCTTGAGGTCCATTTTGCTGAGCACCATAATTACCCGAACCTTGTGAATTTCCACTAGCATCGCCATAGCCACTGCCCATGTAACTCCCACCACCTGATTGTATGTCTCCCGATGCACCACTTACACAAACTAGATTTCCATAAGCAACATCACCTCCACCATATCCACCATAGCCATAACCTTGATTTCTATACCCCATGGCTCCAGCTGGAGAATGACCAGCAGCAGATCCTCCATTAGCGGGTCTACCTCCACCACTAGCACTTGAAGCACCCCATGATGCATTACCATAGCCCATGTTCCCATATCCAGAAGGACCCTGAGAAACCCACGAGCTTCTCGATCTACCAGCTTGACCGCTACCATAACCAGCACCAGGCACATTTGGATTCCTAAAGACTGCAGCAACTACTGGACCACTATATCCAGGATTGACATCCCCATCGCCAGGATTGGCTCCACCGTAACTTCCATAAGCACCATAACCCATGCCATTATTGGATGATCCATAACCATAACCCGGTGTACCATATCCGTAGGAACCATAAGGTGGATATCCATCTACAATGTTTTGTGACTGCATGTTTCTGTTGGTATCCATTCTTTCATGAGAACTGGGATTGTCAGCAGATGCACCATACCCCTTGTAACTTCCACCACCAATGCCACTACCACCATTGCCCGTGAAGCGACCACCAAAACCACCAGAACTACCATCTCTTGGAAGAGCATGCTTTACATCCACTTATTTCCCACTGAGATCATGAAATGTCTTGTGTAAAACCCTATCTACTGCATCTTCAGAATCAAATGAAATGAATCCAAACCCACGAGCTCGGCAGGTTTGTTGATCAAACATAATTGCTACATCGGTGACATTACCATAAGTTTCAAAGTAAGTTCTGAAGCCATCCTCAGTCAGCGTGGGAGGCAATCCACCAATAAATATTTTCTTGGTCCTGTTATTTCCACCACCTTCAAAACTTCTATCACTACCTACATTTCCAGATTTTGGACCCTGCTTCTCTCTGTACAACCTATAGATAAAAAAAAACATTGAGCTAAGTAAAAGAAGAACAAATTTAGAAGCAAGCAAGATAAAGACTCAAAAGGATAGATTTTATTATAAGATACCTTAAATCTTAGTGGAAGTTTCCATCAACTATGTTATTACTTTGGGGGAAAGCTCTACTATAAGACATCAAATTATCATCTAAAATGTGCTAAACTTCTGTTGAACTTGCAAGTGTCTTACTTTCAACATCCTGAAAGTATATATAGAACAACAGGTCTGGAAAATCCAACAGATGTACAAATGATTTAAAATTCTTAAACAGAAGCACCTTTACCCAAGTGATGGCACTATTACACAAGAACACTGAACTTAAAAGACACGTTTATTTAAGACATCACCACAGGAAGTTTCCATTTGGGGTGCAACTAGCAACGAATGAATGATTCAAGTTTCAAATACTCTATTAAGTCATTAAAATGTTTAGGGCAAACAATGCTCTAAATTAGAAGAAGGCACAACATTAAACTAAAATAATCCACCATCATAGTACTTTAATTAGTTACCTACTTACCTTCACCACTGCAGAACTCATTGTGAATAAACCGTTACCTATTGTCATTAACAATACAAAAGAGGACATTAGACTAAAATAAACCTGTCTGCACACTATCAACAGAAAGAAGAAAATCATGACTCTATCAACGATCCCACACACTGCATAACAGTAATACTACGTCCCATATTTTAGGATGTTGTTTTCAACAAGTCAGATATCATTTCCTCACTATCACACCAAGAAGTGTCAAAAACATCAAAGAGGAGGAAATAATCATCCCATTTTCTATCCATTGCATAAAAAACATGGCTTGATAATGAAACACATTTTGCTGCAAAATTCCAGCTTTGGAAGGCACAACAGAGACACTCCACCTAGCAAAATTAGTGCTTATGCAAAACTGACCACTATCCAGCAGAAGGAAGAAGTTGTACTACAACAAGAACTACTACTACGAAAAATCGATCCCAAGCAAGGCCACTCATTGTACAACAAGTAATTTGATTCGAGAATAAAAGCGACACACATTATAGCAAAAATCACCACACATATGCGAAAGACCAATACACAACACATTATGAGGTTGGGAATAATTCAGCTCATATGGCATTCAAACGCATGACAAAACTACTGCAACGAATTATGAAACCTCATCCACTATTTTCACATCAAAAGAACATATGCAACGCATTGTCTACTCACAAAATTGACTCAAGAAACCATTATTTACAAAAGTCCTCAATACAAAAGTCATCTCATTTAACCAAAGATCCACAAGCATAAAATCTAAAAAAAAGAAAAAAATCAAAAAAATAAACAACACCCAAAAGCCACAAATAAAAGAGAAACATTATCTCATTACAATAGAAGCAAAAACACATCCTAAAATAGAAATGCCATATTAGTAAACATCCATAAAACAATCACCAAAGTCAAGCTCATTTAACCAATAACTCCACAAGCACATAATCCCAAAATCCAAGAATCAGCTAAATCTAACAACTCCACAATCCTAAAATTAAAGAACTAGAAAAAACTAACAACCGCACTAGCTCAAAATCAAAGAATCAGCAATAACTAGCTACCCCACAAGCTCAAAATCCAAGAATCAGCAAAAACTAACAACCCTACAAATTCAAAATCAAAGAATCAGCAAAAACCAACAGCCCCAAAATCCCAAAATCCAAGAATCAGCAAAAACTAACCCCACAAGCTCAAAATGAAAGAATCAGCAAAAACCAACAACCCAAAAATCCCAAAATCCAGGAATCAACAAAAACTAACAACCCCACAAGCTCAAAATCAAAGAATCAGCAAAAACCAACAGCCCCAAAATCCCAAAATCCAAGAATCAGCAAAAACTAACAACACCACAAGCTCAAGATCCAAGAATCAGCAAAAACAATTAACCTCACAGTCCATAATAATAGAAAAACACAAATAAAGCATGAACATACAGCCAAAAAGCTCAACATACGGCCATCAATTACATGAGTGTCCTTAACAACTCTATCAAGAACATTAGGAAATGCAAATACAACAAAACCAAATCCTCTAGGCTTTCTAGATATCTTATCTCTCATTAATACAGTCTGTAAAACATCACCATACACTTGAAAATACTCCTTCATATTCTTTTTATTTTTCCCCATGATATCCCACCAATAAAAATCTTTCCTTTATCTAAATCCATGTTTTTTTCCCTCTCTTCCTCTCCACTTTTTCTCTATATATAAGGTGTACATATGTATAACAATATCCAAAAGTCACGTCATGATAATATTAGGCAAAAACATATGAAACACCAAGAAAACAATCACAAGTCATCTTATTTAACCAAAACTCCACAAATACAAATCCCAAAATTCAAGAATCAGCAAAAACTAAGAACCCCATAATCCCAAAATCCAAGAATCAGTAAAAACTAACAACACCACAAGCTCAAAATCAAAGAATCGGCAAAAATTAACAACCCCACAGTCCTACAATCCAAGAATCAGCAAAAACTAACAACCCCACAAGCTCAAAATCCAAGAATCATCAAAAACTAACAAGCTCACAATCCCAAAATCCAAGAATCAACAAAAACTAACAACCACACAATCCAAAAATCCAAGAATCAACAAAACCTAACAACCCCACAAGCTCAAAATGCATGAATCAGTAAAAACTAACAAACCCACAATCCCAAAATCCAAGAATCAGCAAAAACTAACAACCCAACAAGCACAAATATAGAACTAATAAAAAATAATGAAACACCAGAAGCTAAAATAGAGTAAAAAAAAACTCACCGTGCGGCCATCAATTACATGTGTTTCTTGAAGAACTCTATCAAGAACTCTAGGATCTACAAATACAACAAAACCAAATCTCTAGGCTTTCCAGTAATCTTATCTATCATTACAACAGTTTGGAAAACATCATATACACTTGAAAATACTCCTTCATCTTCTCTTCTGTTGTTTCCCATGATATTCCACCAATAAATAGCTTTCCTTGATCAGAATCCATATGTATTTTCCCTCACTCTCTTTGTATATGGTGTGTGTATATTATGTATACCAAAAAAAACAAAGTGTAAATTTTGAGTGTGTATATCTCTCTTTGGGTTAAGACAAAGAGAAAGTGAGGGTTTATGAAGGAGAAAAGTGGGAAAGTGAGGTGAATGAAGATGAATTTGGGACAAGGAATGGAAGGTTGTGATTTGATTAGATCAATAGTTGTGATGAGTTTTTTGTTTTGTTTTGGAGTTTTCACCTGGTGTCTGATATCTGTCGTGAAGCTTTGTCTCTAATTTGAATCGTGCATTATTGACTAATCTTGATCGCACACTACGAGCTATGATTTGATTAATGGGATTTTTGTTTTGTTTTGTAGTTTCTAACCTAGTGTCTAGTATCTGTTGTGATGCTCTGTCTAGTTTAGATAGCACATTATCGACTTGTCTAGATCGTACACTACGAGTTATGATTTGATTAGATCAGTGATGGGGATGATATTTTTGTTTTGTTTTTTAGTTTCCCATCTAATTTCTGGTATTTGTTATAGATCTCTTGCTAATTCAGATCGTGTATTGTCGATTAATCTGTATCGCACACTACAAATTGTGATTTGATTAAATCAATGATGTTAATGAGATTTTTCGTTTTGTTTTTTCAGTTTCTCAGCCAGTGTCTGATATCTTTTGTGAATCTCTGTCTAATTCGGATCGTGCATTATGGACTAATGTGGATCGCACACTACAAATTGTTATTTGATTAGATCAATGGTGGTAATGAAATTTTTTATTTTGTTTTGTAGTTTCTCACCTAGTGTCTGGTATCTTCCGTGAAGTTCTATCTAATTTGGATCATGTATTTATTTTGAATAGCACATTATCGACTAATCTGGATCGAACACTACGAGTTGTGATTTGATTAGATCAATAGTGGTGATGAGATTTTTTGTTTTGTTTTTTCAGTTTCTCATCCAGTGTTTGATATTTATTGTGAAGCTCTGTCTAATTCGGATTGCGCATTATTGACTAATGTGGATCGCACACTATGGATTGTTATTTGATTTGATCAATGGTGGTGATGAGATTTTTTATTTTGTTTTGTAGTTTTCCACCTAGTGTATGGTATCTGTCATGAAGTTCTATCTAATTCGGATCACGTGTTTAATTCGAATTGTGCATTATCGACTAATTTGGATCGCACGCTACGAGTTATGATTTGATTAGATCAATAGTAGAGATGCAACTTTTTGTTTTGTTTTGTTTTGTAGTTTCGCACCTAGTGTATAGTGTCTATAGTGAAGCCCTGTCTAATTCAGATCGCGCATTATCGACTAAACTGGATCACAAACTATAAGTTGTGATTTGGTTAGATCAATAGTGGTGATGAGATTTTTTGTTTTGTTTTTCAGTTTCCCACTTAGTGTCTGGTATCTGTTGTGAAGCTCTATCTAATTCGAATTGTGCATTATCCACTAATCTGGATCACACACTATCAATTTTTATTTGATTAGATCAATGGTGGTGATGAGATTTTTTATTTTATTTTGTAGTTTCTCACCTATTAACTGGTATCTGTCATAAAGCACTGTCTAATTCGGATTGCGTATTATCGACTAATCTAGATCACAAACTATAAGTGATTTGATTAAATCAGTGATGGAGATGAGATTTTTTGTTTTGTAGTTTTCCACCTAGTGTATGGTATCTGTCGTGAAGCTTTGTTTAGTTCCAATCGCCCGTTATCGACTACTTTGAATCGCATGCTACAAGTTGTGATTTGAGTAGAGCAATGGTGGTGATGAGATTTTTTGTTTTGTTTGCAGTTTCCAACCTAGTGTCTGGTATCTATCGTGAAGCTCTGTCTAATTCGAATAGCGTAATATCGACTAGTTTGAATCGCACACTACGAGTTGTGATTTGATTCGATCAATGGTGGTGGTGAGAATTTTTGTTTTGTTTTTCAGTTTACTACTTAGTGTCTGGTATTTGTCGTGAAGCTCTGTCTAATTTGGATCGTGCATTGTTGATTAATCTGGATCGCACACTGGCGATTGTGATTTGATTAGATCAATGGTGGGGGTGGTTTTTAGTTTCCCACTTAGTGTATGGTATCTGTCGTGTAGCTCTCTCTAATTTGGATCGTGCATTATTGACTAATCTGGATCGTATAATACAAGTTGTGATTTGATTAGATCAGTGATGACAATGAAATTTTTGTTTTGTTTTGTAGTTTCCCACCTAGTGTTTGGTATCTATTGTGTAGCTCTGTCTAATTCGAATAGTGTATTATCGACTAATTTGTATTAAACACTACAAGTTGTGATTTGATTAGATCAACGGTGGTGATGAGGCTTTTTATTTTGTCTTTTAATTTTCCATCGAATGTCTGGTATCTGTTATGGAGCTCTGTCTAATTTGGATCGCTAATTGCTGATTAATATGGATCACACACTATAAGGCTCATTTTCGGGATGACATTCTTCACGGGATTTTCTCCATATTCAGTGTAAAAACTTGAGACTAGTGATTTTGTCCATTGAGACAAGGAATGAACAGTTATGATTTGATGAGATTAGTGGTGGTGATGAGATTTGTTTTTCAATTTTCCACCTAATATTCGATTATTGTTATGGAGCTCTTTCTCATTTGGATCACGTATTGTCGACTAATCTGGATTGCGTACTACAAGGTCCATTCTGAGGATGACGCTTATAATGAAATTTTCTCCATATTCGGTGCCCGAACTTGAGACTGTTGATTTTCTCTATTGGGACAGGAAATGAACGGTTATGATTTGATGAGATCAGTGGTGGTGACTAGATTTGGAATGTTATAAGTGATTGACGCAGAGAGATAAGTACTCGAGCCAGAGTCTTCGCATTGAAGTCTCTTTTATATAACTATGGTATCTGAATTAATTTTCACGTATCGCAACTAAATTCAATGGATAATATTCTACCTCTCATCAACAACAAATATCAGATAATTAATTCAATTAAAATAACATTAAATATTAATTCTTACATTACTCACATAAATCACAAGATTCTATTATACTTCACATAATATTAGTTAAACTTCATTATTTAATATACATAAGAGGAAAATATTATTATATTTTGAACATAAGAGAAAATATACCCCCAAAAATATTCAAATTTCAAATATTGGAATTTAATAAGGTTGTTACAATAAATGTACTTTGGTCAAACTTATATAGTTAATTTTCCACCTCTCTCTTACCTACGGAATATTTACTTCACTCTACGAGTTGTTTTTTTGTTTTTATTATAGTACAATATTTTGTTCTCATTCTCAAATAATAATATTTTTCATCAAATGTTAATATTCTTAGTAGCTAAGTTGGTTGAACTTTTTAAAAATATTATATATCTTTTTGTTATAGTAAATTTTCTTAGACTTTTTAAAAATATTATTGGACTTATATTATATTTTTTAAAGATATATTATTTTTGAAATTGAATTTTCCCACAAAGCCATTTTACATATTCTCATTTTTAAAAATTATTTATTATTTTTTTCAAAAAAAGGGACTATTTTTTGAAATATTCTATTTCCTTCCTTTCATTTTATATGGTTAATTTTACTCGACTCAAAATTTGACAAAAAAAAGGAATTTTTAAACTTGTATTCTAAAACAATTTAGTTTTTCCTTGGGATAATCTAAAATTGAAAGCGTGACGCGTAAAATGAGAAAGAGAAAATAGTACTAATATCAAACGTCATATTTTCAGATCGAAAAATAGAAACAACAACAACGTATTTGGTGTATTCTCATAAAGTGAAATTTTGAGAGGTAAAGTGTACACAATTTATATTAGCGACTCAAGCTGAAATAGAAAGATTGTTTCTGATACACCCGACTTAGGACATTTTCAGACTAAACAACAATAACGTACCTACTGTATTCACATAAAGTGGGATTTGGAGTAATAAAATATACACAATCTATGTTCCTAACTCGGAATGAAGCAGAGAGACTGGTTTTAATAGACTCTGACACATTTTCGGACAAAACCAACATATTTTAGTATCAAACGTCATATTTTTAGATCGAAAAATAATAACAACAACAATAACATATTCAGTGTAATCTAATAAAGTGGAATTTGAGGAGATAAAGTGTACATAATTTATATTGCCGAATCAAGTTGCAGTAGAGAGACTCTTTACCAAGAAATCATATTTTTTCATCTCTTGTCTACAGCGTACGAAGGGGAGCCTTAGAGTAACTAGTAAAATTACTGAATGCAAGTTAAGGCAACGTACAATACACCTTTATAATGAGTTCTTTTTCGATAGCTTTAATGGACAACACTGAATTTTCTCTTTTTGTCTACAGTGTACTAGTAGTAGTTACTATCTTGCACAATAAAAGAGAGTTGTATTTACACTTTCCTTCAACATTTTCTTGATTTCACTTTCCAAAAAAGTAACCAAAAAAACATTATAAAAGACCCAAACAAAAATGGAATAGTCAATCAATAATCCAAAAAAAAATGGACTTGCCCACAAAGCCATTTTGCATATTCTCACTTTTTTTGGTTACATTTACCATTCTTAAGATAACGCCACTAGCTAAATCTAATTCAGATTACACTAAGTTAGTGTACAAAGGTTGCGCTAAACAAGATTTGTCAGATCCATCTTGTGTTTACTCACAAGCACTTGATTGGGATTGAGGTGTTGTTGTGGTTGTACTGAGCACTTTAGACATGAGTTGAACCTAAACAGAGAAAAATGGTCAGTGATGATTCATATGGCACACTTCACTTGTTTGTGATTGAGGTTTTATGATTGTAGTATTGAGCACGTTTAAGAAAATGCTCTAGTTTCTCTATAAAACACATTAAATTATCTATGGAAGAAAAAGAGAGAAGTATTGCCTGTTTTATCAAATTATGGTCATCCAAAATTAGCACGTTTAGACATTAGTTGAGCTTAAATGCGTAAACCTGGTCTGGGACTATATCACATTCAACTTGTTTGGGATTTGGGTGTTGTAGTTGTAGTAGTAATATTGAGCATGTTTAAGAAAATTCTCTAGTTTAATCACACAAAATTATCTATAAATTTCCCATTTTCTCACATTATATTTCTCCAAAATTGAGCAGGTTTAGACATTAGTTGAGGTTAAATGGGGAAACATGGTTAGTCAGGATTCATTTGGCTGAAACCCAACTTGTTTGGATCGAGGCACTGATATTGTTCTTATTTTATTGAACGCATTTAAGAAAATGCTCTAGTTTCTCCCAATTGATGAGGATTACTTGGTAATTTATCCATGTTGTACATGTTTAGACATGACCTGAGCTTACACGGGGAAATGTGGTCAGTGTATATATTATATATCTCCTCAGATAAATTGACTTTTGTATCTTGACCTTACATTTCTATACTCGACTTTCAATCAACGGTGTTATCATTAAGTACTGAATTCTAATGATTTATAGTACTTCACTTAAGAATTGAACTGCCAATGATTTATAGTACTTTGCCTAATTCCTTGGTACATATTTTTGCCATAGCGCCATTGATCTTGCCATTATTGATCTGTATGCCTAACATACCTACACAAGTAAGAATATAAGGATATGCTAAATTTAGACAGACGAAAGCTAGCATGACTTGTACTATTTTGTATTTCTCTGTATAATGCTTGCCCTGTGTTTTTAATTTTGCAGGTGAGACTTGAAGTTATCGGTAAAAAGGCAAAGAATGAAACTTTTATTTCTGGTACTGAGGCTACAAAGATATTAAAGGAGATTTAGAAAGTGGAGTAGAGAAGAATAGTGAAAAACACTTTGTGCAATGAGCGGAGCTCTCAGAGCCACTGCATGGTATCAATCCTGAATATATATTTAACGATGTCTAAATGGAAAGAGTTTCATTTGTTTTCTGTTTCCAGAAAGGATATGTCTTCATCTTTGACGAAGGAAGATAAATGTTGTTGCAGATGATTATTGAGGTTCCAACAGTAGGAGGGAGACTAATGCTTGTCTATATGGTTGGTTCCGAGAATATAGAAGAAGCTGGTCAAACTGGCATGGAAGCAAAAATGCATGTAAAATTCCACATTTTTACTTACCTCGCTTCTTTAAAGTTTGTTTCCAGATTTCTAATGAACAGCAATTTGAAATGTATGATTTTAGCTATTGATGCATTTGATACTAATCCGACAATCAAATTACGCAGACTGCAATGATCAATAAAGGAAATAGTGCACTTATAAGGGTGGTTGAGTCCATTGCTAACGGTGATTCCCATGTGCCATTCCGAGACAGCAAGTTAACTATGCTCTTACAGGTACTACATCTTGTGTATATAACATATCTATGTTGCTTGGATCCTCCAAAAATGTTGCTACCTCCGTATTGAATCGTCCGAAAATCAATATTTTTTGGAGGATCTTACGCGCACCACCATCATTTTGTAAGGAACTAAGGGACATAGCCATAAACAGTTTGGGAGTTGTACTAGTCATTGTAAGAAGTTGATTCAACTATTTCGTGTAGGATTCTTTTGAGGATGACAAGTCCAAAATTCTCATGATACTATGTGCCAGTCCAGATCCTAAAGAGCTCCACAAAACCACCTGTACTCTAGAGTATGGTGGAAAAGAAAAATACATTGTCCGTGGCCCTCATACGCCGTTGAAGGAGAAAGGTGCAGAAGATTCTTCCTCAGTGGTTATTTTGGTGTCAAGGATTGCTGCAATGGATCAGTTTATCCACAAGCTTCATATTTAGAATAAGCTCAAAGAGAAAGAGTGTAACAAAGCTAAGAGAAAGCTTATGAAGAAAGAAATAGAAATTGTTACGTTAAGGTCTAAACTGGAATTAGCAGTACAAGGAGGAGTAGAGACAACGGAGGAGGATGTCATAGTTAAAGTAAATGAGTGAACTCAGATGTTGAAACATGAATTTGAAAAGAAGATACAGCAGTGTCAGAAAATGGCAAATGAATTTGTAGAGCTGGAAAGGAGGAAAATGGAAGATATAATCTTCCAGCAGCAACAAGACTTTGAAATGCTTAAAAGGTACTTGGAGGAGATTGAGTCCGAGCTTTGGCGTTCAAGGGTTGTCAATAGATCAACAGAAATGGAGAGGAACAGCTTTGGGAAAAGGCTACTAGATATTTACTCTGAAGATGAAGGAACGGTGAAATCTATGGATTTGGATAGATCTATTGATATGAACTATGGAAAGTAGGATGCGGACGTTGATAAAGCAGAAAGTAACATAGTTCAGGAATTTTTGGGCTATCCTAGCATAAATGATACAAGAGAAGTTGAAGATCCTTCTACCGATTAATTGCAACATTTCACCAACAAATTGTTCTTCAGCACCGTGTTCAAGGAGGAAGAAAAAGGTAACGACATTGAAGGGGATAAAGAGGACCCACCTGTCGAGGAGGTGAAAAAATAGGTTATTGAGGAAAAGACAATACATCCCACCATGCTCCATCACGATTTATTGCATGCAACTATAGTAGAAGATCGTTCCGATGATCTTTATAGTGATATTGTCCCTTCAAGAAAAGAACTAAATAAAAATATATTCAAACTTTGTGGAAATTCTGGAAAACTCTCTCATCAGTTTGTAACAACTGAATCGAAATCACCTCCAGTTAAATAAATTGGAGAGGATTCACCTATAAGAAAATTACATAATCTCTCTAGCGAGAAAGTTAATGATTCAAAGGAGAACTACAACCCTACATTTAAAGCATAGGCGTTGATCTGTACGTGCACATGAAATGGGAAGATTTATCAAAGGAAAATCCTAGTATTATTATCACTACACTGAAGGTTGTTAAAGGTTCAACGTTAGCTGATTTACACAAGCTGATCGAGATATATCTTGGTGCTGACAATCAAGAACTCAATTTCCTGGAAAGTAGGATATTTTATACTTGAGAAGCTTTAAAATGTCTATGTTTACATATTCATGATAATTGTTCTTCGATATCATTCATGATAACAGTTATTCAATATCATCCATGATGACAATTCTCCTATATCATCTACATGTCTCTGTTTATACTTAAATAGCTTCAAAATGTCTCTGAAATATTTATGATGAAAATTCTTCTATATCATCTACATGTCTGTGTTTTGTACTCTACAAGAATCAAAATGTCTACACAAATAAAGGGTTCCTCTCGAAGCCCTCGAGACGGTGAACACAACTACGGAATCAATTTGGATTTTCTACGGTTGAATCACAAGATAATTGGAGTTCAAATTAGGCTAGGGCTTCTTATTTTCAATAATTAGATTATAATTGATGGATATGAGACTAATTATATGTATATAATGACCAATTTTAGTCCATGAGGTGATGTAAAATGACCACATTGCCCTTAAAAATTTAAGTAAATCCGAATCTGTCCATTGTGGACTGTTTTGACAGGCTAAAGTAAATTGGCCATAACTCTTTGCTCCGATATTGGATTTGGGTGAATTTGGTATCGTTGGAAATATAATTCAAAGGGATTTTATTTCATCTAAATTAGGCCACCTAGTTATTCCTGTAAAAGGAGTTATGATTGTTTGAATTTGACCCTAAAATGTAGTTTGAGAGGCTGAAGTAAAACAAGTATAACTCCTTACTCAGATGTTGGATTTGGATGAAACTAATTACATTGGAAAGAAGACTCAAAGATCTTTCTTTTGATAGGTGGATCTCCAAGTTCATTATATTAAGGGAGTTATGATCATTCAAGGTCGACCCAAAAAACTTGCAGGGCTCAGTAGTTTGTGTGGAGGAAATTTTCCGGCGCATTTACACCATATCCCGGCCACCGTTTTCTAGTTTTGAACGTGCTCGATCATTTCCGAAACTTATCCATTTTTTGAAATCTTTATATTGTTGAAAATCATATTCAATAACCTTCGTATGGAACCATCAATGGGCAAACTCCGATATAAATAAAATAAAAAATTAATTCTATATAAATAAGACCAATACACATACTTGAATACGCCAATACATGTACTTGAGTATGGGGTGTTACATCCTTCCCCCCTTTAGGACATTCGTCCTCGAATGTTAGCATAGTTATTCACCCAAAACAAGTTCAAGTCCACCATTAACATTCGCATCATCACATAAATAATATGCATATATAAACAAAAACTTACTTGTTAATATTCTAAATCCGTTTCTTGAACTTCCTCTTCATCTTTGAACAAATGAGGGTACTTTGATTTTATTGCTTCCTCAGCTTCCCATGTAATCTCTTCCCTTTGTTGATTTGTCCAAAGTACTTTCACCGATGCTACTTCTTTATTTCTCATCTTCTTAACTTGATGATCTAATATAGCAATAGGCATCTCCTCTTAGGTAAGATATTCTGTTACTTGGACATCTTCAGTAGAAGTAACATAGGACGGATCTCCGATGCACTTTCGAAGCATAGATACATGAAATACTGGATGCACTGATGAGAGTTCCTGAGGTAGCTCTAATTCATAAGCAACTTTCCCAGATCTTCGAATAATCTTATACGGGCCTATATATTGTGGACTCAACTTTTATTTCTTGCCAAATATCATCACCCCTTTCATTGGCGATACCTTCAAAAATACCCAATCGCCTAACAAAAACTCTATCCATCTTCTTCTACTATCCGTATATGACTTGTGTCGACTTTGGGCTGTTTTCAATCGTTGCTGAATCACCTTGACTTTTTCTATGGCTTGATACACAAGATTCGGTCCGAACATAAGAGTTTCACCCGCTTCGAACCATCCTATTGGTGATCTACACTTCCTCCCATATAAAGCTTCATATGGTGCCATTTTGATACTTGAATGATAGCTATTATTATAGGCAAACTCAATAAGAGGTAAATGATCATACTAGCTGCCTTTAAAATCTATAACACATGCTCGTAGCATATCTTCAAGTGTTTAAATGGTGCGCTCTGCTTGTCCATCCGTCTGAGGGTGAAAATCTGTACTCAGATTCACTTGTGTTCCCAAACTCCGTTGGAAATAATTCCAAAAGGTTGCGGTAAATTGAGTTCCCCGATCCGATATAATAGAAGTTGGCACTCCATGTAATCGGACTATTTATTTAACATATAGCTTCGAATGTTCTTCAACTGTGTAAGTGGTCTTACGGTGTAAGAAATGTGCGGATTTAGTAAGCCTATCCACAATCACCCATATAGAATCAAATTTCTGAGCTGTACGAGGCAAACCTGTAACAAAATCCATGTTGATCATGTCCCACTTCCAAATTGGAAGATCTATGCATTGCATATAGCCTCCGGGCCACTTTAACTTGTTGGAAATTTGGACATTCGGCTACAAATTCTGCGATGTTCCTTTTTATGTCATTCCACCAATACATATCTTTCAAATCTTGATACATTTTGGTTGATCTTGGATGAATGGAATACCTTGAAAAATGTGCCTCTTTCATAATCTTCTTTCTTAGCATGTCAACATCCGGCACATAGAATCAGTTTTGGCATTGAAGTACTCCGTCTCGTGTAAACTCAAATGCCTTGGTCGCACCACTTCGAAAGTTCTCCTTAAGTTGTAATAAAATAGGATCTTCTTCTTGCTTCTCTTTCACCTCAGCTACTAAAGAGGATTCCACGGCATTATGCACAATAAGCCCATCATTCGGAGTTTCGAGAAGAAGAACTCCTAGACTAGATAATTGATGAAGATCTTTAATCATCCTTTGCCTTTCTATAGGCGCCATCATAGCCTTACGACTTAACGCATCAGCTACCACATTTGCTTTCCCTGGATGGTACAAGATATCAACATCATAGTACTTTAATAGTTCAAGCCATCTCTGCTGCCTTAAATTTAGATCCTTCTAATTAAAAATATATTGCAAGCTCTTATGGTCAGTATATATATCAACATGAACCCCATATAAGTAGTGGCACCGTATCTTTAAAGCAAAAATAACTGCTGCCAGCTCAAGATCGTGTGTAGGATAATTTTTCTAATGTGGCCACAATTGTCTAGAAGCATATGCTATTACCTTACCATGCTGCATCAATACATATCCTAAACCAATTCTGGAAGCATTACAATACACTGTATACCCTTCGGTGCCTTTTGGAAGTACCAACACGGGTGTAGAAATCAACTTGTTCTTTAAATCTTGAAAACTATTCTCACAGGCATCATTCCCTTGGAATTTGGATGCTTTATGGGTTAGCTTGGTTAAGGGTGCTGAAATGGAAGAAAAGTCTTTAACAAACCTTTTATAATAACTGGCCAACCCGAGAAAACTATGAATCTCTGTAGGCGTCGTGGGCCTTGGCCAGTTCTTCACAGCTTCTATCTTTTGAGAATCAACCTTTATCCCTTCACTAGATACAACATAACCAAAAAATTCCATCGACTTTAACCAAAACTCACATTCAGAGAACTTTGCATAAAGCTTACAATCATGAAGAGTCTGCAATGCCTGTCGTAAGTGATTGGCATGGTCCTCTTCTGATCTAGAATAAACAAGAATATCATCTATGAAAACTATCACAAATACATCTAGGAATGGCTTAAACACCCTATTCATCAAATCCATAAAAGATGCGGGTGCATTTGTTAGCCCAAATGGCATAACTAGAAACTCGTAATGACCATACCGTGTTCGGAAAGCTGTCTTGGGTATATCCTTCTATTTGACCCTCACTTGGTGGTAACCTGACCTCAAAGCAATCTTAGAAAATCACTTGGAGCCCTGTAAATGATCAAATAAATCATCAATTCTTGGGAGAGGATATTTATTCTTAATAGTCACCTTATTCAATTGACGATAATCAATACACATCCTCAGCGAGCCATCCTTTTTGCGCACAAATAACACTGGTGCTCCCCAGGGGGACATACTAGGCCTTATAAATCCCTTCTCTAGCAAATCTTTCAATTGCTCTTTCATTTCTCGTAATTCTACTGGGGCCATTCTATACGGAGGAATGGAGATTGGTTGGATGCCTGGTATTACATCAATACCAAACTCTACTTCTCGTTCAGGAGGCAAACCTGGAAGATCTTCAGGAAATACATCACAAAATTCATTTACCACCGGAACAACGTGAAGAGTTGGTGGCTTTGCTTCTGTATCCCTTACTCTAACTAAATGATATATGTAACCCTTGGAAATCATTTTTTGTCTCTTTGAAATAAGAAATAAATCTACATCTTGGTACGCCAATCTTACCTTTCCATTCAATAACTTCTTCATTAGGAAAATGTAAATACATCTTTTTCGTATAACAGTCAATTTTGGCATAACAAGACGCCAACCAATCCATACCCATTATAACATCAAAATCTACCATTTTTAGTTCCACAAGATTGGCCAACGTGTCTCGACCACACACAATTACTACACAATCTTTATAAACTCTTCTAGCAATAATAGATTCCCCAACTAGGGTAGACACTTCCAACGACTTTCCTAACAATTCGGGGGTTCTTTGAAACTGTCCAGCAACCAAAGGAGTTACATATGATAATGTAGAACCAGTATCAATTAGAGCATATACATATGGACAACGTACCCGTAACCACATTTGGGGAAGCCTCTAGACTCTGTCGATCCACTAAAGCATAAGGGCGATTCTGAGTCCCGCTGGAACTGGCGACTCTTTTTTCATTTCTAGCGTGACCCGCAGGTCGTGCAACCCTACCAGAATAAGATTTCGGTGATGATGATGCTACAGCTGATCCCAAAGGTCGTGCTACGCCACCTGTGCCCCTTTGTGGGCATTCTGTCATCATATGCCCCATCATACTTCACCAATAGCAAACATTTGTTCCCATTCGACATACAACCATATGATACTTTCCGTATTGATTACATAGCTCTTGAGAAGGTCTCGATTGGCTCATGTTCCCTTACCCATAATAACCAATTGATTGCGAACTATGACCCTGACTTCTTTGCCCAAATTGACTGCCTCTGAACCCCTGATGCTGTGGTGGAGCAGTAGCTGCAGAATAAGAAAATAATGGCCTAGGTGGTCTAGCAGAAAATTGAGGTCTAAAACCTCCCGGTGGCGCCATAAACTGCCCTGTAGATTTGACCCTCTTAGAAGATCCGCTTTCAAATTCCTGTGTTCTTTTTCTTTGCCTCTAATTTTCCATTTTCTGTGCAAATACTTGATCCTATCTATATCCATGTCTTTATTCAGTGTAGAAATAGTACAATCCCTAACCAAATATGGATCCAATCCATTCACATACCGATGAACTCTGTCATCCATAGTAGCTATAACATTAGGAGCATATCTGGACAAGGAATTAAATCGAAGACTATACTCCCTCACACTTGTATTACCCTGTCGTAGATTTAAGAACTGATCCACACGGTCCTCACGAGTCTCATATGGAAGATAATAATCAATAAATGTCTCTTTGAACTCTTTCCAAGTAGCTGGGGGTGCATCAATGACCCTTGACCATTTCCAGTCTTCATACCAATGTATAGCCTCACCTTTGAATCTATACGCCACTAACTCCACTGTCTCTCAGCCCGATACATGCATCACCTCTAGCGCCCTTTGTATCTGATCAATAAAGTCCTGCGGATCTTCATAAAGATCGGATCCGGTAAAAGTAGGCGGATCCATCTTAAGAAAATCTTGCCTCCAAAGACAAGCCACCCTATCAGTACCACTAGAACCCGCGGCAAGAATAGCTTTCCCTTGGACTTGCCCAGAAACTATACGAGTCAAAAACTTCACTGCATTTCTAAGATCTTGATCAACAACATTGATAGGTGGCTCTGGGGATATAGTTCTCCTCCCCCTTATTTCTTCCGGACTGGGGGAAGTTTCTGATGCATGCTCAGCTGGAGCCTTACTTTGATTAGCTGGTATAGTGGGTGACTTACTAGTCCCCTCTCCAGCAGCCACATCTACTTGCTTACCGGTATTCTTGCTTCTGGTAACCGGCATCATTAGTATAATAAGAGAAACAAACTAATTCAGTGGTCAACTATGACTTCATATACAATATAAGCTCTATCGCACGATCTAAGACATGAAGAAAAGAAACAATTCCTAAATGTCCATAGCCTCCTGTTTATAGATATGGTGCATAACACACCGATAAACAAGACTCTACGTGACACAGCTTTGTAGACTCACTAGGACGAACCTCTCTGATACCACTTTTGTCATGCCCCAAAATCCCATCGGGCCGAACTGGCACCTGAAGCCGAGAAAGCCTGGAAGAACCCGTTCAAATACCTATACTTTCACTTACATGTCACCAAAAATTTGGACAACACTTCGTTGCATATAGAAGGATCTAATTACCTGTGTCCGCACAACACGCTCAAATATGTGTATATATATAATACTTGGCCGTCGGGGCCACCACATATATAGATATAACATCACTATATAAACTTCCACGACTCTACCCTTCCTTATGTCTACAAAGCCTCTAGGATATATATGACATAACTATGGTCGGGACAAACCCCCGAACACACATGACTCCTGTACAATAATAAAATATAAGGAACCGACTCGAAAAGCTCGGAGGCAAACCGGAGCTCACCAATACTACCTGTATGACCTGGATCCTATCTATGCTGTGAATGAGCTGAAGTACCTGTGCTTGAAGCAATAAATACATGTCCCTCGTGGACGTCAGTACGAAATATGTACTGAGTATGTAAAGCTATAAATAATCATATGTGACATGGGGGATCAAGAAAATCAGACACAAGTGAATAAATCATAAAAGAAGTGAACCACACTTCATAAACACTTTTAGGATCATCTACATTATCATTAATCTGAATTGGGTTCTTGAATTTAAATACATTTGTGGAACGGTATACATTCATTCATTACATTCTTTAAAATTATCATTCGCCATTACCTCCTCCTCCCGAACCTCCAACCACCTAAAAATAATTAATACTGTATCGTACTATAACCATTAGGCTGCCCCCAGTATATATCAACTGGGATCGACCCATGCTAGTCTTATGCCCCTGGGATACCACCCATAAACACATAAATAGGGATCGACCCGTGCTAGGCTTATGCCCCTGGGATACCACCCATACGTATATCAAGTAACACACATAAGGGATCTTTCCAATAACTTAGTTCAAAAGCTTTTGAGATTATTACATTAGTGTTCATGCCAATATATTACCTCAATGATACATCAATAGGAATCAAGTAATAGACCTTCTATACACTAACGATGTAATAAAGACTCATTGGTACATCAACAATGTGTTCAGAATCATCAATGTCACAACAATGAAATAGGAGAATTTTGGTATATCAATGAAACATTTTGACACTTTATAGAATGGAAACAACTTCGTTGGTAATGTAGAACAATACAAGTTTTTGGACAAACTCGGATTCTTACTTGATGGAACATTGGTGTGTTCATGCCAAAGAACATTGTTACAGTGTGCTTTAAATACCTCGTTGTAGATTCGGATAGCAATTCAACACAACTTCCCACCTTTACAAATCACTTATATACAATGAAATGTTTGGCATCTAGTATTAGCAACCCAACACCACAATTCTCTTCCATACTTCCATACTACCAATATTTGCAAAACATTCCAAAAACCAACTTGAACAATAGGTTTATGTGTATATATATATACATACATATATATATATATATGTATATAATCATCATTTCAATACCACATCATCACACCAAATCCCTTCATAATTCAACATAATCCAACATCATTTCGCAATCATCTTTCAACAATATTCAAATAACATACTTCTTATGCTCACATGCATATATACATATATACTTATCCATATAAATAACACCAACATAATTTACATCCTTACCATAAGATGGACCTTTTGATTTTGAATTCCTGTTGGCGCAAATAAGGGGTGATTCTCGAAGCCCTCGAGGGGTTAACACAACTACGGAATCAATTGGGATTTTCTACGGTTGAATCACAAGATAATCGGAGTTGAAATTAGGATAGGGTTTCTTATTTTCAATAATTTAATGATAATTGATGGATATGAGACTAATTATATGTATATAATGATAAATTGTCGTCCATGAGGTGATGGAAAATGACCATATTGCCCTTAAAAATTTAAGTAAATCCTAATATGTCCATTGTGGACTATTTTGATAGGCTAAAGTAAATCGGCCATAACTCTTTCCTCCGATATCAGATTTGGGTGAAATTGGTATCGTTGGAAATAAAATTCAAAGCGATTTCATTTCATATAATGTAGGCCACCGAGTTCATCCTGTACAAGGAGTTATGATCGTTTGAAGTTGACCCTAAAAAGCTATTTTGAGAGGCTAAAGTAAAACGAGTATTACTCCTTACTCAGATGTTGGATTTCGATGAAACCAATTGCATTGGAAAGAAGACTCAAAGATATTTCTTTTGATAGGTGTTATCTCTCCCAGTAGTTTGTGTGTAGGAAAAATTTCCTGCACATTTACTATTCACCATATCCCGCTCACCGTTTTATAGTTTCGAACATGCTCGATTATATCTGAAACTTATCCGTTTTTGGAAATCTTTATATCGTTGGAAAGCTTATTCAATAACCTTCGTATGGAACCATCGATGGGCAAATTCCAGTATAAATAAAATAAAAAAATTAATTCCATATAAATAAGGCCAATACACGTACTTGAATACGCCAATACATGTACTTGAATACGGGGTGTTACATTAAGAAATCAACATTTTAGAATTTATTTTTTAGTATACATGATAAGGCTAAAATAAGGTAGTTTTTGGTCCATTACATATTGGGTATTAATTCTTGTGGTTTAGTTTTGTCTCTTAGTTAATGTTTAAATGGGAATAACTAATTAAGCAACCAAAATTTTAGTACTATATTATTTTTTTTTTGACAATTACGATGATAGGGCTAAATAAGGTATTGTAAACAAATTTAATTTGTTGGTGCATTGCATATAGGGTATTAGTTCTTCTGGTTTAATTAATTATTTGATTCTTAGTTATGTTTAAATGAAGATTAAATAAGCAACTTCACCAAATCTAGTTATGAAAATTTACAACATGATTAATGAGGCAAGATACTGTTTTACAACAAAGTGGAAGTGTAGCTTAATTAAATAATGGGGATTGTCAAATCATGTTTGTTAGATTGCTTCATAAAAAAATTATTTGATTACACTCTTTAATTACGTGTGATACTATTTGCAAATTACACTTTTTGGGATGGTCATTTGTTATCTCCCTTTGTGGACTAATATAAATAGACAGTGTTAGGGTTATTTTTGAGTCATTTGTTATCTCCCTTTGTGGCCAATGAATAAATTTTTCATCAATTTTTAAGGCCTATACAAATAAAAACACGCATATTATATATATAAATATGTAATAAAATAAATAAATTTGGGTAATGACGAAATTTTTATAACGTAAAAGTTTTATGATTCGAATCTTGGCAACACAAATTAGGACTACTAATAAATCATCAACCACTTCGTATGTCGTATTTAAAATCTAATCTGAGCCCACCTTTTAAAAAATTATATATTTTTGTACATATAAGCACACAAATATTTTCAATTTATTTTGATAATTATTTATTTGTTACAAACATTTTTTTTTACAAGTGTTTATCTAGGTTGGGAATACTTGACGGCAGTGACATTTAACGTAGAGTTTAAATTTTGTGTTTGCATTTTTTATATTTTTACACTTGTACAAAATATAGATTATACTGTAAAATTTATTTTGGGGCATTGGACGAAAATGCTTTTTACAAATGTTCATCACGTGTTTAGGCAAATGTAGGTCGTTAATATTTATATTAAAAAATTAAATTAATTTAGATACTTACTCAATTAATTCATACTTATACATTGAAAGATATTGCATAGATTTTCTTTAATATAATTCTTCTGATATTTTTTATTTTTCACGCGATTGTCATCACACTTTAGGCAAATTTAGGTCATTACTAGTTATATTAAAATTGATTTAGATACTTAATCAAATAATTCACTTTTTTACATTAATGGATATTGTGTAGATTTTTTTTCTTAAAATAATTTTTCTTTATTCAATTTTGTCTTTACGTGCATATTTATATATTTTTCTTATATATATATTTTATGATAGCATACGCGTTATATTATTTTAATATATATTTTATATTTGTATTTACATGCATTGATTTTTTTTCTTGTTTCTTTTTTCTTTTTATAATAAACTTAAGTCTGGCCGGGAACTATATTTGTAGATTTTGAAGGGTGTCTAACCCCTTCCCTTCGCAATAATTTGAATCCTTACCTAGAATCTAAATTGGTTTCGTCATACTCCCTCCGTTTCGAAAAGAATTACCTACTTTGATTTGGCACAAAGTTTAAGAAAATAAAGAAATTTTTTGAATCTTGTAGCCTTAAATTAAAGTAGTGTCAAATGTATCAAAATGTCCTTTAATCTTGTGGTCATAAACATGCCATTTGGAAAGTTTAAATTAAAGTATTGCCAAAAAATGAAAGGGGTCATTCATTTTTAAACGAACTAAAATGGAAAGTAAGTCATTTCTTTTTAAACGGAGGGAGTACTTGTTAATAAATAAACAGGTTTCCTATTTTTTCTTGAAAATTAGGTGGCGACTCTGTTGACACCCAATTTTGACCTCCCGATATCACTTTTAGGCTGTTATTATATCAAAATTATTTAATTTTAATTATCAATATTTTTAAATATTATTCTTAAATTGAGTAGATACTAACGTGTCACATTTATAATTAAAGGAAATGCATAAATTATTTCTTAGCTTTTAGTATCATTGTCATAATTTTTAAACTCAAATTCAGCATTTTATGTAATTTTTATTAATATTTATTAAATTATATTCCACGTACTTATGCACATCCACATTTTTGCAAACACAATATCTAGTTTTCCATTATTTAGCATTATTTATTTTATTAAATGATTTATTATTAATTATTATTATTTATTATTTATTATTATTATTATTTATTACTTATTATTTAATATTGTTATGTATTATTTAATTATTATTATTATTATATACAATTATTGCTATTTTAATTTAAATAACAGCCTAATTTAATTCATTTTGCCTAAATTTATTCACCTTTTAACTCAATTTTGTCCAATTTCTTACAATTTTAGCCATTTTTGAAACTCAATTCCAAATTTTCAATTTTTAGATCTCAGTCGTTGATCCTTAACGGATCCAATGACTGAGATATGATACACCTTTCTTTCTTTTTAAATCCAAAAACCTAATGCTAATTCCAAAACCAAACAACAGCCGCTCTTCTCTCTCTATCTAACCTCTCTCCTTCTCTCTCTATGTAACTTCTCTTTCCCATGGCTACTGCAGCTGATCGGCGGAGCAGCGCCACCAAGACCCCCTTCTCTAATAGTTTTCCCACCGCGCTCTATATGCGCAGCCAATGCCTACTCTGGCGAAACCAGATGTACCACTGCCTCCTACCGTTCGTCCTCGCCGCTGCCAGCCCCTCAGCCTCCATCACCATCTCTCTCTCCATTTTCCCCTTTCCGATGATGAACCAGTACGCCAACGCCACTCCAATATTGCTATGAGACCCCCTTCTCTCCAACCTTATCCGTGAACTAACCGTCGCTGCCCCAGGTCATCTCCGTTGTCCACCCGCCACCAACCTTCTCCGTGCCGTTGATCCATTTGTCAAAAAAGAGATGAAAAACCCATCCACAAGTTTGCCTAAATATTTAAATGTTTGTGTTTACTTTTAATCTCTTTTCCCCTTCTTTAACTGATTTCGAAATCTGAATTAACAATGCATGAATGATTTATTTCATCCGATTATTTGCAATTTTGTGTGCTTATGTTTTAAGACTACCAGACGTGAAAAATCTAAATTTTAATAATGATCAATTTTGTCATAGTTTGCTAATTCCAAATTTCGAAATTCTCCATCTTCTTTGAATTAGTTGAAAAATTTCTCGGCTATTTGACTGCGTATTATATTTTTATGGTTGGATTGATCTTGTGATAATTTAAAAAGATTTTGGTAAAGAACATCTGATTGTGTATCACGTTTCTTGAATTACATCGTGGACTGATGTTGGTATAATTGATGATTTGAATTAGGGACAAAACTAATTAGGGATTATTTTACAAAATTAATTGCTCATAATTTATTTATGGTAAATTGAACAAATTTTCTCATCCCTAATTGACCCTAATTTATTATCGATATCTTAATTGATTAGTGATTGATGCTAACATGTTATTATTAATTTACCTTCCTTCTACGATATATGCGACAACATGACACCCACCTATATATAAGGTAACTTTTAGTATTATGGGAATCTAGTTTTTAATCATGACAGTGTTGATATTTTTTATTTATTGCATTTGGCCTAAGGAAAACAATATTGTGAATGACTTTTACATATATTGACTTTCCTTTTAAATTGGTATATGATTGATTCAGTAAGTGAAAGTCTCTGACTAAGATTTTTTTTTACCATTTTTATTTTGGTTTAGTTTTACAATACTCAGCGTATATAAACAATAGTTCACAAGCTCTTAAGTTCACAAGTTCTTAAGTATTACAATTACCAGTACTACTCTCTTAAAAAAAGTATTATTTACTTTCAAGACAAAAAGTTATGGAAAACATGTTGCATATTTTGCTGTGTGATGATAGGCGATATTACACACCTATAGTGCTATATTTTGCCCATATTTTAGCCTAGTTTTGAGAACAAATTAGATATTTCATGCACTTTTAGTCCTTTTTCCTGTAAGTGAGCTAACGAACATGATTAGCAAAGTTTCAGGTATAAATGATGCAAAATTCAATATTTTATGGATAACTTGATGCCAAAGAAGGCTTCACTAAAGGAGAAAAGGGAGTCTTGCACGCCAAGGGCCAAAAGTGGCACCTGGAAAATCTATCCCGGGGTAAAACAACAATTCTAAAGACTTTGGGGACTAGCAGTAACTTATTAGGATTAGGATAATGATATATTAACCTAGTACAATTGGGTTAAGTATTTTATTAGCTTAGTAGGATTTGGTTAAGTATTTCATTAGCTTAGTAGGAATAGGATATGGGTATTATAAATACCCTATCTAGCTAGAGATTTTAGTATATCTTTACCCCTTCTATTCTCCAACAATTCTAATCTTTCCATTAATTCTATTTTTCTTCTTCTATTCATCTATTCTTAATTTCCACAACAAGAGAAACGTTACTTGCAAGAAATCACACCTTACGCCTACCATACTTGTGCTACACGAAATCAGTATTGTGGTATAATAACAATGTCGATTGTGATTTCCTTCGCACTCATGGGTAACTAAACTTCTCTCTTGGGGTTATGGAAGCCGAATGAGATACTATCTATTGCTGTGAGTTTGTGAGTTCGAGACACGTATGCTTATATCATTATTCTCTTCATATTAATCTAAATTCTTTGTGGTTGCAAACGCAAGACAACGCCAGTATAACATTTAACTTGTTCGAAAGAAAAGTTATATGTCTGGAAAAGAGATAATGTCAAGGTAATAGGGTCCCATACCTTATTAAAAAGTTAGTGCCGTAACTGGATTAACCTCTTGGAGAATTCGTACCGTTAGACACGCGTTAAGCTCGAAAGAGTTAAAGTGAAATAATCCTCGAATAGGTCGAAAGACGCCTGGATTTACCATCGAATACAATTCTCTATAAGCACATGCATGTTTGAATTCCGCACACTCATAGCCAATAGAGACGTATAACTCATAAGGTGGACATAACCCCAACTCCTCAATTCTCATTGTTTTACAACCTACTAAACATTCTTTCTTTTTACTTCGCTATTTTCAGTTTTAACTTTGATATTTTGGTTACACATTACAATCCCCCCTTATTACGAGACTTTCACTAAAAGTCTAGTAATCGTTGCTTACTTTTTGGACAAGATATTCCCTGAGGGATCAATACCCAACCCTGTTGGGTTCTATATTTGACAAACGACCGCTTTACACTCCCACGAGAGATGTAGATTGAGCGTTATCAAAAATTGGCGCCGTTGCCGGGGAATACGAGTGTCAATTAAGTTTGTGATAATTACTAGAACCTTTGGTCAGAGATTCTCATACTTTTACTTTTAGTTTTTGTTTTTGTTTACTTTTAGTTTGTGATAATGATGGAAGAAGAATAGAATGTATTAATTAAAAATCTCTAGCAAGATAGGGTATTTATAATACCCATATCCTATTCCTACTAAGCTAATGAAATACTTAACCAAATCCTACTAAGCTAATGAAATACTTAACCCAATTGTACTAGGTTAATGTATCATTATCCTAATCCTAATAAGTTACTGCTAGTCCCTAAAGTCTTGAAAAATGTTGTTTTAGCCCGGGACAGATTTTCCATGCGCCACTTTTGGTCCTTCGCGTCCAAGACTCCCTTTTCTCCTTTCGTGAAGCTTTATTTGGTGTCAAGTTATCCATAAAATGCTGAATTATGCATCATTTATACCTGAAAATTTGCTAATCTTGTTCATTAGCTCACATACAGGAAAAAGGACTAAAAGTGCAAGAAATATATAATTTGTTCTCAAAACATGGCTAAAATATGGGCAAAATATAGTGCTATAGGCATGTAAATTCGCCTATCATCAACACCCCACACTTAATGCTTTGTTCGTCATCGAACAAAATATCATGTCTCTCTAAACATCAACTTAGGGTTTCACAGCAACGACACAAAATATTCATCAAGACAAGCACAACATTTATCAACAAAGAGTAATTTTCCGATCATTAGTAGAAATAATTCAACCTCTAACATAGACTCGTGATGGTGGTCAACTCATCTTCAACGGTTAGGGCACAAAGAATCATACACAACTACCCAAAGCTCATCAACCACGTGTGTCTCACAATATATTACCCATAATCACTCACAAGTATAGCATATTTTTCAAACATGGGTATCAAAATATCCTTGCTCTCGCTCTCACAAAGAATTCATATGCTGCAACTGATTACCATAGGCTTGCCCTTAGTGTAATGCTCCACTAAATGTTAGAATTCTAAGCTTAGGATCAAATAGGTCTTTTGATGGTTGTAATGTAGGCTAAGGTACGGGTAGGACTATTTTTTCCAGAAATAGTGACTATGTTCCTAAGCTCTTTAATACATCACATTGTATCATTAACACTTTTTTCTTTCAAACAACCTTTCTTCTTTCTTTTTTTCTACCACCCTTTTTCTCCTCTTTTGTTTTTCAATTTTGAGCATAACTCAGTTTTCAGTTTTCTTTTCCTTTTTCTTTTCAAAACATACCTCTTATGATAGAACTTTTCTTTTTCATAACAAATTCAAGCACCAATACACTCTAAAGCATCATACTCACCCAATTTCATCTTATTTTGTCACATGACTTAAAACTTTAAAGCACTTAGGAATTTGGATCAAATTATGGTCTTGAAAAAAATGGATTAGGCTTACATACGAGGTTTGTCAAAGAAAATAGGCTAAAGGCTCAAAAGGGTTTAACTAGGATGATGTCCATTGGTAGGTAAAAAGAAGGTAAACAAGTATAGGTTGCCAAAGAAATGCCTAAATCATCTCCTAAACTTACACTCTTTATTTTTGCTTTACATACATACCAGGCAAGTTCTAGCATCAGCCACAAACATAGAATATACAATATCCCCCCACACACAAGGCACATGGTCGACTTTATTGGGAGTAGTATAGACTCTTGCCCCAACCAGTGAAGGAATTGAACCACACAAAATCACATAGTGAGTCACAATTAGAGCCTAAACTTCTCAATATTCATAATTATAGCACATACTTTTGTTGTAATCTCATGCTGCCTATTAGAATAATTTCATGCGAAGCTAAAAAAAATTTTACTACTAAAAAAAACTTAACTGAAAAAATGAACTAAAAAACGAAAAAAAAAACTAAAACAAACAAAAAAATATAAACACAAATGCGGATAAAGAAGTAAAGCATGCAAATACCACCACCCCACACTTAGACGGGACACTGCCCTCAGTGGAAAATAAATGCGAAGAACCTGGTCAGTCAGACTCCTCCTCAATGTCGGGGGTCATACCCCCTTCGTCAGAATCATCATAGGAGTAGTCGTCATCTAAATTCTCCTCCACGTTGGAGTTTGGCATGCGTCGATCATCATCAGTTGACATATCATCATCAAGAGGTTCCTCAAAGTATGTCCCTACTCCACACATCTCCCGTGCATGCATATTCATTGGATAATCATGGTCCAGCTGTTGGAGCTCTGCAGAAGTTGGAACACGACCTTCGCTAATCATCGTAAATTATGTCATGCCATAAAGATGGCGAAAGAAACTCTCATCTCGAGCATGTCTCTCTGTCGTAGTAAGGTTGGCGCCATGTATTGTTTCAGCATCTTTGACCTTTGTGAGGTCAACCTTCTTCGGGTTATGTGGGAGTTTATGGTCAGCTGGTTCCTCTTCGATATCCTCATTCCACAAGATTGTAGTAAACAGGTTGCCAAAGGTGAAGTGGGACCGCTTGTATGGTCTAGCTTTCCGCATTGTAGAACAAATGATTGCCCCAATGTTGATAGGGACATTCATCATCAATGCGTAAACCAGGCACACTGTATCTCTTGTTATCTTGGTGTACTGGGTCCCTGGTATGAGGCAAGAGTTGACAATACACAACCATATCCTTGCTTCCCTATTTAAAGGAGCATAGGGGAAGGTGTTGTGTCGTCTGGTGTCTTTATGTCTGCTCCACCTTGCCATGGATCTTCTTCAACAAAGTGTGTGTCGAATTGCTCTATATGGAGATATACTGTACAACTCTTTTAATGGTGCTGGATCGACTGAAGGCAAGCCATGAAAGGAGTTGAAGAAATCCGCATTGAGTTGTAAAACTTGGCCCCAAATCTTGACCTCACTGCCTGTGGTTTTCGGCGACCAGTTGGCATAAAATTCTCTTGTCAAATCAAGATTGCATTCTCCCATGTCTCGGAAGATGAAATCCAGATATAATTCCATGATCTTTGCTAACATGCGCAACTCCTTCTTCGCTAGGCTTTCCTTGTTTATCAAGTCCACATGAACATATTTTCTTTTCTTGTTGTTCCTATACCATTCCTTAGCTTCCTCCTCAATAACCCAGTTTATTCCAAACATGCGGCATGGTAATTACATTGAGGAGGATTCTCCTTGCTCTTTGCGACCTCTTTTCTTGCCTTTTTGAGAAGTGGTAGCCTTATCTTTGCCTTGTCTTGCTTTGGCTGCCATTGTACCTGAGACTAAAACAATGTTCCTATTAGCATCATCTCGATAGATACAATCTAGAAACAAGTAGTAGGGGTACCACCCCACACTTAGTTTGTTGATACAAATTAGTGAAGTGAAAGTGGTCGATTACTTAGACTTCATCGACATACGTTTTAGGTTCTATATTCCAAAAAGAAAATTAGAGATGTAACACTTCTTGCAATCTTTGCAATACTTTCATGTTAGATACATCAAGACTACTACATAGGGATTACATCATGGTATAGTATCTACCAATCATCACAACCTCCTATGTCGGTAGGCAACTATAAGTCTTATTCTGGTGAACGAGTCATTCCAATATGTAAGTATTCAAGTGACAAGATTATGCAATGTTAATGTCTATAGCAGTTCCGCAAGTAGTATGACAATGCATCAAAATCAAATTCAAGTCAGAAATAAGTTAAGATCATCCTAACGTCTATGTTCACTCACTTGGTTGTGTATCAACGATTCAAACACATTAACATCACCAATACTTCTTCAAAATTTAGCGATTCATAATGGACATAGTAACGTAGTACTTACAAGAAATAAATGAAGAACAAAAGAGTACTTACGTGATTGAAGCCTTTGGAGATGTTCTTGTGAAGTGGGAGAGCAAAAAGAAAAGTTTTGGGAAGATTTGGATGCTATGTGCTGCGTCTATGTTAGGTTTTCAATGTGTTTTTGTCTCTAGACTAAGTCTCCTATTTATAGAAAAATATTGGGTCGGGTTTTGACCCATTTAAAATCAGATTTGGAGACAAAAATGACCATAGGCGGCGCCGTTAGCTTTGCCCATGCTTGGCATAGGCGGCGCCTTTTGCAAAGCATTGTCTAGCATAGGTGGCGCCTATGCCATGGCCTTTGGTGAGCATAGGCGATGCCTTTTACTTTGCATTTGAGATTCAGAGACAAAATGCTTTAGCATAGGCGGCTCCTATGCTATGGCATACTTGAGCATGGGCGGCGCCTATGCTATGGCACACTAGATTCCGAGACCTTAGGCCATAGTATAGGCCTTGCCTTGTGCATGGCCTAGTTTTACCTAGGCCTAGCCTTGTTCGATGCCTATATTTTCATGAGCAATGCTCAATCTATAGCCTTTTGCATCTTCATTCCTAACTTACCACCTTTACCATGCAATACATCCAAATCGACATTTGAAATTGATGTCCTCGTTTTATACCTCTTGCACCTACATTTGCTCAAAACCAATGAAAACGATTAGTATGATGGGTTGCCTCCCACCAAGCGCCTTAGTTTTGGTCGTGGCACGACTCTTATTTTTGGATTTTTATTTATCAAGAGCAAAACACGTACTAAAAAATGAAAAACGATAAACAATAAACGATAAGCGATGGGTTACCTCCCATCTAGTGCCTTATTTATTGTCACGGTGATGATAGGCGAATTTACGCGCCTATATCAATGTATTTTGCCCATATTTGTGCCATGTTTTGAGAACAAATAACATATTCTATGCACTTTTAGTCCTTTTTCTTGTAAGTGAGCTAACGAACATGATTAGCAAAGTTTCAGGTATAAATGATGCAGAAATCAGCATTTTATGGCTTACTTGACACCAAAGAAAGCTCACGAAGGAAGAAACGTAAGATTGGATGCCTAAAGGACCAAAAACGCTGCATGGAATTTTTGTCCCGGGCTAAAATAGAATTTCTAAAGACTTTGGGGGCTTGCAGTAACTTATTTGGATTAGGATAATGATACATTAACCTAGTACAATTGGGTTAAGTATTTCATTAGTTTATTTGGATTTGGATAATGATACATTAACCTAGTACAATTGGGTTAAGTATTTCCCTAGTTTAGTAGGATTTGGTTAAATATTTCATTAGCTTAGTAGGATTAGGATATGGGTATTATAAATACCCTATCATGCTAGAGATTTTTATTCATTCACCCATTAATTCACCATTCCACAATTCACCCATTAATTCACCATTCCACAATTCACCCATTAATTCACCATTCCACAATTCACCCATTCATTCACCATTCCCCATTCCATTAATTTCCATCCATCCACCATCCATCCATCCATCAAAACAATTTTTTTTATTAATTCTTATTACTTTCTCTTCATCTATTCTTAATTTCCGCAACAAGAAAATCGTTACTTTTGCAAGAAATCACGCCTAACGCCTACCACAGTTGTGCTACACGAAATTCATCTTTATTGTGGTATATTAACAATGTCAATTGTGATTATCTTCGCATTCATGGGTAACTAAACTTCTCTGTTGGGGTTATGGAAGCCGTATGAGATACTATCTATTGCTGTGAGTTTGTGAGTTCGTGACACGTATGTTGCTTATATCATTATCTCTTCATCTTAATCCAAATTCTTGTGGCTGCAGACGCATAGAATAACGCCAGTATAACATTTAACTTGTTTGAAAGAAAGGTTATTTGTCTGGAAAAGAGATAGTGTCAAGGTAGTAGGACACCCTTTCCTATTAAAAAGCTAGTTCCGTAACTGGACTAACCTCTTGGAGAATTCGTACCGTTAGACACGCTTTAAGCTCGAAAGAATTAAAGTGAAATAATCCTCGAATAGGTCAAAAGACGCCTGGATTTACCATCGAATACAATTCTCTATAAGCATATGCATGTCTGGATTCAACACACTCATAGCCAATAGAGACGTATAACTCAGAATGTGGACATAACCCCAACTCCTCAAATCTCATTGATTCATAACCTACGAAACATTCTTTCCTTTTTACTTTGCTATTTTTAGTTTTATTTTAATATTTTGGTTACACATTACAATCCCCCCTTTTGACGAGACTTGCACTAAAAGTCTAGTAATTTTGCTTACTTGTTGGACAAGCTATTCCCTGTGGGATCGACACCCAACCCAGGTTGGGTTCTATATTTGCTAACGACCGCTTTACACTCACAAGAGCTGTAGATTGAGCGTTATCAAAAATTGGCGCCGTTGCCGGGGAATACGAGTGTCAATCAAGTTCGTGATAATTACTAGACCCTTTGGTCAAAGATTCTCGTACTTTTACTTTTAGTTGTTTTTTTTTTAGGTTTATTCGGTGCATCAATGGAGGCACAACTTGAAATTGAAAGGATGGCTGCTCAAGTGCATCAATAGAATATTGATAACCGTAGGCGAGCAACAAATCCTGACGATGAGGATCTGGGCGATGAAGAGCTACTAAACCCACGGCAATTTTGTGAGATAGCGACACCCATGCAGAGGAAAGATCGTGAAACGCGATTGAGACCTGATCGCTGAGCTGTGCAGATTCCTTTTGATGACGATGATGAGGATTTGGATGAAGCTGGTGCCACAGGAGCCATTATTCTGCTACCTTTAGCACCTGGAGCAAAGTTCAATATCACTAGCACCATGATTCAGCTTTTGCAACTCAAGGGATTATTTGGTGGACTAGCAGGCGATGATTCGAATATGCATCTGATCAACTTTATTTCCACATGTAAGTCATTCGACAATCCGGGAATTGGACAGAATGCAATTCGATTACGTCTATTTCCATTGCATCTGTCTGGGGAGGCAACTCTAGGGTTGAATGGGCTGAGTCCTAATTCTATTACTAATTGGAGGCAATTGAAAGACGCTTTCCTAGAAAGATTCTTTCCGCCATCCAAAAGAGCACAGTTGAGAGATGAGATCATAAATTTTCGACACCTTCCAACTGAAGCTCTCCATGAAACATGGGAGAGGTTCAAGACGAAGCTAATGCGGTGCCCAAACCATCATATGACCAAGGTCCACTTGATGGAGATATTATACAGAGCTTTGAATTCGGTGACTAAGCCAGTGGTGGATAATGCGGCTGAAGGATCATTTATGGACCTCACCTTTGTTCAGGCAAGCAATATGCTAGACCGGATGACAAAACAAAGTAGAGCTTGGCATACCAGGGATTCTGAGGTAGCAAGCCCCACTTTATCTATTGGCATGACTGCAGAACAAAGGAGACGAGAAGAGGAACGCGATCTAAATATGGCGCATATAAAAACACAAATGGATCTTCTTACAAAGCATCTATTATCAGGGAAGACCGAAAAAGTCAAAGATGTTGCGTCAAAAGGAAGAGAAGAATCTGACTCTGAAGAAGAAGCCAACTACTTGAATAATCAGGGGGGTTTCCGAGGCAATGCCCAAGGAAACCAATGTCAGAACTATTATGATGAATCTGGACACAAGGACTGTGATCAAGGTGGTTGGAAGAATAATTCAGACAGGAGTGGTTTGTATATTCCTCCTAGAAATCATGAGGCTGAGGCGTCTGGTTCTGAAAAGATGTCTATGGAAGATATGATGGCCAAGCTGCTGAAAGGAGTGGAGGCAACCAATATGGGCGTAACTGAGGTGAAAAACGATTTGTCTTCAATGAATCGGTTGGTTGACTCACATTTCGTTGCAATAAGACAACTAGAGCAGCAATTCAGTCAACTTTCAGCAGCACTCAACCAAAGAAAGGCCGACACTTTACCTAGCGATACTGTGCAAAACCCAAGGAATGATGGGTCACGCATGGCCATCACTACCAGAAGTGGTAAGGTGCTGGAAACTTCAGCAATAGGCAAGCAAGTGATTGACGAAGTTGCGGACATGGATGACAATGCAAAAGGAGAAGATGCCGCAACTACTCCTGACGTCAAGGACGCCACATCCAGCACTGTGCAGCCTGAAAAATTAGGAAAATGGAAGAAAGAGGAGAAGAAAACCGTGGAGAGAACACTTCCATACCCACCACCACCTTTTCCCCAAAGATTAAAGAAGGTGGCGGATGACACAAGGTTCAGCAAATTCATGAATATGTTAAAGCGGCTGACCATTAATGTTCCATTGGTGGAGGCACTTGAACAAATGCCTGGGTATGTGAAATTTATGATGGATCTCTTGACAAAGAAGCGGGCAGCAAGTTATGACTTGGCGAATAATGTTCATCATTGTAGTGCAATCGCTACAAGATCGCTAGTTCAAAAGAAGGCAGATCTTGGAGCTTTCACTATTCCTTGTACAATTGGATCGTTGGATTTTGCTAAGGCATTGTGCGATTTGGGAGCTAGCATCAATTTGATGCCACTATCTATCTATAGAAAGTTGGGGTTGGGAGACCCTACACCAACCAATGTGAGGCTCGTGATGGCTGATAGGTCGGTAAAACGACCTGTGGGTATCTTGAATGATGTGTTGGTGAAGGTTTCGTCATTCATCTTTCTTGCCGACTTCGTTATTCTGGATTGTAAGGAGGATTCTGAAGTTCCCATAATCTTGGGACGTCCTTTCCTTGCAACCGGAAGTGTGCTTATTGACATAAAAGATAATGAGCTTTTATATCGAATTAATGACGAAGTAGTACGGTTTGATATATGCAAAGCCATGAAGCAGCCCAACGATTTGAATGAGTTATTTGTAGCTGATGTTCATCAAGAGGATATGAAAGCATTATCTATAGAGAAACAGCCTATTGTTGAGCCATTGACTGCTGCGCCACTGAATGTTGAGCATAAGGATAATGAAGATTATGAAGAACTTATGGGTGCTCTAACAGAAATAGAGTCTTATACTCCTAAGCAACCGGATTGTGATCTCAAGAATCAACCAACAACGAAGACTCCCATTGACGAGCCACCAATGCTAGAATCACAAAAGCTCCCCGACTATCTAAGGTATGTTTTCTTGGAAAGTAGAAATATACTTCCGGAGAGAGCAGATGATTTAAGTGAACAGCACGTAGAAGCTCTCATCTCTGCTCTGAAGAGATACAAGAGAGATATGGGTTAGACTATTGATGATATAATTGGTGACTCTCCGGAGAAACATATGAGCCATCTCGAAGAAGATCGCATGCCCACAGGTAAGCCTCATTGCCGTCTAAATCCTTTTAGAAAACGATCCAGCATTTACCTCGACGAAGTCTGAGTACTCGAGGTAACCATGTCGTGCCACGACAATAAATAAGGCGCTAGATGGGAGGCAACCTATTGTTTATTGTTTTTCATTTATCGTTTATCGTTTTCTTTCATTCTAGTACTTGTCTTGTTTTTAATTAATGAAAATCCAAAAATAAGAGTCGTGCCACGACCAAAACTAAGGCGCTTGGTGGGAGGCAACCCATCGTACTAATCATTTTTATTGTTTTGAGCAAATATAGGTGCAAGAGGTATTCAACGAGGAGATTGGTTTCAAATGACGATTTGGATGTATTGAATGGTAAAGGTGGTAAGTTAGGTATAAGGATGCATAAGGGTATGGATTGAGCATTACTCATGCTTAAATAGGCATCGAGGAAGGCTAGGACTAGGTAAAACTAGGCCACGAACAATGCAAAACCTATCCTATAGCCTAAGTTCTCGGAATCTAGTGTGCTATACACTATGCGCCGCCCATTCCTAAGTGTGATTTTGACTATGCGCCGCCTATGCTATAGCATTAGGTCTCAGGATATCATATGCCATAGACTATGCGGCGCATATGTCTCTAAATGCCATAGACAATGTGCCGCATAGTGTATAGCATTCTTAAATAAATGCATGGCATAGTGTATGGCATTCTTAAATAAATGCATGGCATATGCTATGGCATTCTGCTCAACTAGGCAAAGCATTAGGCACCGCCTATGGTCACTTTTGGTCTCCAAATCCGATTTTAATGGGTCAAAACTCAACCCAACCTTTTCTTACAAATATGAGACTTAATCTTGAACCAAAAACACATTGGAAACCTAGCTCATGCACCACCTATAGTCTCCAAATCCTATCAAAAAGTTTCCTTTTGCTCTTTTTTTTCACAAGAACATCATCCAAAGGCTTCAACCAAGTAAGTACTACTTTGTTCTTCATTTATACTTTGTAAGTACTACATTACTACACCTATTATGAATTGCTAAATCTTGAAGAAGCATTAGTGATAGTCATGTGTTTGTATTGTTGATACACAACCAAGTGAGTGAACATATACGTTAGGATGATCTTCACTTACTTCCGATTTGAATTTGATTTTGATGCATTGTTATACTACTTGCAAAATTGCTATAGTCATGAACATTGCATAATCTTGTCACTTGAATACTTGCATGTGAGAATATCCCGTTCATCGGAATAAGACTTATAGTTGCCTACCGACATAGGAGATTGTGATTATTGATAGAAACTATACCATGATGTAATCCCTATGTCGTAGTCTTGATATATCTAACATGAAAGTATTGCAAAGATTGCAAGAAGTGTTACATCTCTGATTTTCTTGTTGGAATATATCTCCTAAAACGTATGTCGATGAAGTCTAAGTAATCAACCACTTTCACTTTACTAATTCGTATCAACAAACTAAGTGTGGGGTGGTACCCCTACTGCTTGTGTATAGATTGTATCCATTGGGATTGTGCTACCATTAACACTATTTCAAGTCTCAGGTACAATGGCACCCAAAGCAAGACAAGGCAAAGAAAAGGATACCACTTCCCAAAAGAGCAAGAAAAGAGGCCGCAAGGAGCAAGGAGAACCCTCCTCGCTGCAAATACCTCGACTCACGCTTGGAATTAAGTGGGATACTTATGAGGAACTTCTGAGGATGACAACTCTGATGATGATTCCAATGCAAGGGGTATGACCCCAGACATAGAGGATGAGTCTGACTAACCAGGTTCTTCTTATTTATTTTCCACTGAGGACAGTGTACCGACTAAGTGTGGGGTGGTGGTATTGCATGCTATACTTCTCTAATCGCATCTAGGTTTGTTTGATTTTTTTTTTTTTATCGTTTTTAGTAGTTAAGGTTTTTTATCAGAATTTGTTTACTTAGCTTCGCATGAAATAATTCTAATAGGCAGCATGAGATTATAACAAGAGTATGTGCTACAATTATGACTATTGAGACGTTTAGGCTCCGGTTGTGACTCATTATGTGATATTGTGTGGTTCAATTCCTTCACTTGTTGGGTCGAGATTCTATATTACTCCCAATAAAGTCGACCATGTGCCTTGTGTGTGTGAGATAATAGTATATTCTATGTTTGTGGCTGATGCTAGAACTTGCCCGATATGTATGCAAAGAAAAAATAAGGTGTGTGAGTTTAGGAGATGATTTAGGAATTTCTTTGGCAACCTATACATGTTTACCTTTGTCTTACCTACCCATGGACATCATCCTAGTTAAACCCTTTTGAGCCTTTAGCCTGTTTCTTTGACAACCGCAAATGTAAGCCTAATCCACATTTTTTCAAGACCATAATTTGATCCAAATTCCTAAGTGCTTTAAAGTAAAAAAGTCATGTGACAACATAAGAGGAAATTTGGTGAGTATGATGCTATAAATTGTAATGGTGCTTGAATGTGTTATGAAAAAGAAAGTACTAGCATAAGAGGTATGTTGTGAAAAGAAAAAGGAAAAGAAAACTGAAAAGTGAGTTGTGCTTAAAATTGAAAAACAAAAGAGGAGAACAAGGGTGGAAGAATAAAAGAAAGAAAGGTTGAAAGAAAAAAGTGTCAATGATACAATGTGATGTATTAAAGCGCTTAGGAACTTAGTCACTATTTCTGGCCAAAATAGCTAATCCTACCCGTCCCTTAGCCTACATTACAACCATCAAAAGACCTACTTGATCCTAAGCTTAGCATTCTGATATTTAGTAGAGTATTACATTAAGGACAAGCCTATGGTAATTAGTAGCTACATATGAATTCTTTGTGAGAGTGAGAGCAAGGACATTTTGATACCCATGTTTGAAAAATATGCTATATTTGTGAGTGATTATGGGTACTATATTGTGAGACACACATGGTTGATGAGTTTTGGATAGTCGTATATGATTCGAGTTGATCACCATCACGAGTCTATGCTAGAGGTTAAACTGTTTCTACTTATAATCGAAAAACTACTCTTTGTTGATAATTGTTGTGCTTGTCTTGAAGAATGTTTTGTGTTGTTGCTGTAAAACTCTAAGTTGATGTGTAGAAGGACATGATATTTTGTTCGAGGACGAACAAAGCTTCATGTGTGGGGTGTTGATGATAGGTGAATTTACGCGCCTATATCAATATATTTTGCCCATATTTGTGCCATGTTTTGAGAACAAATTACATATTTTATGCACTTTTAGTCCTTTTTCTTGTAAGTGAGCTAACGAACATGATTAGAAAAGTTTCAGGTATAAATGATGCAGAAATCAGCATTTTATAGCTTACTTGACGCCAAAGAAAGCTCACAAAGGAAGAAACGTAAGATTGGACTCCTAAAGGACCAAAAACGCTGCATGGAATTTTTGTCCCGGGCTAAAACAACATTTCTGAAGACTTTAGGGACTTGCAGTAACTTATTTGGATTAGGATAATGATACATTAACCTAGTACAATTGGGTTAAGTATTTCATTAGTTTATTTGGATTTGGATAATGATACATTAACCTAGTACAATTGGGTTAAGTATATCCCTAGTTTAGTAGGATTTGGTTAAATATTTCATTAGCTTAGTAGGATTATGATATGGGTATTATAAATACCCTATCATGCTAGAGATTTTTATTCATTCACCCATTAATTCACCATTCCACAATTCACCCATTAATTCACCATTCCACAATTCACCCATTAATTCACCATTCCACAATTCACCCATTCATTCACCATTCCCCCATTCCATTAATTTCCATCAATCCACCATCCATCCATCCATCAAAACAATTCTTTTTATTAATTCTTATTACTTTCTCTTCATCTATTCTTAATTTCCGCAACAAGAGAATCATTAGTTTTGCAAGAAATCACGCCTAACGCCTACCACAGTTGTGCTACACGAAATTCATCTTTATTATGGTATATTAACAATGTCAATTGTGATTATCTTCACATTCATGGGTAACTAAACTTCTCTGTTGGGGTTATGGAAGCCGTATGAGATACTATCTATTGCAGTGAGTTTGTGAGTTCGTGACACGTATGTTGCTTATATCATTATTCTCTTCATCTTAATGCAAATTCTTGTGGCTGCAGACGCATAGAATAACGCCAGTATAAAATTTAACTTGTTTGAAAGAAAGGTTATTTGTCTGGAAAAGAGATAGTGTCAAGGTAGTAGGACACTCTTTCCTATTAAAAAGCTAGTGCCGTAACTGGACTAACCTCTTGGAGAATTCGTACCGTTAGACACGCTTTAAGCTCGAAAGAGTTAAAGTGAAATAATCCTCGAATAGGTCGAAAGACGCCTGGATTTACCATCGAATACAATTCTCTATGAGCACATGCATGTCTGGATTCAACACACTCATAGCCAATAGAGACGTATAACTCAGAAGGTGGACATAACCCCAACTCCTCAAATCTCATTGATTCACAACCTACGAAACATTCTTTTCTTTTTACTTTGCTATTTTTAGTTTTATTTTAATATTTTGGTTACACATTACAATCCCCCCTTTTGACGAGACTTGCACTAAAAGTCTAGTAATTTTGCTTACTTGTTGGCCAAGCTATTCCCTGTGGGATCGACACCCAACTCAGGTTGGGTTCTATATTTGCTAACAACCGCTTTACACTCACAAGAGCTGTAGATTGAGCGTTATCACGCGGCACGACATAGTTACCTCGAGTACTTATACTTCATCGAGATAAGTGATGGCCATATAATTTGTCGAGTCAAGAGGACCGATATAGGGTTTAACACAATGGCCATTCACTTTGAAGACAACACCATTATTGTCTTCCAACTCAACTACTCCAGACGAGTAGACTTGGATAACTTTGTGTGGACCAGACCACTTGGACTTTAACTTACCTAGGAATAGGTTCAATCTGGAGTTGAAGAGAAGTACCATATCATCCTTTTGAATGTTTCGTCGAACAATCCGCTGATCATGATACTTTTTCATCCGTTCCTTGTATAGGTCTGCTCTTTCATATGCATGGAGATGGAATTCATCCAATTCGTTCAGCTGCTCTAATCTCAGATTCATCGCATTATCACAATTCAAATTGAGTCGCTTCAATGGCCACAATGCCTTATGCTCGAGCTAAATGGGTGAATGACAAGCCTACCCATAAACTAGTTGATAAGGGGACATGCCAATGGGCATTTTGAATGCAGTCATGTACGCCCATAGTGCATCGTCCAGCTTCCGAGACCAATCCTTCCTATTAGCATTTACCGTCTTCGCAAGGATTTGCTTTATCTCATGATTGGAAACCTCTACCTGTCCACTAGTTTGTGGGTGATAAGGCATGGCTACCTTATGTTGCTTGACACCATATTTTGCCAACATGGATTTAAATAGCTTGTTGCAAAAGTGAGATCCTCCATCGCTTATGATAGTACGTGGTACTCCAAAGCGAGAGAAGATATTCTTCTTTAAGAATGCTACAACACGCTTTCCCTCATTATCGGCAACCGCTACAGCTTCAACCCATTTCGAGACATAATCTACAGTAACTAGGATATACTTTATTCCAAACAAATTCACGAATGGACCCATGAAATCAATACCCCATACATCAAAAAGCTCTACCTCAAGAATTTTCGACATAGGCATCTCATGGTGTTTCGAAATAGCACCTTGTCGCTAGCATTGGTAGCATCTCTTAACAAAGTCATAGGCATCTCTAAATATCGAAGGCCAATAATATCCACTTTGCAACACCTTTCTTGCTGTCCGATTACCTGCGTGATGTCCTCCAACTTGGGAAGTATGACATGCTTCCAAAATATTAGGAACCTCTACATGGGATGTACATCATCGAATAATACCATCTGCGCATCGTCGAAACAAATATGGCTCATCCCAAAAGTAGTGTTGTACATCATGGATAAACTTCCTCTTTTGATGGTAAGATAAGTTTGCAGGTATCACATTACCCACCACAAAATTTGCAAAGTTTGTATACCATGGTAATTTTTCCATTATCTTCTCTAAGATCTCTTCGCCAGGGAATACATCATCAATCTCAATTTTAGGCTGCGCCATATGCTCGTTCTCGAGTCTAGATAGATGATCAGCCACTTGTTTCTCGCAACCTCTTCTATCTTTGACTTCAAAATCAAATTCTTGTAGCAGCAATACCCATCAAATTAGTCTTACTTTTGCATCCTTCTTTGTCATTAGATACCTAAGAGCTGCATGGTCTGTATGAACGATCACTTTAGTACCTAACAAATAAGCTCGAATATTCTCAAACGCATACACAACCGCTAGGAGATCTTATTTTGTAACAGTGTAGTTCTTTTGGGCTTCATTTAGGACTTTACTTGCATAATAGATAGGATGAAATAGCTTTCCCTTTATCTGGCCAAGTATAGCACCAACGGCTACACCATTAGCATTACACATGACTTCGAACGGGAGAGACCAATCTGGTTCTACCATGATAGGGGCTTCAACGAGTTTTCCTTTGAGGAATTCAAATGCCTTCAAACAATCTTCATTGAAGTCAAACTTTTCCTCTTTCTCCAATAGTTTGCACAATGGACTAGCAATTTTGGAGAAGTCTTTGATGAACTGTCGATAGAAACCTGCATGACCGAGGAAACTACGAACTCCCTTCACCAAAATTGGAGGTGGTAGCTTCTCGATGACTTCAATTTTCGTACGATCAACCTCAATTCCTCTTTCGAAGATTTTGTCCCCAAGAACGATTCCTTCTTTGACCATAAAGTGTCACTTCTCCCAATTCAACACTAGGTTGGATTCTACACATCTTTCCAATGCCATGCGTAGGTTTTCCAAGCACACTTCAAAAGACTCACCAACAACTGAAAAATCATACATAAATACCTCCAAAGTGTATTCAACTATATTAGAAAAAATGGACATCATACAACATTGAAAGGTGGCAGGTGTGTTACATAGCCCGAATAGCATAAGTTTAAAGGCAAACGTACCATATGGGCATGTAAACGTTGTCTTCTCTTGGTTTTCGGGGGCAATGCAAATCTGATTATAGCCTGAATAACCGTCTAAGTAACAAAACCATCCTTTCCCCACTAATCGATCTAGCATTTGGTCCATAAATGGCATTGGAAACTGATCTTTGAGCGTCCAAGAATTTAGCTTTCGGTAGTCCATACATACTCTCCATCCCGTGACTGGTCTGAGTGGAATAAGTTCATTCTTTGTATTCGCGACCACTATCATGCCTCCTTTCTTGGAAACACATTGTACCGGGCTTACCCATGTACTATCAGAGATTGGATATACAACCCCCGCATCTAACCACTTGAAAATTTCTTTATTTATCACTTCTTGCATAGATGGGTTTAGACGTCTTTGATGATCAATGGTGGGTGTGCAATTCTCTTCAAGCTGAATATTATGTGTACAAATCCCAGGTGGAATACCAATAATATCCGAAATGGTCCATCCAATGGCTCTAATATACTTTTGTAGAATAGCAATGAGAGCTGCAACTTGTTGCTCACCCAAATCTGCTGCCATGATGACTGGAAGTGTGTTTCCGCTTCCTAAGAATACATACATTAAATGACTTGGCAGCTCCTTCAATTCTAACGTGGGTGGCTTTTCAATAGATGGCTTAGCTGGTGGTGTGGGTCGATTATTGAGATCGAGGTCCAGATTTTTGGGAGCCATATGGCGATATGTCACTAATCCTGATAGAGCACAAATAGCTTCTTCGTAATTTTCAGCATCCTTATTCTCTCCATTCATGAGCACCACCGCTAATGGGTCATCAATAATTTTCTCTTCTTCAAGTAATTCTTTCTCACCATCAAAGTAAACATCAGCCACCAAAAATAAACTAAGATCTTTGGGTTGCTTCATTGATTTGCACACATCAAAGCGAACTACTTCGTCATTTATTTGGAATGAAAGCTCATTAGCTCTCAAATCAATTAGCACACTTCCTGTAGCAAGGAAAGGGCACCCCAAGATTATGGGAACTTCTGAGTCTACCTCACAATCCAAAATAACAAAGACTGCCGAAAAGATGAATGAAGAAACCTTTACCAATACATCACATAGAATACCAACAGGTCGATTTACCGACCTATCCGCCATTACAAGCCTCATATTGGTTGGAGTAGGATCACCCAACCCCAACTATTTATAGATAGATAATGACATCAAATTGATGCTGGCTCCTAAATCGCATAATGCCTTGGTAAAATTCAAAGATCCAATGGTACAAGGAATAGTGAAAGCATCGGGGTCAGCCTTCTTCTGAACTATTGATCGGGTAGCGATTGCGCTGCAGTGATGAACATCATATTCCAACTCATAACTTTCTGCCCTCTTCTTCTTCAAAATATCTTTCATAAATTTTGCATACCCAGGCATTTGTTGAAGTGCCTCCACCAATGGAACATTAATGGTCAGCTGCTTTAACATAGTCATGAATTTGCTGAACTTTGTGTCATCCAACACCTTCTTCAACCTTTGAAGAAAAAAGGTGGTGGTGGGTATGGAATTGTTCTCTCCACGGCTTTCTTCTCCTCTTGATTCCGTTTTTCAGCTTTCCAGGTTGCAAGTCATGAGGGGTGACGTTATGGACGTCAGGATCAGCTGCTGCGGCACCTTCCCCTTTCTCCTTATCATCGATTTCCACTACTTCGTCAACCACTTGCTTACCTTTTGCTAAGTTTCCAGCATCTTACGACTTCGGGTAGTGATGGACATGCATGACCCATCATTCCTTGTGTTTTGCACAGTGTCGCTAGGTAAAGTACCAACCTTTCTTTGATTGAGTGCTGCTGAAAGTTGGCTCAATTGCTGCTCTATTTGCTTGATTAAAGTGGAATAGGAATCAACTAATTGTTTCATAGAGGACAAATCATTAATTACCTCCGTTACTCCCGCGCTCGTTGCTTCCACTCCTTTCAATAGTTTAGCCATCATGTCTTTCATACTTTCAGAACTAGATGTGGTGGTGTCACGTCTTCCAGGGGGAACGTATAAACCACTCTTTTCATTCTTGTTCTTCCAACTACCTTGATCCTTGTTTCCAGATTTATCATAATAGTTCCGACCTTGGTTTCCTTGGGTATTCCTGAGGAAACCCCTCTGATTGTTCAAGTTGTTGGCCTCTTCTTCCTAATCAGATTCGTCTCTTCCTTTTGATGCAATAGATTTGATTTTTTCAGTCTTCCCTGATAATAAATGCTTTGTAAGAAGATCCACTTGTGTTTTCATATGCGTCATATCTTAATCATGTTCTTCTTCTCTTTTTCTTTGGTCTGCAGTTATGCCAATAGATAAAGTGGGGCTTGCTACCTCAGAATCCCTGGTATGCCAAGCTCTACTTTGTTTCGTCATACGATCTAGCATATTGCTTGTTTGACCAAAGGTGAGGTCCATAAAAGATCCTCCAGCTGCATTATCCACCGCTGGTTTAGTTATTGAATTCAAGGCTCTATATAATATCTCCATTAGGTGAACATTAGTCATGTGATAGTTTGGGCATCTCGCTAGCTTTGTCTTGAACCTCTCCCATGTTTCATGAAGAGCTTCAGTTGGAAGATGTCGGAAGTTACTGATTTCATCTCTCAATTGTGCTATTTTGGATGGCGGAAAAAATCTTTCTAGGAAAACGTCTCTCAATTGCCTCCAATTTGTAATTGAATCAGGAGTTAGCCCATTCAACCATAGAGTTTCCTCCCCAGACAGAGACAATGAAAATAAGCATAATCGAATTGCATTCTGACCAACACCAGGATTGTCAAACGACTTGCATGTAGAAATAAAGTTGATGAGATGCATATTCGGATCATCACCTGCTAGTCCACCAAATAATCCCTTGAGTTTCAATAACTGAATCATGGTGCTTGTGATGTTGAACTTGGCTCCGGGCGCTAATGGTGAAGGAATAATGGCTCCTGTGCCTCCGCCTCCATCAAGCTCATCATCATCATCGTCGAAGGTTGGTTGCATGGGTTGGCGATCATACCTAAATTGAGCTTGATGACCTCTTCTATTGGCAGGTATTGTGATTTCAGCATCACGCCAATGCTTTAGTAACTCTTCATCACCTAAATCCTCATCGTCGGGATTTGTTGCTCACCCAGGATTATTAATATTTTGTTGGTGAACTTGGGCGGCGGCAAGAGCAGCCAATCTCGCCTGTTCTTGTTGAGCAGCCATCCTTTCAATTTTGTGTTGTGCCTCCATTCTGCCAATGCGTTGTGGTTCAGGATTGATAGGTAATAACGGTTGACTAGAACTTCGAGTATGGGGCATGCACTGAATAAAAACCTGCAGAAAACAAAAATAAAAACTAAAAGTAAAAGTATGAGAATCTTTGACCAAAGGGTCTAGTAATTATCACGAACTTAATTGACACTCGTATACCCCGGCAACGACGCCAATTTTTGATAACGCTAAATCTACAACTCTCGTAGGAGTGTAAAGCGGTTGTTAGTCAAATATAGAACCCAACTGGGTTGGGTATCGATCCCTCAGGGAATAGCTTGGTCAACAACTAGGCAACGATTACTAGACTTTTAGTGCAAGTCTCGTAAAAAGGGGGGATTGTAATGTGTAACTAAAATATTAAAGTAAAAACTGAAAATAGCAAAGTAAAAAGAAAGAATATTTAGTAAGTTGTAAAAAAATGAGAATTGAGGAGTTGGGGTTATGTCCACCTTCTGAGTTATACGTCTCTATTGGCTATGAGTGTGTTGAATTCAGACATGCATATGCTTATAGAGAATTGTATTCGATGGTAAATCTAGGCGTCTTTCAACCTATTCGAGGATTATTTCACTTTAACTCTTTCGAGCTTAAAGCGTGTCTAACGGTACAAATTCTCCAAGAGGTTAATCCAGTTACGACACTAACTTTTTAATAGGGGATGGGACTCTACTACCTTGACATTATCTCTTTTCCAGACAGATAACCTTTCTTTCGAAAAAGTTAAATGTTATACTGGCGTATTCTTGCATTTGCAACGACAAAGAATTTAGATTAAGATGAAGAGAATAATGATATAAGCAGCATACGTGTCATGAACTCACAAACTCACAGCAATAGATAGAATCTCATACAGCTTCCATAACCACAACAGAGAATTTTAGTTACCCATGAGTGCCAAGGAAATCACAATTGACATTGTTGTTATACCACAATAAAGATTTCACGTCTGTAATGGTGTGGTAGGCGTTAGGCATGAATTCCTAGCAAGGTAACCTTTCTCTTGTTGCGGAAATTAAGAATTGATGAATAGGAGAAGAATAAAAAGTAGAATTAATGGAAGAATAATTGTTTAGAACTAGAATGAGAATTGTTAACTAGAGTAGTAGAAGATGAATGATGGAAGAAGAATAGAGTGAATTAATTAAAAATCTCTAGTAAGATAGGGTATTTATAATACCCATATCCTATTCCTACTAAACTACTGAAAATACTTAACCAAATCCTACTAAGATAATGAAATACTTAACCCAATTGTACTAGGTTAATGTATCATTATCCTAATCCTAACAAGTTACTGCTAGTCCCCAAAGTCTTCAAAAATGTTGTTTTAGCCCGGGATAGATTTTTCATGCGCCACTTTTGTTCCTTGGCATCCAAGACACCTTTTTGTCCTTTCGTGAATCTTTCTTTGGTGTCAAGTTATCTACAAAATGCTGAATTCTGCATCATTTATACCTGAAACTTTGCTAATCATGTTCGTTAGCTCACTTACAGGAAAAAGGACTAAAAGTGCATGAAATATATAATTTGTTCTCAAAACATGGCTAAAATATGGGCAAAATATAGTGCTATAGGCATGTAAATTCGCCTATCATCACTTATCACTCATAAACTAGTGGACAGGTAGAGGTTTTCAACCGCAAGATCAAGCAAATCCTTACAAAGACGGTAAATGCTAATAGGAAAGATTGGTCTCAGAAGCTGGATGATGCACTATGGGCGTATAGGACTACATTCAAAACGCCAATTGGCATATCCCCGTATTGATGATAGGCGAATTTACACGCCTATATCACTGTATTTTGCCTATATTTGTGCCATGCTTTTATATATTTCATGCATTTTTAGTCCTTTTTCCTGTAAGTGAGCTAACGAACATGATTAGCAAAGTTTTAGGTATAAATGATGCAGAATTCAGCATTTTGTGGATAACGTGACGCCAAAAAAATCTTCACGGAGGGAGAAAAGGAAGCTTGGACGCCTAAGGACTAAAAGTGATGCAAGGAAATTCTATCCCGGGCTAAAACAACATTTCTGAAGACTTTGGGGACTAGCAGTAACTTAGTTGGATTTGGATAATGATACATTAACCTAGTACAATTGGGTTAAGTATTTCATTAGTTTATTTGGATTAGGATAATGTTACATTAACCTAGTACAATTGCGTTAGATATTTCATTAGCTTAGTAGGATTAGGATATGGGTATTATAAATACCCTATCATGCTAGAGATTTTTTTATCAATCATTCACCATTCACTATTACTTTTAATTCTTCAATTCCGAACCCTTCCATTAATTCTATTTTTCTTCTTCTATTCATCAATTCTTAAATTCCACAACAAGAGAATCATTACTTTGCTAAGGAATTCACGCCTAAACGCCTACCACTCTTATGCTACACGAAATTCATCATTATTGTGGTATAATAACAATGCCAATCGTGATCTCCTTCGCATTTATGGGTAACTAAACTTCTTTGTTGGGGTTATGAAAGCCGTATGAGATACTATCTATTACTGTGAGTTTGTGAGTTCGTCACACGTGAGCTGCTTATATCATTATTCTCTTCATCTTAATCTAAATTCTTTGTGGTTGCAAACACAAGAATACGCCAGTATAACATTTAACTTGTTCGAAAGAAAGGTTATTTGTCTGGAAAAGAGATAGTGTCAAGGTAGTAGGGTCCTATCCCCTATTAAAAAGTTAGTGTCGTAACTGGATTAACCTCTTGGAGAATTCGTACCGTTAGACACACTTTAAGCTCGAAAGAGTTAAAGTGAAATAATCCTCGAATAGGTCGAAAGACGCCTGGATTTACCATCGAATACAATTCTCTATAAGCATATGCATGTCCGAATTCTACACACTCATAGCCAATAGAGACGTATAACTCAGAAGGTGGACATAACCCCAACTCCTCAATTCTCATCGTTTACAACTTACAAAACATTCTTACTTTTACTTTGCTATTTTTAGTTTTTGCTTTCATAATTCGGTTAGACATTACAATCCCCCCTTTTTTACGAGACTTGCACTAAAAGTCTAGTAATCGTTGCTTACTTGTTGGCCAAGCTATTCCCTGAGGGATCGATACCCAACCCAGGTTGGGTTCTATATTTGCTAACTACCGCTTTACACTCCTACGAGAGCTGTAGATTGAGCGTTATCAAAAATTAGCGCCGTTGCCGGGGAATACGAGTGTCAATCAAGTTCGTGATAATTACTAGACTCTTTGGTCAAAGATTCTCATACTTTTACTTTTAGTTTTTGTTTTTGTTTATTGTAGGTTTTTATTCAGTGCATGCCCCATACTAGAAGTTCTGGTCAACCGTTATTACCTATCAATCCTGAACCACAATGCATTGGCAGAATAGAAGCACAAGCAGAAATCGAAAGGATGGCTGCTCAACAGGAACAGGCGAGATTAGCTGCTCTTGCCGCCACTCAAGTTCAACAACAAAACATTGATAACCCTGGGCGAGCAACAAATCCTGACGATGAGGATTTAGGTGATGACGATTTACTAAACCCTAGGCGTGATGCTAAAATCATAACACCTGCTAACCGAAGAGGTCGACAAGCTCGGTTTAGGTATGATTGCCAACCCATGCAACCAGCTTTCGACGATGATGATGATGATCTTGATGGTGCCGTAACCACGGGAGCCATTATTCCTCCATCATTAGCGCCCGGAGCCAAGTTCAACATCACAAGCACCATGATTCAGTTATTGCAACTCAAGGGATTATTTTGTGGACTAGCAGGCGATGATCAGAATATGCATCTCATCAACTTTATTTCTACATGCAAGTCCTTTGACAATCCTGGTGTTGGTCAGAATGCAATTCGATTACGGTTATTTCCATTGTCTATGTCTTTGGAGGCAACTCTATGGTTGAATGGGCTGACTCCTGATTCTATTACAAATTGGAGGCAATTGAGAGACGCTTTCCTAGAAAGATTCTTTTCGCCATCCAAAAGAGTACAATTGAGAGATGAAATCAGCAACTTCCGTCAGCTTCCCACTGAAGCCCTTCATGAAACATGAGAGAGGTTCAAGACAAAGATATCGAGATGCCCAAACCATCATATGACTAATGTTCACCTAATGGAGATATTATACAGAGCCTTGAATTCAATAACTAAACCAGTGGTGGATAATGCAGCTGGAGGATCTTTTATGGACCTCACCTTTGGTCAAGCAAGCAATATGCTAGATCGTATGACGAAACAAAGTAGAGCTTGGCATACCAGGGATTCTGAGGTAGCAAGCCCCACTTTATCTATAGTCATAACTTTAGTCCAAAGAAGAAGAGAAGAAGAACGTGATCAAGATATGGCGCATATGAAAACACAAATGGATCTTCTTACAAAGCATTTATTATTAGGGAAGACCAAAAAATCAAAGCAATTGCGTCAATAGGAAGAGACGAATCTGATTCGGAAGACAAGTCCAACTACTTAAACAATCAGGGGGGTTTCCGTGGGAATACCCAAGGAAACCAAGGTCGGAACTATTATGATAAATCTGGAAACAAGGACAAAGGTAGTTGGAAGAACAAGAATGAAAAGAGTGGTTTGTACGTTCCCCCTGGAAGACGTGACACCACCACATCTAATTCTTGAAATATGGAAGACATGATGGCTAAATTATTGAAAGAAGTGGAAGCAACGAGCGTTGGAGGAACGTAGGTAATTAATGATTTGTCCTCTATGAATCAATTAGTTGATTCACATTACACTTCAATCAAGCAAATAGAGCAGCAATTGAGCAAACTTTCAGCAGCACTCAATCAAAGAAAGGCCGGCACTTTACCTAGCGATACTGTGCAAAACCCAAGGAATGATGGGTCATGCATGGCCATCACTACCAGAAGTGGTAAGGTGCTGGAAACTTCAGCAAAAGGAAAGCAACTGGTTGATGAAGTTGCGGACATTGATGATACAACGAAAGAAAAAGATGCCGCAGCAACTAATCATATCGTTAATGACGTCACACCCAACGACGTGCAACGTGAAAAAGCTGAAAAATGGAAGCAAGAGGAGAAGAAATACATGGAGAGAACAATTCCATACCCACCACCACCTTTTCCCCAAAGATTAAAGAAGGTGGTGGACGACACAAAGTTCAGCAAATTCATGACTATGTTAAAGCAGTTGACCATTAATGTTCCATTGGTGGAAGCACTTGAACAAATGCATGGGTATGTGAAATTTATGAAGGATATTTTGACAAAGAAGCGGGCATCAAGCTGTGAGTTGAAAGAAGATGTTCATCATTACAGCGCAATCGCTACCCGATCAATAGTTCAGAAGAAGGCCGACCCCGGAGCTTTCACTATTCCTTGCACCGTTGGATCTATGAACTTTGCCAAAGCATTATGTGACTTAGGAGCCAGCATCAATTTGATGCCATTATCGATCTACAAGAAGTTGGGATTGGGTGATCCTACTCCAACTAATATGAGGCTCGTAATGGCGGATAGGTCAGTAAAATGACCTGTTGGTATTCTATGTGATATGTTGGTGAAGGTTTCTTCTTTCATCTTTTCGGCAGACTTTGTTATTTTGGATTGTGAGGCAAACTCAGAAGTTCCCATAATCTTGGGGGGCCCTTTCCTTGCTACAGGAAGTGTGCTCATTGACTTGAGAGCTAATGAGCTTTCATTCCGAATAAATGACGAAGTGGTGTGCTTTGATGTTTGCAAATCAATGAAGCAACCCAAAGATCTGAGTGTATTTTTGGTGGCTGATGTTTTCTTTGATGATGAGAAAGAATTACTTGAAGAAGAGCAAATAATTGATGACCCTTTGGCGATTGTGCTCATGAATGGAGAGAATGAGGATGCTGAAAATTGCGAAGAAGCTATTTGTGCTCTATCAGGATTAGGGACATATCGCTATGCTCCCAAGAAGCTGGACCTTGATCTCAAGAATCGACCCACACCCCCAGCTAAGCCATCTATTGAAGAGCCACCCACGTTAGAATTGAAGAAGCTGCCAAGTCATTTAAAGTACGCATTCTTAGGAAGCGAAAACACACTTCCAGTCATTGTGGCAGCCGATTTGGGTGAGAAACAAGTTGCAGCTCTTATTGCTATTCTACGCAAGTATATACGAGCTATTGGATGGACCATTGCGGATATTATTGGTATTCCACTTGGGATTTGCACACATAAAATTTAGCTTCAAGAAAATTGCATACCTACCATTGATCATCAAAGACGTCTAAACCCTCCTATGCAAGAAGTAGTGAAGAAAGAAATTATCAAGTGGTTAGACGCATGAGATATTTATCAAATCTTTAAAAGTACATGGTTAAGCCTGGTACAATGTGTTCCCAAGAAAGGAGGCATGACGGTGGTCGCGAATGCGAAGAATGAGCTTATTCCACTCAGACCCATCACTAGATAGAGATTATGCATGGACTACCGAAAGCTGAATTCTTGGACACTCAAAGATCACTTCTCCATGCCATTTATGGACCAAATGCTAGATCGATTAGTGGGGAAAGGATGGTTTTGCTTCTTAGATGGTTATTCAGGCTATAATTAGATTTGTATTGCTCCCGAAGACTGATAGAAGACAACGTTTACATTCCCATATGGTACATTTTCCTTCAAACGTATGCCATTTGGCCTATGTAACACACCAGCCACCTTTCAACGCTGTATGATGTCTATTTTTTCTGATATGGTAAAAGACACTTTTGAGGTATTTATGGACGACTTTTCAGTTGTTGGTAAGTCTTTTGAAGCGTGCTTGGCAAACCTAAGCATGGCATTGGAAAGATGTGTAGAGTTCAACCTAGTGCTGAATTAGGAGAAGTGCCACTTCATGGTGAAAGAAGGTATCGTTCTTGGGCACAAGATCTCCGAAAGAGGAATTGAGGTTGATCAAGCGAAAATAGAGGTTATTGAGATGCTACCGCCTCCAATTTTGGTGAAGGGAGTTCATAGTTTTCTCGGCCATGCAGGTTTCTATCGTCGGTTCATCAAAGACTTCTCCAAAATTGCTAGTCCATTGTGCAAACTCTTGGAGAAAGATATGAAGTTTTACTTCAATGATGATTGCTTAAAGGCATTCGAATGCCTCAAAGGAAAACTCATTGAAGCCCCTATCATGGTAGCACCAGATTGGTCTCCCCCGTTCGAAGTCATGTGTGATGCTAGTGGTGTAGCCGTTGGAGCTGTTCTTGGTCAGAGAAAGGAGACATTATTTCATCCTATCTACTATGCGAGTAAGGTTATAATTGAAGCCCAAAGGAACTAAACTGTTACTGAACAACTCCTAGCGGTTGTGTATGCATTTGAGAAGTTTCGTGCCTATCTATTGGGTACTAAGGTGATCGTTCATACAGACCAGGCAGCTCTTAGGTATCTAATGACAAAGAAGGATTCAAAACCAAGGTTAATTCGATGGGTGTTGTTGCTGCAAGAGTTCAATTTCGAGGTCAAAGATAGAAGAGGTTGCAAAAATCAAGTGGCCGACCACCTATCTAGACTCGAGAATGAGCATGTGGCACAACCTAAAATTCAGATTGATGATGCATTCCCTGACGAAGAGATATTAGCGACAACAATGGAAAAATTACCATGGTAAGCTGACTTTGCAAATTTCATGGTGAGTAATGTGATACCTGCTAATTTATCTTACCATCAAAGGAGGAAGTTTATACATGACGTACAACACTACTATTGGGATGAGCCATACTTGTTTTGACGATGCGCGGATGGTATCATTCGACGATGTATATCCCATGTAGAGGTGCCAAATATTTTGGAAGCATGCAACACTTCCCAAGTTGGAGGACATCATGCAGGCAATCAGATGGCAAGAAAAGTATTGCAAAGTGGTTACTATTGGCCTTCGATATTTAGAGATGCCTATGACTATGTTAGAAGGTGCGACCAATGCCAGCGTCAAGGTACTATTTGAAAACACCATGAAATGCCCATGTCCAAAATTCTTGAGGTAGAACTCTTTGATGTGTGGGGCATTGATTTCATGGGTCCATTCGTGAATTCGTTTGGAATGAAGTACATCTTAGTGGCTGTAGATTATGTATCGAAATGGGCTGAAGATGTAGAGTTGGCCGACAATGAAGGAAAGTGTGTTGTAGCATTCTTGAAGAGTAATATCTTCTCTCGCTTTGTAGTACCACATACTATCATAAGTGATGGAGGATCTCACTTTTGCAAAAAGCTATTCAAATCCGTGTTGGCCAAGTATGGTATCAAGCAATATAAGGTAGCCATGCCTTATCACCCGCAAACTAGTGGACAAGTAGAGGTTTCCAATCGGGAGATCAAGAAAATCCTTATGAAGACAGTAAATGCTAATCAGAAGGATTGGTCTCAAAAGCTAGATGATGCACTATGGGCGTATAGGACTGCATTCAAAACACCCATTGGCATGTTCCCTTATCAACTAGTTTATGGGAAGGCTTGTCATTTACCCATTGAGCTCGAGCATAAGGCATTGTGGGCGTTGAAGCAATTGAATTTGAATTGGGATGATGCGATGAATCTGAGGTTGGAGCAGCTGAACGAATTGGATGAGTTCCATCTCCATGCATATGAACGGTCAAACCTATACAAGGAGCGGATGAAAAAGTATCATGATCAACGGATTGTTCGACGAAACTTCCAAAAGGATGATATGGTACTTCTCTTCAACTTTAGATTGAAGTTGTTCCCTGGTAAGTTAAAGTCAAAGTGGTCTAGTCCATACAAAGTTATCCAAGTCTACTTATCTGGAGTAGTTGAATTGGAATACAATAATGGTGTTGTCTTCAAAGTGAATGGCCAACGTGTTAAACCTTATATCAGTCCTCTTGACTCAACTAATCATATGTCCATCACCTATCTCGATGAAGTCTAAGTACTCGAGGTAACTATGTCGAGCCACGACAATAAATAAGGCACTAGATGGAAAGCAACCCATCGTTTATCGTTTATCGTTTATCGTTTATCATTTGGTCTTTCTTTCGTTCTAGTACTTGTTTTGCTTTTGATAAATAAAAATCCAAAAATAAGAGTTGTGCCACGACCAAAACTAAGGCGCTTGATGGGAGGCAACCCATCGTACTAATCGTTTTCTTTGGTTTTGAGCAAATGTAGGTGCAAGAGGTATTCAACGAGGAGATTGGTTTCAAATGACGATTTGGACGTATTACATGGTAAAGGTGGTAAGTTAGGAATAAAGATGCATAAGGCTATGGATTGAGCATTGCTCATGACAAAATAGGCATCGACCAAGTCTAGGCCTAGGTAAAACAAGGCCACGAATAAGGCAAAACCTATACTATAGCCCAAGGTCTCGGAATCTAGTGTGCAAAGACATAGGCGCTGCCCATGCTCAAGTATGCTATAGCATAGACACCTCCTGTGCTAAAGTATTTGGTCTCAGTATCTCATATGCCATGCACTAGGCGGTGCCTATGGTCCCTAAATGCATTTCACTAGGCGCCGCCTATGCTAGCTTATGCTTTGCATTATGTGCCGCCGATACCATGCATTGGCAAAGCTAAAGGCGCCTCCTATGGTCCCTTTTTGTCTCCAAAACCAATTTTAAATGGGTCAAAACCCGACCCATTCTTTTCCTATATAAAGGGGACTTAGTCTTGAAACATAAACACAATGGAAACTTGACCTAGGCGCCGCACATACTCTCCAAAACATCTCAAAATTTTTCTTTTTTGCTCTCCCACTTCACAAGAACATCTCCAAAGGCTTCAATCACGTAAGTACTCTGTTGTTCTTCATCTATGTCTCGTAAGTACTACGTTGATATGTCTATTATGAATTGCTACATCTTGAAGAAACATTGGTGATCTTAATGTGTTTGGATTGTTGATACAAAACCATGTGAGTGAACATGTACGTTAGGATAATCTTAACTTGTTTCCGACTTGAATTTGGTTTTAATTGCATTGTTATACTCTTTGCAGAATTTCTATAGTTATGAACATTGCATAAGCTTGTTACTTGGATACTTACATGTTAGACTATCCCGTTCATCGAGATAAGACTTATAGTTGCCTACCAACATAGGCGGTTGTGATTGTTGAAAGAAACTATACCATGATGTAACCCCTATGTAGTAGTCTTGTTATACCTAACATGAAAGTAGTGCAAAGGTTGCAAGAAGTGATACATCTCTGATTTTCTTGTCGGAAAATAGCTCCTAAAACGTATGTCGATGAAATCTAAGTAATCGACCACCTTCACTTCACTGATTTGTATCAACAAACCTAAGTGTGGGGTGGTACCCCTATGGCTTGTTTATAGATTGTTTCCATTGAGTTGATGCTAACATGAATATTGTTTGAGTCTCAGGAACAATGGCACCTAAAGCACGACAAGATAAGGTTACCACTTCCCAAAAGGACAAGAAGAGAGGTCGCAAGGACCAAGGAGAATCATCCTCAATGCAATTACCCCGCCGAATGTTTGGAATAAAATGGGTTCTTGGGGAGGAAGCCAAAGAATGGTATAGGAACAACAAGGAAAGAAAATATGTTCTTGTCGACTTGATCAACAAGGACAACCTAGCGAAGAAAGAGCCGCGTATGTTGGCGAAAATCATGGCATTGAATCTGGATTTCATCTTCCACGACATGGGAGAATGTAATCTTGATTTTACAAAAGAATTTTACACCAACTAGTCTCCAAAAACCACGGGCAGCGAAGTCAAGATTTGGGGCCATGTACTACAGCTCAACGCAAATTTGATCAACTCCTTTCTTTGCTTGCCTTCGGTCAATCAAGCACCATTCAAAGAGCTATAAAGCAGACCTCCTTATTGAGAAATACGACACACACTTTGTGGAAGTAGATCCATGGCAAGGTGGAGAAGACACCAAGACACCAGACGACACAACACCTTCCCCTATGCTCCTTTGAATAGGGAAGCAAGAATCTGGTTGCGTATTGTCAACTCATACCATATTCCTGGGACCCAGTACACCAAAATAACAACAGATAGAGTGTGCCTGGTTTACGCCTTGATGACGAATGTCTGTATCAACATTGGGGAAAGCATTTGCTCTACAATGCGGAAAGCCAGACTCCACAAGCGGTCTCACTTCACTTTTGGCAATCTGTTGACAGCAATCTGGTGGAAGGAAGATATCGAAGAGGAACCAGTTGATCACAAACGCCTACATAACCCAAAGATGGTTGACCTCACAAAGGTCAAAGATACTGAAACAACACATGGTGTCAACCTTACTACTACAGAGAGACATGCTCGAGATGAGAGTTTCTTCCATAATCTTTATGGCATGACACGATTTACAATGATGAGTGGTGGTCGTGTTCCAACTGCTGCAGAGCTCCAACAGCTGGACCATGACTATCCAATGAACATGCATGCAAGGGAGATGTGTGGAGTGGGCATATACTTTGAGGAAACTCTAGATGATGATGTGCCGACCGAAGATGATCGACGCTTGCCAGACTCCGACGTAGAGGAGAAATCTGACGACGACTCTTATGATAATTCCGACGAAGGGGTTATGACCCCCGATATTGAGGAAGAGTCCGACTGACCAGGTTCTTCGTATTTATTTTCCACTGAGGGCAGTGTCCCGTTTAAGTGTGGGGTGGTGGTATTGCATGCTACACTTCTCTATTCGCATCTATGTTTGTTTACTTTGTTTTATTTTTGTTTCATTTTTTTTGTGTGTTTTGTTTTTTTTAGTTTAAGTTAAGTTTTTTTTTTAGTCGTAAATTTTTTTTTAAACTTAGCTTCACATAAAATTATTCTAATAGGCAGCATGAGATTATAACAAGAGTATGTGCTACAATTGTGACTATTGAGATGTTTAGGCTCTAGTTGTTAGTCATTATGTGATATTGTGTGGTTCAATTCCTTCACTTGTTGGGTCGCGAGTCTATATTACTACCAATAAAGTCGACCATGTGCCTTGTGTGTGTGAGATTAATAGTATATTCTATGTTTGTGGCTGATGCTAGAACTTGCCTGGTATGTATGTAAAGCGAAAATAAGGAGTGTAAGTTTAGCAGATTATTTAGGCATTTCTTTGGCAACCTATATATGTTTACCTTCGTTCTACCTACCCATGGATATCATCCTAGTTAAACCCTTTTGAGCCTTTAGCCTATTTTCTTTGACAAACCTCATATGTAAGCCTAATCCATTTTTTCAAGACCATAATTTGAGACAAATTCCTAAGTGCTTTAAAGTATAAAGTCATGTGAAGAAATAATAGGAAATTGGGTGAGTATGATGCTTTAAATTGTAGCGGTGCTTGAATGTGTTATGAAAAAGAAAGTGCTAGCATAAGAGGTATGTTATGAAAAGAAAAAGGAAAAGAAAGCTGAAAAGTGAGTTATGCTTAAAATTGAAAAACAAAAGAGGAGAACAAGGGTGGTAGAATAAAACAAAGAAGAAAGGTTGAAAGACAAAAGTGTCAATGATACAATGTGGTGTATTAAAGCTCTTAGGAACTTAGTCACTATTTCTGGCCAAAATAGTCCTACCCGTTTCAGAACGAGATGGATGAATTTCGTCTCCATGATTATGAAAGATCGGACCTGTACAAGGAGCGGATGAAAAAGTATCATGATCAGTGGATTGTTCAACGAAATTTTCAAAAGGATGATATGGTACTTCTCTTCAATTCCAGATTGAAGCTATTCCCAGGTAAGTTAAAGTCCAAGTGGTATGGTCTATACAAAGTTATCCAAGTCTACTCGTCTGGAGTAGTTGAGTTGGAAAACAATAATGGTGTTGTCTTCAAGGTGAATGGTCAACGAGTTTAACCTTATATCGGTCCTCTTGATTCGATAAATTATATGGCCATCACTTATCTCGACGTAGTCTAAGTACTCGAGGTAACTATGTCGTGCCACGACAATAAAGAAGGCGCTAGATGGGAGGCAACCCATCGTTTATCATTTTTCATTTTTTGTCTTTCTTACGTTCTACTACGTGTTTTGCTTTTGATAAATAAAAATCCAAAAATAAGAGTCATTCCATGACCAAAAATAAGGCGCTTGGTGGGAGGCAACCCATCTTTCAAATCGTTTTCATTAGTTTTGAGCAAATGTAGGTGCAAGAGGTATAAAACAAGGAGATCGATTTCAAATTCTGATTTGGAAGTATTGCATGTTAAAGGTGGTAAGTTAGGAATGAAGAAGCAAAAGGCTATGGATTGAGCATTGCTCATGAAAATATAGGCTTCGAACAAGGCTAGGCCTAGGTAAAATTAGGCCACGAACAAGGCAAGGCCTATACTATGGCCCAAGGTCTCAGAATCTAGTGTGCCTTAGCATAGACGCTGCCCATGCTCAAGAATGCTATAGCATAGGCGCCGCCTATCTTAAAGCCTTTTGTCTCTGAATCTCATATGCCATGCTAAAGGCGCCGCCTATGGTCACTAAAGGCTTTGCACTAGGCGCTGCCTATGCTAGATAATGCTTTGCAAAAGGCGTCGCCTATGCCAAGCATAGACAAAGCTAAAGGCCCCGCCTATTGTCACTTTTTGTCTCCAAATCCGATTTTAAATGGGTCAAAACCTGAGCCAATCTTTTTCTATAAATAGGAGACTAAGTCTTGAGACATAAACACATTCAAAACCTAACATCCGATTTTAGCTTCGCATGAAATTATTCTAATAGGCAGCATGAGATTATAACAAGAGTTTGTGCTAAAATCATGACTATTGAGACGTTTAGGCTCTAATTGTGACTCACTATGTGATATTGTGTGATTCAATTCCTTCATCTGTTGGGTCAAGAGTCTATACTACTCCCAATAAAGTTGACCATGTGCCTTGTGTGTGTGAGATAATAGTATATTTTATGTTTGTGGCTGATGCTAGAACTTGCCTGGTATGTATGCAAAGCGAAAATAAAGAGTGTAAGTTTAGGAGATGATTTAGGCATTTCTTTGGCAACGTATGATTGTTTACCTTCGTTTTACCTACCCATGGACATCATCCTAGTTAAACCCTTTTGAGCCTTTAGCCTATTTTCTTTGATAAACCTCGTATGTAAGCCCAATCCATTTTTTTCAAGACCATAATTTGATCGAAATTCCTAAGTGCTTTAAAGTGTAAAAATCATGCGATGAAGTAAGAGAAAATTTGGTGAGTATGGTGCTTTAGAATGCATTGGTGCTTGAATTTGTTATGAAAAGGAAGTGCTATCATAAGAGTTATGTTATAAAAAGAAAAAGAGGAAAAGAAAACTGAAAAGGTAGTTATGCTTAAAATTGAGAAAAAAAAGAGGAGAAAAAGGGTGGTAGAATAAAAGAAAGAAGAAAGGTTGTTTGAAAGAAAAAGTGTTAATGATACAATGTGATGTATTAAAGCACTTAGGAACATAGTCACTATTTCTGGCCAAAGTAGTCCTACCCGTCCCTTAGCCTACGTTACAATAAGTAAAAGACCTATTTGATCCTAAGCTTAGCATTCTGACATTTAGTGGAGAATTACACTAAGGGAAAGCCTATGGTCATCAGTTGCTGCATATGAATTCTTTGTGAGAGCGAGAGTAAGGATATTTTGATACCCATGTTTGAAAAATATGCTATACCTATGAGTGATTATGGGTAATACATTGTGAGACACACATGGTTGATGAGTTTTGGGTAGTCGTGTATGATTCTTTGTGCCTTAACTTTTGAATATGAATTAACCACCAACACGAGTCTATGCTAGCAGCTAAACTGTTTCTATTAATGATCGAAAAACTACTCTTTGTTGATAATTGTTGTGCCTGTCTTGACGAATATTTTGTGTTGTTGCTGTGAAACCCTAAAGTAAATGTTTAGATGGACATGATATTTTGTTCGAGGACGAACAAAGCTTCAAGTCTGGGGTGTTGATGATAGGCGATATTACACGCCTATAGTGCTGTATTTTGCCCATATTTTAGCCTAGTTTTGAGAACAAATTATATATTTCATGCACTTTTAGTCCTTTTTCCTGTAAATGATCTAACGAACATCATTAGCAAATTTTCAGGTATAAATGATGCAGAATTCAGCATTTTATGGATAACTTGACGCCAAAGAAAGCTTCACGAAAGGAGAAAAGGGAGTCTTGCACACCAAGGACCAAAAGTGGCGCATCGAAAATCGGTCTCGGGCTAAAATAGCAATTCTGAAGACTTTGGGGACTAGCAGTAACTTATTAGGATTAGGATAATGATACATTAACCTAGTACAATTGGGTTACGTATTTCATTAGATTAGTAGGATTTGGTTAAGTATTTCATTAGCTTAGTAGGAATAGGATATGGGTATTATAAATACCCTATATTGCTAGAGATTTTAGTACATCTTTACCTCTTCTATTCTCCAACAATTCTAATCTTTCCATTAATTCTATTTTTCTTCTTCTATTCATCTATTCTTAATTTCCGAAATAAGAGAAACGTTACTTGTAAGAAATCACGCCTAACGCCTACCACACTTGTGCTACACGAAATCAGTATTGTGGTATAATAACAATGTCGATTGTGATTTCCTTCCCACTCATGGGTAACTAAACTTCTCTGTTGGGGTTATGGAAGCCGAATGAGATACTATCTATTGCTGTGAGTTTGTGAGTTTGTGACACGTATGCTGCTTATATCATTATTCTCTTCATCTTAATCTAAATTCTTTGTGGTTGCAACCGCAAGAATACGCTAGTATAACATTTAACTTGTTCGGAAGAAAAGTTATATGTATGGAAAAGAGATATTGTCAAGGTAATAGGGTCTCATCCTCTATTAAAAAGTTAGTGCCGTAATTGGATTAACCTCTTGGAGAATTTGTACCGTTAGACACGCTTTAAGATCAAAAGCGTTAAAGTGAAATAATCCTCGAATAGGTCGAAAGACACCTCGATTTACCATCGAATACAATTCTCTACAAGCACATGCATGTCTGAATTCCGCACACTCATAGCCAATAGAGACGTATAACTCATAAGGTGGACATAACCCCAACTCCTCAATTCTCATTGTTTTACAAGCTACTAAATATTCTTTCTTTTTACTTTGCTATTTTCAGTTTTTACTTTGATATTTTGATTACACATTACAATCCCCGTTAATATGAGACTTGCACTAAAAGTCTAGTAATTGTTGCTTACTTGTTGACCAAGCTATTCCCTGAGGGATCGATACCCAACCCTGTTGGGTTCTATATTTGAGAAACGACCGTTTTACACTCCCACGAGAGCTGTAGATTGAGCGTTATCATTGTTTTGGGCTTTCTTTCTATTTATATTTTACTACTGCACTGAAAGAGTGCATGCGGCAGATATATTTCTGGGTAAACAGGAAATCAAGAAATTGAAATATATGCAAATTTCCGTTGAATCTTATTCATATTTGACTCGACTGGAGGATCAAGTTAAGTCTCTTAAGTTGGCTGCTGCACAGTTAGTAATGACTAATAAGGAAAACCTGGGAAAACAATATGCTAAAGTTGCTGAAGAAGCTATCTCAGGTGATGTTCCTTATTGACTTGTGGTATTCTTGCAACTTGTGTTTTGCAACTTAGTACTAAATTCTTTTATTCACATCTCTCTGTACAGGTTGGGAGAAGGCTGAGTCAGAAGACGCGACACTGAAAAATCACCTGGAATCCATTACTTTTTTGAATCTTACTGCTGAAGATAGGGCCTCACATCTGGATGGTGCACTGAAGGAGTGCATGCGGCAGATAGATCAAGTTAAGTCTCTTGAGGAACAAGTGAGTGGCTTAGAGGATGAAGTCAAGTATTTTAATGAAAAGTTGGCTGCTGCACAGTTAGAAATGACTAATAAGGAAAACCTGGGAAAATAATATGCTAAAGTTGCTAAAGAAGCTATCTCAGGTGATGTTCCTTATTGACATGTTTTTTCTTGCAACAAGTGTTTTGCAACTTGGAACTGAATTCTTTTAATCACGTCTCTATGTACAGGTTGGGAGAAGTCTGCCAAACAGTTTGACAAAATGAAGCATGAGTTTGAAGCAAAATTACCTAACCTGGACCAACAGTTACTCGGGTATGCAGCAGAAAATTCAGCACTCTCAAGGTTTTTGCAGGAGCGTTCTGGCATGGTGATACAACTCAGTGAAGAAAAGCCCAAGCTAAAGAAGAAATTTAGATGTTGAAGAAAAATATAAGCGTACGGTCTGCAGAAGTTGCAAACAAGCAACACCTGGAGGGAGTGAAGAAAATTGCAAAATTGGAAGTAGAGCGTCAGAGATTATGTGGTCTTGTGTGTAAGAAGTTGCTTGGGCCTAAAGTATATAAGATAAATGCATGGAATAGTTGTCTCATTTTCTATCAATCATTTTAGGAGCACTTGTTATTTTATTTTACTGATTGCCTGACTCTATCCATCTACTTTATGAAATATCAGAGAAAGGAATGAATTTAGCGGATAATAAAGATAAGTCGAAGCGTATCATACCTTCTTCTTCAAAGGCCAAGTTAATAGACGAACCAAGCTAGATAGTCTTCTATCACTAGATTTATGATAACAATTTTTTTAAAAAACTACATATTATATCACACTACATATTACATCACACTATTTATGAACCATTTTCATCGTTGGAAAATAAGCTCCCGTTAACTCTAAAGTCATATGGCATAGAGGGTCACTGAGAACAAGATGATCCTTAGGTTAAATAGTTGATTGTATGCGCTTGGGAACACACGGTCTTATGCTTGAATATGTGACTTGCTTTGCTCTACTGGAGTATAAACAATGAAGGTTGAACATGTATATATTTTGTAATCATATGCTAAAATATGTGACTTGTTTTGCTCTACCGGAGTGTATAAACATAAAGGTTGAACATGTATATTTTGCGATCATATGCTAAAATATGTGACTTGTTTTGCTCCACTAAGGTATAAACATGAAGGTTGAACATGTATATTTTGTAATCATATGCTAAAATATATGACTTGTTTTGCTCCATCGGAGTACAAACATGAAGGTTGAACATGTATATTTAGTAATACAGTTCTAAAACATGCTAAAACATGTATATTTCTTTATCCAGTATATTCCCACCAAGTCGGAATGATAGTCTGTATTATTCAGAAGGTTTACACCATCCTAGCATACCATAAACCCCCTTCTAGTGAACAATTTGTCAATTGTACGATTCATTCTAGTGAACAATCTGTCACTTGCACAATTCTTTAATATTTTGAATTAATAATTGTATAGAGATTTTACGTTTTCAGTGATCTATGCTCATTTGTAATGGTGACCTTTTGAAAATCAATTTAGTTTAATTTTTATCATTTTGTAATATGTTAATCTATTAGTATTATTTTATCATTGAGTGACTCCAAGCTTCTAACTCTTCACTTTTTTCCCTACCTTAGTTCCCAAACAAAAACTGCCCCATCGACAACCCAAAATCGCGCTGAATGTTCACATCTCCACCTTTGGTTTCCACGTCTATACAACAATCACTGAACCCCAACAACAACATACCGAGTATATTCCTACCAAGTATATTCCCACTAAGTGGGGTCTTGGGAGGGTAAGTGTAAGCAGTCCATACCACTACCTCAAATGTGAGATAGATACGTCGTTTCCGAAAAACCCCGGCTCAAAATCAAACAATCTAGATAAGGAATCGCAAAAGAACCATTCACCGAACCCCCTTCAGCGAAAAATTATACTATTTATACATTACTAAAATCATATTATATGTATATATAATAGATGTCGAGTTCCTTTCGATAAGTTTTTTCTTCAAATTTTGAACCCCCTATCCAACATATTAATTGGCCCAATAGAGTTAGCTTGGTTCACAACAGTATTCACTTACTTTCCTTAGTTATCCAAACATAGAAACAATGAAATGACAAGAGCCATGCATTCCCAATAGAAACAAAGATTCTACAGTTTAACAATTATAGAATCAGCAACTCAAAAGTGTTTGTGCCTTAGCTGTATGATATCCTTGGTTGGCAAAACACGGTAGAACTTCACTAAGCATAGTCTTTTACTTGGAAAATCCAGTGAAAGGTCATTCACTACTTGAGACTAAAGAACATGCATCAAATCAAAAGAACCCAAAAATGTTTCAGCATTGTTAATGAAAGCCAGGAGAAACGTGAATCATTCGTCAAGTCTAAGGAAAAACAACCTACTCAAAGGGACAATAGGAGTTAGAGACACCCCAGAAAAAGTAGAAAAGCAAGCAAGATAAAGACTCAAAAGGACAAATTTTATTATAAGATGCCCAAAATCTTAGCGGAAGTTTCCATCAACTAGGTTATTACTTTGGGGGAAAGCTCTACTAAAAGACATCAAATTATCATCTGAAATGTACGAAACTTCTGTTGAACATGCAAGCGTCTTACTTACGACATCCTGAAAGTATATATGGAACAACAGGTCTGGAAAACCCAACAGATGTACAAATGATTTAAAATTCTTAAACAGAAGCACCTTTACCCAAGCGATGGCACTATTACATAAGAATACTGAACTTAAAGACACGTTTGTTTAAGACATCACCACAGGAAGTTTCCATTTGGTGTGGAACTAGCAACGAAGGGATGATTCAAGTTTCAAATACTCTATTAAGTCATTAAAATATTTATTGCAAACAATGATCTAAATTAGAAGAAGGCGCACCATTAAACTAAAATAAACCACCATCATAGTGCTTTAATCAGTTACCTGCTTACCTTCACCACTGCAGAACTCATTGTGAATAAACCATTACCTATTGTCGTTAACAATACAAAAGAGGACATTAGACTAAAATAAACCTGTCTACACACTATCAACAGAAAGAAGAAAAACATGACTCTATCAACGAGCCCACAACTGCATAACAATAATACTACGTTTCACCTTTTAGGATGTTCTTTTCAACAAGTCAAATATCATTTCATCACTATCACACCAAGATGTGTCAAAAACATCAAAGAGGAGGAAATAATCATCCCATTTTCCATCCATTGCATCAAACACATGGCTTGATAATGAAACACATTTTGCTGCACAATTTCAGCATTGGAAGGTACAACAGAGACATTGCACCTAGCAAAATTAGTGCTTATGCAAAACTGACCACTATGCAGCAGAAGGAAGAAGTTGTACTACAACAAGAACTACTACTACTACAAATCGATCCCAAGCAAGGCCACCCATTGTATAGCAAGTAATTTGATTCGAGAATAAAAGCGACACACATTATAGCAAAAATCACTGCACATATACGAAAGACCAATACACAGCACATTATGAGGTTGGGAATTCTTCAGCACATATGGCATTCAAACGCATGACAAAACTACTGCAACGAATTATGCAACCTCATCCACCATTTTCACATCAAAAGAACATATGCAACACATTATCTACTCATAAAATTGACTCGAGAAACCACCATTTAGAAAAGTCCTCAATATAAAAGATACTGACTTTACTTTAAATATAGGGAGACTGTCTACCCACAAAATTGATTATATAAGCTCAACAAGAAGAAGATACCAGAACAAGAAAATTCAAAAGCATAAATCAGCTTAAGAAATAAAGACCTTAGGCCAAAAAAAGATTTAAACTTTAGTACCCAGAGAACATATTCAAACTAAGAAATATCTGAATCAGGACTCAACAAGGAAAAATAGCAAGAAAACAACACAAATGTCAAGATAAAAGTCACAAAAACATATCCTAAATTGGAACTGACACATCAGGACACAACCAGAAAACAATAAAAAAGCTCATTTAACCAAAGATCCACAAGCATAAAATCTAAAAAAAAAATAAAAAAATTAGAAATATAAACAACACCTAAAAGCCACAAAGAAAAGAGAAACATCATCTCATCACAATAGAAGCAAAAACACATCCTAAAATAGAAATGCCACATTAGTAAACACCTAGAAAACAATCACCAAAGTGAAGCTCATTTAACCAATAACTCCACAAGCACATAATCCCAAAATCCAAGAATCAGCTAAAACTAACAACTCCATAATCCCAAAATTAAAGAACTAGCAAAAAGTAACAACCCCACAAGCTCAAAATCAAAGAATCAGCAATAACTAACAACTTCACAAGCTCAAAATCAAAGAATCAGCAAAAACTAACAACCCCACAAGCTCAAAATCAAAGAATCAACAAAAAGCAACTGCTCTAAAATCATAAAATCTAAGAATCAGCAAAAACTAACAACCCCACAAGCTCAAAATAAAAAAATCAACAAAAATCAACAACCCCAAAATCCAAAAATCTAACAATCAGCAAAAACTAACAACCCCACAAGTTCAAAATCAAAGAATCAGCAAAAACCAACAGCCCCAAAATTCCAAAATCCAAGAATCAGCAAAAACTAACAACACCACAAGCTTAAGATCCAAGAATCAGCAAAAAAAACAACCTCACAATCCAAAATAATAGAAAAACACAAATAAAGCATGAACATAGAGCCAAAAAACTCACCGTATAGCCATAAATTTTATGAGTGTCCTTAAGAACTCTATCAAGAACATTAGGATCTGCAAATACAACAAAACCAAATCCTCTAGGCTTTCCAGTAATCTTATCTCTCATTAATACAGTCTGTAAAACATCACCATCACTTGAAAATACTCTTTCATCTTCTTTCTATTTTTTTGCATGATATCCCACCAATAAAAAGCTTTCCTTTATCTGAATCCATGTTTTTTCCCCTCTCTTCCTCTCCATTTTTTCTCTATATATAAGGTGTATATATGTATAACAATATCCAAAAGTCACGTCATGATAATATTAGGCAAAAACACATGAAACACCTAGAAAACAATCATAGTCAGCTCATTTAACCAAAACTCCACAAATACAAATCCCAAAATTCAAGAATCAGCAAAAACTAAGAACCCCATAAGCCTAAAATCCAAGAATCAGTAAAAAATAACAACACCACAAGCTCAAAATCAAAGAATCAGCAATAACTAACAACTTCACAAGCTCAAAATCAAAGAATCAGCAAAAACTAACAACCCCACAAGCTCAAAATCAAAGAATCAACAAAAACCAACTGCTCTAAAATCATAAAATCTAAGAATCAGCAAAAACTAACAACCCCACAAGCTCAAAATAAAAAAATCAACAAAAATCAACAACCCCAAAATCCAAAAATCTAACAATCAGCAAAAACTAACAACCCCACAAGCTCAAAATCAAAGAATCAGCAAAAACCAACAGCCCCAAAATTCCAAAATCCAAGAATCAGCAAAAACTAACAACACCACAAGCTTAAGATCCAAGAATCAGCAAAAAAAACAACCTCACAATCCAAAATAATAGAAAAACACAAATAAAGCATGAACATACAGCCAAAAAACTCACCGTATAGCCATAAATTTTATGAGTGTCCTTAAGAACTCTATCAAGAACATTAGGATCTGCAAATACAACAAAACCAAATCCTCTAGGCTTTCCAGTAATCTTATCTCTCATTAATACAGTCTGTAAAACATCACCATCACTTGAAAATACTCCTTCATCTTTTTTCTATTTTTTTGCATGATATCCCACCAATAAAAAGCTTTCCTTTATCTGAATCCATGTTTTTTCCCCTTTCTTCCTCTCCATTTTTTCTCTATATATAAGGTGTATATATGTATAACAATATCCAAAAGTCACGTCATGATAATATTAGGCAAAAACACATGAAACACCTAGAAAACAATCATAGTCAGCTCATTTAATCAAAACTCCATAAATACAAATCCCAAAATTCAAGAATTAGCAAAAACTAAGAACCCCATAAGCCTAAAATCCAAGAATCAGTAAAAAATAACAACACCACAAGCTCAAAATCAAAGAATCAGCAAAAATGAACAACCCCACAGTCTCAAAATCCAAGAATCAGCAAAAACTAACAACCCCACAAGCTCAAAATCCAAGAATCATCAAAAACTAACAAGCTCACAATCCCAAAATCCAAGAATCAGTAAAAACTAACAACCCCACAATCCCAAAATCCAAGAATCAGCAAAAACTAACAACCCCACAATCTCAAAATCCATGAATTAGCAAAAATTAACAAACCCACAATCCTAAAATTCAAGAATTAGCAAAAACTAACAACCCAGCAAGCACTAATACAGAACTAATAAAAAATAATGAAACAACAGAAGCTAAAATAGAGTGAAAAAAAACTCACTGTACGGCCATCAATTACATGAGTATCTTGAAGTACTCTATCAAGAATACTAGGATTTTCAAATACAACAAAACCAAATCCTCTACGCTTTCCAGTAATCTTATCTATCATTACAACAGTTTGTAAAACATCACATATACTTGAAAATACTCCTTCATCTTTTCTTCTGTTGTTTCCCATGATATTCTACCAATAAATAGCTTTCCTTGATCTGAATCCATATGTATTTTCCCTTATTATCTTTGTATATGGTGTGTGTATATTATGTATACCAAAAAAAAGAAAGTGTAAATTTTGAGTATGTATATCTCTCTTTGGGTGAAGACAATGAGAACGTGAGGATTTATGAAGGAGAAAAGTGGGAAAGTGAGGTGAATGAAGATGAATTTGGGACAAGGAATGGACTGTTGTGATTTGATTAGATCAATGGTTGTGATGAGTTTTTTGTTTTGTTTTGTAGTTTTCACCTGGTGTCCGATATCTGTCGTGAAGCTTTGTCTCTAATTTGAATCGCGCATTATTGAATAATCTAGATTGCACACTACGATTTATGATTTGATTAATGAGATTTTTGTTTTGTTTTGTAGTTTCTCACCTAGTGTCTAGTATCTGTTGAGACGCTCTATCTAATTTGGAGAGCGCATTATCGACTAGTCTAGATCGCACACTACGAGTTGTGATTTGATTACATCAGTGATGGTGATAATATTTTTGTTTTGTTTTTTAATTTCCCATCTAATGTCTGGTATTTGTTATAGAGCTCTGGCTAATTCGAATCGCGTATTGTCGATTAATCTGGATCGCACACTACAGATTGTGATTTGATTAAATCAATTGTGTTGATAAGATTTTTTGTTTTGTTTTTTCAGTTTCTCATACAGTGTCTAATATCTGTTGTGAATCTCTATCTAATTCGGATCGTGCATTATCGACTAATGTGGATCGTACACTTTGATTAGATCAATGGTGGTGATGAGATTTTTTATTTTTTTTATAGTTTCTCACCTAGTTTCTGGTATCTATCGTGAAGTTCTATCTAATTCGGATCATGCATTTATTTTGAATAGCGCATTATCGACTAATCTGGATCGCACACTATGAGTTGTGATTTGATTAGATCAATAGTGGTGATAAGATTTTTTTTGTTTTGTTTTTTTAGTTTCTTATCCAGTGTCTGATGTTTATTGTGAAGCTCTGTCTAATTCGTATTGCGCATTATCGACTAATGTGGATTGCACACTACGGATTGTTATTTGATTAGATCAATGGTGGTGATGAGATTTTTTATATTGTTTTGTAGTTTTCCACCTAGTGTATGGTATCTGTGTTGAAGTTCTATCTAATTCGGATCACGCGTTTAATTCAAATCGTGCATTATCGACTAATTTGGATCGCATTTTACGAGTTGTGATTTGATTAGATCAATGGTGGAGATGAGTCTTTTTGTTTTCTAGTTTCACACCTAGTGTCTAGTATCTATAGTGAAGCCCTGTCTAATTCAAATCACGCATTACTAACTAATATGGATTGCAAACTATAAGTTGTGATTTGATTAGATCAATAGTGGTGATGAGATTTTTTATTTTGTTTTTCAGTTTCCTACTTAGTGTCTGGTATCTGTTGTGAAGCTCTATCTAATTCCAATTGTGCATTATCCACTAATATGGATCACACACTACGGATTGTTATTTGATTAGATCAATGGTGGTGATGAGATTTTTTGTTTTGTTTTGTAGTTTCTCACCTAGTATCTTGTATCTGTGATAAAGCTCTGTCTAATTCGGATCACGCATTATCGTCTAATCTAGATCACAAACTACAAGTTGTGATCACAAGTTCTGTCGTGAAGCTCTGTTTAGTTCCAATCGCCCATTATCGACTAATTTGAATCGCACGCTACCAGTTGTGATTTGATTAGATCAATGGTGGTGATGAGATTTTTTGTTTTGTTTGCAGTTTCCCACCTAGTGTCTGGTATCTATCGTGAAGATCTGTGTAATTCGGATTGCTTATTATCGACTAGTTCAGATCGCACACTACGAGTTGTGATGTGATTCGATCAATGGTGGTGGTGAGAATTTTTGTTTTGTTTTTTAGTTTACCACTTAGCTTCTGGTATCTTTTGTGAAGATCTATCTAATTCGGATCGCGCATTATTAATTAATCTAGATCGCACACTGGCGATTGTGATTTGATTAGACCAATGGTGGGGGTGGTTTTTAGTTTCCCACTTAGTGTAAGGTATCTGTCGTGTAGCTCCCTCTAATTTGGATCGTGCATTATTGACTAATCTGGATTACACAATACAAGTTGTGATTTGATTAGATCAGTGATGGTGATGAAATTTTTGTTTTGTTTTGTAGTTTCCCACCTAGTGTTTGGTATCTGTCGTATAGCTCTGTCTAATTTAAATAACGCATTATCTACTAATTTGTATTGCATACTACAAGTTGTGATTTGATTAGATCAACAGTGGTGATGAGGCTTTTTATTTTGTTTTTTAGTTTTCCATTGAATGTCTGGTATCTGTTATGGAACTCTGTCTAATTTGGATCGGTCATTGTTGATTAATATGGATCATACACTATAAGGCTCATTTTCGGGATGGCATTCTTCATGGGATTTTGCTCCATATTCAGTGTCAAAACTTGAGACTAGTGATTTTTTCCATTGAGGCAAGGAATGAACAGTTATAATTTGATGAGATTAGTGGTGGTGATGAGATTTTTTTTTTCAGTTTTCCACCTAATGTTCGATATTTGTTATGGATCTCTTTCTCATTTGGATCATTATTGTCGACTAATCTGGATCGCGTACTACAAGGTCCATTCTGAGGATGACGTTTTCAATAAAATTTTCTCCATATTCGGTGCCCGAACATGAGACCTTTGATTTTCTCTATTGGGACAGGGAATGAACGGTTATGATTTGATGAGATCAGTGGCGGTGATTAGATTTGGAATGTTATACGTGATTGACGCAGAGGGATAAGTACTCGAGCCAGAGTCTTCGCATTGAAGTCTCTTTTATATAACTGTGGTATCGGAATTAATTTTCACGTATCGCAACTAAATTCAATGGATAATATTATACCTCTCATCAACAACAAATATCAGATAATTGATTCAATTAAAACAACATTAAATATTAATTCTTACATTACTCACATAAATCACAAGAATCTATTATACTTCACAAAATATTAATTAATATACATAAGAGGAAAATATTATTATATTTTGAACATAAGAGGCAAATATACCCCCCAAAATATTCAAATTTCAAATATTGGAATTTAATAAGGTTGTTACAATAAATGTACTTTGGTCAAACTTATATAGTTAATTTTTCACCTCTCTCTTACCTAGGGAATATTTACTTCACCCTATGAGTTGTTTTTGTTTTTATTATAGTACAATATTTTGTTCTCATTCTCAAATAATAATATTTTTCATCAAATGTTAATATTCTTAGTAACTAAGTTGTTTGAACTTTTTAAAAATATTAAATATTTTTTTGTTATAGTTAATTTTTTTAGACTTTTTAAAAATATTATTACACTTATATTATATTTTTTAAAGATATACTCTTTTTGAAATTGAATTTGCCCACAAAGCCATTTTACATATTCTCATTTTTAAAAATTATATTTATTATTTTTTTCAAAAAAAAAAGGACTATTTTTTGAAATATTCTATTTCCTTCCTTTCATTTTATGTGGTTAATTTGACTCGACTCGAAATTTGATGAAAAAGAAGGAATTTTTAAACTTGTATTCTAAAATAATTTAGTTTTTCCTTGGGATAATCTAAAATTGAAAGCGTGATGCGTAAAATGAGAAAGAGAAAATAGTACTAATATCAAACGTCATATTTTTAGATCGAAAAATAACAACAACAACAACGTATTTGGTGTATTCTCATAAAGTGAAATTTTGAAAGGTGAAGTGTACACAATTTATATTAGCGACTCAAGCTGTAGTAGAAAGACTGTTTCGGATAGACCCGTCTTAGGACATTTTCAGACCAAACAACAATAACATACCTACTGTATTCACATAAAGTGGGATTTGGAGTAATAAAATATACATAATCTATGTTCCTAACTCGGAATGAAGCATAGAGACTGGTTTTAATAGACACTGACATATTTTTGAACAAAACCAACATAATTTAGTATCAAACGTCATATTTTTAGATCAAAAAATAATAACAACAACAATAACATATTCAGTGTAATCTCTTAAAGTGGAATTTGAGGAGATAAAGTGTACACAATTTATATTGCCGAATCAAGTTGAAGTAGAGAGACTCTTTACCAAGAAATCATATTTTTTCATCTCTTGTCTACAGTGTACGAAGGGGAGCCTTGGAGTAACTAGTAAAATTACTGAATGCAAGTTAAGGCAGCGTACAATACACCTTTATAATGAGCTCTTTTTCGATAGCCCGGACTGAATTTTCTCTTTCTGTCTATAGTGTACTAGTAGTAGTAAAGATAACCACTATCTTGCACAATAAAAGAGAGTTGTATTTACACTTTCCTTCAACATTTTCTTGGTTTCACTTCCCAAAAAAGTAACTAAAAAAAACTTCAAAAAATACCCAAACAATAATGGAATAATCAATCAAGAATCCAAAAAAAAATATGGACTTTCCCACAAAGTCATTTTGCATATTCTCACTTTTTTTTGTTACATTTACCATTCTTAAGCTAACACCACTAGCTAAATCTGATTCAAATTACCCTAAGTTAGTGTACAAAGGTTGTGCTAAACAAGATTTGTCAGATCCATCTGGTGTTTACTCATAAGCACTTGATTGGGATTGAGGTGTTGCCGTGGTTGTACTGAGCACTTTAGACATGAGTTGAACCTATACAGAGAAAAATGGGCAGTGATGATTCATATGGCACACTTCACTTGTTTGCGATTGAGGTTTTGTGGTTGTAGTATTGAGCACATTTAAGAAAATGCTCTAGTTTCTCTATAAAACACATTAAATTATGTATGGAAGAAAAAGAGAGAAGTATTTCCTGTTTTATCAAATTATGGTTATCCAAAATTAGCACGTTTAGACATTAGTTGAGCTTAAATGTGCAAACCTGGTCTGCGACTATATCACATTCAACTTATTTGGGATTTAGGTGTTGTAGTTGTAGTAGTAATATAGAGCACATTTAAGAAAATTCTCTAGTTTAATCACACAAAATTATTTATAAATTTCCCATTTTCTCACATTATATTTATCCAAAATTGAGTAGGTTTAGACATTAGTTGAGCTTAAATGGGGAAACATGGTTAGTCAGGATTCATTTGGATGAAACCCAACTTGTTTGGATGGAGGCACTGATATTGTTCTTATTGTATTGAACGCATTTAAGAAAATGTTCTAGTTTCTCTCAATTGATGAGGACTACTTGGTAATTTATCCATGTTGTGCATGTTTAGACATGAACTAAGCTTAAACGGGGAAACGTGGCCAATGTATATCTTATATATCTCATCAGATAAATTGACTTTTGCATTTTGACCTTACATTCCTATACTCGACTTTCAATCGACGGTGTTATCATTAAGTACTGAATTCTAATGATTTATAGTACTTCACTTAATAATTGAACTGCCAATGATTTATAGTACTTTGCCTAATTTCTTGGTACATATTTTCGCCATAGCGCCATTGATCTTGCCATTATTAATCTGTATGCCAAACATAGCTACACAAGCCAGAATATAAGGATATGCTAAATTTAGACAGACGAAAGCTAGTATGACTTGTACTACTTTGTATTTCTCTGTATAATACTTGCCCTGTGTTTTTACTTTTGTAGGTGAGACTTGAAGTTATTGGTAAAAAGGCAAAAATTCAACTTTCATTTTTTGGTACTAAGGCTATAAAGATATCAAAGGAGATTCAGAAAGTGGAGAAGAGAAGAATAGTGAAAAGCACTTTGTGCAATGAGCGGAGCTCTCGGAGCCACTGCATGGTATCAATCCTGAATATATGTTTAACGATGTCTAGATGGAAAGAGTTTCATTTGTTTTTTGTTTCCAGCAAGGATATGTCTTCATCTTTTACGAAGGAAGCTAAATGTTGTTGCAGATGATTATTGATGTTCCAATAGTAAGAGGGTGACTAATGCTTGTCGATATGGCTGGTTCCGAGAATATAGAACAAGCTGGTCAAACTGGCATGCAAGAAAAAATGCAGGTAAAGTTCCACGTTTTTTACTTACCTCGCTTCTTTAAAGTTTTTTTCCTGATTTCCTAGGAACAGTAATTTAAAATGTATGATTTTATCTCTTGATGCATTTGATACTAATCCGACAATCAAATTACGCAGAATGCAAAGATCAATCAGGGAAAAAGTGCATTTGAAAGGGTGGTTGAGTCCATTGTTAACGGTGATTCCCACGTGTCATTTCGAGACAGCAAGTTAACTATGCTCTTACAGGTACTACATCTTGTGTATATAACATATCTATGTTGCTTGGATCCTCCAAAAATGTTGCTACCTCCATATTGAATCATCCAAAAATCAGTAATTTTTGGAGGATCTTACGCGCACCAGCATCATTTTATAAGGAACCAAGCGACATAGCCACAAACAGTTTGGGAGTTGTACTACTCGTTGTAAGAAGTTGATTCAACTATTTTTTGTAGGATTCTTTTGAGGATGACAAGTCCAAAATTCTCATGATACTGTGTGCCAGTCCAGATCCTAAAGAGCTCCACAAAACCATCTCTAGTATAGAGTAGGGTGGAAAAGCAAAATACATTGTCCGTGGCCCTCATACACCATTGAAGGAGAAAGGTGCAGAAGATTCTTCCTCAACGGTTATTTTGGGGTCAAGGATTGTAGCAATGGATCAGTTTATCCACAAGCTTCAGATGGAGAATAAGCTCAAAGAGAAAGAGTGTAACGAAGCTAAGAGAAAGCTTATGAAGAAAGAAGAAGAATTTTTTACATTAAGGTCTAAACATCAATTAGCAGTACAAGGAGGAGTGGAGACAACGGAGGAGGATGTCATTGTTAAAGTAAACGAGCGAACTCAGATGTTGAAACATGAATTTGAAAAGAAGATAAAACAGCGTTAGAAAATGGCAAATGAATTCGTAGAGATGGAAATGACGAAGATGGAATCTTCCAGCAGCAACAAGAGTTTGAAATGCTTAAAAGGCGCTCGGAGGAGATTGAGGCCGAGCTTTGGCGTTCAAGGGTTGTTAATAGATCAACAGAAATGAAGGAGAACAGCTTTGGGAAAAGCCTACTGGAGATTTACTCTGAAGATGCAGGAATGGTGAAATCTATGGATTTTGATACTTCTATTGATATGAACTGTGGAAAGACGGATGCAGCCATTGATAAAGTAGAAAGTATCACAGTTCAGGCGTTTTGGGGCTATCCTAGCATAAGCGATATAAGAGAAGTTGAAGATCCTTCTATCGATTTGTTGCAACATTTCACCAACAAATCATTCTTGAGCACCGTGTTCGAGGAGGCAGAAGAAAGTAACGACAGTGAAGAGGATAAAGAGAACCCCCATGTCGAGGAGATGCAAAAAGAGGTTATTGAGGAAAAGACAATACATTCCGCCATGCTCCATCATGATTTATTGCATGCAACTATAGTAGAAGATCGTTCCGATGATCTTTATAGTGATATTGTCCCTTAATGAACAGAACTATTTCAAAATATATTCAAACTTTTTGGAAATTCTAGAGAACTCTCTCAGCAGTGTATAACAACTGAATCGAAATCACCTCATGTTAGAGAAATCGGAGAGGATTCACCTATAAAAAAATTACATAATCTCCCTAGCGAGAAAGTTAACAATTCAATATGATCTACATGTCTGTGTTTATACTTAAGTAGCTTCAAAATGTCTGTCTTTACACATTCGCGATCACAGTTCTTCGATATCATCTTATATGTATGAGGAATGGCTTCCTAATCCAGATTTCTTCTACCAAAATAAATAGGGCATATCTGGCGCGCCAGTGTCTAAAGAAGAGGAGTCCATCACACCAGTGAGTAGTAAGCTGCCATTGTTCAATATGTGACTTGTTTTGCTCCACTGGAGTATAAACATGAAGGTTGAACATGTATATTTTGTAATCATATGCTAAAATAGGTGACTTGTTTTGCTCCACTGAAGTATAAATATGAAGGTTGAACATGTATAATTTGTAATCATATGCTAAAATATATGACTTGTTTTGCTCTACTGGAGTATAAACATGAAGGTTGAACATGTATATTTTGTAATTATATACTAAAATATGTGACTTGTTTTGCTCTACTGGAGTATAAACGTGAAGGTTGCACATGTATATTTTGTAATCATATGCTAAAATATGTGACTTGTTTTGCTCTACTGGAGTCTCTTCCTTTTTTGTGTGTATTTTGTGTTTGGTATTTATATTGAGGTACGACTAAATCAAAATTCACATACTGAATGACCTATTTTATGAGTGATGCATCCAACACAGTTTTATTTCCAATTGTAAAAACTCAAATATATCATTTTATATATGACATCGTGATAACGCACAATCTACAGCTTTCGTAAGATTGTAAAGCGGTCGTTGTGAAATATATATCCCAACTGGGTTGGGTATCGATCCCACAGGGAATAGCCAGTCAACAAGTAATGATTATTAGACTTTTGGAGCAAGTCTCGTGAAAGGGGGGATTTTATCGTGCAAAATAATGTAAACAAAGTAATGAAGTAGAAACAGAAAATAAAAGAGTAAAAACGGTTTGCTTGGTTGGTTTTTGATCAATGAGAATTGAGAAGTTGGGGTTATGTCCACCTTATGAGTTTTACGTCTCTATTGGCTATGAGTTATGCGGAATTCAGACATGCATATGCTTGTATAGAATTGTATTCGATGGTAAATCCAGGTGTCTTTCGACCTTAACAAGGACTATTTCACTTTAACTCTTTTGAGCTTAAAGCGTATCTAATGGTACAAATTCTCCAAAAGGTTTATCCAGGTACGGCACTAACTTTTTAATAGGGCTTGGTGCCCTATTACCTTGACATTATCTCTTTTCTAGACATATAACTTTTCTTTCGAACAAGTTAATGCTATACTGGTGTATTCTATCCATTTGCAACCACAAGGAATTTAGATTAACATGAAGAGAATAATGATATAAGCAGCATACGTGTCATCAATTCACAAAGTCATAGCAATATATAGTATCTCACAAGGCTTCCATAACCCCAACAGAGAAGTTTAGTTACCCATGAGTGCGAAGGAAATCACAATAGACATTATTATTATACCACAATAAAGATCTCGTGTTGTAAGGTGTGGTATGGCATTTTAGGCGTGAACTCCGTTGCAAAGTAACGTTTCTCTTGTTGTGGAAATTAAGAAAGGAATAGATGAATAGAAGAAGAATATAAAGTAGAACTAAAGGAAGAATTAGAACTAGAATGAGAATAATGAGGAATGTATTTAAAAGTAGAATGCCTAAACATCTCTAGCAAGATAGGGTATTTATAATACCCATATCCTATTTCTACTAAGCTAATGCATTACTTAACCCAATCCTACTAGGTTAATGTATCATTATCCTAATCCTAATAAGTTACTTCTAGTCCCCAAAGTCTTCAGAATTGTTGTTTTTGCCCGGGACAGATTTTCCATATGCCACTTTTGGTCCTTGGCGTCCAAGCTTTGCTTTCCTCCTTTTGTGAAGCTTTCTTTGGCATCAAGTTATGATAAAATGCTGAATTCTGCATCATTTATACCTGAAAACTTGCTAATCATATTCGTTAGCTCACTTACAGGAAAAAGGACTAAAAGTGAATGAATTATATATTTTGTCCTTAAAACTTAGCTAAAATATGGGTAAAATATAGTACTATAGGCGTCTAAATTCGCCTATCATCAACACCCCACACTTAAAGATTTGTTCATACTCGAATAAAATATCATGTCCATCTCAACATTTACTTAGGGTTTCACAGCAACTACACGAAATATTCATCAAGACAAGCATAAAAATTATCAACAAAGAGTAGTTTTCCGATCATTAGTAGAAACGATTCAACCTCTAACATAGACTCGTGATGGTAGTTAATTCGTATACAAAAGTTAAGGTACAAAGAATCATACACAACTACCCAAAACTCATCAACCATGTGTGTCTCACAATATGTCACCCATAATCACTCACAAGTATTGTATATATTTCAAACATGGGTATACGAGCTCTCTCTCACACAAAGAATTCATATGCTGCAATTGATGACCATAGGCTTGCCCTTAGTGTAATGCTCCACTAAATGTCAGAATGCTAGGCTTAGGATCAAATAGGTCTTTTGCTGGTTGTAATGTAGGCTAAGGGATGGGTAGGACTATTTTGGCCAGAAATAGTGACTATGTTCCTAAGCGCTTTAATGCATCACATTATGTCATTAACACTTTTTCTTTCGAACAACCTTTCTACTTTCTTTTATTCTGCCACCCTTTTTCTCCTCTTTTGTTTTTCAATTTTAAACATAACTAAATTTTTAGTTTTCCTTTCCTTTTTCTTTTCATAACATACCTCTTATGATAGCACTTATTTTTCATAACAAATTCAAGCACCAATACATTCTAAAGCATCATACTCACCCAATTTCCTATTATTTTGTCACATGACATTACACTTTTAAAGCACTTAGGAATTTGGATCAAATTATGGTCTTGAAAAAAAAATGGATTAGGCTTACATATGAGGCTATCAAAGAAAATAGGCTAAAGGCTCAAAAGGGTTTAACAAGGATAATGTCCATGGGAAGGTAAAAAGAAGGTAAACAATCATAGGTTGCCAAAGAAATGCCTAAATCATCTCCTAGAGTTGCATTCTTTGTTTCCGCTTTACATACATACCAGGCAATTTCTAGCATAAGCCACAAACATAGAATATACTATATCCTCACACACACAAGGCACATGGTCGACTTTATTGGGAGTAGTATAGACTCTTGACCCAATAAATGAAGGAATTGAACCACACAATATCACATAGTGAGTCACAATTAAAGCCTAAACGTCTCAATAGTCATGATTCTAGCACAAACTCTTGTCATAATATCATGCTGCCTATCAGAAAAATTTCATGCGAAGTTAAGTGAAAAACAGTTAACTACTAAAAAAATTCTTAACTACTAAAAAAAATGAAAAACGATTAAAAAAAACTAAGCTAACAAGCATAAACAAATGCAAATGCGGATAAAGGAGTATAGCATGCAAATACCACCACCCCACACTTAGATGGGACACACTGCCCTCAGTGGAAAATAAATACAAAGAACCTAGTCAGTTGGACTTCTCGTCTATGTCGGGCGTCATACCCCCTTCGTCGGAATCATCATTGGAGTCGTCGTCATCAGAATTCTCCTGCACGTCATCAAGAGGTTCCTCAAAATATGTACCTACTCCACACATCGCCTTCGTGTGCTCATTCATTGGGTAATAATAATCCAGTTATTGGAGCTCTGCAACAGTTAGAACACGACCCCCACTCATCATTGTAAACCGAATCATGCCATAACGATGGCGAAAGAAACTCTTATCTCGAGCATGCCTTTCTGAAGTGGTAAGGTTGACGCCATGTGTGGTTTCAACATCATTAACATTCGTGAGGTCAACCTTCTTTAGGTTGTGTGGGAGTTTATGATCAGCCGGTTCCTCTTCGATGTCTTCCTTCCTTAGTATTGCATTCAACAGGTTGCCAAAGCTGAAGTGAGACCTCTTGTGTAGCCTAGCTTTCCGCATTGTGGATCGAATAATTGCCCCAATATTGATAGGGATATTCGTTATCAATGCATATACAAATCACACTCTATATCTTTTTATCTTGGTGTACTGGGTCCCTGGAATTTTGCAAGAGTTGACTATGCACAATTATATCCTTGCTTCCCAATTCAGCGTAGCATATGGGAAAGTGTTGTGTCGACTGGTGTCCTTGTGTCTGCTCCACCGTGCCATGGATCTTGTTCCACAAAGTGTGTGACGAATGGCTCTATATGGAGGTCTACTGTACAACTCCTTGAATGGTGATGGATCAACAACAGGCAAGCCAAGAAAGGAGTTGAAGAAATCCGCATTGAGTTGTAAAACTTGGCCCTGAATCTTGACCTCACTTCCTGTGGTTTGACCAGTTGGCATAGAATTCTCTTGTTAAATCGAGATTGCATTCTCCCATGTATCGGAAGATAAAATCAAGATGTAACGCCATAATCTTGGCCAACATGCGCGGTTCTTTCTTTGCTAGGCTTTCCTTGTTTATCAAGTCCACATGAACATTTTTTCTTTCTTTGTTGTTCCTATACCATTCCTTTGCATCCTCTTTGAGAACCCATTTTATTCCGAACATGCGGAGTGGTAATTGCATCAAGGATGATTCTCCTTGCTCTTTTCGGCCTCTTTTCTTGCCTTTTTGTGAAGTGGTAGCCTTATCTTTGCCTTGTCTTGCTTTGGGTGGCATTGTACCTGAGATTAAAACAATGTTCATGTTAGCATCATATTGATGGATCCAATCTATAAACAAGCAGTAGGGGCACCACCCCACACTTAGTTTTTTGGTACAGACTAGTGAAGTGAAAGTAGTCGATTACTCAGACTTCATCGATATACGTTTTAGGTGCTATATTCCAACAATAAAATCAGTGCAGTCATACTTCTTGTAATCTTGGCAATACGTTCATGTTTCATATATCAAGACTACTACATAGGGATTGAATTAAGGTATAGTATCTAAAAATAATCACAACCTCCTATGTCGGTAGGCAACTATAATTCTTATTCTGATGAACAAGTCATTGCAATATGTAAGTATTCAAGTGACAAGATTATGCAATTTTTGTGACCATATCAATTCCGCAAAAGTATGACAGTGCATCAAAATCAAATACAATTTGGGAACAAGTTACGATCATCCTTACGTATACGTTCACTCACTTGGTTATATCACAACAATTCAATCACATTCAAATCATCAATACTACCTCAAGATTTAACAATTGATAAAAGGCATAGTAGTGTAGTACTAACGGAATATAAATGAAGAACAAGCAATCACTTACTTGATTGATGACTTTGGATGATGTTCTTGTGAAGAAAAAGAGCAAAAGGAAAATTTTGGAGAGGATTTGGGGACTATAGGCAGCGCTTATGCTAGGTTTCCAATGTGTTTTTGGTTCAAGACTAAGTCTCAAATCTATAGGAGAAGGTTGGGTCAGGTTTTGACCCATTTAAAATCGGATTTGGAGACAATAATTGACCATAGGTGGCACCTTTTGCTTTGCCTATGCTTGACATAGGCGGCGCCTTTTGCAAAGCATTGTTGAGCATAGGCAGCGCCTATGCAATGACATTCTTAGGCATAGGCGCTGCCTTTCACATGGTATATGAGATTCATAGACAAAAGGCATTGGTATAGGCGGTGCCTATGCTATGGCATACTTGGTCATGGGCGGCGCCTATGTTATGGCACACTAGATTCCGAGAGCTTAGGCCATAATATAGGCCTTGCCTTGTTCGTGGCCTAGTTTTACCTAGGCCTAGCCTTGTGCGTTGCCTATATTTTCTTAAGCAATGCCCAATCCATAGCCTTTTGTTTCTTTATTCCTAACTTACCACCTTTAACATGCAATACGTCCAAATCGAAATTTGACACCAATCTTCTCATTTTACACCTCTTGCACCTATATTTGCTCAAAAACAATAAAAACGATTAGAACGATGGGTTTCCTCCCATCAAGCGCCTTAGTTTTGGTCGTGGCACGACTCTTATTTTTGGATTTTTATTTATCAAAAGTAACCACGTAATATAACGAAAGAGAAACGAAAAATGATAAACGATGGGTTGCCTCCCATCTAGCGCTTGATTTATTGTCGCAGTACGACATAGTTACCTCGAGTACTTAGACTTCGTTGAGATAAGTGATGGACATATAATTTATCGAATCAAGAGGACCGATATAGGGTTTTACTCATTGGCCATTCACCTTGAAGACAACACTATTATTGTCTTCCAACTCAACTACTCCAGACGAGTAGACTTGGTTAACTTTGTACGGACCAGACCACTTGGACTTTAACTTACCTGGGAATAACTTCAGTCTGGAATTGAAAAGAAGTACCATACCATCTTTTTGAAAGTTTCGTCGAACAATCCGCTGATCATGATACTTTTTCATCTGCTCCTTGTAGAGATCCGATCTTTCATATGCATGTAGACAGAATTCATCCATCTTATTCAGTTGCTCTAGTATCAGATTCATTGAATCATCCCAATTTAAATTCAATCGCTTCAACGCTCACAATGCCTTATGCTCAAGGTCAATAGGTAAGTGACAGGCCTTCCCATAAACTAGTTGGTACGGGGACATGCCAATTGGCATTTTGAATGCAGTCCTATAGGCCCATAGTGCATCGTCCAGCTTCCGAGACCAATCTTTCCTATTAGCATTTACCGTTTTAGCAAGGATTTGCTTGATCTCTCAGTTGGAAACCTCTACCTGTCCGCTAGTTTGTGGGTGATAAGGCGTGGCTACCTTATGTTCTTGACACCATATTTTTCAAATAGGGATTTGAATAGCTTGTTGCAAAAGTGAGACCCTCCATCGCTTATGATAGTACGTGGTACTTCAAAAAGAGAGAAGATATTTCTCTTCAAGAATGCTACAACACGCTTTGCTTCATTGTCGGCCAATGCTACTGCTTCAACCTATTTTGAAACATAATCTACAACAACTAGGATATATTTCATTCCGAATGAATTTACGAATGGGCCTATGAAATCAATACCCCATACATCAAAGAGCTCTACTTCAAGAATTTTCGACATGGGCATCTCATGGTGTTTCAAAATAGCACCGTGTCTCTGACATTGGTCGCATCTTCACACAAAGTCGTAGGCATCTCTAAATATCAAAGGCCAATAATATCTACTTTGCAATACCTTTCTTGCTATCCGATTACCTGCATGATGTCCCCCAACTTGGAAAGTGTGAAATGCTTCCAATATCTTAGGCACTTCTACATGGGATATGCATCGCCGGATAGCACCATCCGCACATCGTCGAAACAAATATGGCTCATCCCAAAAGTAGTGTTTTACATTATGCATAAACTTTCTATTTTGATGGTAAGATAAGTTTGCAGGTATAACATTACTCACCACAAAATTCGCAAAGTTGGCATACCATGGTAATTCTTCCATTATCGTGGCTAAGATCTTCTCGTCAGGGAATGGATCATCAATCTCGATTTTAGGTTGTGCTACATGCTCGTTCTCGAGTCTGGATAGATGATCAGCCACTTGGTTATCACAACCTCTTCTATCTTTAACTTCGAAATCAAATTCTTGCAGCAGCAAGACCAATCGAATTAGTTTTGGTTTTGTATCCTTATTTGTCATTAAATACCTCAGAGTTGCATGGTCTGTATGAACGATTACTTTGGTTCCTAACAAATAAGCACGAAACTTCTCAAATGCATACACAACTGCTATGAGCTCTTGTTTTGTGACAGTGTAGTTCTTTTGGTCTTCGTTCAGGACCTTGCTCGCATAGTAGATAGGATGGAATAATTTATCCCTCCTCTAGCCAAGTACAGTGCAAACGGATACCCCACTAGAATCACGCATGACTTCGAATGGTAGAGACCAATATGGTGCTACCATGATACGAGTTTCAATTAGTTTTCCTTTCAGGAATTCGAATGCCTTCAAACAATCTTCATTGAAGTCAAACTTTGCATCTTTCTCCAAAAGTTTGCACAATGGACTAGCAATTTTGGAGGTCTTTGATGAACCGCCGATAGAAACCTGCATGACTGAGGAAACTATGGACTCCCCTTATGAAAATTGGAGGTGGTACTTTCTCGATAACTTCAATTTTTCCTCGATCAACTTCAATCCCTCTTTTGGAGATTTTGTGTCCAAGCACGATACCTTCTTTGACCATAAAGTGACACTTTTCCCAATTCTGTACTAGGTTGAATTCTACACATCTTTGCAATGCCATACTTAGGTTTGCCAGGCAAGATTCAAACGACTCTCCAACAACTGAAAAATCGTCCATGAATACGTCCAAAGTGTCTTCAACCATATCAGAAAAAATAGACTACAAAGATGAAAGGTGGCTGGTGCATTACATATCCCGAATAGCATACGTTTGAAGGAAAACGTACCATATGGGCATGTTAACGTTGTCTTCTCTTGGTCTTCAGGGGAAATACAAATCTGATTATAGCCAGAATAACCGTCTAAGAAACAAAACCATCCTTTCCCCGCTAATCGATCTAGCATTTGGTCCATAAATGGCATTGGAAAGTGATCTTTGAGCGTCCATGAATTCAGCTTTCAGTAGTCCCTACACACTCTCCATCCGGTGACGGGTCTGAGTGGAATAAGCTCATTCCTTTAATTTGCGACCACCGTCATGCCTTCTTTCTTGGGAACACATTGTACCGGGCTTACCCATGTACTGTCAGAGATTGGATACACAACTCTTGCATCTAACCACTTGATAATTTCCCTCTTTACCACTTCTTGCATAGGTGGATTGAGACGCCTTTGATGCTTAATAGTGGGTGTGCAATTTTCTTCAAGCTGAATCTTATGTGTACAAATACCAGGTAGAATACCAATAATATCCGTGATGGTCCATCCAATGTCTCTAATGTACTTCCGTAAAATAGCAATGAGAGATGCAACTTGTTGCTCACCCAAGTCTACCGCCACAATGACTAGAAGTGCGTTTCCGCTTCCTAAGAATGCCTACTTTAAATGCCTAGGCAGCTCCTTCAATTCTAACGTGGGTTGCTCTTCAATAGATGGTTTCGCTGGTGGTGTGGGTCGATTTTTGAGATCAAGGTCCAGCTTCTTGGGAGCATGAGGATATGAGCCTAATCCTGTCAGAGCACCAATAGTTTCTTCACAATTTTCAGCATCCTTACGCTCACCATTTATGAGCACAACCGACAATGGGTCACCAATAATTTGCTCTTCTTCAAGTAATTCTTTCTCATCATCAAAGTAAACATCAGGCACAGAAAATACGTTTAGATCTTTGGGTTGCTTCATTGATTTGCACACATCAAAGCGAACTACTTCATCATTTATTCGGAATGAAAGCTCATTAGCTCTCAAATCAATAAGCACACTTCTCGTAGCAAGGAAAGGGCGCCCCAAGATTATGGGAACTTCTGAGTCTGCCTCACAATCCAAAATAACAAAGTCTGCTAGAAAGATGAATGAAGAAACCTTTACTAATACATCACATAAAATACCAATAGGTCATTGTACCGACCTATCCGCCATGACGAGCCTCATATTGGTTGGAGTAGGATCACCTAACCCCAACTTTTTTAGATAGATAATGGTATCAAATTGATGCTGGCTCCTAAATCACATAATGCGTTCATAAAATTCAAAGATCCAACAGTGCAATGAATAGTGAAAGCACCGGGGTCAACCTTCTTCTGAACTAGTGATCGGCTAGCGATTGCGCTGCAGTGATGAACATTATCTTTCAACTCATAGCTTGCTGCCTGTTTTTTTGTCAATAGATCCTTCATAAATTTAACATACCCATGCATTTGTCATGAATTTGCTGAACTTTGTATCATCCGCCACCTTCTTCACTATTTGGGTAAAAGGTGGTGGTGGATATGGAACTGTTTTCTCCATATCTTTCTTCTCCTCTTGCTTCCAAATTTTTGTAGTTTCAGGCTGCAAACCGCTGGGGGTGATGTCATGGACGTCGTGGCCAGCTTTTGCGGATTCTTCTCCTTTTGCCTTATCATCAATGTCCGCTACTTCATCAACCACTTGCTTGCCTTTTGATGAAGTTTCCAGCACCTTACGACTTCGGTTAGTAATATCCATGCATGACCCATCATTCCTTGGGTTTTGCACAGTGTCGCTAGGTAAAGTGCCAGCCTTTCTTTGATTGAGTGCTGCTGAAAGTTGGCTCAATTTCGTCTCTATTTACTTGATTGAAGTGGAATTTGAATCAACTAATTGCTTCATTGAGGACAAATCATTTATTACCTCCGTTACTCCCGTGCTAGTTGTTTTCACTCCTTTCAACAGTTTAGCCATCATATCTTACATATTTCCAAAACTAGATGTGGTGTCGTCACGTCTTCTAGGGTGAACATACAAAACACTCTTGTCATTCTTGTTCTTCCAACTACCTTGGTCCTTGCTTCCAGATTTATCGTAATAGTTCCGACCTTGTTTTCCTTGGGTATTACCTCGGAAACCCCCATGATTGTTTAAGTAGTTGGCCTCTTCTTCCAAATCAAATTTGTCTCTTCCTTTTGACGCAATGGCTTTGACTTTTTCGGTCTTCCCTGATAATAGATGCTTTGTAAGAAGATCCACTTGTGCCTTCATGTGTGCCATATCTTGATCACATTCTTCTTCTCTTCTCCTTTGGTCTACAGTCATGCCAATAGATAAAATGGGGCTTGCTACCTCAGAATCCCTGGTATGCCAAGCCCTACTTTGCTTTGTCATCCGATATAGCATATTGCTTGCTTGACCAAAGGTGAGGTCCATGAATGATCCTCCAGCCGCATTATCCACCATTGGTTTAGTTATTGAATTCAAGGCTCTATATAGTATCTCCATGAGGTGAACATTGGTCATATGATGGTTTGGGCACCTCATTAGCTTCGTCTTGAATCTCTCCCATGTTTCATGAAGGTCTTCAGTTGGAAGCTAACAAAAGTTGCTGATTTCATCTCTCAATTGTGCTCTTTTGGATGACGGAAAGAACCTTTCTAGGAAAGCGTCTCTCAATTGCCTCAAATTTGTAATAGAATCAGAAATCAGCCTATTCAACCATAAAGTTGCCTCCCCAGACAGAGACAATGGAAATAGACATAATCGAATTGCATTCTAACCAATGACAGGATTGTCAAACGACTTGCATGTAGAAATAAAGTTGATGAGATACATATTCGGATCATCTCCTGCTAGTCCACCAAATAATCCCTTGAGTTGCAATAACTGAATCATGGTGCTTGTGATGTTAAACTTGGCTTCGGTTGCTAATGGCGGAGGAATAATGGCTCCTGTGGTTCCAGCTCCATCAAGATCATCATCATCATCGTCGAAAGCTGGTTGCATAGCTCATCATTCAGGCCTAAACCTAGCTTGACGATCTCTTCTGTTGGTAGGTGTTGCGATCTCAGCAGCATGACTAGGGTTTAGTAACTCGTCGTCACCTAGATCCTCGTCGTCAGGATTTATTGCTTGCCCAGGGTTATCAATATTTTGTTGTTGTACTTGATTGGTGGCTAGAGAAGCTAGTCTCGCCTGTTCCTGTTGAGCAGCCATCCTTTCAATTTCGTGTTGTATCTCTATTCTGCCAATACGTTATGGTTCAGGATTGATAGGTAATAACGGTTGACCAGAACTTCGAGTATGGGGCATGCGCTAAATAAAAACATGGAGAAAACAAAAACAAATCTGAAAGTAAAAGTATGAGAATTTTTGACCAAAGGGTCAAGTAATTATGACGAACTTAATTGACACTTGTATTACCCGACAACGACGCCATTTTTTGATAATGCTCAATCTACAGCTCTCGTTAGAGTGTAAAGCGGTCGTTGTCAAATATATAACCTAACTTGGTTGGGTATCGATCCCACAGGGAATAGCCGGTCAACAAGTAAGCAACGATTATTAGACTTTTGGAGCAAGTCTCGTGAAAGGGGGATTTTATCGTGCAAATTAATGTAAACAAAGTAATGAAGTAGAAACAGAAAATAAAAGAGTAAAAACGATTTACTTAGTTGGTTTTTGATCAATGAGAATTGAGAAGTTGGGGTTATTTCCACCTTATGAGTTGTACGTCTATATTGGCTATAAGTTATGCGGAATTCAGACATGCATTTTCTTATAGAGAATTGTATTCGATGGTAAATCCAGGCGTCTTTCAACCTTAACAAGCACTATTTCACTTTAACTCTTTCGAGCTTAAAGCGTATCTAACGGTACAAATTCTCCAAGAGGTTAATCCAGTTACGACACTAACTTTTTCATAGGGGTTGGTGCCCTATTACCTTGACATTATCTCTTTTCCAAACATATAAATTTTCTTTCGAACAAGATAATGCTATACTGGCGTATTCTATACGTTTGCAACCGCAAGGAATTTAGATTAAGATGAAGATAATAATGATATAAGCAGCATACGTGTCATGAATTCACAAACTCATAGCAATAGATAGTATCTCACAAGGCTTTCATAACCCCAACAGAAAAGTTTAGTTACCCATGAGTGTGAAGGAAATTACAATAGACATTATTATTATACCACAATAAAGATCTCGTGTAGTAAGGTGTGGTATGGCGTTTTAGGCGTGAACTCCCTTGCAAAGTAACATTTCTCTTGTTGTGGAAATTAAGAATTGAATAGATGAATAGAAGAAGAATAAAAAGTAGAATTAATGGAAGAATTAGAACTAGAATGAGAATAATGAGGAATGTATTTAAAAGTAGAATGCCAAAAAATCTCTAGCAGGATAGGGTACTTATAATACCCATATCCTATTCCTACTAAGCTAATGCATTACATAACCCAATCCTACTAGGTTAATATATCATTATCCTAATCCTAATAAGTTACTCCTAGTCCCCAAAGTCTTCAGAATTGCTGTTTTTGCCCGAGACAAATTTTCCATGCACCAATTGTGGTCCTTGGCGTCCAAGCTTTGCTTTCCTCCTTTCGTTAAGCTTTCTTTGGCATCAAGTTATCATAAAATGCTGAATTCTACATCATTTATACCTGAAAACTTGCTGATCATATTCGTTAGCTCACTTACAGGAAAAAGGACTAAAAATGCATGAATTATATATTTTGTCCTCGAAACTTAGCTAAAATATGGGTAAAATATAGTACTATAGGCGTGTAAATTAGTCTATCATCACTTTGTGACAACTAACGCTCAAGATTCAAGTTCATGATAACACATAGTCAGTGGCTGAGGTAGGATTTTCATTAAGGGGGGTCAATAACAGAAAGTAAAAAAAATAAATTAAAAACCTATCGTGAATGGGTCTCAAACCCAAGACCGGCAGGCCCTATGCGTGAAAGTTTGCACCATACATTTCCTCAAAATCTAATTTACACCCCCCCAGAATTGAATTAATTTTCTGTTTTACACCCTTTTGTATTGAATTTTATGAAAATATTATAATATTTCTATTTAAGATTGAACGGTATTGATATGATTGAATATCAATTAAGCAACCAAAATTTTAGAATATATTTTTTAGTATACATGATAAGGCTAAAATAAGGAAGAAATTGAGATGTTGAAGAAAAATATGAGTGTACGGTCTACAGAAGTTGCAAACAAGCAACACCTAGAGGGAGTGATGAAAAGTGCAAAATTCGACGCAGAGCGTCGGAGATTAAGTGGTCTTGTGTGGAAGAAGTTGCTTGGGCCTACATCCTTGGCCCAGATGAAGCTTGACCTGACCACCCAAATATATGACGACCTGGAGGGAGTGAACAAAATTGTAAAATTGGACACAGATCATCAAAGATTACATGGTTTTGTTTGGATGAATCTTGACCTGACCACCCAAATAACATATGTGGATCTTCGACCCCAATTACAATCCCAAATTTACAATATACTACCTATTTTTTTTTTGTTGTTGTTTTCATTCAATGGGTTCGATGTTGTATTAAATTTAAAGTATATAAGATAAATGCATGGAATAGTTGTCTTATTTTCTATCAATCATTTCAGGAGCACTTGTTAGTTTTTTTTACTGATCGACTAACTCTATCCATCCACTTTATGAAATATTAGAGAAAGGAATGAATTTAGCGGATAATAAAGATAAGTCGAAGCATTCCGAACCTTCTTCTTCAAAGTCCAAGTTAATAAACGAGCCAAGCTAGATAGTCTTCTATCACTAGATCTATGATAACAATTTTTTTAAGACTACATATTATATCACACTATCAAAATAAAAATTTAAAAGGAAAATAATTTGGTTAAGTGAAAGGGTGTAATTGGTGGTCTCCACACGTCAATTTTGTGCAGTACTACTCAATGAGAATGGTGCACCCTAATATATCCAATACCCACTAGGAACTAGCCCAAATAGACAAAAAGATCATAATCGTTTTTCTTAAAAAAAGAATAAAAAAAAAATATTGTAAATATAATCTTACAAATTTGATGTTGAAATCATTGAAGTTTCAATACAGATTACATTCTTTCTTTAGTTTCAATTTATGTGTCACTTAAATAGATCTAATATAATTTAATTTTGTAAGTTAATCAAATTGATTTTCCATAAGTGAGGAGGAGTAAATTTAAATGAATAAGAAATATGGTAAGTAATACTAGTAAAAACAAGCAAGGGTTGTTTGGTTGTTGGTTATAATTATGTGCAGTTGTTTGGTTATTTCATTTTCTACAACTTATAAAATATTAGTACAAATTAACTCGTGATTTATACATGTTCTATTTAACTGGGAATGTATATAAATAATTAAATATTGTACTTATATGATATGCAAAGTTTTGTACAATGTAACTAAAAAAAATTATGAAATACAAATGTTGGGTATATGAATAAAAATCCTATATTATTAATTGAAAAAAATGAGAAATTATGAAATCAATTTAGTTTAATTTTTATCATTTTGTAATATGTTAATCTATTAGTATTATTTTATCATTGAGTGACTCCAAGCTTCTAACTCTTCACTTTCTTCCCTGCCTCAGTTCCCAAACAAAAACTGCCCCATCGATAACCCAAAATTGCGCTGAATGTTCACATCTCCACCTTTGGTTTCCATCTCTATACAACAATCACCTCTCTACTCGGGGGCGGAGCCAGCATGTTTAATGGATAGGGGTTCACTGCATATTCCCACCAAGTGGGGTCTTGGGAGGGTAAGTGTAAGCAGTCCATACCACTTCCTGAAATGTGAGATAGAGACGTTGTTTCTGACAAACCCCCGACTCAAAATCAAAAAATCTAGATAAGGAATAGCAAAAGAACCATTCACCGAACCCCCATCGGCGGAAAATTATACTATTTATAAGTTACTAAAATCATATTATATGTATATATAATAGATGTCGAGCTCCTTTCGATAAGTTTTTCTTCAAATTTTGATCCCCCTCTCCAAAATATTAATTGGCCCAATAGAGTTAGCTTGGTTCATAACATTATTCACTTACTTTCCTTAGTTATCCAATCATAGAAACAATGAAATGACAAGAGTCATGCATTCCCAATAGAAACAATGATTCTGCAGTTTAACAATTATAGAATCAGCAACTCAAAGTGTCTGTGCCTTAGCTATATGATATCCTTGGTTGGCGAAATGCGGTAGAACTTTACTAAGCATAGTCTTTTACTTGGAAAATCCAGTGAAAGGTCATTCACTACTTGAGACTAAATAACATACATCAAATCAAAAGAACCCAAAAATGTTTCAGCATTATTAATGAAAGCCAGGAGAAACGTGAATCTTTCGTCAAGTCTAAGGAAAAACACCCTACTCAAAGGGACAACAGGAGTTAGAGACACCCCAGAAAAAAGTAGAAAAGCAATAAGCTCAACTACCACAGTCAGTGAACAGACAAATCCTAATTAGGCGAAAGACAGTAAGTTCAAAGCTATTCTACTGTTAAATTAGTGTAAACAAGAAAAATAAAGTTTAATCATTCTAAACTAGTGAGGTAGCCTAAACCATGTTATTCTGTAATCCATCTCCAGAAAAACATCCTTTTATAAGTGAAAACCGCTACAAAATCACTAGTACAACTAAACATCAGCTGTTGGCAGCACATACCATACGATGACTGTTGTTAGTCTTCACCCCGCTTCACCATGACCAGTTTTAGGAAATGCACCATGAGCCAAATTCCAGGGAAAGTACTTGTGCGCACAGAACACAATCCCCTGCACCAAGGTCAGATTTTATAGAGTGGGATGTCATCAGACGTTAGTACTCGGGCATCTCCTCCTGTTCAACACAAGGTCAAATACAGAGGAAAATAATTATGTCATTCCCAAAACTTAACTACCACTACTGCTATTTCTACCCATATTGGCTACAGCTGTACTACAAACAAAAAGCATCACAAAAACTTCTTTGTCCAACGCAATTCAAATGGGAAACCAAAAGAATTAATTTTTTATACTGAGGAGATGCATTAGATAGCTAGTAAAAATAACCATACGCAAGCCAAATTAAAACGACAGTTAAACAAAAAATATTACGGAATAGGCAATACTAATCACATTACTTATAGTAAACTAGAATAAGAACTGTAAAAAACTAAAATTCAAGCAATCCAACCAATCCCATTGAGCGTGTAATACTTGAAAGAGTAAACTGTATGTGGAACGAAACCAGCAGCATGAAAGTGAAGTTCTCCTCTAGCTATAGGTAAGTTCTCCGATGAAATCAAGCACTGTGATTAGTGTTGTTGAGCCTGCCGACTTGGAGCACCGCCATAGCCACCACCATATAAAACTTGGCTACCATGAGGTCCATTTGGCTGAGCACTATAATTACCCAAACCTTGTGAATTTCCACTAGGATCGCCATAGCCACTACCCATGTAACCCCCACCACCTGATTGCATATCTCCCGATGCACCACCTCCACCAACTGGATTTCAATAAGCACCACTACCTCCACCAACTGGATTTCAATAAGCCCATGTTCCCATATCCATAAGGACCCTGAGAACCCCACGAGCTTCTCAATCTACCAGCTTGACCACTACCATAACTAGCACCAGGCACATTAGGATTTACGAAGGCTGCCGCAACTACTGGACCACCATATCCAGGATTGACAGCCCCATATCCAGGACTGGCTCCACCGAAACTTCCATAAGCACCATAACCCATGCCATTGTTGGACGATCCATAACCATAACCCGGTGTACCATATTCGGAGGAACCATAAGGTGGATAGCCACCTACAGTGTTTTGTGACTGCATCTATCTGTTGGTATCCATTCTGTCATAAGAACTGGGATTGCTGGAAAACCCAACAGATGTATAAATGATTTAAAATTCTTCAACAGAAGCACCTTTACCCAAGCGATGGAACTATTACACAATAACACTGAACTTAAAAGACACGTTTATTTAAGACATCACCACAGGAAGTTTCCATTTGGTATGCAACTAGCAACGAAGGGATGATTCAAGTTTCAAAAACTCTATTAAGTCATTAAAATGTTTAGGGCAAAAAATGCTCTAAATTAGAAGAAGGCACACCATTAAACTAAAATAAACCACCACTATAGTGTTTTAATCAGTTACCTACTTACCTTCACCATTGTAGAACTCATTCTAAAAAAACCATTACCTATTGTCGTTAATAATACAAAAGAGGACATTAGACTAAAATAAACCTGTCTTCACATTATCAACAGAAAGAAAAAAAACATGACTCTATCACAAATAAGGTCAGAAGTATACGTGAATCTTACCACTACCTCAATATCTGTCTGCATATATAAATATTTATTTGGCTTGGAATATCACCGGTAAATATGTGGTGGGTTCGATAATATTTTTTCATCATTAACAAAAAGTTTCAAATTTGAACACTAACATTGAGAAAATTGTTGTTGATAGGTTTTTTTCGTGAAATAAGACTTGTTTGAAGGAATGTATATTGGTTGGATTACTAAATTTACAATATTAGAAAGTTAAAGAAATTGACTTATCTTTTTAAGAATCTTTTAAAATATTGAAATATCTACTTGTATAGGTTTTTAAGGCAGATTTTGATATATTTCATAATTCTACAAAATATAGTTGTTATTTTTACAGTTTAGAATGTTTCTAAAGGCTGTAAATATTACATAGCCCATCACTTCTTCCTTTAAAAAAATAAAATTATACGATAAATGTATTTGTGAAAATATTAAAATTTTATAAATGTTTTATTGGAAGGAATGCTGATTAACAGATAGAATTGTAATTTTATAATATTGTGCGTTCTGCAAAAGTCAATAAAATATCGTGCATTTTTTTACACGGCTCTAAAAAAATATTAACTGGAAAAAATATTTTTAAACTTTAACCTTTATTTATATCCTAACATATTTGGTATTTTCTTGAAACAATAACTATTTTTAGTAATAATGATAGATAATTTGAGATAAATGAATATAGCACTACCTCTATACACCTTTATTTTTTATTATAGTAAAAAAATCACTTTTACCATATTATTAAGTCATCGATTCAAGTTGTGAGAACAGGTTTTTACAGACATGCATAACAAGATTGCGTACACTAAATTCTTATTGATTTTTTCTTTCAATTTTGCACATAACAGAAGTTTTAGTATACCCAATAACTCTATTTTATTTTCAATCACCTAATAGTTAGTGAGATGAAACGACTTATAATAATGAAGGATGCTCCAGTAAAAATATCAAGTTTTCAAATATAAATAAATAAAAATAAACGGAGAAAACATAATATTTGTGGACCAAAATAAATGCTTAAAAAGAAGCACCACATGTAAATCATCACTTTTTCCCATAGAAGTATCAAATTGCATTCATGTGTGAGTAACAATTACTAGTGTACTGTATCCATTGCACATGTTCAATACTTATTTTTATCAACTTGTCGACAATGACCCTATTAATTATTTGAAAACGACACTTGTATCCTCTTTATTACACCCTACATTTCCTCAAAATCTAATTTACATCCCCCAAAATAGAATTAATTTTCTGTTTTACACCCTTTTTTATTTAATTTTATGAAAACATGATAATATATCTATTTAAGATTGAACGGTATTGATATGATTGAATATCAATTAAGCAACCAACATTTTAGAATTTATTTTTTAATATACATGATAAGGCTAAAATAAGGTATTTGAAGGTGCATTACATATTGGGTATTAATTCTTATGGTTTAATTTTTTCTCTTAGTTAATGTTTAAATGGTAATAACTAATTAAGCAACCAAAATTTTAGTACTGTTTTAATTTGTGTTGACAGTTACGAAGATAGGGCTAAATAAGGTGTTGCAAACAAATTAAATTTGTTGGTGCATTGCATATAGGGTATTAGTTCTTCTGGTTTAATTAATTATTTGATTCTTAGTTATGTTTAATGAAGATTATTAAATAAGCAACTTCACCAAATCTAGTTATGAAAATTTACAACATGATTAATGAGGCAAGATACTGTTTTACAACAGAATGGAAGTGTAGGTTAATTAAATAAAGGGGATTGTCAAATCATGTTTAGTTAGATTGCTTCATACAAAAATTATTTGATTACAGTCTTTAATTACGCGTGATACTGTTTGTAAATTACACTCTTTAGGATGGTCATTTGTCATCTCCCTTTGTGGACTAATATAAATAGACAGTGTTAGGGTTATCTTTAAGTCATTTGTTATCTCCCTTTGTGGCCAATGGAGAAATTTTTCATCAATTTTTGAGGCCTATACAAATAAAAAGACGTATATTATATATATAAAGATGTAACAAAAAAATAAATTTGGGCAATGATGAAATTTTTATAACGTAAAAGTTTTATGATTCGTATCTTGGCAATACGAGTTAGGACGACTAATAAATCAGCAACCACTTCGTATGTCATATTTAAAATCTAATCTGAGCCCACCTTTTAAAATATTATATATTTGTATACATATAAGCACACAAATATTTTCAATTTATTTTGATAATTATTTATTTGCTAGAAACATTTTTATTTACAAGTGTTTATCCAGGTTCGGAATACTTGATGGGAGTGACATTTAACGAAGAGTTTTAATTTTGTGTTTGCATTTTTTATTTTTTTTCACTTGTACAAAATATAAATTATAGTGTAAAATTTATTTTTGGAGCATTGGACGGAAATGCTTTTTACAAATGTTCATCACGTGTTTAGGCAAATATAGGTTGTTAATATTTATATTAAAAAATCAAAATTAATTTAGATACTTACTCAATTAATTCATACTTATACATTGAAAGATACTGCATAGATTTTTCTTTAATATACTTTTTCTGATATTTTTTATTTTTCACGCGATTCTCATCACACTTTAGGCAAATTTAGGTCATTACTAGTTATATTAAAATTGATGTAGATACTTAATCAAATAATTCACTTTTTTACATAAATGGATATTATGTAGATTTTTTTCTTAAAATAATTTTTCTTTATTCAATTTTGTCTTTACGTACATATTTATATATTTTGCTTATATATATATATATATATATATATATATTTTACGATAGCATACGCGTTATATTATTTTAATATATATTTTATATTTATATTTGCATGCATTGATTTTTTTTCTTTTTTCTTTTTTCTTTTTATAATAAACTTAAGTCTGGCCGGGAACTATATTTGTAGATTCTGAAGGGTGTCTAACCCCTTCCCTTCAAAATAATTTGAATCCTTACCTAGAATCTAAATTGGTTTCGTCATACTCCCTCCGTTTCGAAAAAAATTACCTACTTTGATTTGGCACAAAGTTTAATAAAATATAGAAAATTTTTGAATCTTGTAGCCTTAAATTAAAGAAGTGTCAAATGTATCAAAATGCCCTTTAATCTTGTGGTCATAAACATGCCATTTGGAAAGTTTAAATTAAAGTATTGCCAAAAAATGAAAGGGGTCATTCTTTTTTAAACGAACTAAAAAGGAAAGTAAGTCATTTCTTTTTAAACAGAGAGAGTACTTGTTAATAAATAATTAGGTTTCCTATTTTTTCTTGAAAATTAGGTGGCGACTCTGTTGACACCCAATTTTGACCTCCCAATATCACTTTTAGGCTATTATTATATCAAAATTATTTAATTTTAATTATCAGTATTTTTAAATATTATTCTTACATTGAGTACATACTAACGTGTCGCATTTATAATTAAAGGAAATGCATAAATTATTTCTTAGCTTTTAGTATCTTTGTCATAATTTTTAAACTCAAATTTAGCATTTTATTTAATTTTTTTAATATTTATTAAATTCTTTTCCACTTAGTTATGCACATCCACATTTTTGCAAACATAATGTCTAGTTTTCCATTATTTAGCATTATTTATTTTATCAAATTATTTATTATTATTTATTATTTAATTATTATTATTTATTATTATTTATTACTTATTATTTAATATTGTTATGTATTTTTTAATTATTATTATATACTATTATCGCTATTTTAATTTAAATAACAACTTAATTTAATTCATTTTGCCTATATTTATTCACCTTTTAACTTAATTTTGTCCAATTTCTTACAATTCTAGCCATTTTTGAAACTCAATTCCAAATTTTCAATTTTTAGATCTCAGTCGTTGATCTTAAACGGATCCAACGACTGATATTTGATACACCTTTCTTTCCTTTTTAATCCAAAAACCTAATCATAATTCTAAAACCAAACAACAGTCGCTCTTCTCTCTCTATCTAACCTCTCTCCTTCTCTCTCTATCTAACCTTTCTTTCCCATGGCTGCCGCCGTTGATCGACGGAGCAGCGCCACCGAGACCTCCTTATCCAATAGCTTTCCCACCGCGCTCTATTTGCGCTGCCAATGCCTACTCCGGCGATACCAGATTTACCACTGCCTCCTACCTTCGTCCTTGTCGCTGCAAGCGCCGCGCCGCCAGCCCCTCAGCCTCCATCACCATCTATCCCTCCATTTTCCCCTTTCTGGTGATGAACTAGCATGCCAACACCGCTCCAACATTGCCACGAGACCCCCCTGCTCTCCAACCTCCTTCGTGAACCAACCGTCGCCGCCCCAGGTCATCTCCGTCGTCTACCCGCCACCAACCTTCTCCGTGCCATTGATCCGTTTGTCAAAAAAGAGATGAAAAACCCATCCATAGCTTTGCCTAAATATTTAAATGTTTGTGTTTACTTTTAATCTCTTTTCCCCTTCTTTAACAGATTTTCAAAATCCGAATTAACAATGCATGAATGATTTATTTCATCCGATTCTTTTCCATTTTGTGTGCTTATGTTTTAAGACTACCAGATATGAAAATGTATATTTTAATAATGATCAATTTTTTCATAGTTTGCTAATTCGGAATTTTGAAATTATCCATCTTCTTTGAATTAGTTGACAAATTTCTTGGCTCGTGATTATAACAGAGAACATTTGACTGCGTATTATCTTTTTATGGTTGGATTGATCCTGTGATAATTTTAATAATATTTTGGTAAAGAACATCTGATTGTGTATCACGTTTCTTGAATTACATCGATTGATGATTTGAATTAAGTACAAAAATAATTAGGGATTATTTTACAAAATTAATTGCTCATAATTTATTTATGGTAAATTGAACAAATTTTCTCATCCATAATTGACCCTAATTGATTATCGATCTCTTAATTGATTAGTGATTGATGCTAACATGTTACTATTAATTTACCTTCCTTCTACGGAATATGCGACAACATGGCACTCACCTATATATAAGGTAACTTTCAGTATTATGGGAATCTAGTTTTTAATCATGACAGTCTTGATATTTTTTATTTATTGGATTTGGCCTAAGGAAAACAATATTGTGAATGACTTTTACAAATATTGACTTTCCTTTTTAATTGGTATATGATTGATTCAGTAAGAGAAATTCTCTTACTGAGATATTTTTTTACCATTTTTATGTTGGTTTAGTTTTACAATACTCAACCTATATAAACAATAGTTCACAAGCTCTTAAGTTCACAAGTCTTAAGTTTTACAATTACCAGTACTACTCTCTTAAACAAAGCATTAGTTACTTTTAATACATAATGTTATGGAAAACATGTTGCATATTTTGCTGTGTTGGGCTTTCTTTCTATTTCTATTTTACTACTGCACTGAAGGAGTAAATGCGGCAGATATATTTCAGGGTAAAAAGTAAATCAAGAAACCTAAATATGTGCAAATTTCGGTTGAATCTTATTCACATTTGACTGGACTAGAGGATCAAGTTATGTCTTTTAAGTTGGCTGCTGCACAGTCAGAAATGACTAATAAGGAAAACCTGGGAAAACAATATGCTAAAGTTGCTGAAGAAGCTGTCTCAGGTGATGTTCCTTATTGACTTGTGTTTTTCTTGCAACTTGTGTTTTGCAACTTGGTACCGAATTCTTTTATTCACATCTCTCTGTACAGGTTGGGAGAAGGCTGAGTCAGAAGCCGCGACACTGAAAAACCACCTGGAATCCATTACTCTTTTGAAGCTTACTGCTAAAGACAGGGCATCACATCTGGATGGTGCACTGAAGGAGTGCATGCGGCAGATAGATCAAGTTAAGTCTCTTGAGGACCAAGTGAGTGGCTTAGAGGATGAAGTCAATTATTTGAATGAAAATTTGGCTGCTGCACAGTCAGAAATGACTAATAAGGAAAACCTAGGAAAACAATATGCTAAAGTTGCTGAAGAAGCTGTCTCAGGTGATGTTCTTTATTGACTTGTGTTTTTCTTGCAACAAGCGTTTTGCAACTTGGTACTGAATTCTTTTATTCACATCTCTCTGTACTGGTTGGGAGAAGCATGCCAAATAGTTTGATGAAATGAAGAATGATTTTGAAGTAAAATTAGCTAACCTGGACCAACAGTTACTCAGGTCTGCAGCAGAAAACTCTGCACTCTCAAGGTATTTGCAGGAGCGTTCTAGCATGGTGATGAAGCTCAGTGAAGAAAAAGCCAAAGTTGAATAAGAAATTGAGATGTTGAAGAAAAATATGCTCGTACGGTCTGCAGAAGTTGCAAACAAGCAACACCTGGAGGGAGTGAAGAAAATTGCAAAATTGGAAGCAGAGCGTCGGAGATTACGTGGTCTTGTGTGGAAGAAGTTGCTTGGGCCTACAACCTTGGCCCAGATGAAGCTTGACCTGACCATCCAAACATATGACCTGGAGATTTCCAAATTGGACGCAGAGCATCAGAGATTACGTGGTCTTGTGTGGAAGAAGTTGCTTGGGCCTACAGCCTTGGCCCAGATGAAGCTTGACCTGACCACCCAAAAATCACATGTGGAGCTTCGACCTCAATTACGATCCCAATTTATAATATACTACCTATTTTTTTTGGTTTTTTGTTCTTTTCATTCACTGGGTTCGATGTTGTATTAAATTTAAAGTATATAAGATAAATGCATAGAAACGTTGTCTTATTTTCTATCAATCATTTCAGGAGCACTTGTTAATTTTTTTACTGATCGACTGACTCTATCTATCTACTTTATGAAATATCAGAGAAAAGAATGAATTTAGCGGATAATAAAGATAAGTCGAAGCATGCCGAACCTTCTTTTTCAAAGGCCAAGTTGATAGACGAACCAAGCTAGATAGTCTTCTATCACTAGATTTATGATAACAATTTTTTTAAAACTACATATTATATCACACTATCAAAACTACATATTATATCACACTATTTATGAACCATTTTCATCATTGGAAAATAAGCTCCCGTTAACTCTAAAGTCATATGGCATAGAGGGTCACTGAGAACAAGATGATCCTTAGGTGAAATGGTTCTTTGTATACGCTTGTGAACACACGGTCTTATGCTCGAATATGTGACTTGTTTTGCTCTACTGGAGTATAAACAATGAAGGTTGAACATGTATATATTTTGTAATCATATGCTAAAATATGTGACTTGTTTTGCTCTACCGGAGTGTATAAACATGAAGGTTAAACCTGTATATTTTGCGATCATAAGCTAAAATATGTGACTTGTTTTGCTCTACTAAAGTATAAACATGAAGGTTGAACATGTATATTTTGTAATCATATGCTAAAATATATGACTTGTTTTGCTCCATCGGAGTACAAACATGAAGGTTGAACATGTATATTTAGTAATCAAATTCTAAAACATGCTAAAATATGTATATTTCTCTACCTAGTATATTCCCACCAAGTCGAAATGATAGTCTCTATTATTCAGACGGTTTACACCATCCTAGCATATCATAAACCCCCTTTTAGTGAACAATTTGTCAATTGTACAATTCATTCTAATGAACAATCTGTCACTTGCACAATTCTTTAATATTTTAAATTAATAATTGTATAGAGATTTTACGTTTTCGGTGATCTATGCCTCATTTGTAATGGTGACTCCAAGCTTCTAACTCTTCACTTTCTTCGCTACCTTAGTTCCTAAACAAAAACTTCCCCATCGACAACCCAAAATCGCGCTGAATGTTCAAATCTCCACCTTTGGTTGCCATCTCTATACAACAATCACCTCTCTACTAGGGGCGGAGCCAGCATGTGTAATGGATGGGGGTTCATCGTATAGTCCTACCAAGTGGGGTCTTGGGAGGGTAAGTGTAAGCTGTCCATACCACTACCTCAAATGGGAGATAGAGACATTGTTTCCAACAAACCCTTGGCTAAAAATCAAACAATCTAGATAAGGAATTGAAAAAGAACCGTACGCCGAACCCCCTTCGAAAGAAAATTATACTATTTATACATTACTAAAAACATATTATATGTATATATAATAGATGTCGAGCTCCTTTCGATAAGTTTTTCTTCTAATTTTGAACCCCCTCTCCAACATATTTACTGTCCCAATAGAGTTAGCTTGGTTCACAACAGTATTCGCTTACTTTTCTTAGTTATCCAAACATAGAAACAATGAAATGACAAGAGTCATGCATTCTCAATTGAAACGAAGATTCTGCTGTTTAAGAATTATAGAATCAGTAACTCAAAGTGTCTGTGCCTTAGCTATATGACATCCTTGGTTGGAGAAACGCGATAGAACTTCACTAAGAATAGTCTTTTACTTGGAAAATCCAGTGAAAGGTCATTCATTAATTGAGACTAAAGAACATACATCAAAGCAAAAGAACCCAAAAATGTTTCAGCATTATTAATGAAGGCCAGGCGAAACGTGAATCTTTTGTCAAGTCTAAGGAAAAACACCCTACACAAAGGGACAACAGGAGTTAGAGACACCCCACAAAAAAGTAGAAAAGCAACAAGCTCAACTACCACAGTCAGTGTACAGACAAATCCTAATTAGACGAAAGACAGTAAGTAAGTTCTAAGCTATTCTAATGTTAAATTGGTGTAAACAAGAAAAATAAAGTTTAATCATTCTAAACTAGTGAGGTAGCCTAAACCATGTTATTCTGTATTCCATCTCTAGAAAAACATCCTTTTATAACCGAAAACCGCCAAAAACTAAAGAACTTTTTTGCGAGTTAAATTGCCAAGTACCTCAAAAACATGGCCATATTCTAGTCTACCTTTCCATATAGAATCACTACTACGACAAAACGCCAGTTGTTAGCAACACATACCATACGATGACTACTGTTTGTCTTCACCCCGCTTCACCATGACCAGTTTCAGGAAATGCACCATGAGCCAAATTCCACGGTAAGTACTTGTGCGCACTGAACACAATCCCCAGCACCAAGGTCGGATTTGACAGAGTGGGATGTCATCAGACGTTAGTACTCGGGCATCTCCTCATGTGCAACACAAGGTCAAAAACAGAGGAAAATAATTATGTCATTCTCAAAACATAACTACCACTACTGATATTGCTACCTATATCGGCTACAGTTGCACTACCAACAAGAAGCATCACGAAAACTTCTTTGTCCAACACAAGTCAAATAGGAAACCAAAAGAATTCATTTTTTTATAGTGAGGAGAAACTAGCATCAAGTATCCTGCTTGGGAAGGCACAAACGGATTACGGAACTATATTCAAAACTGAACAACACAATCAAAAGCTAACTCATATAAGCTTTGACATAACAGGCTACGAGAGGAGATGCATTAGATAGCTAGTAAAAATAACCATACGCAAGCCAAATTAAAATGACAGTTAAATAGAAAATATTACGAAATAGGCTATACTATTGACATTACTTATAGTAAACTAGAATAAGAACTGTAAAAAAGTAAAATTCAAGCAATCCAACCAATCCCATTGAGCGCGTAATACTTGCAAGAGTAAACTGTATGTGGAACGAAACCAGCAGCGTGAAAGTGAAGTTCCCCTCCAGCAATAGGTAAGTTCTTAGAAGAAATCAAGCACTGCGATCAGTGTTGTTGAGCCTGCCGACTTGGAGCACCACCATAGCCACCACCATATCCAACTTGGCCACCATGAGGTCTATTTTGCTGAGCACCATAATTACCCGAACCTTGTGAATTTCCACTAGCATCATCATAGCCACTGCCCATGTAAACCCCACCACCTGATTGCATGTCTCCCGATGCACCACCTTCACCAACTGGATTTCCATAAGCACCATCACCTCCACCATATCCACCATAGCCATAACCATTATTTCCATAACCCATGGCTCCACCAGCACTTGAAGAACCCCATGATGCATTACCATAGCCCATGTTCCCATATCCAGAAGGACCCTGAGAACCCCACCAGCTTCTTGATCCACCAGCTTGACCTCTACCATAACTAGCACTAGGCACATTTGGATTTTCGAAGGCTGCAGCAACTGCTAGACCACCATATCCAGGATTGACAGCCCCATGGCCAGGATTGGCTCCACCAAAACTTCCATAAGCACCATAACCCATGCCATTGTTGGAAGATCCATAACCATAACCCGGTGTACCATATCCAAAGGAACCATAAGGTGGATAGCCACCTACAGTGTTTTGTGACTGCATATATTTGTTGGCATCCACCACCCATACCACTACCACTGTTGACCGTGGAACAACCACCAAAACCACCAGAACTACCATCTCTTGGAAGAGCAAGCTTTACTTTCCCTTGTTTCCTACTGAGATCATGAAATGTCTTGTGTACTAAATTTCTATAGAACCTGCAAGCTTCTTATTTACGACATCCTGAAAGTATATATGGAACAAAAGGTCTGGAAAACCCAACAGATGTACAAATGATTTAAAATTCTTAAACAGAAGCACCTTTACCCAAGCGATGGCACTATTACACAAGAACGTTGAACTTAAAAGACAAGTTTATTTAAGACATCACCACAGGAAGTTTCCATTTGGTGTGTAACTAGCAACGAAGGGATGATTCTAGTTTCAAATACTCTATTAAGTCATTAAAATGTTTACGGCAAACAATGCTCTAAATTAGAAGAAGGCCCACCATTAAACTAAAATAAACCACCATCATAGTGCTTTAATCATTTACCTACTTACCTTCACCACTGCAGAACTCATTGTGAATAAACCATTACCTATTGTCGTTCACAATAAAAAAGAGGACATTAGACTTAAATAAACCTTTCTGCACACTATCAACAGAAAAAAAAAACATCGCTCTATCACAAATAAGGTCTGAAGTATACGTGAATCTTACCACTACCTCAATATCTGTCTACATATATAAATGTTTATTTGGTTTGGAATATCATCGGTAAATATGTGGTGGGTTCGATAATATTTTTTCATCATTAACTAAAATTTTCAAATTTGAACACTAACATTGAGAAAATTATTGTTGATAGGTTTTTTCATGAAATAAGACTTGTTTGAAGGAATGTATATTGGTTGGATTACTAAATTTCAAATATTAGAAAGTTAAAAAAATTGACTTATCTTTTTAAGAATCTTTGAAAATATTGAAATATCTACTTGTATAGGTTTCTAAGGTAGATTTTGATATATTTCAAAATTCAACAAAATATAGTTGTTATTTTTACAGTTTAGAATGTTTCTAACGTCTATAAATATGACATAGCCCATCACTTCTTCCTTTAAAAAAGTAAAATTATATGATAAATGTGTTTGTGAAAATATTAAAATTTTATAAATATTTTATTGGAAGGAATGTTGATTAACCGATAGAATTGTAATTTTATAGTATTGTGCGTTCGACAAAAGTCAATAAAATATCGTGCATTGTTTTACACGACTCAAAAAAAATATTAACTGGAAAAAATATTTACAAAATTTAACCTTTATTTATATCCTAACATATTTGGTATTTTCTTTAAACAATAACTATTTTTAGTAATAGTGATAGATAATTTGAGACAAACGAATATAGTACTACCTCTATCCACCTTTATTTTTTACTGTAGTAAAAAAAATCACTTTTACCATATTATTAAGTCATCGATTCAAGTTGTGAGAACAGTTTTTTACAGATATGCATAACAAGATTGCGTACACTAAATTCTTATTGATTTTTTCTTTCAATTTTTCACATAACAGAAGTTTTAGTATACCTAATAACTCTCTTTTATTTTCAATTCACCTAATAGTTAGTGAGATGAAACGACTTAGAATAACGAAGGATGCTCTAGTAAAAATATCAAAATAAAAATAAACGGAGAAAACATAATATTTGTGGACCAAAATAAATCCTTAAAAAGAAGCACCACATGTAAATCCTCACTTTTTCCTATTGAAGGATCAAATTGCATTCATGTGTGAGTGATAATTACTAGTGTATTATATCCATTGCACATGTTTAATACTTATTTTTATCAACTTGTTGAAAATGACCCTTTTAATTACTTGAAAACGACACATGTGTCCTCTTTATGACACCCTACATTTCCTCAAAATCTAATTTACACCTCCCAAAATAGAATTAATTTTCTGTTTTACACCCTTTTTTATTTAATTTTATGAAAACATTATAATATTTCTATTTAAGATTGAACGGTATTGATATGATTGAATATCAATTAAGCAACCAACATTTTAGAATGTATTTCTTAGTATACATGATAAGGCTAAAATAAGGTATTTGTTGGTGCATTACATATTGGGTATTAATTCTTGTGGTTTAGTTTTGTCTCTTAGATAATGTTGAAATGCGAATAACTAATTAAGCAACCAAAATTTTAGTACTGTATTAATTTGTGTTGACAATTACGAAGATAGGTCTAAATACGGTATTGCAAACAAATTTAATTTGTTGGTGCATTGCATATAGGGTATTAGTTCTTCTGGTTAAATTAATTATTTGATTCTTAGTTATGTTTAAATTAAGATTATTAAATAAGAAACTTTACAAAATCTAGTTATGAAAATTTACAACATGATTAATGAGGCAAGATACTATTTTACAACAAAGTGGAAGTGTAGATTAATTAAATAATGGAGATTGTCAAATCATGTTTAGTTAGATTGCTTCATAAAACAATTATTTGATTACACTCTTTAATTACGCGTGATACTGTTTGCAAATTACACTCTTTAGGATGGTCATTTGTTATCTCCCTTTGTGGACTAATATAAATAGACAGTGTTAGGGTTATTTTTGAGTCATTTGTTATCTCCCTTTGTGGCCAATGAGGAAATTTTTCATCAATTTTTGAGGCCTATACAAATAAAATAAATAAATTTGGGCAATGGCGAAATTTTTATAACGTAAAATTTTTATGATTCATATCTTGGCAACATGAGTTAGGACGACTAATAAATAAGCAACCACTTCGTATGTCTAATTTAAAATATAATATGAGCCCACCTTTTAAAAAATTATATATTTTTATACATATAATAACACAAATATTTTCAATTTATTTTGATAATTATTTATTTGTTACAAACATTTTTATTTACAAGAGTTTATCCAGGTTGGGAATACTTCACGGGAGTGACATTTAACGAAAAGATTAAATTTTGTGTTTGCATTTTTTATATTTTTACACTTGTACAAAATATAAATTATAGTGTAAAATTTATTTTTGGGGCACTGGACGGAAATGTTGTCTGCAAATGTTCATCACGTGTTTAGGCAAATATAGGTCGTTAATATTTATATTAAAAAATTAAATTAATTTAGATACTTACTCAATTAATTCATACTTATACATTGAAAGATATTGCATAGATTCTTCTTTAATATAATTTTTCTGATATTTTTTATTTTTCACGCAATTCTCATCACACTTTAGGCAAATTTAGGTCATTACTAGTTATATTAAAATTGATTTAGATACTTAATCAAATAATTCACTTTTTTACATTAATGGATATTATGTAGATTTGTTTTCCTAAAATAATTTTTCTTTATTCAATTTTTTATTTACGTACATATTTATATATTTTGCTTATATATATATATTTTACGATAGCATACGCGTTATATTATTTTAATATATATTTTGTACTTATATTTCCATGCATTGATTTTTTTATTTTTTCTTTTTTCTTTTTATAATAAACTTAAGTCTGGCCGGGAGCAATATTTGTAGATTCTGAAGGGTGTCTAACCCCTTCCATTCGCAATAATTTGAATCCTTACCTAGAATCTAAATTGGTTTCGCCATACTCCCACCGTTTTGAAAAGAATTACCTACTTTGATTTGGCACAAAGTTTAAGAAAATAAAGAAAATTTTTGAATCTTGTAGCCTTAAATTAAAGTAGTGTTAAATGTATCAAAATGCCCTTTAATCTTGTGGTCATAAACATGCCATTTGGAATGTTTAAATTAAAGTATTGCCAAAAAATGAAAGGGGTCATTCTTTGTTAAACGAACTAAAAAGGAAAGTAAGTCATTTCTTTTTAAATGGAGGGAGTACTTGTTAATAAATAAATAGGTTTCCTATTTTTTCTTGAAAATTAGGTGGCGACTCTGTTGACACCCAATTTTGACCTCTCGATATCACTTTTAGGCTGTTATTATATCAAAATTATTTAATTTTAATTATCAATATTTTTTAAATATTATTATTACATTGAGTACATACTAACATGTCGCATTTATAATTAAAAGAAATGCATAAATTATTTCTTAGCTTTTAGTATCATTGTCATAATTTTTAAACTCAAATACAACATTTTATGTAATTTTTATTAATATTTATTAAATTATTTTCCACGTAGTTATGCACATCCACATTTTTGCAAACACAATATCTAGTTTTCCATTATTTAGCATTATTTATTTTATTAAATTATTTATTATTAATTATTATTATTTATTATTTAATTATTATTATTATTATTATTTATTATTATTTATTACTTATTATTTAATATTGTTATGTATTATTTAATTATTATTATATACTATTATCGCTATTTTAATTTAAATAACAGCCTAATTTAATTCATTTTGCCTAAATTTATTCACCTTTTAACTTAATTTTGTCCAATTTCTTACAATTCTAGCCATTTTTGAAACTCAATTCAAAATTTTCAATTTTTAGATCTCAATCGTTGGTCCTTAACGGATCTAACGACGGAGATCCGATACACCTTTCTTTTCTTTTTAATCCAAAAACCTAATCCTAATTCCCAAACCAAACAAAAGCTGTTTTTCTCTCTCTATCTAACCTCTCTCCTTCTCTCTCTATATAACCTCTCTTTCCCATGGCTGCCGCTGCTGATTGATAACGCTCAAACTACAACTCTCGTAAGAGTGTAAGCGATCGTCATCAAATATAGAACCCAACTGGGTTGGGTGTCGAATCCCACAGGTAATACTTGGTCACTAAGTAAGCAACTATTAGTAGACTTTTGGTCGAAAATTCTACAAAAAGGGGGGATTTAATTGTAGCATGAAGTAAGAGTATCAAAGTAACAAAGAAAATGGAATGTTTAGTAGGCTTTAATCAATGAGAATTGTAAGTTAGGGTTATGTCCGCCTTATGAGTTTTACGTATCTATTGGTTATGAGTTATGTGGAATTTAGACATGTATCCGCTTATAGAGATTTGTATTTTATGGTAAATCCTAGCGTCTTTCGACCATCAAGGATTATCTCACTTTAACTCTTTCGAGCTTAAAGCGTATAACTAATTGTAAAAAATCTCTAAGAGGTTAATCCAGTTACAACACTAACTTTTAAACAGGGGTTGATAGCCCTATTTCCTTGTCATTCTCTCTTTTTCCAGACATGTAACTTTTCTTTCGAACAAGTTAATGCTATACTGGCATATTCTATTTGTTTGCAACCACAAGAATTTAAATTGAGATGAAGAGAGTAATGATATAATCAGCATACGTGTCAAGAATTCACAAACTCATAGCAATAGATAGTATCTCATAAGGCTTCCATAACCCTAACAGAGAAGTTTAGCTACTCATTAGTGCAAAGGAAATCACAATAGACATCATCATCATACCAAAATAATAGCAATCTCGCGAGAAGACTATATTGGCGTCACTTGTGGCGTGATTTACTTGGTAGTAGCATTTCTCTTGTCATGAAAATTAAAAGTCGAATAGATGAAGATTAATGTCAAAAACGAATTTACGAATAGAAGAGAATAAGAATGAATTGAAAGAGAATGAATGCTGAACATTTCAGCAAAATAGGGTTTTTATAACACCCATATCCTATTCCTACTAAGCTACTGCATACTTATCCTAATCCTACTAGGTTACTGCATCCTTATCCAAATCCTACTAAGTTACTGCTGATCCCCAAGTCTTTGGAAGTGCTGTTTTTCCGCGGGACAAGTTTTCCATGCATCACTTTCAGTCCATAGGCGTCCAAACGCTACCTTCCTTCTCACATGATGTTTTCTTTGGCGTCCAACAGTCCATAAAATTCTGAAATCTTCATCGTTTATACCTGAAAACTTTCTAATCACATTGGTTAGCTCACTTACAGAAAAAAGGACTAAAAGTGCAGGAATTATATATTTTGTCCTCAAACATAGCTAAAATATGGGTAAATTAAGGTGCTTTAGGCATGTAAATACGCCTAACATCAACACCCCCACACTTCAATCTTTGTTCGTCCTCGAAAAAAATATCATGTCCATATAAACATCTACTTAGGGTTTCACAGTAACAACACAAAATATTCATCAAGATAGGCATGACAATTATTAACAAAGAGTAGTTTTCTGATCACTACTAGATACAATTCAACCTCCAACCTAGACTCGTGATGATGGTTAATTCGTATCCAAAAGTTAAGGCACAAGGAATCATACAAGCCTACCAAAAAATCATCAACCATGTGTGTCTCAGAATATATCACCCATAATCACTCACAAGTACATTTTTTGAAACATGGGTATAAGATTTTCCTTTCTCTTACTCTCACAAAGAATTCATATGTTGCAACTGATGACCATAGGCTTGCCCTTAGTGTAATGCTCTACTAATATCAGAATGCTAAGCATAGGATCAAATAGGTCTTTACAGGTTGTAATGTAGGCTAAGGGACGGGTAGGACTATTTTGGCCAGAAATAGTGACTATGTTCCTAAGCGCTTTAATACATCACATTATGCCATTAACACTCTCTTTTAATCAACCCTGCTACCTTTCTTTCATCTATCACCCCTTTTCACCTATTTTTCCATTCAAACACAACTATCTTTTTATTTAATAATAAATTTTTTGTTTTTCTATTTCTTTTTCTTTTATAACACACATCTATGATAGCCACTCTTTTTCATAACAAATTTAAGTACCTATACACTCCAAGGCATCACTATCACCCAATTTACTCTTATTTTGTCACATGACTTTCCAATTTAAAGCACTTAGGAATTTGGTTCAAATTATGGTCTTGAAAAAGATGGATTAGGCTTACATATGCAGCTGTCAAAGAAAATAGCTAAAAGGCTCAAAAGGGGTTGACTAGGATAATGTCCATGGGTAGTTAAAACGAAGGTAAACAATCACAGGTTGCGAAAGAAATGCCTAAATCATCTCCTAAACTCACACTCTTTATTTGGCTCCACACACACACCAGGCATGTTATAGCATAACCACAAACACAAAATATACTATCACTTCTCACACACAAGGCACATGGTCGACTTTATTGAGAGTAGTATAGACTCTTGACCCAACAGATGAATGAATTAAACCATACACTTATCACATAATGAGTCACCTTTAGAGCCTAAATGTCTCAATAGTAATGATTTTATCACAGACTCTTGTCATAATACCATGCTGTCTATAAGATAATTTCGTGCAAGGTTTAAGTTTTTTTTTAAAAAAAATTAACTACTAACAAAAAAAACAGACAAACATAAATAGATGCAAATGCTGATAAAGAAGTATAGCATACAAATACCCGCACCCCATACTTAGACAGGACACACTGTCCTTAGTGGAAAATAAATAAGAAGAACATGGTTAGTCGGACTTAAACTCTATGTCTGGGGCCATACCCCCTGCATCAAAATCATCATTAGAGTTATTGTCATTAGTGTTCTCCTCCACGTCGGAGTCGGGCATTCAGCGATCATCATCGGTTGGCACGTCATCATCAAGAGGTTCCTCAAAGTATACCCCTACTCCACACATAGCCCTCGCATGCTCGTTCATTGTGTAGTCATAATCCAACTGTTGGAGTGCTGCAGTAGTTAGAACATGAGCTCCGCTCATCATGGTAAACCGAGTCATGCCATAAAGATGGCGAAAGAAACTTTCATCCCAAGCACGTCGTTCTGCAGTTATTAGGTTGACGCCATTCATGGATTCAACATCTTTAACCTTTCTGAGGTCAACCTTCTTTGGGTTGTGTGGAAGCTTATGATCTGCAGGTTCCTGTTCGATGTCCTCCTTCCTCAATATCGCAGTCAATAGATTACCAAAGCTGAAGTGGGACCTCTTGTGTAGACTGGCCTTACGCATTGAAGATCGAATGATTACCCCAATGTTGATGGGGATGTTCGTCATCAATGTGTACACAAAGCACACTCTGTCTCGTGTAATCTTTGTGTACTATGTCCCTGGAATCAGGCAAGAGTTGACTATTCATAACCATATTCGAGCTTCTCTATTCAAAGAAGCATATGGGAAGGTATTGTGCTGACCGGTGTCGTTGTGTCTACTCCATCGTGTCATAGATCGTGTTCCGCAAAGTATGTGTCTGATTGCCTTGTACGGAGGTATATTATACAGCTCCTTGAGTGGTGATGGATCAACAAATGGCAGCCCCAGAAAAGAGTTGAAGAACTTCGCATTTAGTTGTAGTACTTGACCCCGAATCTTTACTTCACTCCCTGTAGTCTTTGGGGACCAGTTAGCATAGAATTCTCGCGTTAGATTGAGATTGCACTCTCCCATATCTTGGAAGATGAAATCAAGATGTAACGCCATTATCTTAGCCAACATGCGAGGTTCTTTCTTTGCTAGGCTTTCCTTTTGTATCAACTCCACATGAATATATTTTTTCTCTTTATTGTTCCTGTACCACTCATTTCCTTCCTCCCCTAGGACCTATTTGATTTCGAACATGCGGCAAGGTATTTGCAACGAGGAGGATTCACCTTGCTTTTTTCGTCCCCTTTTCTGGCATTTTTGTGAAGTGGTTGCTTTTTCTTTTCCTTGTCTTGATTTTGGTGCCATTGTACTTGAGATTAAATAGTAGTCATGTTAGATTCATCTCAGTGGATACAATCAACAAACAAGCAGTAGTGTCACCACCCCACACTTAATTTGTTGGTACAAACTAATTAAGTGAATGATATCGATTAATCAGACTTTATTGATATATGTTTGGGCGCTATGTTCCAACAATATAATCAGTGCAGTCATACTTTTCTTGTTATCTTGACTGTCCTTTTTAACTCTATGTCATGTAATCTTGCCCATACTTTATGGTTTGGATTAATGCACTTGTGGAACAAGATGACTACGTAGAGATTAAATGAAGTTTATGGTATAGAAATAATCACAACATCTCATGCTTGTATTCAATTATGATCGAGCCGTTCAAGATATTCCAACGTTCAACTTACATGATTATGTGATTAACTTTACCATTTCGATTCCGCAACAAGATGATAGTGTAAAACAATCAACTACAAATTGGAATAAAGTCTAAAACACCCTTACGTATTCGTTCAGTTACTTAGTTATATCACAACAAATCAATATATTCTAATCACCAAGACTACTTCAAGATTTAACGAATCATTATAGGCGTAGTATTGAAATGACTACGGAATATAAAAGAAGAGCAAAGAATTACTTACTTGGTTGATGGCCTTAAAAGATGTTCTTGCAAAGTTAAAAGAGCAAAAAGAAAATTTTTGAGAGAATTTGGAGTGGTAAGCGGCGCTTAGGTTTGATTTGCAATGAGTTTTTGTTTTAAGACTAAGGTTCTATTTATAGGACAAGCTTGGCTCAAGTTTTGACCCATTTAGAATCAGATTAGGAGACCAAAAGTGAGCATAGGCGGCGCCTAATGCTTTGCCTATGCTTGGTATAGGCGGCGCCTATGCCATGGCATTGTAGAATCCGAGATGAAAGGCTTTGGCATAGGCGGCGCCTATGCTATAGCATTGTTGGGCATAGGCGGCGCCTATGCTATGGCATTCTAGATTTTGAGAGCTTAGGCCATAGCATAGGCCATGCCTTGTTCGTTGCCTAAATTTACATAGGCCTTGCCTTGTTCGTTGCCTAGATTTTCATAGGTAATGCCTAACTGATAGCTTTTTCTTCTTCATTCCTAAATTACCACCTTCAACATGAACCGCTTCCAAATCAAAATTCGAGACCAATCTCCTCCCTCATACTTCCTGCACCTATACTTACTCAAAAACAACAAAAAAACAATTATAACGATGGGTTGCCTCCCACCAAGTGCCTTAGTTTTGGTCGTGGCTCAACTACAAAAACAAACTCCTAACAAAACGATTAAAGACGATGGGTTGCCTCCCATCTAGCGCTTGATTTATTGTCGCATCACAACATAGCTATCTCGCTTACTTAGACTTCATCGAAATGTATGGTGCATCATTTTCTGAATGGATTCAGACGACGCTGATACTTACTTGTAGGCATGCAATCTTCTTCGAGATGACTCTTGTGCATACATATCCCAGGTGAGATACCAATTATATCATCAATAGTCCAACCCAAGCTCTCTTGTACCACTTCAGAGCAGAGATGAGAGCCTCTATATACTGTTCACTGAAATTAGCCGCAACACTTACCGGAAGTGTATTTCCACTTCCCAAGGACGCATCCCCTAGGTAACTGGGGAACTCTTTCGATTTTAGCACTGGTGTATTTTCAATGAAAGTCTTCGTTGTTGGTGAATATTGATTCTTAAGATCAGGGTCCAGCTTCTTAGGGGTATGAGAATAGGACCTTATTCCTGTTAGAGCGCAAATAGTTTCTTCATGTTCTTCAGCCTCCTCACGCTCAAAATTCAACAACACATCAGATAGTGGCTCAATAGTAAGCTGCTTCTCTACAGATAATTCTTTCTTATCCTCATCATAAACATCATCTATAGATAACACATTCGTATCGCTGGGTTGTTTCATTGCTTTGCATACATCAAAATCAACCACTTCGTCATTCAACCCAAATAACAGCTCATTACCTCTCATGTCAATAAGCACACTTCCTATTGCAAGGAAAGGATGTCCCAAAATTATGGGAACTTCAGAATCCACCTCGCAATCCAAAATCACAATGTCTGTAGGAGAAATGGAGGTAGACAGCTTCACCAACACATCATTCAAGATACCCACAGGTCATTTTACCAACCTATCTGCTATCACGAGTCGTATATTGGTTGGTGTAGGGTTGCCCAACCCCAACTTTTTGTAGACGGTAGTGGCATCAAATTGATGCTAGCTCCCAAATCGCACAATGCCATAGCAAAATTCATAGATCCAACCGTGCAAGAAATAGTGAAAGCACCAGGGTCTACCTTCTTCTGTGCTAAGGACCTTGTCGCACTTGCACTGCAATGATGAATATTATTTGCCGGCTCATAGCTAATGGCCCACTTCTTTATTAAAAGGTCCTTCATGAATTTAGCATACCCAGGCATCTGTTCCAGTGCCTCCACTAAAGGAACATTAATAGTCGGCTGCTTCAACATCGTCATGAATTTACTGAACCTTGTATCATCAGCCTTCTTCTTTATTCTTTGAGGAAAAGGTGGTAGTGGAAGAGGAATTGTTTTCTCCACCATTTCCTTTTTATCTTGATTTCAATCATCACTCTTTTCAGGCTGGTGATGTCTAGGTGTAACATCATGAGCACTCACTTCAGCTTTTACGACATCTTCAAACTCTGTATCAAGAACATTCTTTTCTATATCATCAACCACCTGCTTTCCTTTAAACGGATTGTCTAATACCTTACCGCTCCTAGTAGTAATAACCATGCATGATCCATCATTCCTTAGATTTTACATAGTGTCACTAGGTAAAGTGCTAGCTTTTCGTTGATTGAATGCCGCCGATAGTTGACTCATTTGTTGTTCCAGCTGTTTTATTGCAGTGGAATGCGAGTCAACCAATTGCTTCATTGAGGACAAATTATTTATTACCTCGATTACGCCCGTGTTGGTTTCCTCCACTTCTTTCACCAGCTTTACAATCATATCTTCCATGGACATCTTTCCAGAACCAGATGCAGTGGCGTCACATCTTCCAAGAGAAACATACAAACCACTCCTGTCAGTCTTATCCTTCTAACTACCTTGATTACGGTCCTTGTTTTCAGATTTATCACAATAGTTCCGACCTTGGTTTCCTTGGGCATTACCTCATAAACCGCCCTGATTGTTCAAGTAGTTGGCTTCTTCCTCTGAATCGGATTCGTCTCTTCCTTTTGACGCAATAGATTTTACTTTTTTGGTCTTTCATAATAATAAATGCTTGCTAAGAAGATCCATCTGTGTTTTCATTTGCGCCATATCTTGATCACATTCCTCTTCTCTTCACCTTTGTTTTGTAGTCATGCCAATAGATATGGTGGGGCTTGCTATCTCAGAATCCCTAGTATGTCAAGCTCTACTTTTCTTTGTCATACGATCAAGCATATCACTAGCCTGAATAAAAGTGAGGTCTATGAATGATCCACTCGCAGCATTATCAACCACTGGCTTAGTCATCGAATTCAGCGATATGTATAATATCTCCATCAAGTGGACATTGGTCATATGATGGTTTGGGCACCTCATAAGCTTCTTGTTGAATCTCTCCCATTTTTCGTGGAGAGCTTTAGTTGGAAGTTGTCGAAAATTGTTAATCTCGTCTCTCAATTATGACCTCTTGGATGGCGGAAAGAATCTTTCCAGGAAAGCGTCTTTCAATTGCCTCCAATTCATAATAGAATCAGGAGTCATCCCATTCAACCATAGAGTTGCCTCACCAGATAGAGACAATGGAAATAAGCATAGCCAAATTGCATTATGTCCAACACCTGGATTGTAGAATGATTTGCATGTAGAGATAAAATTGACCAGATGCATATTTGGATCATCAACTGCAAGTCGACCAAATAATCCCTTGAGTTGCAATAAATGATTCATGGTGCTAGTGATATTGAACTTTGCTCCGGGTGCCAAGGGTGGAGGAATAATAGCTCCTGTGGAACCAGTTTCTTCCAGGTCATCATCATTATCATCGAAAGGCATTTGCATAACGCGGCATTTAGGCCTAAATCTGGCTTGTCTCTTCTGTTAGCAGGTGTCGCCACCTCAACATCACGCCTAAGGTTTAGTAACTCATCATCTCCTAGGTCCTTATCATCAGGATTTGTTGCTCCCCCAGGGTTATCAATATTCTGTTGATGTACTTGGGCAGCGGCCAGCGCAGCTAGTATAGCTTGTTCCTGTTGAGCATCCCTTCTTTTAATATCACGTTGTGCCTCCATCCTGTCAATAGAACCTGAATAGAACAAAAACAACAGCTAAAAGTAAAATTTAGGAACTTTTGACCAAAGGGTCTAGTAACTATCAAAAACTTAGTTGACAACTGTATTCCTCGGCAACGGTGCCAAAATTTGATAACGCTCAAACTACAACTCTCGTAAGAGTATATGCTGTCGTCATCAAATATAGAACCCAACTGGATTGGGTGTTGAATCCCACAGGGAATACTTGGTCACTAAGTAAGCAACTATTAGTAGACTTTTGGTCAAAAATTCTACAAAAAGGGGGGATTTAATTGTAGCGTGAATTAAGAGTATCAAAGTAGCAAAGAAAACGGAATGTTTAATAGGTTTTAATCAATGAGAATTGTAAGTTAGGGTTATGTCAACCTTATGAGTTTTACGTATCTATAGGCTATGCTTTATGTGGAATTCAGACATGTATGCGCTTATAGAGATTTGTATTCTATGGTAAATCCTAGTGTCTTTCGACCATCAAGGATTATCTCACTTTAACTCTTTCGAGCTTAAAGCGTATACCTAATGGTACAAAATCTCTAAGAGGTTAATCAAGTTACGACACTAACTTTTAAACAGGGGTTGATAGCCCTATATGTTTGCAACCACAAGAATTTTAATTAAGAAGAAGAGAGTAATGATATAAGAACTATACGTGTCAAGAATTCACAAACTCATAGCAATAGATAGTTTCTCATAAGGCTTCCATAACCCTAACAGAGAAGTTTAGATACTCATGAGTGCAACGGAAATCACAATAGACATCATCATCATACCAAAATAATAGCAATCTCGTGAGAAGACTGTATTGGCATCACTTGTGGCGTGATTTCCTTGCTTGTAGTGTTTCTGTTGTCGTGCAAATTAATGGTCAAATAGATGAAGAATAATGTCAACAACGAATTTAAGAATAGAAGAGAATAAGAATGAATTGAAAGAGAATGAATGCTGAAAAGTTCAGCAAAATAGGGTTTTTATAACTCCCATATCCTATTCCTACTAAGCTACTGCATACTTATCCTAATCCTACTAGATTACTGCATCCTTATCCTAATCCTACTAAGTTACTGCTGATCCCCAAATCTTTGGAAATGTTGTTTTTGCCTGGGAAAGTTCTCCATGCATCACTTTCAGTCCATAGGCGTCCAAACACTACCTTCGTTCTCACGTGAAGTTTCCTTTGGCATCCAACAGTCCATAAAATACTGAAATCTTCATCGTTTATGCCTGAAAACTTGCTAATCACGTTGGTTAGCTCACATAGAGGAAAAAGGACTAAAAGTGCAGGAATTATATATTTTGTCCACAAAACTTAGCTAAAATATGGGTAAATTAAGGTGCTTTAGGAGTGTAAATACGCCTAACATCACTGATTGGCGGAGCAGCGCCACCGAGACCCCCTTCTCTAATAGCTTTACCACCGCTCTCTATATGCGCCGCCAATGCCTACTCCGGCAATACCAGATCTACCACTCCCTCCTGCCATTCGTCCTCGCCGCTGCCAGCGCCGCGCCGCCAGTCCCTCATCCTATATCACCATCTCTCCCTCCATTTTCCCCTTTCTAGCGATGAACCAGCATGCCAACTCTGGTCCAACATTGCCACGAGACCCCCCTGCTCTCCAACCTCCTCTGTGAACCAACCGTCGCCACCCCAGGTCATCTCCATCGTCCACCCGCCACCAACCTTCTCCATGTCATTGATCCGTTTGTCAAAAAAGAGGTGAAAAACCCATCCACAAGTTTTCTTAAATATTTAAATGTTTGTGTTTACTTTTAATCTCTTTTCCTCTTCTTTCACAGATTTTGAAATCTGAAGTAACAATGGATGAATGATTTATTTCATCCGATTCTTGGCCATTTTGTGTGCTTATGTTTTAAGACTACCAGATGTGAAAAATCTAAATTTTAATAATGATCAATTTTGTCATAGTTTACTAATTCCGAATTGTGAAATTATCCATCTTCTTTGAATTAGTTGACAAATTTCTCGGCTCGTGATTATAATGGAGAACATTTCACTGCGTATTATATTTTTATGGTTGTATTGATCTTGTGATAATTTGAATAAGATTTTGGTAAAGAACATCTGATTGTGTATAACGTTTCTTGAATTACATCGTGGACTGATTTTTGTATAATTGAAGATTTGAATTAGGTACAAAAATAATTAGGGATTATTTTACAAAATTAATTGCTCATAATGTATTTATGGTAAATTGAACAAATTTTATCATCCTAATTGACCCTAATTGATTATCGATCTCTTAATTGATTAGTGATGGATGCTAACATGTTACTATTAATGTACCTTCCTTCTACGGAATATGCGACAACATGGCACTCACCTATAGATAAGGTAACTTTCCGTATTATGGGAATCTAGTTTTTAATCATGACAGTCTGGATATTTTTTATTTATTGAATTTGGCCTAAGGAAAAAAATATTGTTAATGACTTTTACAAATATTGACTTTCCTTTTTAATTGGTATATGATTGATTCAGTAAGAGAAATTCTCTTACTGAGATATTTTTTTGCCATTTTTATGTTGGTTTAGTTTTACAATACTCAGCCTATATAAACAATAGTTCACAAGCTCTTAAGTTCACAAGTTCTTAAGTTTTACAATTACCAATACTACTCTCTTCAACAAAGCATTAGTTACTTTCAATACAAAAAGTTATGGAAAACATGTTGCATATTTTGCTGTGTTGGGCTTTCTTTCTGTTTCTATTTTACTACTGTATTGAAGGAGTGCATGCGGCTGATATATTTTAGGGTAAACAGGAAATCAAGAAAACTAAATATGTGAAAATTTTCGTTGAATCTTATTCACATTTGATTGGATTGGAGGATCAGGTTAAGTCTCTTAAGTTGGCTGCTGCACAGTCAAAAATGACTAATAAGGAAAACCTGGGAAAACAATATGCTAAAGTTGCTGAAGAAGCTGTATCAGGTGATGATCCTTATTGACCTGTGTTTTTCTTGCAACTTGTGTTTTGTAACTTGGTACTGAATTCTTTTATTCACATCTCTCTTTACATGTTGGGAGAAGGCTGAGTTAGAAGCCGCGACACTGAAAATTACCTGGAATCCGTTACTCTTTTGAAACTTACTGCTGAAGACAGGGCATGACATCTGGATTGTGCACTGAAGGAGTGCATATGGCAGATAGATCAAGTTAAGTCTCTTGAGGACCAAGTGAGTGTCTTAGAGGATGAAGTCAAGGATTTGAATGAAAAGTTAGCTGCTGCACAGTCAAAAACGACTAATAAGGAAAACCTGGGAAAACAATATGCTAAAGTTGCTGAAGAAGCTGTCTCAGGTGATGTTCTTATTGACTTGTGTTTTTCTTGCAACAAGTGTTTTGCAACTTGGTACTGAATTCTTTTATTCACATCTCTCTTTACAGATTGGGATAAGGTTGCCAAACAGTTTGATGAAATGAAGCATGAGTTTGAAGCAAAATTAGCTAACCTGGACCAACAGTTACTCAGGTCTGCAGCGGAAAATTCTACACTCTCAAGGTCTTTGTAGGAGCATTCTAGCATGGTGATAAAGCTCAGTGAAGAAAAAGCCCAAGCTGAAGCAGAAATTGAGATGTTGAAGAAAAATATGAGCGTATGGTCTGCAGAACTTGCAAACAAGCAACACCCTGAGGGAGTGAAGAAAATTGTAAAATTGGAAGCAGAGCGTCGGAGATTACGTGGTCTTGTGTGGAAGAAGTTGCTTAGGCCTACAGCCTTTTCCCAGATGAAGCTTGAACTAACCACCCAAACATATGACCTGTAGATTGCAAAATTGGACGCAGAGCGTCAGAGATTACGTGGTATTGTGTGGAAGAAGTTGCTTGGGCCTATAGCCTTTGCCCAGATGAAGCTTGACCTGACCACCCAAGCAACACATGTGGAGCTTCGACCCCAATTACAATCCCAAAGTTACAATGTACTACCTATTTTTTTTTGTTTGTTATTGTTTTCATTCACTGTGTTCGATGTTGTATTAAATTTAAAGTATATAAGATAAATGCATAGAATAGTTGTGTTATTTTCTATCAATCATTACAGGAGCCCTTGTTATTTTTTTTACTGATCGACTGACTCTATCCATCTACTTTATGAAATATCATAGAAAGCAAGGAATTTGGCGGACAATAAAGATAAGTCAAAGCATACCGAAACTTCTTCTTCAAAGGCCAAGTTAATAGACTAACCAAGCTAGATAGTCTTCTATCACTAGATTTATGATAACAATTTTTTTTAAAACTACATATTATATCACACTATCAAAACTACATATTATATCACACTACATATTATATCACACTAATTATGTACCATTTTCATCGTTGGAAAATAAGCACCCGTTAACTATAAAGTCACATGGAATAGAGGGTCACTGAGAACAAGATGATCCTTAGGTGAAATGGTTGTTTGTATACGCTTGTGAACACATGGCCTTATGCTCGAATATTTGACTTGTTTTGCTCTACTGGAATATAAACAATAAAGGTTGAACATATATGTATTTTGTAATCATATGCTAAAATATGTGACTTGTTTTGCTCTACCGGAGTGTATAAACATGAAGGTTGAACATGTATATTTTAGGGTAAACAGGAAATCAAGAAAACTAAATATGTGAAAATTTCCGTTGAATCTTATTCACATTTTATTGGATTGGAGGATCAGGTTAAGTCTCTTAAGTTGGCTGCTGCACAGTCAAAAATGACTAATAAGGAAAACCTGGGAAAACAATATGCTAAAGTTGCTGAAGAAGCTGTCTCAGGTGATGTTCCTTATTGACCTGTGTTTTTCTTGCAACTTGTGTTTTGTAACTTGGTACTGAATTCTTTTATTCACATCTCTCTGTACATGTTGGGAGAAGGCTGAGTTAGAAGCCGCGACACTGAAAATTACCTGGAATCCGTTACTCTTTTGAAACTTACTGCTGAAGACAGGGCATGACATCTGGATTGTGCACTGAAGGAGTGCATATGGCAGATAGATCAAGTTAAGTCTCTTGAGGACCAAGTGAGTGTCTTAGAGGATGAATTCAAGGATTTGAATGAAAAGTTAGCTGCTGCACAGTCAAAAACGACTAATAAGGAAAACCTGGGAAAACAATATGCTAAAGTTGCTGAAGAAGCTGTCTCAGGTGATGTTCTTATTGACTTGTGTTTTTCTTGCAACAAGTGTTTTGCAACTTGGTACTGAATTCTTTTATTCACATCTCTCTTTACAGATTGGGATAAGGTTGCCAAACAGTTTGACGAAATGAAGCATGAGTTTGAAGCAAAATTAGCTAACCTGGACCAACAGTTACTCAGGTCTGCAGCGGAAAATTCTACACTCTCAAGGTCTTTGTAGGAGCATTCTAGCATGGTGATAAAGCTCAGTGAAGAAAAAGCCCAAGCTGAAGTAGAAATTGAGATGTTAAAGAAAAATATGAGCGTATGGTCTGCAGAACTTGCAAACAAGCAACACCCTGAGGGAGTGAAGAAAATTGTAAAATTGGAAGCAGAGCGTCGGAGATTACGTGGTCTTGTGTGGAAGAAGTTTCTTAGGCCTACAGCCTTTTCCCAGATGAAGCTTGAACTAACCACCCAAACATATGACCTGTAGATTGCAAAATTGGACGCAGAGCGTCAGAGTTTACGTGGTCTTGTGTGGAAGAAGTTGCTTGGGCCTACAGCCTTTGCCCAGATGAAGCTTGACCTGACCACCCAAGCAACACATGTGGAGCTTCGACCCCAATTACAATCCCAAAGTTACAATGTACTACCTATTTTTTTTTGTTTGTTGTTGTTTTCATTCACTGTGTTCGATGTTGTATTAAATTTAAAGTATATAAGATAAATGCATGGAATAGTTGTGTTATTTTCTATCACTCATTTCAGGAGCACTTGTTATTTTTTTTACTGATCGACTGACTCTATCCATCTACTTTATGAAATATCATAGAAAGCAAGGAATTTGGCGGACAATAAAGATAAGTCAAAGAATACCGAAACTTCTTCTTCAAAGGCCAAGTTAATAGACGAACCAAGCTAGATAGTCTTCTATCACTAGATTTATGATAACAATTTTTTTTAAAACTACATATTATATCACACTATCAAAACTACATATTATATCACACTACATATTATATCACACTAATTATGTACCATTTTCATCGTTGGAAAATAAGCTCCCGTTAACTCTAAAGTCACATGGAATAGAGGGTCACTGAGAACAAGATGATCCTTAGGTGAAATGGTTGTTTGTATACGCTTGTGAACACATGGCCTTATGCTCGAATATTTGACTTGTTTTGCTCTACTGGAATATAAACAATAAAGGTTGAACATCTATGTATTTTGTAATCATATGCTAAAATATGTGACTTGTTTTGCTCTACCGGAGTGTATAAACATGAAGGTTGAACATGTATATTTTGCAATCATATCCTAAATTATGTGACTTTTTTTGCTCTACTAAACTATAAACATGAAGGTTGAACATGTATATTTTGTAATCATATGCTAAAATATATGACTTGTTTTGCTCCATCGAAGTACAAACATGAATGTTGAACATGTATATTTAGTAATCAAATTCTAAAACATGCTAAAACATGTATATTCTCTACCCAGTATATTCCGACCAAGTCGGAATGATAGTCTCTATTATTCAGACGGTTTACGCCATCCTAGCATACTATAAACCCCCTTCTAGTGAACAATTTCTAAATTGTACAATTCATTCTAGTGAACAATCTGTCACTTGCACAATTCATTAATATTTGAATTAATAATTGTGTAGAGATTTTACGTTTTCGATGATCTATGCCTCATTTGTAATGGTGACCTTTTGAAAAACAATTTAGTTTAATTTTTATCATTTTGTAATATGTTAATATATTAGTATTATTTTATCATTGAGTGACTCCAAGCTTCTAACTCTTCACTTTCTTCCCTACCTTAGTTTCCAAACAAAAACTGCCCCATCGACAACCCAAAATCGCGCTGAATGTTCATATCTACACCTTTGGTTGCCATCTCTATACAACAATCACCTCTCTAATCGGGGGCGGAGCCAGCATGTGTAATGGATGGGGGTTCACCGTATATTCCCACCAAGTGGTGTCTTGGGAGGGTAAGTGTAAGAAGTCCATACCACTACCTCAATTGTCAGATAGAGATGTTGTTTCTGACAAATCCCCAGCTCAAAATCAAACAATCTAGATAAGGAATAGCAAAAGAACCATTCACCGAACCCCTTTCAGTGGAAAATTATACTATTTATACATTACTAAAATCATATTATATGTATATATAATAGATGTCGAGCTCCTTTCAATAAGTTTTTCTTCAAATTTTGAACCCCCTCTCCAACATATTAATTGGCCCAATAGAGTTAGCTTGGTTCACAACAGTATTCACTTACTTTCCTTAGTTATCCAAACATAGAAACAATGAAATGACAAGAGTCATGCATTCCCAATAGAAACAAAGATTCTGCAGTTTAACAATTATAGAATCAGCAACTCAAAGTGTCTGTGCCTTAGCTATAAGATATCCTTGGTTGGAGAAACGCGGTAGAACTTCACTAAGCATAGTCTTTTACTTGGAAAATCCAGTGAAAGGTCATTCACTACTTGAGACTAAAGAACATACATCAAATCAAAAGAACCCAAAAATGCTTTAGCATTGTTAATGAAAGCCAGGCGAAACGTGAATCTTTCATCAAATCTAAGGAAAAACAACCTACTCAAAGGGACAACAGGAGTTAGAGACACCCCAGAAAAAAGTAGAAAAGCAATAAGCTCAACTACCACAGTCAGTGCACAGACAAATCCTAATAAGACGAAAGACAGTAAGTAAGTTCTAAGCTATTCTACTGTTAAATTGGTGTAAACAAGAAAAACAAAGTTTAATCATTCTAAACTAGTGAGGTAGCCTAAACCATGTTATTTTTTAATCCATCTCCGGAAAAACATCCTTTTATAAGCGAAAGCCGCCAAAAAGAACTTGTTTGCGAGTTAAATTGCCAAGTACCTCGAAAACATGGCCATATTCTAGTCTAACTTTCCATATACAAAATCGCTAGTACAACTAAACACCAGCTGTTGGCAAAACATACCATACGATGAATGCTGTTAGTTTTCACCCCTTTTCCCCATGACCAGTTTCAGGAAATGCACCATGAGCCAAATTCCACGGTAAGTACTTGTGCGCACTGAACACAATCCCCAGCACCAATGTCGGATTTGACAGAGTGGAATGTCATCAGACGTTAGTACTCGGGCATCTCCTCCTGTGCAACACAAGGTCAAATACAGTGGAAAATAATTATGTCATTCTCAAAATTTAACTACTACTACTGCTATTGCTACCCATATCTGCTACAGCTGCACTACCAACAAGAAGCATCACGAAAACTTCTTTGTCCAACGCAAGTCAAATGGGAAACCAAAAGAATTCATTTTTTTATAGTGAGGAGAAACTAGTATCAAGTATCCTACTTGGGAAGGCACAAACGGGTTACGGAACTATATTCAAAACTAAAAAACACAATCAAAAGCTAAATCATATAAGCTTTGACATAACAGGCTACGAAAGGAGATGCATTAGGTAGCTAGTAAAAATAACTATACGCAAGCCAAATTAAAACGACAGTTAAACAGAAAATATTACGAAATAAGCAATACTACTGACATTACTTATAGTAAACTAGAATAAGAAATGCAAAAAACTAAAATTCAAGCAATCCAACCAAACCCATTGAGAGCGTAATGCTTGCAAGAATAAACTGTATGTGGAACGAAACCAGCAACGTGAAAGTGAAGTTCTCCTCCAGCAATAGGTAAGTTCTCAGATGAAATCAAGCACTGTGATCAGTGTTGTTGAGACTGCTGACTTGGAGCACCACCATAGCCACCACCATATCCAACATGGCCACCATGAGGTCCATTTTGCTGAGCACCATAATTACCCGAACCTTATGAATTTCCACTAGCATCGCTATAGCCACTACCTATGTAACCCCCACTACCTGATTGCACCTCTCCCGTGCACCACCTGTACCAACGGGATTTCCATAAGCACAATCACCTCCACCAAATCCACCAAAGCAATAACCTTGATTTTCATAACCCGTGGCTCCAGCTGGAGACTGACCAACACCAAATCCTCCATTTGCGGGTCCACCTCCACCACCAGAACTTAAAGCACCCCATGATGCATTACCATAGCCCATGTTCCCATATCCAGAAGGACCCTGAGAACCCCACGAGCTTCTCGATGCACCAGCTTGACCGCTACCATAACTAGCACCAGGCACATTTGGATTTCTGAAGGCTGCAGCAACTGCTGGACCACCATATCCTGGATTGACAGCCTCATATCCAGGATTGGCTCCACCGTAACTTCCATAAGCACCATAACTCATGCCATTATTGGACGATCCATAACCATAACGCGGTGTACCATATCCGGAGAAACCATAAGGTGGACAGCCACCTACTGTGTTTTGTGACTGCATGTATCTGTTGGTATCCATTCTGTCATAAGAACTGGGATTGTCACCAGATGCACCATACCCCTGGTAACTTCCACCACCTATAACACTACCACTGTTGCCTATGGAAGGACCACCAAAACCACCAGAACTACCATCTCTTGGAAGATCACGCTTTACTTCCACTTGTTTCCCACTGAGATCATGAAATGTCTTGTGTACTAAACTTCTGTTGAACCTGCAAGCGTCTTACATACGACATCCTGAAAGTATATATGGAACAAAAGGTCTGGAAAACCCAACAGATGTACAAATGATTTAAAATTCTTAAACAGAAGCACCTTTACCCAAGCGATGGCACTATTACACAAGAACGCTGAACTTAAAAGACAAGTTTATTTAAGACATCACCACAGGAAGTTTCCATTTGGTGTGTAACTAGCAACGAAGGGATGATTCTAGTTTCAAATACTCTATTAAGTCATTAAAATGTTTACGGCAAACAATGCTCTAAATTAGAAGAAGGCGCACCATTAAACTAAAATAAACCACCATCATAGTGCTTTAATCAGTTACCTACTTACCTTCAATACTGCAGAACACATTGTGAATAAACCATTACCTATTGTCCTTAACAATACAAAAGAGGACATTAGACTAAAATAAACCTGTCTGCACACTATCAACAGAAAGAAGAAAAACATGACTCTATCACAAATAAGGTCTGAAGTATACGTGAATCTTACCACTACCTCAATATCTGTCTATATATATAAATATTTATTTGGATTGGAATATCACTGGTAAATATGTGGTGGGTTCGATAATATTTTTTCATCATTAACTAAAAGTTTCAAATTGGAACACTAACATTGAGAAAATTGTTGTTGATAGGTATTTTTCATGAAATAAGACTTGTTTGAAGGAATGTATATTGGTTGGATTACTAAATTTTGAATATTAGAAAGTTAAAGAAATAGACTTATCTTTTTAAGAATCTTTGAAAATATTGAAATATCTACTTGTATAGGTTTCTAAGGTAGATTTTGATATATTTCATAATTCTACAATATATAGTTGTTATTTTTACAGTTTAGAATGTTTCTAAAGGCTGTAAATATTACATAGCCCATCACTTCTACCTTTTAAGAAAATAAAATTATACGATAAATGTGTTTGTGAAAATATTAAAACTTTATAAATGTTTTATTGGAAGGAATGCTGATTAACCGATAGAATTGTAATTTTATAATACTGTGCCTTCTGAAAAAGTTAATAAAATATCGTGCATTTTTTTACATGACTCCAAAAAAATATTAACTGGAAAAAATATTTTCAAAATTTAACCTTTATTTATATCCTAACATATTTGGTATTTTCTTTAAACAATAACTATTTTTAGTAATAATGATAGATAATTTGAGACAAACGAATATAGTACTACCTCTATCCACCTTTATTTTTTACTATAGTAAAAAAAATCACTTTTACCATATTATTAAGTCATCTATTCAAGTTGTGAGAATAGTTTTTTACAGACATGCATAACAAGATTGCGTACACTAAATTCTTATTGATTTTTTCTTTCAATTTTGCACATAACAGAAGTTTTACTATACCTAATAACTCTCTTTTATTTTCAATTCACCTAATAGTTAGTGAGATGAAACGACTTATAATAACAAAGGATGCTCTAGTAAAAATATCAACTTTTCAAATATAAATAAAAAAATAAATGGAGAAAACATAATATTTGTGGACCAAAATAAATGCTTAAAAGGAAGCACCACATGTAAATCCTCACTTTTTCCCATAGAAGGATCAAATTGCATTCATGTGTGAGTGACAATTACTACTGTATTGTATCCATTGCACATGTTTAATACTTATTTTTATCAACTTGTCGAAAATGACCCATTTAATTACTTGAAAATGACACATGTGTCCTCTTCATTACACCCTACATTTCCTCAAAATCTAATTTACACCCCCCAAAATAGAATTAATTTTCTATTTTACACCCTTCTTCATTTAATTTTATGAAAATATTATAATATTTCTATTTAAGATTGAACGGTATTGATATGGTTTAATATCAATTAAGCAACCAACATTTTAGAATTTAATTTTTAGTATACATGAAAAGGCTAAAATAAGGTCTTTGTTGGTGCATTACATATTGGGTATTAATTCTTGTGGTTTAGTTTTGTATCATAGTTAATGTTTAAATGGGAATAACTAATTAAGCAACCAAAATTTTAGTACTGTATTAATTTGTGTTGACAATTACGAAAATAGGGCTAAATAAGGTATTGCAAACAAATTTAATTTGTTGGTGCATTGCATATGGGGTATTAGTTCTTCTGGTTTAATTAATTATTTGATTCTTAGTTATGTTTAAATGAAGATTATTAAATAAGCAACTTCACCAAATATAGTTATGAAAATTTACAACATGATTAATGAGGCAAGATACTGTTTTACAACAAAGTGGAAGTGTAGATTAATTAGATAATGGAGATTGTCAAATCATGTTTAGTTAGATTGCTTTATAAAAACATTATTTGATTACACTCTTTAATTATGCGTGATACTGTTTGCAAATTACACCCTTTAGGATGGTCATTTATTATCTCCCTTTGTGGACTATCATAAATAGACAGTGTTAGGGTTATTTTTGAGTCATTTGTTATCTCCCTTTGTAGCCAATGAAGAAATTTTTCATCAATTTTTGAGGCCTATACAAATAAAAAGACGTATATTATATATATAAATACGTAATAAAATAAATAAATTTGGGTAATGATGAAATTTTTATAACGTAAAAGTTTTATGATTCGTATTTTGGCAACATGAGTTAGGACGATTAATAAATCAGCAACCACTTCATATGTCGTATTTAAAATCTAATCTGAGCCCACCTTTTAAAAAATTATATATTTTTATACATATAAGCACACAAATATTTTCAATTTATTTTGATAATTATTTATTTGTTACAAACATTTTTTATTTACAAGTGTTTATCCAGGTTGGGAATACTTGACGGGAGTGACATTTAACGAAGAGTTTAAATTTTGTGTTTGCATTTTTTTATATTTTTACACTTGTTCAAAATATAAATTATAGTGTAAATTTATTCTTGGGGCAATGGACGGAAATGCTTTGTACAAATGTTCGTGATTAGGCAAATATAGGTCATTAATATTTATATTAAGAAATTAAATTAATTTACATACTTACTCAATTAATTCATACTTATACATTGAAAGATATTGCATAGATTTTTCTTTAATATAATTTTTCTTCTATCTTTTATTTTTCACGCGATTCTCATCACACTTTAGGCAAATGTAGGTCATTACTATTTATATTAAAATTGATTTAGATACTTAATCAAATAATTCACATTTTTACATTAATGGATATTATGTAGATTTTTTTTCTTAAAATAATTTTTCTTTATTCAATTTTGTCTTTACGTACATATTTATATATTTTGCTCATATATATATTTTACGATACCATACACGTTATATTATTTTAATATATATTTTATATTTATATTTGCTTGCATTGATTTTTTTTCTTTTTTCTTTTTCTTTTTATAATAAATTTACGTCTGGCCGAGAACTATATTTGTAGATTTTGAAGGGTGTCTAACCCCTTACCTTCGCAATAATTTGAATCATTACCTAGAATCTAAATTGGTTTCGTCATACTCCCTCCGTTTCAAAAAGAATTACCTACTTTGATTTGGCACAAAGTTTAAGAAAATAAAGAAAATTTTTGAATTTTGTAGCCTTAAATTAAATTAGTGTCAAATGTATCAAAATGCCCTTTAATCTTGTGATCATAAACATGCCATTTGGAAAGTTTAAATTAAAGTATTGTCAAAAATTGAAAGGGGACATTCTTTTTTAAACGAACTAAAAAGGAAAGTAAGTCATTTCGTTTTAAACAGAGGGAATACTTGTTAATAAATAAATAGGTTTCCTATTTTTTCTTGAAAATTAGGTGGCAACTCTGTTGACACCCAATTTTGACCTCCCAATATCACTTTTAGGCTGTTATTATATCAAAATTATTTAATTTTAATTATTCATATTTTTAAATATTATTCTTACATTGAGTACATACTAACGTGTCGCATTTATAATTAAAGCATATGCATAAATTATTTCTTAGCTTTTAGTGTCATTGTCATAATTTTTAAACTCAAATTCACCATTTTATGTAATTTTTATTTATATTTATTAAATTATTTTCCACGTAGTTATGCACATCCACATTTTTGCAAACACAATATCTAGTTTTCCATTATTTAGCATTATTTATTTTATTAAATTATTTATTATTAATTATTATTATTATTTATTATTTAATATGGTTATATATTATTTAATTATCATTATTATATACTATTATCTCTATTTTAATTTAAATAATAGCCTAATTTAATTCATTTTACCTAAATTTATTCACCTTTTAACTTCATTTTGTCCAATTTCTTACAATTCTAGCCATTTTTGAAACTCAATTCCAAATTTTCAAATTTTTAGATCTTAGTTGTTGATCCTAAACGGATCCAACGACTGAGATCTGATACACCTTTCTTTCCTTTTTAATCCAAAAATCTAACCCTAATTCGAAAATCAAACAACAACCGCTCCTTCTCTCTCTATCTAACCTCTCTCCTTCTCTCTCTATCTAACCTCTCTTTCCCATGGCTGCCACCGCTGATCGGAGGAGCAGCGCCACTGAGACCCCATTCTCCAATATCTTCCCCACCGCCCTCTATATGTACCGCCATCGCCTACACCGATGATACTAGATCTACTAATGCCTCTTGCCGTTCGTCCTCACCGCTGCCAGCGCCGTGCCGCCAACGCCTATTTCGGCAATACGAGATCTACCACTGCCTCCTGCCGTTCATCCTCGCCGCACCACCAACACCTACTCTGGTGATACCAGATCTACCACTGCCTTCTGCCATTCGTCCTCGCTGCTGCCAGCGCCATGCTGCCAGCCCCTCAGCCTCCATCACCATCTCACCCTCTATTTTCCCCTTTTCGGCAATGAACCAGCACACCAACGCCACTCCAACATTGCCACGAGACCCCCCTGCTCTCCAACCTCCTTCGTGAACCAACCGTCGCCACCCCAGGTCATCTCTGTCATCCACCCGCCACAAAACTTCTCCATGTTGTTAATCCATTTGTCAAAAAAGAGATGAAAAACCCATCCACTGGTTTGCCTAAATATTTAAATGTTAGTGTTTAATTTTAATCTCTTTTTCCCTTCTTTAACAGATTTCGGACTCTGAATTAACAATGCATGAATGATTTATTTCATCCTATTCTTTGCCATTTTGTGTGCTTATGTGTTAAGACTACCAGATGTGAAAAATCTAAATTTTAATAATGATCAATTTTGTCATAGTTTGCTAATTCTGAATTTTGAAATTATCCATCTTCTTTGAATTAGTTGACAAATTTCTTGGATATTTGACTGCGTATTATATTTTTATGGTTGGATTGATCTTGTGATAATCTGAATAAGATTTTGGTAAAGAACCTTTGATTGTGTTCCACGTTTCTTGAATTACATCGTAGACTGATTTTTGTACAATTGATGATTTGAATTAGGTACAAAAATAATTAGGGATTATTTTACAAAATTAATTACTCATGATTTATCTATGGTAATTTGAACAAATTTTCTCATCCCTAATTGACCTAATTGATTATCGATCTCCTAATTGATTAGTGATGGATGCTAACATGTTACTATTAATTTACCTTCCTTTTATGGAATATGCGACAACATGGCACTCACCTATATATAAGGTAACTTTCAGTATTATGGGAATCTAGTTTTTAATCATGATAGTCTTGATATTTTTTATTTATTGGATTTGGCCTAAGGAAAAAAATATTGTGAATGACTTTTACAAATATTGACTTTCCTTTTTAATTGGTATATGATTGATTCATTACGAGAAATTCTCTACGGAGATATTTTTTTACCATTTTTATGTTGGTTTAGTTTTTGAATACTCAGCCTATATAAACAATTCTTTAAGCTCTTAAGTTCACGAGTTCTTCTTATGTTTTACAATTACAACTACAACTTTCTTAAACAAAGCATTAGTTACTTTCAATACAAAAAGTTATGGAAAACATCTTGCATATTTTGTTGTGTTTTGCTTTCTTTCTATTTCTATTTTACTACTGCTTTCAGGTAAGTCCCTAAAGGTATTTGCAGGAGTGTTCTAATATGGTGATACAACTCAGTGAAGAAAAATCCCAAGCTGAAGAAGAAATTGAGATATTGAAGAAAAATATGAGCGTACGGTCTGCAGAAGTTACAAACAAGAAACACCTGGAGGGAGTGAAGAAAATTACAAAATTGGATGCTTGATTAATTGGTCTTATATGGAAGAAGTTGCTTGGGCCTACATCCTTGGCCCAGATGAATCTTGACCTGACCACCCATATATATGACGACCTAGAAGGAGTGAAGAAAATTGCAAAATTGGACGCAGAGCGTCAGAGATTACGTGGTCTTGTGTGGATGAATCTTGACCTGACCACCCAAACAACATATGTGGAGTTTCGACCCCAATTACAATCCTAAAGTTACAATATACTACCTATTTTTTTAGTTTGTTGTTCTTTTCATTCACTGGGTTCGATGTTGTATTAAATTTAAAGAATATAAGATAAATGCATGGAACAGTTGTCTTATTTTCTATCAATCATTTTAGGAGAACTTGCTATTTGTTTTACTAATCGACTGACTCTATCCATCTACTGTATGAAATATCAGAGAAAGGAAAGAATTTAGCGAATAATAAAGATTATTCGAAGCATGCCGAACCTTCTTCTTCAAAGGCCAAGTTAATAGACGAACCAAGCTAGATAGTCTTCTATCACTAGATTTATGATAACAATTTTTTTAAAACTACATATTAGATCACACTATCAAAATAAAAATTTAAAAGGAAACTAATTTGGTTAAGTGAAAGGGTGTAATTGGTGGCCTCCACACGTCAATTCCTTGCAGTACTACTCAATGAGAATGATGCACCCTAATATATCCAATACCCACTAGGCACTAGCCCAAACAGACAAAAAGATCATAATCCCTTTTCTTAAAAAAATAAAAAAAAAAATATTGTAAATATAAGCTTACAAATTCGATGTTGAAATCATTGAAGTTTCAATACATATTACTTTCTTTCTTTAGTTTCAATTTATGTGTCACTTAAAAAGATCTAATATAATTTAATTTTATAAGTTAATCAAATTGATTTTCCATAAGTGAGAAGGAGTAAATTTAAATGAATAAGAAATATGGTTAGTAATACTAGTAAAAACAAGCAAGGGTTGTTTGGTTGTTGGTTATAATTATGTGCAGTTGTTTGGTTATTTCATTTTCTATAACGTATAAAATATTAGTACAAATTAAATAATGATTTATACATGTTCTATTTAACTGGGACTGTATATTAATAACTAAATATTGTACTTATATGATATGCAAAGTTTTGTACAATGTAACTAAAAAAATTATGAAATACAAATGTGGGGTATAAATCATGTGAGATAGAGACGTTGTTTCCGACAAACCCCCGACTCAAAATCAAACAATCTAAATAAGGAATTGCAAAAGAACCGTTCACCGACCCCCCTTCGGCGGAAAATTATACTATTTATACATTACTAAAATCATACTATCTTTATATATAATAGATGTCGAGCTCCTTTCGATAAGTTTTTCTTCAAATTTTGAACCCACTCTCCAACATATTAATTGGCCCAATAGAGTTAGCTTGGTTCACAACAGTATTCACTTACTTTCCTTAGTTATCCAAACATAGAAACAATGAAATGACAAGAGTCATGCTTTCCCAATAGAAACAAAGATTCTACAGTTTAACAATTATAGAATCAGCAACTCAAAGTGTCTGTGCCTTAGCTATATGATATCCTTGGTTGGCGAAATGCGGTAGAACTTCACTAAGCATATTCTTTTACTTGGAAAATCCAGTGAAAGGTCATTCACTACTTGAGACTAAAGAACATACATCAAAGCAAAAAAACCCAAAAATGTTTAGTATTTTAATGAAATCCAGGCAAAACGTGAATCTTTCCTCAAGTCTACGGAAAAACACCCTACTCAAAGGGACAATAGGAGTTAGAGACACCCCAGAAAAAAGTAGAAAAGCAATAAGCTCAACTACCACAGTTAGTGCACAGACAAATCCTAATTAGACGAAAGACAGTAACATTCTAAACTAGTGAGGTAGCCTAAACCATGTTATTCTGTAATCCATCTCCAGAAAAACATCTTTTTATAAGCAAAAAATGCTAAAAACTACAGAAATTGTTTGCGAGTTAAATTGCCAAGTACCTCGAAAACATGGCTATATTCTAGTCTACCTTTCCATATACAAAATCACTAGTACAACTAAACACCAGCTGTTGGCAACACATACCATAAGATGACTGCTGTTAGACTTCATCCCGCTTCACAATGACCAGTTCCAGGAAATGTACCATGAGCCAAATTCCACGGTAAGTAATTGTGCGCACTAAACACAATCCCCAGCACTAAGGTCGGATTTGACAGAGTGGGATGTTATCTAACGTTAGTACTCGGGCATCTCCTCCTGTGGAACACAAGGTCAAATACAGAGGAAAATGATTATGTCATTCTGAAAACTTAACTACCATTACTGCTATTGCTACCTATATCGGCTACAGCTGCACTACCAATAAGAAGCATCACAAAAACTTCTTTGTCCAATGCAAGTCAAATGGCAAACCAAAAGAATTCATTTTTTTATAGTGAGGAGAAACTAGCATCAAGTATCTTTCTTGGGAAGGCACAAACGGGTTACAGAACTATATTCAAAACCGAACAACACAATCAAAAGATAACTCACAAAAGCTTTAACATAACAGGCTACGAGAGGAGATGCATTAGATAGCTAGTAAAAATAACCATACGCAAGCCAAACTAAAACGACAGTTAAACAGAAAATTTTACGAAATAGGCAATACTACTGACAATGACTTATTGTAAACTAGAATTAGAACCGCAAAAGACTAAAATTAAAGCAATCCAACCAATCCCATTGAGCGTGTAATGCTTGCAAGAGTAAACTGTATGTGGAACTAAACCAGCAGCGTGAAATTGAAGTTCCGCTCCAGCAATAGGTAAGTTCTCAGATGAAATCAACACTGTGATCAGTGTTGTTGAGCCTGCCGACTTGGAGCACCACCATAGCCACCACCATATCCAACTTGGCCACCATGAGGTCCATTTTGCTGAGAACCATAATTACTCAAACCTTGTGAATTTCCACTAGCATCGCCATAGCCACTGCCCATGTAACCCCCACCACCTGATTGCATGTCTCCCAATGCACCACTTCCACCAACTGGATTTCCATAAGCACCATCACCTCCACCATATCCACCATAGCCATAAACTTGATTTTCATAACCCGTGGCTCCAATTGGAGACTGACCAATAGCAGATCTTACATTAGCAGGTCCACCTCCACCACCAGCACTTGAAGCACCCCATGATGCATTACCATAGCCCATGTTCCCATATCCAGAAGGACCCTGAGAACCCCACGAGCTTCTTGATCCACCAGCTTGACCGCTACCATAACCAACACCAGGCATATTTGGATTCCCGAAGGCTGCAGCAACTGCTGGACCACCATATCTAGGATTGACAGCCCCATAGATAGGATTGGCTCCACCGTAACTTCCATAAGCACCATAACCCATGTCATTGTTGGACGATCCATAACCATAACCCGGTGTACCATATCCGGAGGAACCATAAGGTGGATAGCCACCTACAGTGTTTTGGGACTGCATGTATCTATTGGTATCCATTCTGTCAAAAGAACTGGGATTGTCACCAGATGCACCATACCCCTGGGAACTTCCACCACCTATACCACTACCACCGTTGCCCGTGGAGCGATAACCAAAACCACCAGAACTACCATCTCTTGGAACGCTTTACTTCCACTTGTTTCCCACTGAGATCATGAAATATCTTTTGTAAAACCCTATCTACTAACATCTTCAGAATCAAATGAAATGAAGCCAAACCCACGAGGTCGGCTGCTCTGTTGATCAAACATAATTGCTACATTAGTGACATTACCATAAGCTACAAAGTAAGTTCTAAAGACATCCTCAGTCAGCACGGGAGGCAATCCACCAACAAATATTGTCTTGGTCCTTTATTTCCACCGCCTCTAAAACTTCTAGCACTACCTACATTTCCAGATTTTGGACCCTGCTCCTCTCTGGACAAGGCCCTCTTAGCCTCAACCTATAAAGAAAAAATACCATTGAGCTAAGTAAAAAAAGAACAAATTCAGAAGCAAGCAAGATAAAGACTCCAAAGGACAGATTTTATTATAAGATGCCCAAAATCTTAGCGGAAGTTTCTATCAACTAGGTTATTATTTTGGGGGAAAGCTCTACTAAAAGACATCAAATTATCATCTGAAATGTACTAAACTTCTGTTGAACCTGCAAGCGTCTTACTTACGATATCCTGAAAGTATATTTGGAACAACAGGTCTGGAAAACCCAACAGATGTACAAATGATTTAAAATTCTTAAACAGAAGCACCTTTACCCAAGCGATGGCACTATTACACAAGAACACTGAACTTAAAAGACACGTTTATTTAAGACATCACCACCAGAAGTTTCCATTTGGTGTGCAACTAGCAACGAAGGGATGATTGAAGTTTCAAATACTCTATCAAGTCATTAAAATGTTTAGGGCAAACAATGCTCTAAATTAGAAGAAGGCGCACCATTAAACTAAAGTAAACCACCATGATAGTGCTTTAATCTGTTACCTACTTACCCTCTCCACTGCAGAACTCATTGTAAATAAACCATTACCTATTGTCGTTAACAATACAAAAGAGGACATTAGACTAAAATAAACCTGTCTGCACACTATCAACAGAAAGAAGAAAAACATGACTCTATCAATGAGCCCACACACTGCATAACAATAATACTATGTTCCACATTTGAGGATGTTCTTTTCAACAAGTCAGATATCATTTCATCACTATCACACCAAGAAGTGTCAAAAACATCAAAAGGGAGGAAATAATCATCCCATTTTCCATCCATTGCATCAAACACATGTCTTGATAATGAAACACATTTTACTGCATAATTCCACCTTTGGAAGGCACAACAGAGATACTCCACCTTGCAAAATTAGTGCTTATGCAAAACTGACCACTATGCAGCAAAAGGAAGAAGTTGTACTACAACAAAAACTTCTACTACTACAAATCTATCCCAAGCAAATCCACCCATTGTATAACAAGTAATTTGATTCGAGAATAAAAGTGACACACGTTATAGCAAAAATTGCCACACATATGCGAAAGACCAATACACAGTACATTACGATGTTGGGAATCATTCAACATATATGGCATTCAAACGCATGACATAACTACTGCCACGAATTATGCAACCTCATCCACCATTTTCACATTAAAAGAACATAAGAAACACATTGTCTACTCACAAAATTGACTCGAGAAACCATTATTTGCAAAGTCCTCATATAAAAGATGCTGACTTTACGTTAAATATAAGGAGAATCTGTCTACCCACAAAATATACTCAAGAGAAACTATTTCTTATTAGAAAATGCAGTATAAAAATGCAAATTTCACTTTAAATATCAGGAGAGCTTGATTACATAAGCTCAACCAGAAAAAGATACCAGAATAAAAAAATTCATAAGCATAAATCAGCTCAAGAAATGAAGACCTTAGGCCAAAAATGATTTAAACTTTAGTACCTAGAGAACATATTCAAACTAAGAAATATCTGAATCATAACTCAACAAGGAAAAATAGCAAGAAAATAGCACAAATGTCAAAATAACAGTCACAAAAACATATCCTAAATTGGAACTGACACATCTGGACACAACCAGAAAACAATAAAAAAGTTGGCTCATTTAACCAAAGATCCACAAGCATAAAATCTAAAAAAAACAAAAATCAAATATATAAACAGCACCCAAAAGCCACAAGGAAAAGAGAAACATCATCTTATCACAATAGAAGTAAAAACACATCCTAAAATAGAAATGCCACATTAGTAAACACCCAGTAAACAATCACCAAAGTCAAGCTCATTTAACCAATAACTCCACAAGCACATAATCCTAAAATCAAAGAATCAACTAAAGCTAACAACTCTACAATCCCAGAATAAAAGAACTAGCAAAAACTAACAATCCCACAAGCTCAAAATCAATGAATCAGCAATAACTAACTATCCCACAAGCTAAAAATCCAACAATCAGCAAAAACTAACAACCCCACAAGCTCAAAATCAAAGAATGAGCAAAAACCAACAACCCTAAAATCCTAGAATCAGCAAAAACTAACAACCCCACAAGCTCAAAATCAAAGAATCAGCAAAAACCAACAGCCCCAAAATCCCAAAATCCAAGAATCAGCAAAAACTAACAACATCACAAGCCCAAGATCCAAGAATCAGCAAAAACAAACAACCTCACAATCCAAAATAATAGAAAAACACAAATAAAGCATGAACATATAGCCAAAAAACTCACCATACGACCATCAATTACCTGAGTGTCCTTAAGAACTCTATCAAGAACATTAGGATCTGTAAATACAACAAAACCAAATACTCTAGGCTTTCCAGTAATCTTATCTCTCATTAATACAATCTGTAAAACATCACCATACACTTGAAAATACTCCTTCATCTTCTTTCTATTTTTTTCCAATGATATCCCATCAATAAAAAGTTTTCCTTTATCTGAATCCATGCTTTTTTCCCTCTCTTGCTCTCCACTCTTTCTCTCTATATAAGGTGTATATATGTATAACAATATCCAAAAGTCACGTGATGATAATATTAGGCAAAAACACATGAAACACCCAGAAAACAATCACAAGTCAGCTCATTTAACCAAAACTCCACAAATACAAATCCCAAAATTCAATAATTAGCAAAAACTAAGAACCCCATAAGCCCAAAATCTAAGAATCAGTAAAAGCTAACAACACCACGAGTTCAAAATCAAAGAATCAGCAAAAATTAACAACCCCACAGTCCCAAAATCCAAGAATCGGCGAAAACTAACAACCCTACAAGCTCAAAATCCAAGAATCATCAAAAACAAACAAGCTCACAATCCCAAAATCCAATAATCAGCAAAAACTAACAACTGCACAATCCTAAAATCCAAGAATCAGCAAAAACTAACAACCCCACAAGCTCAATATCCATGAATCAGCAAAAACTAAGAAACCCACAATCCCAAAATCCAAGAATCAACAAAAACTAACAACCCAACAAGCACAAATACAGAACTACTCAAAAATAATGAAACACTAGAAGCTAAAATAGGGTAAAAAAACAAACTCACCGTGCGGCCATCAATTACATAAGTATCTTAAAGAACTCTATCAAGAACACTAGGATCTGCAAATACAACAAAACCAAATCCTCTAGTCTTTCCAGTAATCTTATCTATCATTACAAGAGTTTGTAAAACATCACATACACTTGAAAATACTCCTTTATCTTCTCTTCTGTTGTTTCCCCTGATATTCCACAAATAAATAGCTTTCCTTGATCAGAATCCATATGTATTTTCCCTCACTCTCTTTTTATATGGTGTGTGTATATTATGTATACCTAAAAAAACTGTAAATTTTGAGTGTGTATATCTCTCTTTGGGTGAAGACAAAGAGAAAGTGAGGGTTTATGAAGGAGAAAAGTGGGAAAGTGAGGTGAATGAAGATGAATTTGGGACAAGGAATGGATAGTTGTGATTTGATTAGATCAATGGTTGTGATAAGTTTTTTTTTTGTTTTGTAGTTTTCACCTGGTGTTTGATATCTATCGTGAAGCTTTGTCTCTAATTTGAATAGCGCATTATTGACTAATCTAGATCGCACACTATGAGTTATGATTTGATTAATGAGATTTTTATTTTGTTTTATAGTTTCTCACCTAGTGTCTAGTAGTTGCTGTGATGCTCTGTCTAGTTTGGATAGCGCATTATCTACTAGTCTAGATCGCACACTACGAGTTGTGATTTGATTAGATCAGTTATGGTGATGATATTTTTGTTTTGTTTTTTGGTTTCCCATCTAATGTCTGGTATTTGTTATAGAGCTCTGGCTAATTTGGATCGCGTATTATTGATTAATCTGGATCGCACACTACAGATTGTGATTTGATTAAATCAATGGTATGAGATTTTTTGTTTTGTTTTTTCAGTTTCTCATCCAGTGTCTGATATCTGTTGTGAATCTCTATCTAATTTGGTTCGTGCATTATCGACTAATATGGATTGCACACTACGGATTGTTATTTGATTAGATCAAAGGTGGTGATGAGTTTTTTATTTTTTTTTATAGTTTCTCACCTAGTGTCTGGTATCTTTCATGAAGTTCTATCTAATTCGGATCACACATTTATTTTGAATAGCACATTATCGACTAATCTGGATCGCACACTACGAGTTGTGATTTGATTAGATTAATAGTGGTGATGAGATTTTTTTTTGTTTTTTTAGTTTCTCATCCAGTGTCTGATATTTATTGTGAAGCTTAATGATAGGCAAATTTACATTCCTATAGCACTAGATTTTGCCCATATTTTAGCCATGTCTTGAGAACAAATTATATATTTCATGCACTTTTAGTCCTTTTTCCTGTAAGTGAGCTAACGAACATGATTAGCAAACTTTCATGTATAAATGATGCAGAATTCAGCATTTTGTGGATAACTTGACGCCAAAGAAAGCTTCACGAAAGGAGAAAAGGGAGTCTTGGAGGCCAAGGATCAAAAGTGGCGCATGGAAAATCTGTCCCGGGCTAAAACAACATTTCTAAAGACTTTGGGGACTAGCAGTAACTTATTAGGATTAGGATAATGATACATCAACCTAGTGGGATTGGGTTAAGTAATTTATTAGCTTAGTAGGAATAGGATATGGGTATTATAAATACCCTATCTTGCTAGAGATTTTTATTCATTCCTCATTCATTCTATTCTCTCAATAATCAATCTTTCTATTCCATCATTCACTACTACTTTTAATTCTCAATTCCGAATCCTTCCATTAATTTTATTTTTCTTCTTCTATTCATCTATTCTTAATTTTCACAAAAAGATAAATGTTACTTTGCTAGGAATTCACGCCTAAACGCCTACCACACTACTAGTACACAAAATCTTTATTGTTGTATAATAACAATGTCGATAGTGATTTCCTTCGCACTCATGGGTAACTAAACTTTTCTTTTGGGGTTATGGAAGCCGAATGAGATACTATCTATTGCTATGAGTTTGTGATTTCGTGACACGTATGCTGCTTATATCATCATTCTCTTCATCTTAATCTAAATTCTTTGTGGTTGCAAACGCAAGAATATGCCAGTATAGAATTAACTTGTTCGAAAAAAAGTTATATGTCTGGAAAAGAGATAATGTCAAGGTAATAGGGTCCCATCCCCTATTAAAAAGTTAGTGCCGTAACTGGATTAACCTCTTGGAGAATTTGTACCATTAGACACTCTTTAAGCTCAAAAGAGTTAAAGTGAAATAATCCTCAAATAGGTCGAAAGACGCTTGGATTTACCATCGAATACAATTCTCTATAAGCACATGCATGTCTGAATTCCACACAACTCATAGCCAATAGAGACGTACAACTCATAAGGTAGATATAACCCCAACTTCTCAATTCTCATTTTTTCCCAACCTAATATACATTCTTTCTTTTTACTTTGCTATTTTCAGATTTTTACTTTAATGTTGTAGTTATACATTAGAATCCCCCGTTTTTACGAGACTTGCACTAAAAGTCTAGTAATCGTTGCTTACTTGTTGACCAAGCTATTCCCTGAGGGATCGATACCCAACCCATTTAGGTTCTATATTTGACTTCGACCGCTTCACACTCCCACGAGAGCTGTAGATTGAGCGTTATCAAAAATTGGCGCCGTTGCTGGGGAATATAAGTGTCAATTATGTTTGTGATAATTACTAGACCCTTTGGTCAAAGATTCTTGTACTTTTACTTTTAGTTTTTGTTTTTTTTACTGCAGGTTTTTATTCAGTGCATGCCCCATACTCGATGTTCTGGTCAACCGTTACTACCTATCAATCCTGAACCACAACGAATTGGCAGAATGGAGGCGCAAACAAAAATTGAAAGAATAGCTACTCAACAGGAGCAGGCGAGATTAGCTGCTCTTGCCGCCACCCAAGTACACCAACAAAACATTGATAACCCTGGGCGACAAACAAATCCTGACGATGAGGATTTAGGTGATGATGAGTTACTAAACCCTAGGCATGATACGGAAATCGCAACACCTGCCAACAGAAGAAGTCGACAAGCTCGGTTTAGGTATGATTGCCAACCCATGAAACCATCTTTCGACGATGATGATGATGATCTTGATGGAGCCAGAGCCACAAGAGCCATAATTCCTCCACCATTAGCGCCAGGAGCCAAGTTCAACATCACGAGGACCATGATTTAGTTATTTCAACTCAAGGGATTATTTGGTGGACTAGCAGGCGATGATCCGAATATGCATCTTATCAACTTTATTTCTACATGCAAGTCATTCGACAATCCTGGTGTTGGTCAGAATACAATTCGACTACATCTATTTCCATTGTCTCTGTCTGGAGAGGCAACTTTATGGTTGAATGGGCTGACTCCTGATTCTATTACAAATTGGAGGCAATTGAGAGATGCTTTCCTAGAAAGATTCTTTCCGCCATCCAATAGAGCACAATTGAGAGATGAAATTAGCAACTTTTGTTAGCTTTCAACTGAATCCCTTCATGAAACATGGGAGAGGTTCAAGACAAAGCTAACAAGGCGCCCAAACCATCACATGACTAATGTTCATCTAATAGAGATATTATATAGAGCCTTAAATTCAATAACTAAACCAGTGGTGGATAATGCGGCTGGAGGATCTTTTATGGACCTCACCTTTGGTCAAGCAAGCAATATGCTAAATCGTATGACGAAGCAAAGTAGAGCTTCGCATACCAGGGATTCTGAGGTAGCAAGCCCCACTTTATCTTTTGGCATGACTGCAGATCAAAGAAGAAGAGAAGAAGAACCTGATCAAGATATGGCGCACATGAAAACACAAATGGATCTTCTTACAAAGCATCTATTATCAGGGAAGACCAAAAAATTCAAAGCTATTGCGTCAAAAGCATGAGACGAATCTGATTCGGAAAAAGAGGCCAACTACTTGAACAATCAGGGGGTTTTCGAGGTAATACCCAAGGAAACAAAGGTTGGAACTATTATGATAAATCTGGAAACAAGGACCAAGGTAGTTGGAAGAGCAAGAATGAAAAGAGTGGTTTGTACGTTCCCCCTGGAAGACGTGACGCCACCACATCTAGTTCTGGAAGTATAGAAGACATGATGGCTAAAATATTAAAAGGAGTGGAAGCAACGAGCGCGGGAGTAATAAAGGTAATTAATGATTTGTACTCTATGAAACAATTAGTTGATTCTCGTTCTACTTCAATCAAGCAAATAGAGTAGCAATTGATCCAACTTTCAGTAGCACTCAATCAAAGAAAGGGTGGCACTTTACCTAGCAACACTGTACAAATCCCAAGAAATGATGGGTCATGCATGGCCATTACTACCCGAAGTGGTAAGATGCTGGAAACTTCAGCAAAAAGCAAGCAAGTGGTTGACGAAGTAGTGGACATTGATGATAAGGCAAATGGGGAAGATGTTGCAGTAGCTGATCCCGACGTCCATAACATCACCCCTCACGATTTGCAACCTGAAAAAAACTAAAAAACGGAATCAAGAGGAGAAGAAATCAGTGGAGAGAACAATTCCATACCCACCACCACCTTTTCCCTAAAGATTGAAGAAGGTGGCGAATGACACAAAGTTCAGCAAATTCATGACTATGTTAAAGCAGCTGACCATTAATGTTCCATTGGTAGAGGCACTTCAATAAATGCCTGGGTATGCAAAATTTATGAAGGATCTTTTGAAAAAGAAGCGGTCAGCATGTTATGAGTTGAAAGATGATGTTCATCACTGTAGCGCAATTGCTACCCGATCAATAGTTCAGAAGAAGGCTGACCCCGGTGCTTTCACTATTCCTTGCACCGTTGAATCTTTTAATTTTGCCAAGGCATTATGTGATTTAGGAGCTAGAATCAATCTGATGCCATTATCTATCTATAAAAAGTTGGGGTTGGGTGATCCTACTCCAACCAATGAGACTCGTAATGGCGGATAGGTCGGTAAAACGATCTGTTTGTATTATATGTGATGTATTGGTAAAGGTTTCTTCATTCTTCTTTTTGGCAGACTTTGTTATTTTGGATTGTGAGGCAGACTCAGAAGTTCCCATTATCTTGGGGAGCCCTTTCCTTGCTATGGGAAGTGTGCTTATTGATTTGAGAGCTAATGAGCTTTCATTCCGAATAAATGATGAAGTAGTTCTCTTTGATGTGTGCAAATCAATGAAGCAACCCAAAGATCTGAGTGTATTTTCGGTGGATGATGTTTACTTTGATTGTGAGAAAGAATTACTTGAAGAAGAGCAAATTATTGATGACCCATTAGTGATTGTGCTCATGAATGGAGAGAGTAAGGATGCTGAAAATTGCGAAGAAGCTATTTGTGCTCTATCCGGATGAGGGACATATTGCCATGCTCCCAAGAAGCTGGACCTTGATCTCAAAAATCGACCTACAATACTAGCTAAGCCATCTATTGAAGTGCCACCCATGTTATAATTGAAGGAACTTCCAAGTCATTTAAATTACGCCTTCTTAGGAAGCGGAAACACACTCCCAGTCATTGTGGTAGCAGATTTGGGTGAGCAACAAGTAGCATCTCTCCTTCCTATTCTACAGAAGTATATTAGAGCCATTGGATGGACCATTGCGGATATTATTGGTATTCCACCTGGAATTTGTACACATAAGATTCAGCTTGAAGAAAAGTGCACACCCACCATTGAGCATCAAAGGCGTCTAAATCCACCTATGCAAGAAGTGGTGAAGAAAGAAATTATCAAGTGGTTAGACGCAGGAGTTGTGTATCCTATCTCTGATAGTTCATGGGTAAGCCCGGTACCATGTGTTCCCCAGAAAGGAGGCATGACGATGGTCGCGAATGTGAAGAATGAGCTTATTCCACTCAGACCCGTCATTGGATGGAGAGTATGCATGGACTACCGAAAGCTGAATTCTTCGATGCTCAAAGATCACTTTCTAATGCCATTTATGGACCAAATGCTTGATCGATTAGCGGGGAAAGGTTGGTTTTGTTTCTTAGATGGTTATTCAGGCTATAATCAGATTTGTATTTCCCCCTAAGACCAATAGAAGACAACGTTTACATGACCATATGGTACATTTTCCTTCAAACGTATGCCATTCGGGCTATGTAACGTACCAGCCACCTTTCAGTGTTGTATGATGTCCATTTTTTCTGATATGGTTGAAGACACTTTAGTGGTATTTATGGACGATTTTTCAGTTGTTGGTGAGTCTTTTGAAACGTGCTTTTCAAACCTAAGCATGGCATTGGAAAGATGTGTAGAATTGAACCTAGTGCTGAATTTGGAAAAGTGCCACTTCATGGTTAAAGAAGGTATCGTTCTTGGGCACAAAATCTCCAAAAGAGGAATTGAGGTTGATAGAGCGAAAATTGAATTTATTGAGAAGCTACCACCCCCAATCTCGGTGAAGGGCATTCGTAGTTTCCTCGGTCATGCAGGTTTCTATCGACGGTTCATCAAAGAATTCTCCAAAATTGCTAGTCCATTGTGCAAACTCTTGGAGAAAGATGCAGAGTTTGACTTCAATGAAGATTGTTTGAAGGCATTCGAATGCCTCAAAGGAAAACTAATTGAAGCCCCTAACATGGTAGCAAGAGATTGTTCTCTCCCGTTCGAAGTCATGTGTGATGCTAGTGGTGTAGCCATTGGTGCTATACTTGACCAGAGAAAGGAGAAGCTATTTCATCCTATCTACTATGTGAGTAAGGTCCCAAATGAAGCCCAAAAGAACTACACTGTTATAGAACAAGAACTCCTAACGGTTGTGTATGCGTTTGAGAAGTTTCGAGCCTATTTGTTGGGTACTAAAGTGATCGTTCATACAGACCATGCAGCTCTAAGGTATCTAATGACAAAGAAGGATGCAAAACTAAGACTAATTCGATGGCTTTTGATGCTGCAAGAATTTTGTTTAGAGGTTAAAGATAGAAGAGGTTGCGAAAATCAAATGGCTGATCACCTATATAGACTCGAGAACGAGCATGTGGCGAAGCCTAAAATCGAGATTGATGATGCATTCCCTGACGAGGAGATCTTAGAGATGATAATGGAAAAGTTACCATGGTATGCCGACTTTGCAAACTTTGTGGTGAGTAATGTATTACCTACCAACTTATCTTACCATCAAAAGAGGAAGTTTATACATGATGTACAACACTACTTTTAGGATGAGCCATATTTGTTTCGACGATGCGCGGATGGCATTATCCGACGATGCATATCCCATGAAGAGGTGCCTACTATATTGGAAGCATGCCATACTTCCCAAGTTGGAGGACATCACGTAGGTAATCGGACAACAAGAAAGGTATTGCAAAGTGGATATTATTGGCCTTCAATATTTAGAGATGGCTACGACTTTGTTAAGAGATGCGACTAATGCCAGCGGCAAGGTGCTATTTCGAAACACCATGAGATGCCCATGTCAAAAATTCTTGAAGTAGAGCTCTTTGATGTATGGGGTATTGATTTCATGGGTCCATTCGTTAATTCGTTTGGAATGAAGTACATCCTAGTTGCTGTAGATTATGTCTCGAAATAGGTTGAAGCAGTAGCATTGGCCGACAACTAAGGAAAGCGTGTTGTAGCATTCTTGAAAAGGAATATCTTCTCTCACTTTGGAGTACCACGTACTAATATAAGCGATGGAGGATCTCACTTTTGCAACAAGCTATTCAAATCCATGTTGGCAAAATATGGTGTCAAGCAACATAAGGTAGCTACGCCTTATCACCCACAATCTAGTGGACAGGTAGAGGTTTCCAACTACGAGATCAAGCAAATCCTTGCAAAGACGGTAAATGCTAATAGGAAATATTGGTCTCGGAAGCTGGACGATGCACTATGGGCGTACAGGACTGCATTCAAAACACCAATTGACATGTCCCCTTATCAACTAGTTTACGAGAAGGCTTGTCACTTACCCATTGAGCTCGATCATAAGGCATTATGGGCATTGAAGCGACTCAATTTGAATTGGGATGATGCAATGAATCTGAGATTGGAGCAGCTGAACGAGATGGATGAATTTCGTCTCCATGCTTATGAAAGATCAGACCTATACAAGGAGCAGATGAAAAAGTATCATGATCAGCGGATTGTTCGACGAAACTTTCAAAAGGATGATATGGTACTTGTCTTCAACTCCAGACTTAAGTTATTCCTAGGTAAGTCAAAATCCAAGTGGTCTGGTCCATACAAAGTTATCCAAGTCTACTCATCTGGAGTAGTTGAGTTGGAGGACAATAATGGTGTTGTCTTCAAAGTGAATGGCCAACGAGTGAAACCCCATATCGGTTCTCTTGACTCGATAAATTATATGTCCATCACTTATCTCGACGAAGTCTAAGTACCCGAGGCAACTATATCGTGCCGCGACAATAAATAAGGCGCTAGATAGGAGGCAACCCATCGTTTATCATTTATCGTTTATCATTTTTAATTTTTTGTCTTTCTTTTATTCTAGTACATATTTTGATTTTGATAAATAATAATCCAAAAATAAGAGTCGTTCCACGACCAAAACTAAGGCGCTAGATGGGAGGCAACCCATCGTTCTAATCTTTTCTATTGGTTTTGAGCAAATTTAGGTGCAAGAGGTATACAACGAGGAGATCGATTTCAAATTTTGATTTCGACGTATTTCCTGGTAAAGGTGGTAAGTTAGGCATGAAGATGCAAAAGGCTATGGATTGAGCATTGCTCATGAAAATATAGGCATCGAACAAGGCTAGGCCTAGGTAAAACTAGGCCACGAACAAGGCAAGGCCTATACTATGGCCCAAGGTCTTGGAATCTAGTGTGCCATAGCATAGGCGCCGCCTATGATAATGCCTTTTGTCTATGAATCTCATATGCAAAGTGAAAGGCGCCGCCTATGCCTAGGAATGCCATGGCATAGGCGCCGCCTATACTAAGACAATGCTTTGCAAAAGGCGCCGCCTATGGTCACTTTTTGTCTCCTAATCCATTTGTAAATGGGTTAAAACCCGACCCAATCTTTTTCTATAAATAGGAGACTTAGTCTTGAAACACAAACACATTGAAAACCTATCTTATGCGCCGCCCATAGTCCCCAAATCCTTTCAAAATTTTCTTTTTGCTCTTCCACTTCACAAGAACATCTCCAAAGGCTTCAATCACATAAGTACTCTTTTGTTCTTCATTTATTTTTTGTAAGTACTAAGTTACTATGTCTATTATTAAGTGATAAATCTTGAAGAAATATTGGTGATGTTAATGTATTTGAATTGTTGATACACAACCAAGTGAGTGAACAGATACGTTAGGATGATCTTAACTTGTTTCCAACTTGAATTTGATTTTGATGCATTGTCATACTACTTGCGGAATTGCTATAATCATTAACATTGCATAATCTTATCACTTGAATACTTACATGTTGGAAAGACTTGTTCATCGGAATAAGAATCATAGTTGCCTACCGACATAGGAGGTTATGATTATTGATAGATACTATACCTTGATGTAATCCCTATGTAGTAGTCTTGCTATATCTATCATGAAAGTATTGCAAAGATTACAAGAAGTGTGACATCTCTAATTTTATTGTTGGAATATAGCTCCTAAAACGTATATCGATGATGTCTGAGTAATTGACCACTTTCACATCACTAGTTGTGCCAACAACCTAAGTGTGGGGTGGTGCCCTTATTGCTTGTTTATAGATTGTATCTATCAAGAGGATGCTAACATGAACATTGTTTTAGTCTCAGGTACAATGGCACCCAAAGCAAGACAAGGCAAAGATAAGGCTACCACTTCCCAAAAAGGCAAGAAAAGAGGACGAAAAGAGCAAGGAGAATCATCCTTGATGCAATTACCATGCCGCATGTTTGGAATAAAATGAGTTCTTGAGGAGGAATCCAAGGAATGGTATAGGAACAACAAGAAAAAAAAATATGTTCATGTGGACTTGATAAACAAGGAAAGCCTAGCGAAGAACGAGCCGCGCATGTTGGCAAAGATCATGGCATTACATCTTGATTTCATCTTCTGAGACATAGGAGGATGCAATCTCGATTTGATAAGAGAATTTTATGCCAACTGGTCCGCGAAAACCACAGGCAGCGATGTCAAGATTTGGGGCCAAGTTTTACAACTCAATGCGGATTTCTTCAGCTCCTTTCTTGGCTTGCCTTCAGTCGATCCATCACCATTCAAAGAGCTGTACAGTAGACCTCCATATACAGAAATTTGACACACACTTTGTGGAAGTAGATCCATCACAAGGTGGAGCAGACATAAAGACACCGGATGACAAAACACCTTTCCCTGTGCTCTTTTGAATAGGGAAGCAAGGATATGGTTGCGCATTGTCAACTCTTGCCTCATACCAGGGACCCAGTACACCAAGATAACAAGAGATAGAGTATGCTTAGTTTACGCATTCATGACGAATGTCCCTACCAACATTGGGGCAATCATTCGTTCTACAATGCGGAAAGCTAGACTACACAAGCGGTCCCATTTTCAGCTTCTTTAACCCGTTGACTGCAATCTTGGGGAAGGAAGACATCGAAGAGGAACCAGCTGATCATAAACTCCCACACAACCCGAAGAAGGGTGACCTTACAAATGTCAAAGATGCTGAAACAACACATGGTGTCAACCTTACTACGGCAGAGAGACATGCTCGAGATGAGAGTTTCTTTTGTCATCTTTATGGCATGACACGGTTTACAATGATGAGCGAAGGTCGTGTCCCAACTGCTGCAGAGCTCTAACAGCTTGACCATGACTACCCAATGAATGTGCATGCACGGGATATGTGTGCAGTAGGTACATACTTTGGGGAACCTCTTGATGATGATGTGCTGACCGATGATGAGCGATGAATACCAAAATCCTATGTGGAGGAGAATTCTGATGACGACGACTCCCATGATGATTTCGACGAAGGAGGTATGACCCCCGACATAGAGGAGGAGTCTGACTGACCAGGTTCTTCGTATTTATTTTCCACTGAGGGCAGTGTCCCGTTTAAGTATGGGGTGGTGGTATTTGTATTCTATACTCCTTTATCCGCATTTGCATTTATTTATGTTTGTTTGCTTTACTTTTTTTTCCCATTTTTCGTTTTAGTTTTTTTTGTTTTTTTTTGTGTTTTTTGTTCTTTTTAGTAGTAAAAATTTTTTTAACGTAGCTTCGCATGAAATTATTCTAATAGGCAGGATGAGATTATTTCAAGAGTTTGTGCTAAAATCATGACTATTGAGACGTTTAGGCTCTAATTGTGACTCACTATGTGATATTATGTTGTTCAATTCCTTCACCTATTGGGGCAAGAGTCTATATTATTCCCAATAATGTCGACCATGTGCCTTGTGTGTATGAGATAATAGTATATTCTATGTTTGTGGCTGATGCTAGAACTTGTCTGGTATGTGTGTAAAGCGAAAATAAAGAGTGTAAGTTTAGGAGATGATTTAGGCATTTCTTTAGCAACCTATGATTGTTTACCTTCGTTGTACCTACCCATGGACATCATCCTACTTAAACCCTTTTGAGCCTTTAGCCTATTTTCTTTGACAACCTCATTTGTAAGCCTAATCCATTTTTTTTCAAGACCATAATTTGATCCAAATTCCTAAGTGCTTTAAAGTGCAAAAGTCATGTGACAAAATAAGAGAAAATTGGGTGCGTATGATGCTTTAGAATGTATTGGCGCTTGAATTTGTTATGAAAAAAGAAAAATGCTATCATATGAAAAGAAAAAGGTTTAAAATTAAAAACAAAAGAGGAGAAAAAGGGTGGTATAATAAAATAAAGTATAAAGGTTGTTTGAAAGAAAAAGTGTTAAAGATACAATGTAATGTATTAAAGCTCTTCGGAACATAGTCACTATTTCTGGCCAAAATAGTCCTACCCGTCCCTTAGGCTACATTACAACCATCAAAAGACCTATTTTATCCTAATCTTAGCATTCTGACATTTAGTAGAGCATTACACTAAGGGCAAGCCTGTGGTCATCAGTTGCTACAGATTAATTCTTTGTGAGAGTGAGAGCAAAGATAATCCTATATCCATGTTTGAAAAATATGCTATAATTGTGAGTGATTATGGGTAATATATTGTGAGACACACATGGTTGATGAGTTTTGGGTAGTTGTGTATGATTCTTTGTGCCTTAACTTTTGAATATGAGTTGACCACCATCACGAGTCTATACTAGAGGTTAAATTGTTTCTACTAATGATAGGAAAGCTACTCTTTGTTGATAATCGCTGTACTTGTCTTGACGAATATTTTGTGTTGTTACTATGAAACCCTAAGTTGATGTTTAGATGGATATGATAGTTTGTTCGAGGACGACCAAAGTTTCAAGTGTGGGGTGTTGATGATAGGCGAATTTACACGCCTATAGCACTAGCTTTTGCCCATATTTTAGCTATGTTTTGAGAACAAATTATATATTTCATGCACTTTTAGTCCTTTTTCCTATAAGTGAGCTAACAAACATGATTAGCAAAGTTTCAGGAATAAATGATGCAGAATTCAGCATTTTGTGGATAACTTGACGCCAAAGAAAGCTTCACGAAAGGAGAAAGGGGAGTCTTGGACACCAAGGACCAAATGTGGCACATGGAAAATCTGTCCCGGGCTAAAATAGCATTTTTGAAGACTATGGGGACTAGCAGTAACTTATTAGGATTAGGATAATGATACATTAATCTAGTGGGATTGGGTTAAGTAATTTATTAGCTTAGTAGGAATAAGATATGGGTATTATAAATACCCTATCTTTTCTAGAGATTTTTATTCATTCCTCATTTATTCTATTCATTCAACAATCAATCTTTCTATTCCATCATTCACTACTACTTTTAATTCTCAATTCCGAATCCTTCCATTAATTCTATTTTTTGTTCTTCTATTCATCTATTCTTAATTTTCGTAACAAGAGAAATGTTACTTTGCTAGGAATTCACGCCTAAACGCCTACCACACTACTACTACACGAAATCTTTATTATGGTATAATAACAATGTCGATTGTTATTTCCTTCACACTCATGGGTAACTAAACTTCTCTGTTGGGGTTATGGAAGCCGAATGAGATACTCTCTATTGCTATGAGTTTGTGATTTCGTGACACGTATGCTGCCTTATATCATTATTCTCTTCATCTTAATCTAAATTCTTTGTGGTTGCAAATGCAAGAATACGCCAGTATAGCATTAACTTGTTTGAAAGAAAAGTTATATGTCTGGAAAAGAGATAATGTCAAGGTAATAGGGTCCCATCCCCTATTAAAAAGTTAGTGTCGTAACTCGATTAACCTCTTGGAGAATTTGTACCGTTAGACACGCTTTAAGCTCGAAAGAGTTAAAGTGAAATAATCTTCGAATAGGTCGAAAGGCGCCTGGATTTACTATCGAATACAATTCTCTATAAGCACATGCAGGTATGAATTCCGCACAACGCATAGCCAATAGATACATACAACTCATAAGGTGGACATAACCCCAACTTCTCAATTCTCATTTTTTTACCACCTACTAAACATTCTTTCTTTTTTACTTTGCTATTTTCAGCTTTTTACTTTAAAATTGTAGTTAAACATTACAATCCCCCCCTTTTTACTCGACTTGCACTAAAAGTCTAGTAATCGTTGCTTACTTGTTGACCAAGCTATTCCCTAAGGGATCGATACCCAACCCAGTTGGGTTCTATATTTGACTACGACCACTTTACACTGCCACGAGAGCTGTAGACTGAGCGTTATCAAAGCTCTGTCTAATTCGGATTGCGCATTATCGACTAATGTAGATCGCACACTATGGCATGTTATTTGATTAGATCAATGGTGGTGATGAGATTTTTTATTTTGTTTTGTAGTTTTCCACCTAGTGTCTGGTATCTGTCGTGAAGTTCTATCTAATTCGGATCACGTATTTAATTTGAATCACGCATTATCGACTAATTTGGCTTGTACACTACGAGTTGTGATTTGATTAGATCAATGGTAGAGATGAGACTTTTTGTTTTGTTTTGTTTTTTAGTTTCGCACCTAGTTTTTAGTATCTATAGTGAAGCCCTGTCTAATTCAGATCGCGCATTTCGATTAATCTGGAACGCAAACTATAAGTTGTGATTTTATTAGATCAATAATAGTGATGAGATTTTTTTTTTGTTTTTCAGTTTCCCACTTAGTGTCTGGTATCTGTTGTGAAGCTCTATCTAATTCGAATTGTGAATTATCCACTAATCTGGATCGCACACTATGGATTGTTATTTGATTAGATCAATGGTGGTGATGAGATTTTTTGTTTTGTTTTATAGTTTCTCACCTAGTATCTAGTATCTGTCATAAAGCTCTGTCTAATTTAGATTGTGCATTATCGACTAATCTGGATCTCAAACTACAAGTTGTGATTATATTAAATCAGTGATGGTGATGAGATTTTTGTTTTGTATTTTTCCACCTAGTGTATGGTATCTGTCGTGAAGCTCTGTTTAGTTCCAATCGCCCATTATCGACTAATTTGAATCGCACGCTACAAGTTATGATTTGATTAGATCAATAGTGGTGATGAGATTTTTTGTTTTGTTTTCAGTTTCCCACCTAGTGTCTGGTATCTATCGTGAACCTCTGCCTAATTCGGATTGTGCATTATAGACTAGTTTGGATCGGACACTACGAGTTATAATTTGATTCGATCAATGGTGGTGGTGACAATTTTTGTTTTGTTTTTCAGTTTACCACTTAGTGTCTGGTATCTGTCGTGAAGCTCTATCTAATTCAGATCGTGTATTGTTGATTAATCTGTATCGCACACTGGCGATTGTGATTTGATTAGATCAATTGTGGGGGTGGTTTTTAGTTTCCCACTTAGAGTATGGTATCTATCGTGTATCTCTCTCTAATTTGGATCGTGCATTATTGACTAATCTAGATCGCACAATACAAGTTGTGATTTGATTAGATCAGTGATGTTGATGAAATTTTTGTTTTGTTTTGTAGTTTCCCACCTAGTGTTTGGTATCTGTCGTGTAGGTCTATCTAATTCGAATAGCGCATTATCGACTAATTTGTATCGCACACTACAAGTTGTGAGTTGATTAGATCAACCGTGGTGATGAGGCTTTTTATTTTGATTTTTTAGTTTTCCATCAAATGTCTGGTATCTGTTATGGAGCTCTGTCTAATTTGGATCGCTCATTGCTGATTAATCTGGATCATACACAATAAGGCTCATTTTCGGGATGACATTCTTCACGGGATTTTCTCCATATTCAGTGTCAAAACATGAGACTAGTGATTTGGTCCATTGAGACAAGGAATGAACAGTTATGATTTGATGAGATTAGTGGTGGTGATGAGATTTTTTTTTTCAGTTTCTGACCTAATGTTCGATATCTGTTATGGAGCTCTTTCTCATTTGGATCACGTATTGTCGACTAATATGGATCGCGCACTACAAGGTCCATTCTAAGGATGACGCTTTTAATGAAATTTTCTCCATATTCGGTGCCCGAACTTGGGACCGTTGATTTTCTCTATTGGGATAGGAAATGAACGGTTATGATTTGATAAGATCAGTGGTGGTGATTAGATTTGGAATGTTATACGTGATTGACGCAGAGGGATAAGTACTCGAGCCAGAGTCTTCGCATTGAAGTCTCTTTTATATAACTGTGGTATCTGAATTAATTTTCACGTATCGCAACTAAATTCAATAGATAATATTATACCTCTCATCAACAACAAATATCAGATAATTAATTCAATTAAAACAACATTAAATATTAATTCTTACATTACTCACATAAATCACAAGAATCTATTATACTTCACATAATATTAGTTAAACTTCATTAATTAATATACATAAGAGGAAAACATTATTATATTTTGAACATAAGAGGCAAATATACCACCCCAAAATATTCGAATTTCAAATATTGGAATTTAACAAGGTTGTTACAATAAATGTACATTGGTCAAACTTATATAGTTAATTTTCCACCTCTCTCTTACCTAGGGAATATTTACTTCACCCTATGAGTTGTTTTTTTGTTTTTATTATAGTAAAATATTTTGTTCTCATTCTCAAATAATAATATTTTTTCACCAAATGTTAATATTCTTAGTAACTAAGTTGTTGAAGTTTTTAAAAATATTATATATTTTTTTGTTATAGTTAATTTTTTTAGACTTTTTAAAAATATTATTACACTTATATTATATTTTTTAAAGATATACTATTTTTGAAATTGAATTTGCCCACAAAGCCATTTTACATATTCTCATTTTTTAAAATTATATTTATTAACTTTTTTTAAAAAAAAGGGACTATTTTTTGAAATATTCTATTTCCTTCCTTTCATTTGAAATATTCTATTTCCTTCCTTTCATTTGATGTGGTTAATTTGACTCGGCTCGAAATTTGACGAAAAAGAAGGAATTTTTAATCTTGTATTCTAAAACAATTTAGTTTTTCCTTGGGATAATCTAAAATTGAAAGCATGACTCGTAAAATGAGAAAGAGAAAATAGTACCAATATCAAACGTCATATTTTCAGATCGAAAAATAACAACAACAACAACGTATTTGGTGTATTCTCATAAAGTGAAATTTTGAGAGGTAAAGTGTACACAATTTATATTAGCGACTAAAGCTGAAGTAGAAAGACTATTTCTGATAGACCCGACTTAGGACATTGTCAGACCAAACAACAATAACGTACCTACTGTATTCACATAAAGTGGGATTAGGAGTAATAAAATATACACAATCTATGTTGCTAACGCAGAATGAAGCAGAGAGACTTGTTTTAATGGACTCTGACAAATTTTCGGACAAAACCAACATATTTTAGTATCAAACGTCATATTTTTAGATCGAAAAATAATAACAACAACAATAACATATTTAGTGTAATCTCATAAAGTGGAATTTGAGGAGATAAAGTGTACACAATTTATATTGCCGAATCAAGTTGAAGTAGAGAGACTCTTTACTAAGAAATCATATTTTTTCATCTCTTGTCTACAGCGTACGAAGTGGAGCCTTGGAGTAACTAGTAAAATTACTTCATGAAGTTAAGGCAGCGTACAATACACCTTTATAATGAGCTCTTTTTTTCGATAGCCCGGACTGAATTTTCTCTTTTTGTCTACAGTGTACTAGTAGCAGTAAAGATAACCACTATCTTGCACAATAAAACAAAGTTGTATTTACACTTTCCTTCAACATTTTCTTGATTTTACTTTCCAAAAAAGTGACCAAAAAAAACTTCAACAAAGACCCAAACAACAATGGAATAATCAACCAAGAATCCAAAAAAAATGGACTTGCCCACAAAGCCATTTTGCATATTCTCACTTTTTTTGGTTACATTTATCATTCTTAAGCTAACCCCACTAGCTAAATCTGATTCAGATTACACTAAGTTAGTGTACAAAGATTGTGCTAAACAAGATTTGTCAGATTCATTTGGTGTTTACTCATAAGCACTTGATTGGGATTGAGGTGTTGTTGCGGTTGTACTGAGCACTTTAGACATGAGTTGAACCTAAACAGAGAAAAATGGTCAGTGATGATTCATATGGCACACTTCACTTGTTTGCGATTGCGTTTTATGGTTGTAGTATTGAGCACGTTTAATAAAATGCTCTGGTTTCTCTATAAAACGCATTAAATAATCTATGGAAGAAAAAGAGAGAAGTATTGCCTGTTTTATCAAATTATGGTTATCCAAAATTAGCACGTTTAGACATTAGTTGAGCTTAAATGCGCAACCCTAGTCTGCGACTATATCACATTCAACTTGTTTGTGATTTAGGTGTTGTAGTTGTAGTAGTAATATTGAGCACGTTTAAGAAAATTCTCTAGTTTAATCACACAAAATTATCTATAGATTTCTCATTTTCTCACATTATATTTATCCAAAATTGAGCAGTTTTAGACATTAGTTGAGCTTAAATGGGGAAACATGGTTAGTTAGGATTCATTTGGCTGAAACCCAACTTGTTTGGATTGAGGCACTGATATTGTTCTTATTGTATTGAACACATTTAAGAAAATGCTATAGTTTCTACCAATTAATGAGGACTACTTGGTAATTTATCCATGTTGTGCATGTTTAGACATGACCTGAGCTTAAACGGGGAAACGTGGTCAGTGTATATTTATATATCTCCTCAGATAAATTGACTTTTTCATTTTGACCTTACATTTTTATTCTCGACTTTTAATCGACGGTGTTATCATTAAGTACTGAATTCTAATGATTTATACTACTTCACTTAATAATTGAACTGCCAATGATTTATAGTACTTTGCCTAATTCCTTGGTACATATTTTCACTTTAGCGCCATTGATTTTGCCATTATTGATCTGTATGCCTAACATAGCTACACAAGCCAGAATATAAGGATATGCTAAAGTTAGAAAGACAAAAGCTAGTATGACTTGTACAACTTTGTATTTCTCTGTATAATGCTTTCCCTGTGTTTTTACTTTTGTAGGTGAGACTTGAAGTTATCGGTAAAAAGGCAAAGAATGCAACTTTTATTTCTGGTACTGAGGCTACAAAGATATCAAAGGAGATTCAGAAAGTGGAGAAGAGAAGAATAGTGAAAAGAACCTTGTGCAATGAGCGGAGCTCTCGGAGCCACGGCATGGTATCAATCCTGAATATATGTTTACTGATGTCTAAATGGAAAGAGTTTCATTTGTTTTCTATTTCCAGTAAGGATATGCCTTCATCTTTTACGAAGGAATCTAAATATTGTTGCAGATGAATATTGATGTTCCAACAGTAGGAGGGAGACTAATGCTTTATGATATGGCTAGTTCCGAGAATATAGAACAAGCTGGTCAAACTGGCATGGAAGCAAAAATACAGGTAAAGTTCAACGTTTTTTACTTACCTTGCTTCTTTAAAGTTCTTTTCCAGATTTTCTATGAACAGTAATTTGTAATGTATGATTTTAGTTCTTGATGAATTTGATACTAATCCAACAATCAAATTACGTAGATTACAAAGATCCATCAGGGAAATAGTTCACTTAAAAGGGTGGTTGAGTCCATTGCTAACGGTGATTCCCACGTGCCATTCCGAGACATCAAGTTAACTATGATCTTATAGAAACTACATCTTGTGTATATAACATATCTATGTTGCTTGGATCCTCCAAAAATGTTGCTACCTCCATATTTAATCGTCTAAAAATCAATAATTTTTGGAGGATCTTACGCGCACCAGCATCATTTTGTAAGGAACTAAGCGACATAGCCACAAACAGTTTGGGAGTTGTACTAGTCATTGTAAGAATTTGATTCAACTATTTCATGTAGGATTCTTTTGAGGATGACAAGTCCAAAATTCTCATGATATTGTGTGCCAGTCCAGATCCTAAAGAGCTCCACAAAACCATCTCTACTCTAGAGTACAGTGGAAAAGAAAAATGCATTGTCCGTGGTCCTCATATGTCGTTGAAAGAGAAAGGTCCAGAAGATTCTTCCTCAACGGTTATTTTGGGGTCAAGGATTGCGGCAATGGACCAGTTTATCCACAAGCTTCAGATGGAGAATAAGCTCAAAGAGAAAGAGTGTAATGAAGCTAAGAGAAAGCTTATGAAGAAAGAAGAAGAAATTGTTACATTAAGGTCTAAACTTGAATTAGCAGTACAAGAAGGAGTGGAGACAATAGAGGGGGATGTAATTGTTAAAGTAAATGAGCGAACTTAGATGTTGAAACATGAATTTTAAAAGAAGGTACAACGGTGTCAGAAAATGGCAAATGAATTCGTAGAGATGGAAAGGAGGAAGATGGAAGATAGAATCTTCGAGCAGCAACAAGACTTTGAAATGCTTAAAAGGCGCTCGGGGGAGATCGAGGCCGAGCTTTAGCGTTCAAGGGTTGTCAATAGATCAATAGAAATGGAGGGGAACAGCTTTGGGAAAAGGCTACTGGAGATTTACTCTGAAGATGTAAGAATGATGAAATCTATGGATTTGGATAGATCTATTGATATGAACTATGGAAAGCAGGATGCAGCCGTCAATAAAGCATTAAGTAACATAGTTCAGGCGTTTTTGGGCTATCCTAGCATAAGCGATACAAGGGAAGTTGAAGATCCTTCTATCGATTTATTGCAACATTTCATCAACAAATTGTTCTTGAGCACCGTGTTCGAGGAGGAAAAAGAAGGTAACAATAATGAAGGGGATAAAGAGAACCCCCCCTGTCGAGGAGGAGCAAAAATAGGTTATTGAGGAAAAGACAATACATTTTGCCATGCTCCATCACGATTTATTGCATGCAACTATAGTAGAAGATCGTTCCGATGATATTTCTAGTGATATTGTCCCTTCAAGAAAAGAACTAATTCAAAATATATTCAAACTTTGTGGAAATTCTAGAGAACTCTCTCAGCAGTGTATAACAACTGAATCAAAATCACCTCCAGTTAAAGAAATTGGAGAGGATTCACTTATAAGAAAATTACATAATCTCTCTAGCGAGAAATTTAACGATTCAAAGGAAAACTTCAACCCTACATTTGAAAGCATAGGCGTTGATCTGGGCGTGCATGTGAAATGGGAAGATTTATCAAAGGAAAATCCTGGGATTATTATCACTACACTGAAGGTTGTTAAAGGCTCAAAGTTAGCTGATTTACACAAGCTGATCGAGATATATCTTTGTGCTGACAATCAAGAACTCAATTTCCTGGTAAGTAGGATATTTTATACTTGAGAAGCTTCAAAATGTCTTGTGTTTACTTATTCATGATAACAATTCTTCGATATCATCCATGATGACAATTCTCCTATATCATCTACATGTCTCTGTTTATACTTAAATAGCTTCAAAATGTCTCTGTTATATTTATGATGAAAATTCTTCGATATCGTCACATGTCTGTGTTTTATACTCTAATAGCTTCAAAATGTCTGTATGTTTACATATTCATGATAACAATTCTCAGATATCATCTACATGTCTGTGTAGTGTGTTTATACTTAAGTAGCTTCAAAATGTCTCTGTTAACATATCCATATGATAACAATTCTCCGATATCATCTACATGTCCGGGTTTAAGCTTTTAAGTAGGATATTTTATACTTAAGTAGCTTTGAAATGTCTGTGTTTATACTTAAGTAGCTTCAAAATGTCTGTGTGTTTACACTTAAGTAGGATGTTTTATACTTAAGTAGCTTTAGAATGTCTGTTTTTACATGTCCATGTGATAACAATTCTTCGATATCATCTACATGTCTGTATTTATACTTAACTAGCTTCAAAATGTCTGTCTTAACATATTCGCGATCAAATTTCTTCGATATCATCTTACATGTATGAGGAACGGCTTCCTAATCCATATTTCTTCTACCAAAATAAATGGGACATATCTGGCGCGCCAGTGTCTAAAGAAGAGGAGTCCACACCAGTGAGTAGTAAGCTGCCATTGTTCAACTTCAACAACCAAATGCATGGCTAACTAGATTGTTTGCGTCCGGCTAAGGGAACTAAAAAATCTATTTATGAACCATTTTCAGCATTGGAAAATAAGATCTTGTTAACTGTAAAGTCACATGGAATAGAGGATCACTGAGAACAAGATGATCCTAGGTGAAATGGTTGTTTGTATATTCTTGTGAACACACGGTCTTATGCTCGAATATGTGACTTATTTTGCTCTACTGAAGTATAAAAAATAAAGGTTGAACATGTATATTTTGTAATCATATGCTAAAATATATGACATTTTTTGCTCTACTGGAGTATAAACGTAAAGGCTGAACATATATATTTCGTAATCATATGCTAAAATATATGACTTGTTTTGCTCCACTGGAGTATAAACATGAAGGTTGAACATGTATATTTTGGGATCATATGATAAAATATGTCACTTGTTTTGCTTTACTGGAGTATAAACATGAAGGTTCAACATGTATATTTTGTAATCATTTGTTAAAATATATGACTTGTTTTGCTATACTAGAGTATAAACGTGAAGGTTGAACATGTATATTTTGTAATCATATGTAAAGATATATGACTTGTAATCATATGCAAAAATATATGACTTATTTTGCTCTACTGGAGTATAAACATGAAGGTTGAACGTATATATTTTGTAATTATAAGATAAAATATATGACTTGTTTTGCTTTATTGGAGTATGAGCATGAAGGTTGAACATGTATATTTTGTAATCATATGCTAAAATATGTGACTTGTTTTGCTCTACTAGAGTATGAACAAGAAGGTTGAACATGTATATTTTGTAATCATATGCTAAAATATGTGACTTGTTTTGCTCCGCTGGAGTATAAATATGAAGGTTGAACATGTATAATTTTTAATCATATGCTAAAATATGTGAATTGTTTTGCTCTACTGGAGTATAAACATGAAGGTTGAACATGTATATTTTGTAATTATATACTAAAATATGTGACTTGTTTTGCTCTACTGGAGTATAAACATGAAGGTTGAACATGTATATTTGTAATCATATGCTAAAATATGTCACTTGTTTTGCTCTACTGGAGTCTCTTCCTTTTTTGTGTGTATTTTGTGTTTGGTATTTATATTGAGGTACGACTAAATCAAAATTCACATACTGAATAACCTATTTTAGGAGCGATGCATCAAACACAGTTTTAGTTCTAATTGCAAAAACTCAAATATATCATTATATATATGACTTCGTGACAACTAACGCTCAATATTCAAGTTCATGATAACAGATAGTCAGTGGCTGAGGAAGGATTTTTATTAAAGGGGGTCAAAAACAGAAAGAAAAAAATAAATTAAAAACCTATCGTGAATGGGTCTCAAACCCACGACCGACAGGCCCTTTGCGTGAAAGTTTGCACCCCTTTTGCCACTGAATCAAGTTTTTTGCTTGAGTAAAGGAGGTCAAATTAATATATATACACATAGAAAAAAATCATACGTATATACAATATAATTTTTCAATGAAAGGGGTTTGGATCTGAAGTCCACGTAGCTCCGCCCCTGCATATGATCCGTTTTAGTTCTAGACTACTCAGCGTGAATTTATTCTTTGGATTACATCACATCAAGCTTTCGTACATGTAAACTTAAATTCTATCTTTTAAATTAAAGCTCTTCACTTTTCTTTCTTATTTTAAACGTTAGATTTACCTAAAGCTCTTTACTATTCTATTTCTTTTTTGAAATTATTTTACTGTTGAAAATGTTACTATAAAAGGTGAATCACTGTACCTATTGGGGAAATACACAGTAAATAGAAGGTTAAAGTAAGAAAAAGAATGATAGAGGGGAGCGTCATGAGGTAATCTTTTCTTGTGTGTGAAAAGGAATGAATGAAGGTAAAAGTCAGATCAATTATTAACACTGTACAAATGAATATAATGGACCCAAAAGAAATAATAAGTACAAGTGAATAGAATGGTCATATTTGTAAACAGAATTTAATGGATCTTTGGCAGAATAGGACTCTGTACCTATGTGTCATGCCAAAGAGAATTATTCACAAGAATACAACAACATAACGGTAAAATTTCACAAATAAGGTCTGAAGTATACGTGAATCTTACCACTACCTCAATATCTGTCTACATATATAAATGTTTATTTGGTTTGGAATATCACCGGTAAATATGTGGTGGGTGGGATAATATTTTTTCACCATTAACTAAAAGTTTCAAATTTGAACACTAACATTGAGAAAACTGTTGTTGATAGGTATTTTTCGTGAAATAAGACTTGTTTGAAGGAATGTATATTGGTTGGATTACAAAATTTCGAATATTAGAAAGTTAAAGAAATTGACTTATCTTTTTAAGAATCTTTTAAAATATTGAAATATCTACTTGTATAATTCTACAAAATATAGTTGTTATTTTTAAAGTTTAGAATGTTTCTAAAGGCTGTAAATATTACATAGCCCATCACTTCTTCCTTTTAAAAAATAAAATTATACGATAAATGTGTTTGTGAAAATATTAAAATTTTATAAATGTTTTATTGGAAGGAATGTTGATTAACCGATAGAATTGTAATGTTATAATATTGTGCATTCTGTAAAAGTCAATAAAATATCGTGCATTTCTTTACACGACTATAAAAAAATATTAACTGAAAAAAATATGTTCAGAATTTAACCTTTATTTATATCATAACATATTTGGTATTTTCTTGAAACAATATCTATTTTTAGTAATAATGATAGATAATTTGAGACAAACGAATATAGTACTACCTCTATCCACCTTTATTTTTTACTATAGTAAGAAAAAAATCATTTTTACCATATTATTAAGTCATCGATTCAAGTTGTGAGAACAGTTTTTTACAGACATGCATAACAAGATTGCGTACACTAAATTCTTATTGATTTTTTCTTTCAATATTGCACATAACCGAAATTTTAGTATACCCAATAACTCTCTTTTATTTTCAATTCACCTAATAATTAGTGAGATGAAACGACTTATAATAACGAAGGATGCTCTAGTAAAAATATCAAGTTTTCAGAACATGTCAAGTCAAATATAAACAAATAAAAATAAATGGAGAAAACATAATATTTGTGGACCAAAATAAATGTTTAAAAAGAAGCACCACATGTAAATCCTCACTTTTTCCCATAGAAGGATCAAATTGCATTCATGTGTGAGTGACAATTACTAGTGTACTGTATCCATTGCACATGTTTCACTATTTTGATACCTTTAATACTTATTTTTATTAACTAGTCGAAAATGACCCTTTTAATTACTTGAAAACAACACATGTGTCCTCTTTATTACACCCTACATTTGCTCAAAATCTAATTTACACCCCCCAAAATAGAATTAATTTTCTGTTTTACACACTTTTTTATTTAATTTTATGAAAACATTATAATATTTCTATTTAATATTGAACGGTATTGATATGATTGAATATCAATTAAGCAACCAACATTTTAGAATTATTTTTTTAGTATACATGATAAGGCTAAAATAAGGTATTTGTTGGTGCATTAAATATTGGGTATTAATTCTTGTGGATTAGTTTTGTCTCTTAGTTAATGTTTAAATGGGAATAACTAATTAAGCAACCAAAATTTTAGTACTGTATTAATTTGTGTTGACAATTACGAAGATAGGGCTAAATAAGGTATTGCAAACAAATTTAATTTGTTGGTGCATTGCATATAGGGTATTAGTTCTTGTGGTTTAATTAATTATTTGATTCTTAGTTATGTTTAAATGAATATTATTAAATAAGCAACTTCTCCAAATCTAGTTATGAAAATTTATAACATGATTAATGAGGCAAGATACTGTTTTACAACAAAGTGGAAGTGTAGATTAATTAAATAATGGGGATTGTCAAATCATGTTTAGTTAGATTGCTTCATAAAACAATTATTTGATTACACTCTTTAATTACGCGTGATATTGTTTGCAAATTACACTCTTTAGGATGGTCATTTGTCATCTCCCTTTGTGGACTAATATAAATAGACAGTGTTAGGGTTATTTTTGAGTCATTTGTTATCTCCTTTTGTGGCCAATGAAGAAATTTGTCATCAATTTTTTAGGCCTATACAAATAAAAACACGTATATTATATATATAAATACGTAATAAAATAAATAAATTTGGGCAATGACAAAATTTTTATAACGTAAAAGTTTTATGATTCGTATCTTGGCAACACGAGTTAGGACGACTAATAAATAAACAACCACTTCGTATGTCGTATTTAAAATCTAATCTGAGCCCACCTTTTAAAAAATTATATATTTTAATACATGTAAGCACATAAATATTTTCAATTTATTTTGATAATTATTTATTTGTTACAAATATTTTATTTACAAGTGTTTATCCAGGTTGGGAATACTTGACGGGAGTGACATTTAAGAAAGAGTTTAAATTTTGTGTTTGCATTTTTTATATTTTTACACTTGTACAAACTATAAATTATAGTGTAAAATTTATTTTTGGGGAATTGGACGGAAATGCTTTTTACAAATGTTCATCACGTTTTTAGGAAAATATAGGTCGTTAATATTTATATTAAAAAATTAAATTAATTTAGATACTTACTCAATTAATTCATACTTATACATTGAAAGATATTGCATAGATTTTTCTTTAATATAATTTTTCTGATATTTTTTATTTTTCATGATTCTCATCACACTTTAGGCAAATTTAGGTCATTACTAGTTATATTAAAATTTATTTAGATACTTAATCAAATAATTCACTTTTTTACATTAATGGATATTATGTAGATTTTTTTTCTTAAAATATTTTTTCTTTATTCAATTTTGTATTTACGTACATATTTATATATTTTACTTATATATATATTTTACGATAGCAGACGCATTATATTATTTTAATATATATTTTATATTTATATTTGCATGCATTAATTTTTTCCTTTTTTCTTTTTTCTTTTTATAATAAACTTAAGTTTGGCCAGGAACTATATTTGTAGATTCTGAAGGGTGTCTAACCCCTTCCCTTCGTAATAATTTGAATCTTTACCTAGAATCTAAATTGGTTTCGTCATACTCCCTCTGTTTCGAAAAGAATTACCTACTTTGATTTGGCACAAAATTTAAGAAAATAAAGAAAATTTTTGAATCTTGTAGCCTTAAATTAAAGTAGTGTCAAATGTATCAAAATGCCCTTTAATCTTGTGGTCATAAACATGTCATTTGGAAAGTTTAAATTAAAGTATTGCCAAAAAATGAAAGGGGTCATTCTTTTTTAAACGAACTAAAAAGGAAATTAAGTCATTTCTTTTTAAACGGAGGGAGTACTTGTTAATAAACAAATAGGTTTCCTATTTTTTCTTGAAAATTAGGTGGCGACTCTGTTGACACCCAATTTTAACCTCACGATATCACTTTTAGGCTGTCATTATATCAAAATTATTTAATTTTAATTGTTAATATTTTTAAATATTATTCTAACATTGAGTACATATTGACGTGTCGCATTTATAATTAAAGGAAATGCATAAATTATTTCTTAGCTTTTAGTATCATTGTCATAATTTTTAAACTCAAATTCAGCATTTTATGTAATTTTTATTAATATTTATTAAATTATTTTCCACGTAGTTATGTACATCCACATTTTTGCAAACACAATATCTAGTTTTCCATTTTTAGCATTATTTGTTTTATTAAATTATTTATTATTAATTATTATTATTTATTATTTAATTATTATTATTATTTGTTAATTATTATTTAATATTGTTATGTATTATTGTTATTTTAATTTAAATAACAGCCTAATTTAATTCATTTTGCCTAAATTTATTCACCTTTTATTTTAACTTTGTCCAATTTCTTACAATTCTAGCAATTTTTGAAACTCAATTCCAAATTTTCAATTTTTAGATCTCAGTCGTTGATCCTAAATGGATCCAACGACTGAGATCTGATACACCTTTCTTTTTTTTTTAATCCAAAAACCTAACCCTGATTCCAAAACCAAACAACAACCGCTCTTCTCTCTCTATCTAACCTCTCTCCTTCTCTCTCTATCTAACCTCTGTTTTCCATGGCTGCCGCCACTGATCGGCGGAGCAGCGCCACCGAGACCCCCTTCTCCAATAGCTTTCCCACCACCCTCTATATGCGCCGCCAATGCCTACTCCAGCGATACCAGATCTACCACTGCCTCCTGTCGTTCTTCCTCGCCACTGCCAGCGCTACGCCGCCAGCCCCTTAGCCTCTATCACCATCTCTCCCTCTATTTTCCCCTTTTCGGCAATGAACCAGCAGGCCAACGCCGCTCTAGACATTCTACTTTTCAATCTTGGTTTCTATCTGAATTAGTTATAGCATTGGTATTGATGGAATTCCTTAATTATCTCTATATGTATTCCAATTTAGCGCCATATGAGCTTATTCTCATATTTTTATATAGACTTTTAGTGGATCAACTTCAGTTCTTTGACTTTTCTGTGATGAGATTACATAGACAGAACTCATGAGATTTTTCTTCTGGTTTGGAATAAATGACAAGTGTATAATGGTAAAGAAAGGCTATATTCGTATTTGTATTCGGTGGTATAACATATGTCTTAGGATGGTTTTGGTGAAGATAGGACTTTTTTTATTTGTGTGGGTATCGAGATAGTATCATTGTGCTATGGTTCAAGTCTGCATGCATCAACATTTTTTGATTCAGCTAGAGGCCAGTTGGTGGTTGAGGTTGAGTTTTGACTATTTGGAAATAAAATAAGAGAGTTAGTTGACAAAGGCATACCTATTGAAAAATCCTCTCCAACCTCCTTTGTGAACCAACCGTCGCCGCTCTAGGTCATCTTTGTCGTCCACCTGCCACCAACCTTCTCCATGCCGTTGATCCACTTGTCAAAAAAGAGATGAAAAACCAATCCACAGGTTTGCCTAAATATTTAAATGTTTGTGTTTAATTTTAATCTCTTTTCCCCTTCTTTAACAGATTTTGGACTCTGAATTAACAATACATGAATGATTTATTTCATCCGATTATTTGCCATTTTGTGTGCTTATGTTTTAAGACTACCAGATGTGAAAAATATAAATTTTAATAATGATCAATTTTTTCATAGTTTTCTAATTCCAAATTTTGAAATTATCCATCATCTTTGAATTAGTTGACAAATTTCTCGGCTATTTGACTGCATATTATATTTTTATGGTTGGATTGATCTTGTGATAATTTGAATAAGATTTTGGTAAAGAACATCTGATTGTGTATCACGTTTCTTGAATTACATCGTGGACTGATTTTTGTACAATTGATGATTTAAATTAAGTACAAAAATAATTAGGGATTATTTTACAAAATTAATTGCTCATAATTTATTTATGGTAAATTGAACAAATTTGCTCATCCCTAATTGACCCTAATTGATTATCGATATCTTAATTGATTAGTGATTGATGCTAACATGATACTATTAATTTACCTTCCTTCTCTGGAATATGCGACAACATGACACTCACCTATATATAAGGTAACTTTCAATATTATGGGAATCTAATTTTTAATCATGACAGTCTTGATATTTTTTATTTATTAGAGTTGGCCTAATGAAAAAATATTGTGAATGACTTTTACAAATATTGACTTTTCTTTTTAATTGGTATATGATTGATTCAGTAAGACAAATTCTCTACTGAGATATTTTTTTACCATTTTTATGTTGGTTTAGTTTTACAATACTCAGCCTATATAAACAATTCTTCAAGCTCTTAAGTTCACAAGTTCCTCTTAAGTTTTACAATTACCACTACTACTCTCTTAAACAAAGCATTAGTTACTTTCAATACAAAAAGTTATGGAAAACATCTTGCATATTTTGCTGTGTTTTGCTTTCTTTCTATTTCTATTTTACTACTGCTTGCAGGTAAGTCCCTCATGGTCTTTGCAGGAGTGTTCTAGCATGGTGATACAACTCAATGAAGAAAAAGCCTAAGCTAAAGCAGAAATTGAGATGTTGAAGAAAAATATGAGCGTACGGTCAGTAGAAGTTGCAAACAAGCAACACCTGCAGGAGTGAAGAAAATTGCAAAATTTGACGCAGAGCATCGGAGATTAAGTGGTCTTGTGTGGAAGAAGTTGCTTGGGCCTACAGCTTTGGCCCAGATGAAGCTTGACCTGACCACCCAAACATATGACGACCTGGAGGGAGTGAAGAAAATGGCAAAATTAGACGCAGTGCGTCAGAGATTACGTGATCTTCTGTGGATGAAGCTTGACCTGACCACCCAAATAACATATGTGGATCTTCGACCCTAATTACAATCCCAAAGTTACAATATACTACCTATTTTTTTTTGTTTGTTGTTGTTTTCATTCACTGGGTTCGATGTTTTATTAAATTTAAAGTATATAAGATAAATGCATGGAATAGTTGTCTTATTTTCTATCAATCATTTTAGGATCACTTGTTATTTTTTTTTACGGATCAACAGACTCTATCCATCTACTTTATGAAATATCAGAGAAAGGAATGAATTTAGTGGATAATATAGATAAGTCGAAGCATGCTGAACCTTCTTCTTCAAAGGCCAAGTTAATAGACAAACCAAGCTAGATAGTCCTCTATCACTAGATTTATGATAACAAATTTTTTTAAAACTATATATTATATTGCACTATCAAAATAAAAATTTAAAAGAAAAATAATTTGGTTAAGTGAAAGGGTGTAATTGGTGGTCTCCACACGTCAATTCTGTACAGTACTACTCAATGAGAATGATGCACCCTTCACCATCCCAAACAGATAAAAATATCATAATCCCTTTTCTTCAAAAAACAATAAAAAAAATATTGTAAATATAGGCTTACAAATTTGATGTTGAAATCATTGAAGTTTCAATAAAGATTACTTTCTTTCTTTAGTTTCAATTTCTCTGTCACTTAAATAGATCTAATATAATTAATTTTATAAGTTAATCAAATTGATTTTCCATAAGTGAGGAGGAGTAAATTTAAATGAATAAGAAATATGGTAAGTAATACTAGTAAAAACAAGCAAGGGTTGTTTGGTTGTTGGTTATAATTATGTGCAGTTGTTTGGTTATTTCATTTTCTACAACATATAAAATATTAGTTCAAATTAACTCATGATTATACATGTTCTATTTAACTGGGAATGTATATTAATAACTAAATATTGTACTTATATGATATGTAAAATTTTGTACAATGTAACTAAAAAAATTGCCCCATCGACGACCCAAAATCGCCCTGAATGTTCACATATCCACCTTTGGTTGCCATCTCTATACAACAATCACCTCTCTACTCGGGGGCGGAGCCAACATGTGTAATGGATGGAGGTTCACCGTATATTCCCACCAACTGGGATCTTGGGAGGGTAAGTGTAAGCAGTCCATACTACTACCTCAAATATGAGATAGAGACGTTGTTTCTGACAAATCCCCGGCTCAAAATCAAACAATCTAGATAAGGAATTGCAAAAGAACCGTTCACCGAACCCCTTCAGCGGAAAATTATACTATTTATACATTAGTATAATCATATTATATGTATATATAATAGATGTCGAGCTCCTTTCGATAGGTTTTTCTTCAAATTTTGAACCCCCTCTCCAACATATTAATTGGCCCAATAGAGTTAGCTTGGTTCACAACAGTATTCACTTACTTTCGTTAGTTATCCAAACATAGAAACAATGAAATGACAAGAGTCATGCATTCCCAATAGAAACAAAGACTCTGCAGTTTAACAATTATAGAATCAACAACTCAAAGTGTCTGTGCCTTAGCTATATGATATCCTTGGTTGGCGAAACACGGTAGAACTTCACTAAGCATAGTCTTTTACTTGGAAAAACCAGTGAAAGGTCATTCACTACTTGATATTAAAGAAAATACATCAAAGCAAAAGAACCCAAAAATGTTTCAGCATTGTTAATGAAATCCAGGCGAAACATGAATCTTTCATCAAGTCTAAGTAAAAACACCCTACTCAAAGGGACAACAGGAGTTAGAGACACCCCAGAAAAAAGTACAAAAGCAATAAGCTCAACTACCACAGTCAGTGCAGAGACAAATATTAATTAGACAAAAGACAGTAAGTAAGTTCTAAGTTATTCTACTGTTAAATTGGTATAAACAAGAAAAATAAAGTTTAATCATTCTAAACTAGTGAGGTAGCCTAAACCATGTTATTGTGTAATCTATCTCCAGAAAAGCAACCTTTTATAAGTGAAAACCGCCAAAAACTAAAGAACTTGTTTGCGAGTTAAATTGCCAAGTACCTCGAAAACATGGCCATATTCTAGTCTACCTTTCCATATTCAAAATCACTAGTACAACTAAACACCAGCTGTTGGCAACACATACCATACGATGACTACTGTTAGTCTTCACCCCGCTTCACCATGACCAGTTTCAGGAAATGCACCATGAGCCAAATTCTATGGTAAGTACTTGTGCGCACTGAACACAATCCCCACCACCAAGGTCGGATTTAACATAGTGGGATGTCATAGACGTTAGTACTCGGGCATCTTCTCCTGTGCAACACAAGGTCAAATACAGAGGAAATTGATTATGTCATTCTTAAAACTTAACTACCACTACTGCTATTGCTACCCATATAGGCTAGCTACAGCTACACTACCAACAAGAAGCATCACGAAAACTTCTTTGTCCAACACAAGTCTAATGGGAAACCAAAAGAATTCATTTTTTTATAGTGAGGAGAAACTAGCATCAAGTATCGTGCTTGGGAAGGCACAAACGGGTTATGGAACTATATTCAAAACCGAACAACACAATTAAAAGCTAACTCACATAAGCTTTGACATAACAGGCTATGAGAGAAGATGCATTAGATAGCTAGTAAAAATAACCATATGCAAGCCAAATTAAAACTACAGTTAAACAGAAAATATTACGAAATAGGCAATACTACTGACAATTACTTATTGTAAACTAGAATAAAAACTGCAAAAGACTAAAATTCAAGCAATCCAACCAATCCCATTGAGCGCGTAATGCTTGCAAGAGTAAACTGTATGTGGAACGAAACCAGCAGCGTGAAAGTGAAGTTCCGCTCCAGCAATAGGTAAGTTCTCTAATGAAATCAAGCACTGTGATCAGTGTTGTTGAGCCTGCCGACTTGGAGCACCACCATAGCCACCACCATATCCAACTTAGCCACTATGAGGTCCATTTTGCTGAGCACCATAATTACCTAAACCTTGTGAATTTCCACTAGCATCGCCATAACCACTGCCCATGTATCCCCTACCACCTGGTTGCATGTCTCCCGATGCACCACTTCCACCAACTGGATTTCCATAAGCACCATCACCTCCACCATATCCACCATAGCCATAACCTTGATTTCCATAACCCATGGCTCCAGCTGGAGACTGACCAACAACAGATCCTCCATTAGTGGGTCCACCTCCACCACCAACACTTGAAACACCCCATTATTCATTACCATAGCCCTGTTCCCATATCTAGAAGGACCCTGAGAACCCCACGAGCTTCTCAATCCACCAGCTTGACCGCTACCATAACCAGCACCAGGAACATTTGGATTCCCGAAGGCTACAACAACTGTTGGACCACCATATCCAGGATTGACAGCCCCATAGCTAGGATTGGCTCCACCGTAACTTCCATAAGTACCATAACCCATGCCATTATTGGACGATCCATAACCACAACCCGGTGTACCATATCTGGAGGAACCATAAGGTGGATAGCCACCTACAGTGTTTTATGACTGCATGTATCTGTTGGTATCCATTCTGTCATAAGAACTGGGATTGTCACCAGATGCACCATACCCCTGGTAACTTCCACCACCCATACCACTACCACTGTTGCCTGTGGAGCGACCACCAAAACCATCAGAACTACCATCTCTTGGAAGAGCACGCTTTAGTTCCACTTGTTTCCCACTGAGATCATGAAATGTCTTGTTCAAAACCCTATCTACTGCATCTTTAGAATCAAATAAAATAAAGCCAAACCCATGAGGTCAGCTGTTCTGTTGATTAAACATAATTTCTACATCAGTGACACTATCATAAGTTTCAAAGTAAGTTCTGAAGCCATCCTCAGTCAGCGTGGGAGGCAATCCACCAACAAATATTTTCTTGATCCCGTTATTTCCACCGCCTCCAAAACTTCTAGCACTACCTACATGTCCAGATTTTGGACCCTGCTCCTCTCTGTACAAGGCCCTCGTAGCCTCAACCTATAAAGGAAAAATACCATTGAGCTAAGTAAAAGAAGAAAAAATTCAGAAGCAAGCAAGATAAAGACTCAAAAGGACAGATTTTATTATAAGATGTCCTAAATCTTAGCGGAAGTTTCCATCAACTAGGTTATTACTTTAGGGGAAATCTCTACTAAAAGACATCAAATTATCATCTGAAATGTACTAAATTTCTGTTGAACCTACAAGCGTCTTACTTACGACATCCTGAAAGTATATATGGAACAACAGGTCTGGAAAACCCAACAGATGTACAAATGATTTAAAATTCTTAAACAGAAGCATATTTACCCAAGCAATGGCACTATTACATAAGAACACTGAACTTAAAAGACAGGTTTATTTAAGACATCACCACAGGAAGTTTCCATTTGGTGTGCAACTAGAAACGAAGGGATGATTCAAGTTTCAAATACTCTATTAAGTCATTAAAATGTTTAGGGCAAACAATGCTCTAAATTAGAAGAACGCTCACCATTAAACTAAAATAAACCAACATCATAGTGCTTTAATCAGTTACCTACTTACCTTCACCACTGCAGAACTCATTGTGAATAAACCATTACATATTGTCGTTAACAATACAAAAGTGGACATTAGACTAAAATAAACCAGTCTGCACACAATCAACAGAAAGAAGAAAAACATGACTCTATCAACGAGCCCACACAGTGCATAACAATAATACTACGTTCCACATTTTAGGATATTCTTTTCAACAAGTCATATATCATTTCATCACTATTACACCAAGAAGTGTCAAAAACATCAAAGAGGAGGAAATAATCATCCCATTTTCCATCCATTGCATCAAATGCATGGCTTGATAATGAAACACATTTCGCTGCACAATTCCAGCTTTGGAAGGCACAACAGAGACACTCCACCTAGCAAAATTAGTGCTTATGCAAAACTGACCACTATGCAGCAGAAGGAAGAAGTTGTACTAAAACAAGAACTACTACTACTACTACAAATCGATCCCAAGCAAGGCCACCCATTTTTATAACAAATAATTTGATTCGAGAATAAAAGCGACACACATTATAGCAAAAATCACCACACATATGCGAAAGACTAATACACAACACATTATGAGGTTGGGAATCATTTAGCACACATGGCATTCAAATGCATGATAGAACTATTGCAACGAATTATGCAACCTCATCCACCATTTCACATCAAAAGAACATATGCAACACATTTTCTACTCGCAAAATTGACTCAAGAAACCATTATTTACAAAAGTCCTCAATATAAAAGATGCTGACTTTACGTTAAATATAAGGAGAATTTGTCTTCCCATAAAATTGACTCAAGAGAAACTATTGCTTGTTAGAAACCGAAAATAAAAATGCAGATTTTACTTTAAATATCAGGAGAGCTTGATTATATAAGCTCAACCAGAAGAAGATACCAGAACAAAAAAATTCATAAGCATGAATCAACTCAAGAAATGAAGACCTTAGGCCAAAAAAAGATTTAAACTTTAGTACCCAGAGAACATAATCAAACTAAGAAATATCTGAATCAGAACTCAACAATGAAAAATAGCAAGAAAACTGCACAAATATCAAGATAACAGTCACAAAAACACATCCTAAATTGGAACTGACACATCAGGACACAACCAGAAAACAATAAAAAAGTCAGCTCATTTAACCAAAGATCCATAAGCATAAAATCTAAAAAAAAAATCAGAAATATAAACAACACCCAAAAGCCATAAAGAAAATAGAAATATCATCTCATCATAATAGAAGCAAAAACACATCCTAAAATAGAAATGCCACATTAGTAAACACCCAGAAAACAATCACCAAAGTCAAGCTCATTTAACCAATAACTCCATAAGCACATAATCCCAAAATCCAAAAATCAACTAAAACTAACAATACCATAATCCCAAAATTAACGAACTAACAAAAACTAACAACCTCATAAGCTCAAAATCAACGAATCAGCAATAACTAACTACCCCATAAGCTCAAAATAAAAGAATCAGCAAAAACTAACAACCCCAAAAGCTCAAAATCAAAGAATCAGCAAAAACCAACAGCCCCAAAATCCTAAAATCCAAGAATTAGCAAAAACTAACAACTCCACAAGCTCAAAATCAAAGAATCAACAAAAACCAACAGCCCCAAAATCCCAAAATCCAAGAATCCGCAAAAACTAACAACCCAACAAGCTCAAAATCAAAGAATCAGCAAAAACCAATAGCCCCAAAATCCTAAAATCCAAGAATCAGCAAAAAGTAACAACACCACAAGCTCAAGATCTAAGAATCAGCAAAAACAAATAACCTCACAATCCAAAATAATAGAAAAACACAAATAATGCATGAACATACAGCCAAAAATCTCACCGTACGACCATCAATTACAAGAGTGTCCTTAAGAACTCTATCAAGAACATTAGGATCTGCAAATACAACAAAACCAAATCCTTTAGGCTTTCCAGTAATCTTATCTCTCATTAATATAGTTTGAAAAACATCACCATACACTAGAAAATACTCTTTTATCTTCTTTCTATTTTTTCCCATGATATCCCACCAATAAAAAGCTTTCCTTTATCTGCATCCATGCTTTTTTCCCTCTCTTCCTCTCCTCTTTTTCTCTATATATAAGGTGTATATATGTATAACAATATCCAAAGGTCACGTCATGATAATATTAGGTAAAAACACATGAAACACCCAGAAAACAATCACAAGTCAGCTCATTTAACCAAAACTCCACAAATACAAATCCCAAAATTCAAGAATTAGCAAAAACTAAGAACCCCATGAGCCCAAAATCCAAGAATCAGTAAAAACTAACAACACCACAAGCTCAAAATCAAAGAATCAGCAATAATTAACAACCCTACAGTCCTAAAATCCAAGAATCAGCAAAAATTAACAACCCCACAGTCCCAAAATCCAAGAATCAGCAAAAACTAACAACCCCACAAGCTCAAAATCCAAGAATCATCAAAAACTAACAATGTCACAATCCCAAAATCCAAGAATCAGCAAAAACTAACAACCCCACAATCCCAAAATCCAAGAATCAGCAAAAACTAACAACCCCACAAGCTCAGAATCCAAGAATCAGCAAAAACTAACAAACCCACAATCCCAAAATCCAAGAATCAGCAAAAACTAACAACCCGACAAGCACAAATACAGAACTAATCAAAAATAATGAAACACCAGAAGCTAAAATAGAGTAAAAAAACTCATCGTGCGGCCATCAATTTAATGAGTATCTTGAAGAACTCTATCAAGAACACTAGGATCTGCAAATACAAATAAACCAAATCCTCTAGGCTTTCCAGTAATCTTATCTATCATTACAATAGTTTGTAAAACATCACATACACTTGAAAATACTACTTCATCTTCTCTTTTGTTGTTTCCCATGATATTCCACCAATAAATAACTTTCCTTGATCTAAATCCATAAGTATTATCCCTCACTCTCTTTGTATATGGTGTGTGTATATTATGTATACCAATAAAAAGAAATTGTAAATTTTGAGTGCGTATATCTCTCTTTGGGTGAAGACAAAGAGAAAGTGAGGGTTTACGAAGGAGAAAAGTGGGAAAGTGAGGTGAATAAAGATCAATTTGGGACAAGGAATGGATTGTTGTGACTAGATTAGATCAATGGTTGTGATGAGTTTTTGTTTTGTTTTGTAGTTTTCACCTGGTGTCTGATATCTGTCGTGAAGCTTTGTCTCTAATTTGAATCGCGCATTATTGACTAATCTAGATCACACACTACGAGTTATGATTTGATTAATGAGATTTTTGTTTTATTTTGTAGTTTCTCACCTAGTGTCTAGTATCTGTTGTGATGCTTTTTGTAGTTCAGATAGCACATTATCGACTAGTCTAGATCGCACACTACGGGTTGTGATTTGATTATATTAGTGATGGTTATGATATTTTAGTTTTGTTTTTCGGTTTCCCATCTAATGTATGGTATTTGTTATGGAGCTGTGGCTGATTCGGATCGTGTATTGTCAATTAATCTGGATCGCACACTATAGATTGTGATTTTATTAAATCAATGGTGCTGATGAGATTTTTTGTTTTGTTTTTTCAGTTTCTTATCCACTGTCTGATATTTATTGTGAAGCTCTGTCTAATTCGGATTACGCATTATCGACTAATATGGATCGCACACTACTGATTGTTATTTGATTAGATCAATGGTGGTGATGAGATTTTTTATTTTGTTTTGTAGTTTTCTACCTAGTGTCTGGTATCTGTCGTGAAGTTCTATCTAATTCGGATCATACGTTAAATTTAAATTGCACATTATCGACTAATTTGGATCGCATGCTACGAGTTGTGATTTGATTAGATCAATGGTGGAGATGAGACTTTTTGTTTTGTTTTGTTTTGTAGTTTCGCACCAAGTGTCTAGTATCTATTGTGAAGCCCTGTCTAATTCAGATCGCGCATTATCGACATATCTGGATCGCAAACTATAAGTTGTAATTTGATTAGATCAATAGTGGTGATGATATTTTTTGTTTTGTTTTTTAGTTTCCCACTTAGTGTCTGGTATCTGTTGCGAAGCTCTATCTAATTCGAATTGTGCATTATCCACTAATCTGGATCGCACATTACGGATTATTATTTGATTAGATCAATGGTGGTGATGAGATTTTTTTTTTGTTTTGTAGTTTCTCACCTAGTATCTGGTATCTGTCATAAAGCTATGTCTAATTTGGATCGCGCATTATTGACTAATCTGGATCACAAACTACAAGTTGTTATTTGATTAAATCAATGATGGTGATAAGATTTTTTGTTTTGTAGTTTTCCACCTAGTAAATGGTATCTGTCGTGAAGCTCTGTTTAGTTCCAATCGCCCATTATCGACTAATTTGAATTGCATGCTACAAGTTGTGATTTGATTAGATCAACGGTGGTGATGAGATTTTTTATTTTGTTTGCAGTTTCCTACCTAGTGTCTGGTATCTATCGTGAAGCTCTGTCTAATTCGGATCGCGTATTATCGACTAGTTTGGATCGCATACTACGAGTTGTCATTTGATTCGATCAATGGTGGTGGTAAGAATTTTTGTTTTTTTTTCAGTTTACCACTTAGTGATAATGCTCAATCTACAACTCTCGTAGGAGGGTAAAACGGTCGTTAGCAAATATAGAACCCAACCTTGGTTAGGTGTCTATCCCACAGGGAATAGCTTGGCCAACAAGTAAGCAAAATTACTAGACTTTTAGTGCAAGTCTCGTAAGAAGGGGGGAATGTAATATGTAACCAAAATAATTAGAGTAAAAGATGACAGTAGAAAAGTAAAAGAGAAAGTTTGTTACGTAAGTTGTAAACAATGAGAATTGAGGCGTTGGGGTTATGTCCACCTTCTGAGGTATACATCTCTATTGGCTATGAGTGTGTAGAATCCTGACATGCATGTGCTTATAGAGAATTGTATTCGATGGTAAATCCAGGGGTCTTTCGACTTATTCGAGGATTATTTCACTTTAACTCATCGAGCTTAAAGCGTGTCAAACGGTACGAATTCTCCAAGATATTAGTCCAATTACGGCACTAACTTTTTAATAGGGGATGGGACCCTAATACCTTGACACTATCTCTTTTCCAGACAAATAACCTTTCTTTCGAACAAGTTAAATGTTATACTGGCGTATTCTTGCATTTGCAACCGCAAAGAATGTAGATTAAGATGAAGAGAATAATGATATAAACATCATGCGTGTCACGAACTCACAAACTCACAGCAATAGATAGTATCTCAGTTGGCTTCCATAACCCCAACAGAGAAGTTTAGTTACCCATGAGTGCGAAGGAGATCACGATTGACATTGTTGTTATACCACAAGATTGATGATTTTCATGTAGCACAATTGGTAGGCGTTAGGCGTGAATTCCTAGGCAAAAGTAACGATTCTCTTGTTGTGGAAATTAAGAATAGATGAATAGAAGAAGAAAAATAGAATTAATGGAAAGATTAGAAGAGTTGTAGAATTGTTTGTAGTGTAGAATAAGAGAGGAGTGGTAGATTCCCCTTTTTAAAATCTCTAGCATGATAGGGTATTTATAATACCCATATCCTAATCCTACTAAGATAATGAAATATCTAACCAAATCCTACTAATACTAATGATATACTTAACCCAATTGTACTAGGTTAATGTAACATTATCCAAAACCAAATAAACTAATGAAATACTTAACCCAATTGTACTAGGTTAATGTATCATTGTCCAAATCCAACTAAGTTACTACAAGTCCCCAAAGTCTTCAGATATGTTGTTTTAACATGGGACAGATTTTCCATGCACCATTTTTGGTCCTTTAGGCGTCCAAGCTTCAGTTCCTTCCTTCGTGAGCTTTCTTTGGAGTCAAGTAAGCCATAAAATGCTGAATTCTGCATTATTTATACCTGAAACTTTGCTAATCATGTTCGTTAGCTCACTTATAGGAAAAAGGACTAAAAGTGCATGAAATATATAATTTGTTCTCAAAAATAGGCTAAAATATGGGCAAAATATATTGATATAGGCGCGTAAATTTGCCTATAATCAACACCCCACACTTGAAGCTATGTTCGTCCTCGAACAAAATATCATGTCCTTCTAAGCATCAGCTTAAGGTTTACCAGCAACAACACAAAACATTCATTAAGACAAGCACAACAATTATCAACAAAGAGTAGCTTTCCGATTATAAGTAGAAACTATTTAACCTCTAGCATAGACTCGTGATGGTGATCAACTCGCATGCAAAAGTTAAGGCACAAAGAATCATATAAAACTTACCCAAAACACATCAACCATGTGTGTCTCACAATGTAGTACCCATAATCTCTCATAAGTATAGCATATTTTTCAAACACGGGTATCAAAATATCCTTGCTCTCACTCTCACAAAGAATTCATATGTAGCAACTGATGACCATAGGCTTGCCCTTAGTGTAATACTCCACTAAATGTCAGAATGTTAAGATTAGGATCAAGTAGGTCTTTTGATGGTTGTAATGTAGGCTAAGGGACGGGTAGGATTAACTATTTTGGCCAAAAATAGTGACTAAGTTCCTAAGAACTTTAATACATCACATTGTATCATTGACACTTTTTTCTTTCAACCTTTCTTCTTTATTTTTTCTACCACCCTTGTTCTCCTCTTTTGTTTTTCAATTTTAAGCACAACTCACTTTTCAGCTTTTTTTTCCTTTTTCTTTTCACAACATACCTCTTATGCTAGCACTTTCTTTTTCATAACACATTCAAGCACCATTAGAATTTAAAGCATCATACTCACCCAATTTCCTCTTATGTTGTCACATGACTTTTTCACTTTAAAGCCCTTAGGAATTTGAATCAAATTACAGTCTTGAAAAATTGGATTAAGCTTACATACAAGGTTGTCAAAGAAATAGGCTAAAGGCTTAAAAGGGTTTAACTAGGATGATGTCCAAGGGTAGGTAAAACGAAGGTAAACATGTATAGGTTGCCAAAGAAATGCCTGAATCATCTCCTAAACTCACACTCCTTATTTTCGCTTTTCATACATACCGGGCAAGTTCGAGCATCAGCCACAAACATAGAATATACTATTATCTCACACACATAAGGCACATGGTCGAATTTATTGGAAGTAATATAGACTCTCGACCCAAAAAGTGAAGGAATTGAACCACACAATATCACATAATGAGTCACCACTAGAGCCTAAACGTCTCAATAGTCACAATTGTAGCACATACTCTTGTTATAATCTCATGCTGCCTATTAGAATAATTTTATGCAAAGTGAAAAAAAATTTACTACTAAAAAACAAAACACACGAAACAAAAAAAAATTACACAAATAAAAAAATAAACAAACATAGATACGATAGAGAAGTATAGAATGCGATAGCGCCACCCCACACTTAAACGGGACACTTTCCTCAGTGAAAAATAAATACGAAGAACCTGGTTAGTCGGACATTTCCTCAATGTCGGGGGTCATACCCCCTTCGTCGGAATCATCATAAGAGTCGTCGTCAGAGTTATCCTCCTCATCAGAGTCTGGCAAGCGTCGATCATCATCAGTCGGCACATCATCATCTAGAGGTTCCTCAAAGTATACGCCCACTCCACACATCTCCCGAGCATGCATGTTCATTGTATAGTCGTGGTCCAGCTGTTGTAGCTCTGCAATAGTTGGAACACATCCACCGCTCATCATAGTAAAACGTGTCATGCCATAAAGATGATGGAAGAAACTCTCATCACGAGCATGTCTCTCCGTAGTAGTAAGGTTGACACCATGAGTTGTTTCAGCATCTTTGACCTTTGTTAGGTCAACCTTGTTCGGGTGATGTGGGAGTTTGTGATCAGCTGGTTCCTCTTCGATATCCTCCTTCCGCAAGATTGCTGTCAACAGATTACCAAATGTGAAGTGAGACCTTTTGTGGAGTCTGGCCTTTCTCATGGTAGAGCGAATGATTGCCCCAAAGTTGATAGGGACATTCGTCATCAAAGCATAGACCAAACAGACTCTATCTCTTGATATTTTGGTGTATTGAGTCCCAGGAATAAGGCATGAGTTGACAATACGCATCTAGATTCTTGCTTCCCTATTTAGTGGAGCATAGGGGAAGGTGTTGTGTCGTCCGGTGTTTTGGTGTCTGCCCCACCTTGCCATCGATCTACTTCCACAAAGTGTGTGTCGTATTGCTCTATAAGGAGGCCTACTGTACAACTCTTTGAATGGTGCTGTGTTGATCGAGGGTAAGCCAGGAAAAGAGTTGATCCAGTCCGCATTGAGCTGTAACACTTGGCCCCGAATTTTGACTTCGTTGACTATTGTGTTCGGCGACCAGTTGGCGTAAAACTCTCTTGTCAAATCAATATTACATTCTCCCATGTCACGGAAGATGAAATCCAGCTTCAACGCCATTATTTTCGCCAACATACGCGGCTTCTTCTTAGCTAAGTTGTCCTTGTTGATCAAGTCGATGTGAACATATTTTCTTTCTTTGTTGTTCTTGTACCATTCTTTGGCTTCCTCCTCAAGAAACCATTTTATTCCAAACATTCGGCGGGGTAGTTGCGTTGAGGATGATTCTCCTTGGTCCTTGCGACCTCTCTTCTTGCCCTTTTAGGAAGTGGTAGCCTTATCTTGTCGTGCTTTAGGTGCCATTGTTCCTGAGACTTAAACAATATTCATGTTAGCATCAACTCAAAGGAAACAATCTATACACAAGACATCGGGGTACCACCCCACACTTAGGTTCTTTGATACAAAACAGTGAAGTGAATGTGGTCGATTACTTAAATTTTGTTGACATAGGTTTTGAGAACTATATTCCGACAAGAAAATCAGCGATGCATCACTACTTGAAGCCATTGCATTACTTTCATGTTAGGTATAACAACACTACTACATAGGGGTTACATCATGGTATAGTTATTTTCAACAATCACAACCTCCTATGTCGGTAGGCAACTATAAGTCTTATCCCGATGAACGGTATAGTCTAACATGTAAGTATCCAAGTATCAAGCTTAAGCAATATTCATAACCATAGCAATTCCGCAAATAGTATAACAATGCTATTAAAACCAAATTCAAGTCGGAAACAAGTCTAGATTATCCTAACGTTTATGTTCACTCACATGGTTTGTATCAATCAATCCAAACACATTAACGCCACCAATAATCTTTCAAGATGTAGCAATTCATAATAGGCATAGCAACGAAGTACTTACGAGAAATAGATGAATAATAAAAGATTACTTACGTGATTGAAGCCTTTGGATATGTTCTTATGGATTGGAAGAGCAAAAAGAAAAACTTTTGAGATGATTTGGAGAGGGAATGCGGCGCCCTTAGGTCAATTTCTAGTGTGGTTATGTTTTAAGGCTAAGTCCACTTTATATAGGAAGAGAATGGGTCGGGTTTTGACCCATTTCCAAATGGTTTTGGAGACAAAAATGCCCTATATGCGGCACATAATGCTTGGCATAGTCATGGTATAGGCGGCGCATAGTGTATGGCATTTAGGGACATATGCGGCGCATTGTCTATGGCATTTAGGGACATATGCACCGCATAGTGTATAACATTTGAGATACTGAGACCTAATGCTATAGCATAGGCGGTATATAGTGTATAGCATACTTAATAATGGGCGGCGCATAGTGTATAGCACACTAGATTCCGAGACCTTAGGCTATAGGATGGGTTTTGCAATGTTCGTGGCCTAGTTTTACCTAGGCCTAGGCCTTCCTCGATGCCTATTTGGGCATGAGTAATCCTCAATCCTTAGCCTTATGCATCCTTATATCTAACTTACCACCTTTACCATACAACACGTCCAAATCGTCATTTGAAACCAATCTCCTCGTTGAATACCTCTTGCACCTATATTTGCTCAAAACAAATGAAAACGATTAGTACGATGGGTTGCCTCCCACCAAGCGCCTTAGTTTTGGTCGTGGAACGACTATTATTTTTGGATTTTCATTTATCAAAAGCAAAACAAGTACGAAAATTATGATAAACGATAAAATAATAAAGCGATGGGTTGCCTCCAATCTAGCGCCTTATTTATTGTCGTGGCTCGATGTAGTTACCTCGAGTACTTAGACTTCGTCGAGATAAGTGATGGCCATGTAATTCATCGAGTCAAGAGGACCGATATAAGGCTTAACACATTGGCCATTCACTTTGAAGACAACACTATTATTGTCTTCCAATTTGACTACTCCAGACGAGTAGACTTGGATAACTTTGTATGGACCAGACCATTTGGACTTTAACTTACCTGGGAAGAGCTTCAATCTGGATTTGAAGAGTAGTACCATATCATCCTTTTGGAAGTTTCGTCGAACAATCTGCTGATCATGATACTTTTTCATCCGCTCCTTGTATAGGTCTGACCTTTCATATGCATGGAGACGGAACTCATCTAATTCGTTCAGCTGCTCCAACCTCAGATTATTCACATCATCCCAATTCAAATTCAATTGCTTCAATGCCCATAATGCCTTATGCTCGAGCTCGATGGGTAAGTGACAAGCCTTCCTATAAACTAGTTGATAAGGAGACATGCTAATGGGTGTTTTGAACGCAGTCCTATACGCCCATAGTGCATCATCTAGCTTCCTAGACCAATCCTTCCTATTCGCATTAACCGTCTTTGCAAGGATTTGCTTGATCTCTCGATTGGAAACTTCTACTTGTCCACTAGTTTGGGGATGATAAGGCATAGCTACCTTATGTTATTTGACACCATACTTGGCCAATACAGATTTGAATATATTGTTGCAAAAGTGAGATCCTCCATCACTTATGATAGTACGTGGTACTCCAAAGCGATAGAAGATATTCCTGTTTAAGAACGCTACAACACGCTTTCCTTCATTGTCGGCCAAAGATACAGCTTCCACCCATTTTGAAACATAGTCAACAGCAACCAAGATGTACTTCATTCCAAATGAATTCACGAATGGACCCATGAAATCAATACCCCACACATCAAAGAGTTCTACCTCAAGAATTTTGGACATGGGCATTTCATGGTGTTTTGAAATAGCACCTTGACGCTGGCATTGGTCATACCTTCTAACATAGTCGTAGGCATCTCTGAATATCAAAGGCCAATAATAACCACTTTGCAAAACTTTTCTTGTTGTCCGATTGCCCGCGTGATGTCCTCCAACTTGTGAAGTGTGGCATGCTTCCAATATAGTAGGCACCTCGACATGGGATATACATCGTCGAATAATTCCATCCGCGCATCGTCGAAATAAATATGGCTCATCCCAATAATAGTGTTGTAAATCATGCATAAACTTCCTTCTTTGGTGGTAAGATAAATTGGCAGGTATCACATTACTCACCATAAAATTTGCAAAGTCAGCATACCATTGTAATTTCTCCATTGCTGTCGCTAATATCTCGTCGTCAGGGAATGCATCATCAATCTAAATTTCAGGTTGCGCCACATGCTCGTTCTCGAGTCTAGATAGGTGATCAACCGCTTGGTTCTCACAACCTTTTCTATCTTTGACTTCAAAATCAAACTCTTGCAGCAGCAATACCCATCTAATCAACCTTGGTTTTGCATCCTTCTTTGTCATTAGATACCTAAGAGCTGCATGGTTTGTATGAACGATCACCTTAGTACACAATAGATAGGCACGAAACTTCTTAAATGCATACACAACCGCTAGGAGCTCTTGTTCAATAACAGTGTAATTCCTTTGGGCTTCATTCAGGACCTTACTCGCATAGTAGATAGGATGAAATAATTTCTCCTTTCTCTGACCAAGAACAGCACCAATGGCTATGCCACTAGCATCACACATGACTTCGAACGGGAGAGACCAATCTGGTGCTACCATGATAGGGGATTCAATGAGTTTTCCTTTAAGGCATTCAAATGCCCTTAAGCAATCTTCATTAAAGTCAAACTTTGCATGTTTATCCAGTAGTTTGCACAATGGACTAGCAATTTTGGAGAAGTCTTTGATGAACCTACGATAGAACCCAGCATGGCCAAGAAAACTACGAACTCCCTTCACCAAAATTGGAGGGGGTAGCTTCTCAATATCCTCTATTTCGGCACGGTCAACCTCTATTCCTCTTTCAGAGATCTTGTGCCCAAGAACGATTCCTTCTTTTACCATGAAGTGGCACTTCTCCTAATTCAGCACAAGGTTGAACTCTACACATCTTTGTAATTCCATGCTCAAGTTTGCCAAGCACGCTTCAAAAGACTCACCAACAACTGAAAAGTCGTCCATAAATACCTCCAAAGTGTCTTCAACCATATCAGAAAAAATAGCCATCATACAACGTTGAAAGGTGGCTGGTGTGTTACATAACCCGAATGGCATACGTTTGAAGGCAAACGTACCATATGGGCATGTAAATGTTGTCTTCTCTTGGTCTTTGGGAGCAATACAAATCTGATTATAGCCTGAATAACCATCCAAGAAGCAAAACCATCCTTTCCCCGCTAATCAATCTAGCATTTGGTCCATAAATGGCATTGGGAAGTGATCTTTGAGCGTCCAAGAATTCAGCTTGTGGTAGTCCATGCATACTCTCCATCCAGTGATGGGCCTTAGTGGAATAAGCTCATTCTTCACATTCGCGACCACCGTCATCCCTCCTTTCTTGGGAACACATTGTACAGGACTTACCCATGTACTATTAGAGATAGGATATACAACTCCTGCGTCTAACCACTTGATGATTTCTTTCTTTACCACCTCTTGCATATGTGGGTTTAGACGCCTTTGATGTTCAATGGTGGGTGTGTAATTTTCTTGAGGCTGAATTTTATGTGTGCAAATCCTAGGTAGAATACCTATAATATCCGCAATGGTCCATCCAATGGAGCTAATATACTTGCGTAGAATAGCAATAAGAGCTACAACTTATTGCTCACCGAAATCGGCTGCCACAATGACTGGAAGTGTGTTTCCGCTTCCTAAGAATGCGTACTTCAAATGACTTAGCAGCTCCTTCAATTCTAACGTGGGTGGTTCTTCAATAGATCAAGATCCAGCTTCTTGGGAGTATAGCGATATGTCCCTAATCCCGATAGAGCACAAATAGCTTCTTCAAAATTTTCAGTATCCTCATTCTCTCCATTTATGAGCACAACCTCTAAGGGATCATCAAGAATTTGTTCTTCTTCAAGTAGTTCTTTCTTATCATCAAAGAAAACATCAGCCACCAAAAATACACTTAGATCATTGGGTTGCTTCATTGATTTGCAAACATCAAAGCGAACCACTTCGTCATTTATTCGGAACGAAATCTCATTAGCTCTCAAATCTATGAGCACGCTTCCAGTAGCAAGGAAAGGGCATCCCAAGATTATGGGAACCTCTGAATTTGACTCACAATCTAAGATGACAAAGTCTGCAGGAAATATAAATGAAGAAACCTTTACCAAGACATTGCATAGAATACCAACAGGTCATTTTACCGACCTATCCGCCATGATAAGCCTCATATTGGTTGGAGTAGGATCTCCTAACCCTAACTTCTTGTAGATTTATAATGGCATCAGATTGATGTTGGCTCCTAAGTCACATAATACTTTGGCAAAATTCAAAGATCCAACGGTGCAAGGAATAGTGAAAGCTCTGGGGTCGGCCTTCTTCTGAACTATCAATCGAGTAGCAATTGCACTACAATGATGCACATCTTCTTTTAACTCATAGCTTGCTGCCCGCTTCTTTGTCAAAAGATCCTTCATAAACTTCGCATACCCAAGCATTTGTTCAAGTGCCTCCACCAATGGAACATTAATCGTCAGCTATTTCAACATAGTCATGAATTTGCTGAACTTAGTGTCATCCGCCACCTTCTTCAATCTTTGGGGAAAAGGTGGTGGTGGGTATGGAAGTGTTCTATCCATGGTTTTATTCTCCTCTGGCTTCCGTTTTTCCACTTTTTCAGGCTGCATAGTACTGGAAGTGCCGTCCTTTTCGTTGGGAGGAGTAACTGCGGCATCCTCTCCTTTAGCATTGACATCCACGTCCGTAACTTCTTCAATCACTTGCTTGCCTTTTGCTTAATTTTCCAGCACCTTACCACTACTGGTAGTGATGGCCATGCATGACCCATCAGTCCTTGGATTTTGCACAGTATCGCTAGGTAAAGTGCCGGCCTTTCTTTGATTGAGTGTTGCTGAAATTTGGCTCAATTGTTGCTCTATTTGCTTGATTGAAGTGGAATAAGAATCAACTAATTTTTTCATGGAGGACAAATCATTAATTACATCCATAACTCCCGCGTTCGTTGCTTCCACTCCTTTCAATAGTTTAGCCATCATGTCTTCCATACTTCCAAAATTAGATGTGGTGGTGTCACGTCTACCAGGGGGAACGTACAACCCACTCTTTTCATTGTTTTTCTTCCAACTACCTTGGTCTTTGCTTCCAGATTTATCATAATAGTTCCGACCTTGGTTTCCTTGAGTATTCCCTTGGAAATCCCCCTGATTGTTCAAGTAGTTGGCCTCCTCTTCCGAATCAGATTCGTCTCTTCCTTTTAGCGCCACAAGTTTCACTTTTTCGATCTTCCCTGATAATAGATGCTTTGTAAGAAGATCCATTTGTGTTTTCATATGCGCCATATCTTGATCACGTTCTTCTTCTCTTCTTCTTTGGTCTGCAGTCATACCTATAGATAAAGTGGGGCTTGCTACCTCAGAATCCCTGGTATGCCAAGCTCTACTTTGTTTCGTCATGCGATCTATCATATTGCTTGCTTGACCAAAGGTGAGGTCCATGAAAGAACCTCCAGCTGCATTATCCACCACTGGTTTAGTTATTGAATTCAAGGCTCTATACAAGATCTCCATTAGGTGGACATTAGTCATGTGATGGTTTGGGCATCTCGCTAGCTTTGTCTTAAACCTCTCCCATGTTTCATGAAGAGCTTCAGTGGGAAGCTGACGAAAGTTGCTGATTTCATCTCTCAATTGTGCTCTTTTGGATGGCGGAAAGAATCTTTCTAGGAAAGCGTCTCTCAATTGCCTCCAATTTGTAATAGAATCAGGAGTCAGCCCATTCAACCATAGTGTTGCCTCCCCAGACAGAGACAATGGAAATAGACATAATGGAATTGCATTCTGACCAACACCAGGATTGTCAAAAGACTTGCATGTAGAAATAAAGTTGATGAGATGCATATTCGGATCATCGCCTGCTAGTCTTTCAAATAATCCCTTGAGTTGCAATAACTGAATCGTGGTGCTTCTGATGTTGAACTTGGCTCCGGGCGCTAATGGTGGTGGAATTATGGCTCCAGTGGCTCCGGCACCATCAAGATCATCATCATCATCGTCGAAACTAGCTGCATAGGTTGGCGATCATACCTATACCGAGCTTGTCGACCTCTTCTGTTGGCAGGTGTTGTGATTTCAGCATCATGCCTTGGGTTTAGTAACTCGTCATCACCTAAATCCTCATCGTCAGGATTTGTTGCTTGTGCAGGGTTGTCAATGTTCTGCTGTTGAACCTGGGTTGAGGCAAGGGCAGCCAATCTTGCTTGTTCCTGTAGAGCAGCCATCCTTGCGATTTTAGCTTGTGCTTCCATTCTACCAATGCATTGTGGTTCAGGATTGGTTGGTAATAACGGTTGACCAGAACTTCGAGTATGGGGCATGCACTAAAATAAGAACCTGCAGTAGACAAAAACAAAAACTAAACATAAAAGTGCGAGAATCTTTGACCAAAGGGTCTAGTAATTATCACGAACTTGATTGACACTCGTATTCCCCGGCAACGGCGCCAATTTTTGATAATGCTCAATCTACAGCTCTCGTAGGAGTGTAAAGTGGTCGTTAGCAAATATAGAACCCATCCTGGGTTGGGTGTCGATCCCACAGGGAATAGCTTGGCCAACAAGTAAGCAAAATTACTATACTTTTAGTGCAAGTCTCGTAAGAAGGGGGGAATCTAATATGTAACCAAAACAATTAGAGTAAAAGATGACAATAGCAAAGTAAAAGAGAAAGTTTGTTACGTAAGTTGTAAACATTGAGAATTGAGGCGTTGGGATTATGTCCACCTTCTGAGGTATACGTCTCTATTGGCTATGAGTGTGTAGAATCCTGACATGTATGTGCTTATAGAGAATTGTATTCGATGGTAAATCCAGGCGTCTTTTGACCTATTTGAGGATTATTTCACTTTAACTCTTTTGAGCTTAAAGCGTGTCTAACGGTACGAATTCTCCAAGAGATTAGTACAGTTACGGCACTAACTTTTTAATAGGGGATGGGACCCTACTACCTTGACACTATCTTTTTTCCAGACAAATAACCTTTCTTTCGAACAAGTTAAATGTTATACTGGCGTATTCTTGCATTTGCAACCGCAAAGAATGTAGATTAAGATGAACAGAATAATGATATAAGTAGTATACGTGTCACGAACTCACAAACTCACAGCAATAGATAGTATCTCAGTTGGCTTCCATAACCCCAACAGAGAAGTTTAGTTACCCATGAGTGCGAAGGAGATCACGATTGACATTGTTGTTATACCACAAGATTGATCATTTTCGTGTAGCACAAGTGGTAGGCGTTAGGCGTGAATTCCTAGGCAAAAGTAATGATTCTGTTGTTGCTGAAATTATGTATAGATGAATAGAATAAGAAAAATAGAATTAATGGAAAGATTAGAAAAGTTGTAGAACTGTTTGTAGTGTAGAATAAGAGAGGAGTGGTAGATTCCCCTTTTTAAAATCTCTAGCATGATAGGGTATTTATAATACCCATATCCTAATCCTACTAAGATAATGAAATATCTAACCAAATCCTACTAATACTAATGATATACTTAACCCAATTGTACTAGGTTAATGTAACATTATCCAAATCCAAATAAACTAATGAAATACTTAACCCAATTGTACTAGGTTAATGTATCATTGTCCAAATCCAACTAAGTTACTGCAAGTCCCCAAAGTCTTCAGAAATGCTGTTTTAACACGGGACAGATTTTCCATGCAGCAATTTTGGTCCTTTAGGCATCCAAGCTTCCGTTCCTTCCTTTGTGAGCTTTCTTTGGCGTCAAGTAAGCCATAAAATGCTGAATTCTGCATCATTTATACCTGAAACTTTGTTAATCATGTTCGTTAGCTCACTTATAGGAAAAAGGACTAAAAGTGCATCAAATGTATAATTTGTTCTCAAAACTAGGCTAAAATATGGGCAAAATATATTGATATAGGCGCGTAAATTCGCCTATCATCACTTAGTTTCTGGTATCTGTTGTGAAGCTCTGTCTAATTCGGATCATGCATTGTTGATTAATATGGATCGCACACTGGCGATTGTGATTTGATTAGATCAATGGTGGGGGTGGTTTTTAGTTTCACACTTAGTGTAAGGTATCTGCCGTGTAGCTCTCTCAAATTTGGATCGTGCATTATTTACTAATCTGGATCGCACAATACAAGTTGTGATTTGATTAGATCAGTGATGGTGATGAAATTTTTGTTTTGTTTTGCAGTTTTCCACCTAGTGTTTGGTATCTGTCGTGTAGCTCTGTCTAATTCGAATAGCGCATTATCGACTAATATGTATCGCACATTACAAGTTATGATTTGATTAGATCAACGGTGGTGATGAGGCTTTTTATTTTGTTTTTTAGTTTTCCATCGAATGTCTGGTATCTGTTATGGAGCTCTGTCTAATGTGGATCACTCATTCCTGATTAATCTGGATCACACACTATAAGGCTCATTTTTGGGATGACATTCTTCACAGGATTTTCTCTATATTCAATGTCAAAACTTGAGACTAGAGATTTTGTCCATTGAGACAAGGAATGAACAGTTATGATTTGATGAGTTTAGAGGTGGTGATGAGATTTTTCTTTTTTCAATTTCCTACCTAATGTTTGATATCTTTTATGGAGCTCTTTCTCATTTGGATCACGTATTGTCGACTAATCTAGATCGCGCACTACAAGGTCCATTCTGAGTATAATGCTTTCAATGAAATTTTCTCCATATTCGGTGCTCGAACTTGAGACCGTTGATTTTCTCTATTGGGACAGGAAATGAAAGGTTATGATTTGATGAGATCAGTGGTGGTGATTAGATTTCGAATGTTATACGTGATTGACACAGAAGTATAAGTACTTGAGCCAGAGTCTTCGCATTGAAGTCTCTTTTATATAACTGTGGTATCTTAATTAATTTTCACGTATCGCAACTAAATTCAATGTATAATATTATACCTCTCATCAATAACAAATATCAGATAATTAATTCAATTAAAACAACATTAAATATTAATTCTTACATTACTCACATAAATCACAAGAATCTATTATACTTCACATAATAGTAGTTAAATTCATTAATTAATATACATAAGAGGAAAATATTATTATATTTTGAACATAAGAGGCAAATATACCCCCCAAAATATTCAAATTTCAAATATTGAATATAAAGTAGGATTTGGAGTAATAAAATATACACAATCTATGTTCCTAACTCGGAATGAAGCATAGAGACTGGTTTTAATAGACACTGACACATTTTCGAAGAAAACCAACATATTTTAGTATCAAACATCATATTTTTAGATCAAAAAATAATAACAAAAACAATAACATATTCAGTGTAATCTCATAAAGTGGAATTTGAGGAGATAAAGTGTACACAATTTATATTGCCGAATCAAGTTGAAGTAGAGAGACTCTTTACCAAGAAATCATATTTATTCATCTCTTGTCTACAGCGTACGAAGAGGAGCCTTGGAGTAACTAGTAAAATTACTGAATGCAAGTTAAGGCAGCGTACAATACACCTTTATAATGAGCTCTTTTTCGATAGCCCGGACTGAATTTTCTCTTTTTGTCTACAGTGTACTAGTAGTAGTAAAGATAACCACTATCTTGAACAATAAAAGAGAGTTGTATTTACACTTTCCTTCAACATTTTATTGATTTCACTTTCCAAAAAAGTAACCAAAAAAACTTCAAAAAAGACCCAAACAACAATGGAATAATCAATCAAGAATAAAAAAAAAATGGAGTTGCCCACAAAGCCATTTTGCATATTCTCACTTTTTTTGGTTACATTTACCATTCTTAAGATAACCCCACTAGCTAAATCTGATTCAGATTACACTAAGTTAGTGTACAAAGGTTGTGCTAAACAAGATTTGTCAGATCCATCTTGTGTTTACTAACAAGAACTTGATTGGGATTGAGGTGTTGTTGTGGTTGTACTGAGCACTTTAGACATGAGTTGAACCTAAACAGAGAAAAATGGTCAATGATGATTCATATGGCACACTTCACTTGTTTATGATTGAGGTTTTATGTTTGTAGTATTGAGAACGTTTAAGAAAATGCTCTAGTTTCTCTATAAAACACATTAAATTATCTATGGAAGAAAAAGAGAGAAGTATTTCCTGTTTATCAAATTATGGTTATCCAAAATTAGCATGTTTAGACATTAGTTGAGCTTAAATGCACAAACATGGTCTGCGACTATATCATATTCAACTTGTTTGGGATTTAGGTATTGTAGTTGTAGTAGTAATATTGAGCACGTTTAAGAAAATTCTCTAGTTTAATCACACAAAATTATCTATAAATTCCCCATTTTCTCACATTATATTTATCCAAAATTGAGCAGGTTTAGACATTAGTTGAGCTTAAATGGGGAAACATGGTTAGTTAGGATTCGTTTGGCTGAAACCCAACTTGTTTGGATCGAGGCACTGATATTGTTCTTACTGTATTGAACGCATTTAAGAAAATTCTATAGTTTCTCTCTATTGATGAGGACTACTTGGTAATTTATCCATGTTGTGCATGTTTAGACATGATCTGATCTTAGACAGGGAAATGTAGTTAGTGTATATCTTATATATCTCCTCAGATAAATTGACTTTTGCATTTTGACCTTACATTTCTATACTCGACTTTCAATTGATGGTGTTATCATTAAGTACTGAATTCCTATGTTTTATAGTACTTTACTTAATAATTGAACTGCTAATGATTTATATTACTTTGCCTAATTCCTTGGTACATATTTTCGCCATAGCGCCATTGATCTTGCCATTATTGATCTGTATGTTAACATAGCTACACAATCCAGAATATAAGGATATGCTAAAGTTAGACAGACGAAAGATAGTATGACTTGTACTACTTTGTATTTATCTGTATAATGCTTGCCCTGTGTTTTTACTTTTGCAGGTGAGACTTGAAGTTATTGGTAAAAAGGCAAAGAATGCAACTTTTATTTCTGATACTAAGGCTACAAAGATATCAAAGAAGATTTATAAAGTGGCGAAGAGAAGAATAGTGAAAAGCACTTTGTGCAATGGGCGGAGCTCTCGGAGCCACTGCATAGTATCAATCCTGAATATATGTTTAACGATGTCTAAATGGAAAGAGTTTTATTTGTTTTTTGTTTCCAGCAAGGATATGTCTTCATATTTTACGAAGGAAGCTAAATGTTATTGCAGATAATTATTAATGTTCCAACAGTAGGAGGCCGACGAATGCTTGTCGATATGGCTGGTTCCAAAAATATAGAACAAGCTGGTAAAACTAGCATGGAAGCAAAAATGCCGGTAAAGTTCCACATTTTTTACTTACCTCGCTTCTTTAAAGTTTGTTTCCAGATTTCCTATGAACAGTAATTTGAAATGTATGATTTTATCTCTTGATGCATTTAATACTAATTTAACAATCAAATTACGCAGACTGCAAAGATCAATTAGGGAAATAGTGCACTTAAAAGGGTGGTTGAGTCCATTGCTAACGGTGATTCCCGCGTTCCATTCCGAGACAACAAGTTAACTATGCTCTTACAGCTACCACATCTTGTGTATATAACATCTCTATGTTGATTGGATCCTCCAAAAATGTTGCTACCTTCGTATTGAATCGTCCAAAAATCAGTAATTTTTGATCTTACACGCACCAGCATCATTTTGTAAGGAACCAAGCGACATAGCCACAAACAGTTTGGGAGTTGTACTAGTCGTTGTAAGAAGTTGATTCAACTATTTCGTGTAGGATTCTTTTGAGGATGACAAGTTCAAAATTCTCATGATGTTGTATGCCAGTCCAGATCCTAAAGAACTCTACAAAACCATCTCTACTCTAGAGTACGGTGGAAAAGCAAAATACATTATCCGTGGCCCTCATACGCCGTTGAAGGAGAAATGTGCAGAAGATTCTTCCTCAGCGGTTATTTTGGAGTCAAGGATTGAGGCAATGGATCAGTTTATCCACAAGCTTCAGATGGAGAATAAGCTCAAAGAGAAAGAGTGTAACGGATCTAAGAGAAAGCTTATGAAGAAAGAAGAAGAAATTATTACGTTAAGGTCTAAACTTGAATTAGCAGTACAAGGAGGAGTGGAGAAAATGGAGGAGGATGTCTTTGTTAAAGCAAACGAGCGAACTCAGATGTTGAAACATGAATTTGAAAACAAGATACGGTGGTGTCAGAAAATGGCAAATAAATTCGTAGAGATGGAAATGAGGAAGATGGAGGATAGAATCTTCCAGTAGCAACAAGAGTTTGAAATGCTTGAAAGGCGCTCGGAGGAGATTGAGGCCGAGCTTTGGTGTTCAAGGGTTGTCAATAGATCAACATAAATGGAGGAGAACAACTTTGGAAAAAGGCTACTGGAGATTTACTCTGAAGATGCAGGAATGGTGAAATCTATGAATTTGGATAGATCTATTGATATGAACTGTGGAAAGCAGGATGCGGCCATCTATAAAGCAGAAAGTAACACAGTTCAGGCTTTTTTCATTTATCCTAGCATAAGCGATACAAGAGAAGTTGAAGATCCTTCTATCGATTTGTTGCAATATTTCACCAACAAATCGTTCTTGAGAACCGTGTTCGAAGAGGAAGAAGAAGGTAATGAAAGTGAAGGGGACAAAGAGAACCCCCCTATTCAGGAGGTGCAAAAAGAGGTTATTGAGGAAAAGACAATACATTCCGCCATGCTCCATCACGATTTATTGCATGCAACTACAGTAGAAGATCTTTCCGATGATCTTTCTAGTGATATTGTCCCTTCAATAAAAGAACTAATTCAAAATATATTCAAACTTTGTGGAAATTCTAGAGAACTCTCTCAGCAGTGTATAACAACTAAATTGAAATAACCTCCAGTTAAAGAAATCGGAGAGGATTCACCTATAAGAAAATTACATAATCTCTCTAGCGAGAAAGTTAACTATTCAAAGGAGAACTTCAACCCTACATTTGAAAGCATAGGTGTTTATTTGCACGTGCACGTGAAATGGGAATATTTATCAAAGGAAAATCCTAGGATTATTACACTACACTGAAGGTTGTTAAAGGTTCAACGTTAGCTTATTTACACAAGCTGATCGAGATATATCTTGGCACTGACAATCAATAACTCAATTTCCTGGTAAGTAGGATATTTTATACTTGTGAAGCTTCAAAATGTCTGTGTTTACATATTCATGATAATAGTTCTTCGATATCATTCATGATAATAGTTCTTCGATATCATCCATGATGACAATTCTCCTATATCATCTACATGTCTATTTTTATACTTAAATAGCTTCAAAATGTCTCTGTTATATTTATGATGATAATTCTTCGATATCATCTACATGTCTGTGTTTTATACTCTAGTAGCTTCAAAATGTCTGCATATTTATATATTCATGATAACAATTCTCTGATATCATCTACATGTCTATGTAATGTGTTTATACTTATGTAGCTTAAAAAAGTCTCTATTTACATATCCATATGATAAAAATTCTCCGATATCATCTACATGTCCGCGTTTATGCTTTTAAGTAGGATATTTTATACTTAAGAAGCTTCAAAATGTCTTTGTTTATATTTAAGTAGCTTCAAAATGTCTGCGTGTTTATACTTAAGTAGCTTCAGAATGTCTGTGTTTACATGTCCATGTGATAACAATTCCCCGATATCATCTACATGTCTGTGTTTATACTTAAGTAGCTTCAAAATGTCTGTCTTTACATATTCGCGATCACAGTTCTTCGATATCATCTTACATGTATGAGGAACGGCTTCCTAATCCAGATTTCTTCTACCAAAATAAATAGGACATATCTGGCGCGCCAGCGTCTAAAGAAGAGGAGTCCATCACACCAGTGAGTAGTAAGCTGCTATTGTTCAACTTCAACAACCAGATGCATGGATACCTAGCTTGCTTACATCTGGTGAAGGGAACCAAACAGCCTATTTATAAACCATTTTCATCGTTGGAAAATAAGCTCACATTAACTCTAAAGTCAAATGGCATAGAGGGTCACTGAGAACAGGATGATCCTTAAGTGAAATGGTTGTTTGGATACGCTTGTGAACACACGGTCTTATGCTCGAATATGTGACTTGTTTTGCTCTACTGGAGTATAAACAATGAAGGTTGAACATGTATATTTTGTAATCATATGCTAAAATATGTGACTTGTTTTGCTCCACTGGAGTATAAACATGAAGGTTGAACATGTATAATTTGTAATCATATGCTAAAATGTGTTACTTGCTTTGCTCTACTGGAGTATAAACATGAAGGTTGAACATGTATATTTTGCAATCATATGTTAAAATATGTGCCTTGTTTTGCTCAACTGGAGTATAAACGTGAAGGTTGAACATGTATATTTTGTAATCATATGCTAAAATATGTCACTTGTTTCTACTGGAGTCTCTTCTTTTTTTATGTGTATTTTGTGTTTGGTATTTATATTGAGGTACGACTAAATCAAAATTCACATACTGAATGACCTATTTTAGGAGCGATGCATCCAACACAGTTTTATTTCCAATTGCAAAAACTCAAATATATCATTTTATATCTGACTTCGTGACAACAAACGCTCAAGATTCAAGTTCATGAAAACACACAGTCAGTGGCTGAGGCGGGATATTTATTAAGGGGGGTCAAAAATAGAAATCATTAAAACAAAATTAAAAACCTATCGTGAATGGGTCTCAAACCAAAGATCGGCAGGCCTTTACGTGAAAGTTTGCACCCCCTTTGCCACTGAATCAAGTTTTTTTCTTGTGTCAGGGAGGTCAAATTAATATATATACACATATAAAAAAAAGTAATACATATATACAATATAATTTTTTGATGAAAGGGGTTTGGATCTGAAGTCCACGTAGCTCCGCCCCTGCATATGGTCTGTTTTAGGTCTAGACTACTCAGCGTGAATTTATTCTTTGGATTATATCACATCAAGCTTTCGTACATGTAAACTTAAATTCTGTCTTTTAAATTAAAGCTCTTCACTTTTCTTTCTTATTTTAAACGTCAGATTTACCTAAAGCTCTTCACTATTCTATTTATTTTTTGAAATTATTTTAGTGTTGAAAATGTTAATTTGAAAGGTGAATCACTGTACCTAGTGGGGAAATACACAGTAAATAAAAGGTTAAATTAAGAAAAAGAATGATAGAGGGGAGCGTCATGAGATAATCTTTTTTTGTGTGTGAAAAGGAATGAATGAAGGTAAAAGTCAGATCAATTATTAACTCTGTACGTATGTGTCATGCCAAAGAGAATTATTCACAAGAATACAACAACATAACACTAAAATTTCACAAATAAGGTCTGAAGTATATGTTAATCTCACCACTACCACAATATCTGTCTAAATATATAAATGTTTATTTGGTTTGGAATATCACCGGTAAATATGTAGTGGGTTCGATAATATTTTTTCATTATTAACTGAAAGTTTCAAATTTGAACACTAACATAGAGAAAATTGTTGTTGATAGGTATTTTTCGTGAAATAAGACTTGTTTGATGGAATGTATATTGGTTGGATTACTAAATTTCAAATATTAGAAAGTTAAAGAAATTGAATTATATTTTAAGAATCTTTTAAAATATTAAAATATCTTTGTATAGGTTTCTAAGGTAGATTTTGATATATTTCATAATTCTACAAAATATAGTTTTTATTTTTACAGTTTAGAATGTTTCTAAAGGCTGTAAATATTACATAGCCCATCACTTCTTCCTTTAAAAAATAAAATTATACAATAAATGTGTTTGTAAAAATATTAAAATTTTATAAATGTTTTATTGGAAGGAATGCTTATTAACCGATAGAATTGTAATTTTATAATATTGTGCGTTCTGCAACAGTCAATAAAATGTCGTGCATTTTTTTACACGACTCTAAAAAAATATTAACTGGAAAAACTATTTTCAAAATTTAACCTTTATTTATATCCTAACATATTTGGTATTTTCTTGAAACAATAACTATTTTTAGTATACCCAATAACTCTCTTTTATTTTCAATTCACCTAATAGTTAGTGAGATGAAACGACTTATAATAAAGAAGGATGCTCTAGTAAAAATATCAAGTTTTCAAATATAAATAAATAAAAATAAATGGAGAAAACGTAATATTTGTGGACCAAAATAAATGCTTAAAAAGAAGCACCACATTTAAATCCTCACTTTTGCCCATAGAAGGATCAAATTGCATTCATGTGTGAGTGACAATTACTAGTGTACTGTATCCATTACACATGTTTAATACTTATTTTTATCAACTTTTCAAAAATGACCCTTTTAATTACTTGAAAACGACACATGTGTCCTCTTAATTACACCCTACATTTCCTCAAAATCTAATTTACACCCCCCAAAATAGAATTAATTTTCTGTTTTACACCCTTTTTTATTTAACTTTGTGAAAACATTATAATATTTCTATTTAAGATTGAACGGCATTGATATGATTGAATATCAATTAAGAAACCAACATTTTACAATTTATTTTTTAGTATACAAGATAAGGCTAAAATAAGGTATTTGTTGGTGCATTACATATTGAGTATTAATTCTTGTGGTTTAGTTTTGTATCTTAGTTAATGTTTAAATGGGAATAACTAATTAAGCAACCAAAATTTTAGTACTGTATTAATTTGTATTGACAATTACGAAGATAGGGCTAAATAAGGTATTGCAAACAAATTTAATTTGTTGGTTCATTGTATATAGGGTATTAGTTCTTGTGGTTTAATTAATTATTTGATTCTTAGTTATGTTTAAATGAAGATTATTAAATAATAAACTTCACCAAATCTAGTTATGAAAATTTACAACATGATTAATGAGGCAAGATACTGTTTTACAACAAATTAGAAGTGTAGATTAATTAAATAATGGGGATTGTCAAATCATGTTTAGTTAGATTGCTTCATAGAAAAATTATTTGATTACGCGTGATATTGTTTGCAAATTACACTCTTTAGGATGGTCATTTGTTATCTCCCTTTGTGGACTAATATAAATAGACAGTGTTAGGGTTATTTTTGAGTCATTCGTTATCTCCCTTTGTGGCCAATGAAGAAATTTTTCATCAATTTTTAAGGCCTATACAAATAAAAAGACGTATATTATATATATAAATACGTAATAAAATAAATAAATTTGGGCAATGACGAAATTTTTATAAGGTAAAAGTTTTATGATTCGTATCTTGGCAACACGAGTTAGGACGACTAATAAATCAGCAACCACTTCGTATGTCGTATTTAAAATCTAATCTGAGCCCACTTTTTAAAAAATTATATATTTTTATACATATAAGCACACAAATATTTTCAATTTATTTTGATAATTATTTATTTGTTATAAACATTTTTATTTAGAAGTGTTTATCCAGGTTGGGAATACTAGACGGGAGTGACATTTAACGAAGAGTTTAAATTTTGTGTTTGCATTTTTTATATTTATCACTTTGTATAAAATATAAATTATAGTGTAAAATTTATTTTTGGGGCATTGGACGGAAATGCTTTTTACAAATGTTCATCACGTGTTTAGCCAAATATAGGTCGTTAATATTTATATTAAAAAATTAAATTAATTTAGATACTTACTCAATTAATTCATACTTATACATTGAAAGATATTGCATAGATTTTTCTTTAATATAATTTTTCTGTTATTTTTTATTTTTCACGCGATTCTTATCACACTTTAGGCAAATTTAGGTCATTACTAGTTATATTAAAATTGATTTAGATACTTAATCAAATAATTCACTTTTTTACATTAATGGATATTATGCAGATTTTTTTCTTAAAATAATTTTTCTTTATTCAATTTTGTCTCTACGTACATATTGATATATTTTTCTTATATATATACTTTACGATAGCATACGCATTATATTATTTTAATATATATTTATATTTGTATTTGTATGCATTGATTTTTTTTCTTTTTTCTTTTTTCTTTTTATAATAAACTTAAGTCTGGTCCGGAACTATATTTGTAGATTCTGAAGGGTGTCTAACCCCTTCCCTTTGCAATAATTTGTATCCTTACATAGAATCTAAATTGGTTTCATCATACTCCCCCCGTTTCGAAAAGAATTACCTACTTTGATTTGGCATAAAGTTTAAGAAAATAAAGAAAATTTTTGAATCTTGTAGCCTTAAATTAAAGTAGTGTCAAATGTATCAAAATGCCCTTTAATCTTGTGGTCATAAACATGCCATTTGGAAAGTTTAAATTAATGTATTGCCAAAAAATGAAAGGGGTCATTCTTATTTAAATGACTAAAAAGGAAAGTGAGTCATTTCTTTTTAAACGGAGGGAGTACTTGTTAATAAATAAATAGGTTTCCTATTTTTTCTTGAAAATTAGGTGGCCACTTTGTTGACACCCAATTTTGACCTCCTGATATCACTTTTAGGTTGTTATTGTATCAAAATTATTTAATTTTAATTATCAATATTTTTAAATATTATTTTTACATTAAGTACATACTAACGTGTGGCATTTATAATTAAAGGAAATGCATAAATTATTTCTTAGCTTTTAGTATCATTGTCATAATTTTAAAACTCAAATTCAGCATTTAATGTAATTTTTATTAATATTTATTAAATTATTTTCCACGTAGTTATGCACATCCATATTTTTGCAAACACAATATCTAGTTTTCCATTATTTAGCATTATTTATTTTATTAAATTATTTATTATTAATTATTATTATTTATTACTTATTATTTAATATTGTTATGTATTATTTAATTATTATTATTATTATATACTATTATCCCTATTTTAATTTAAATAACTGCCTATTTTAATTTTTTTGCCTAAATTTATTCACCTTTTAACTTAATTTTGTCTAATTTCTTACAATTCTAGCTATTTTTGAAACTCAATTCCTAATTTTCAATTTTTAGATCTCAGTCGTTGATCCTAAATGGATCCAACGACTGATATCTGATACACCTTTCCTTCCTTTTTAATCCAAAAACCTAACCCTAATTCCAAAACCAAACAACAGTCGCTCTTCTCTCTCTATCTAACCTCTCTCCTTCTCTCTCTATCTAACCTCTCTTTCCCAAGGCTGCCGTCGCTGATCGGCGGAGCAGCACCATCGAGACCCCTTTTTCTAATTGATTTCCCACCGCGCTCTATATGCGCTGCCAACGCCTACTCTAGCGATACTAGATCTACCACTGCCTCCTGCCATTCGTCCTCGCCTCTGCCAGCACCACGCTACCAATGCCTACTCCGGCGATACCAGATCTACCACTGCCTCCTGACGTTCGTCCTCGCCGCTGCCAGTCCCTCAGCCGCCATCACTATCTCTCCCTCTATTTTCCCCTTTTTGGCGATGAACCAGCATGCCAACGCCGCTCCAACATTGCCACGAGACCCCCTGCTCTCAAACCTCCTCCGTGAACCAACCGTCGCCGCCCCAGGTTATCTCCTTCGTCCACCCGCCACCAACATTCTCCGTTCCATTGATCCATTTGTCAAAAAAGAGATGAAAAACCCATCCACAGGTTTTCCTAAATATTTAAATGTTTCTGTTTACTTTTAATCTCTTTTTCCCCTTCTTTAACAGATTTTGGAATATGAATTAACTATGGATGAATGATTTATTTCATCCGATTCTTTGACATTTTATGTGCTTATGTTTTAAGACTACCAGATGTGAAAAATCTAAATTTTAATAATGATCAATTTTGTCATAGTTTGCTAATTCCAAATTTTGAAATTATCCATCTTCTTTGAATTAGTTGACAAATTTCTCGGCTCGTGATTATGACGGAGAACATTTGACTGCGTATTATATTTTTATGGTTGGATTGATCTTTTGATAATTTGAATAAGATTTTGGTAAAGAACATCTGATTGTGTATCACGTTTCTTGAATTACATCATGGATTGATTTTTGTACAATTGATGATTTGAATTAGGTACAAAAATAATTAGGGATTATTTAACACCTCATAATTTATTTATGGTAAATTGAACAAATTTTCTCATCCCTAATTGACCCTAATTGATTATCGATCTCTTAATTGATTATTGATTGATGCTAACATATTACTATTAATTTACCTTCCTTCTATGAAATATGCGACAACATGGCACTCACCTATATATAAGGTAAATTTCAGTATCATGGGAATCTAGTTTTTAATCATGACAGTCTTGATATTTTTTATTTATTGGATTTGTCTTAAGGAAAAAAATATTGTGAATGACTTTTACAAATATTGAATTTCCTTTTTAATTGGTATACGATTGATTCAGTAAGATAAATTGTCTTACTGAGATATTTTTTTACCATTTTTATGTTGGTTTAGTTTTACAATACTCAGCCTATATAAACAATCGTTCACAAGATCTTAAGTTCACAAGTTCTTAAGTTTTACAATTACCAGTACTACTCTCTTAAACAAAGCATTAGATACTTTCAATACAAAATGTTATGGAAAACATGTTGCATATTTTGCTGTCCGGGGCTTTCTTTTTATTTCTATTTTACTACTGCACTGACGGAGTTCATGCGGCAAATATATTTCAGGGTAAACAAGAAATCAAGAAACCTAAATATGTGTAAATTTCAGTTGAATCTTATTCACATTTGACTAGACTAGAGGATCAAGTTAAGTCTCTTAAGTTGGCTGCTGCACAGTCAGAAATGACTAATAAGGAAAACCTAGGAAAACAATATGCTAAAGTTGCTTAAGAAGCTGCCTCAGGTGATGTTCCTTATAGACTTGTATTTTTCTTGCAACTTGGTACTGAATTATTTTATTCACATCTCTCTTTACACGTTGGGAGAAGGCTGATTCAGAAGCCGCGACACTGAAAAATCACCTGAAATCTGTTACTCTTTTGAAGCTTACTGCTGAAGACACGGCATCACATCTGGATGGTGCACTGAAGGAGTGCATGCGGCAGATAGATCAAGTCTCTTGAGGAACAAGTGAGTAGATTAGAGGATAAAGTCAAGGATTTGAATGAAAAGTTGGCTGCTGCACAGTCAGAAATGACTAATAAGGAAAACCTAGGAAAACAATATGCTAAAGTTGCTGAAGAAGATGCCTCAGGTGATGTTCCTTATAGACTTGTATTTTTCTTGCAACTTGTTACTGAATTATTTTATTCACATCTCTCTTTACACGTTGGGAGAAGGCTGAGTCAGAAGCCGCGACACTGAAAAATCACCTGAAATCTGTTACTCTTTTGAAGCTTACTGCTGAAGACAGGGCATCACATCTGGATGGTGCACTGAAGGAGTGCATGCGGCAGATAGATCAAGTTAAGTCTCTTGAGGAACAAGTGAGTAGATTAGAGGATAAAGTCAAGGATTTGAATGAAAAGTTGGCTGCTGCACAGTCAGAAATGACTAATAAGGAAAACTTGGGAAAACAATATGCTAAAGTTGTTGAAGAAGCTGTCTCAGGTGATGTTCCTTATTTACTTGTGTTTTTCTTGCAACAAGTGTTTTACAACTTGGTACTGAACTCTTTTATTCATATCTCTCTGTACAGGTTGGGAGAAGGCTGCCATACAGTTTGACAAAAAGAAGCATGAGTTTGAAGCAAAATTAGCTAACCTGGACCAATAGTTACTTAGGTCTGCAGCGGAAAATTCTGCACTCTCAAGGTCTTTGCAGGAGCGTTCTAGCATGGTGATACAGCTCTGTGAAGAAAAATCCCAAGCTAAAGCAGAAATTGAGATGTTGAAGAAAAATATGAGCATACGGTCTGCAGAAGTTGCAAACAAGCAACACCTGGAGGGAGTGAAGAAAATTGACAAATTGGAAGCAGAGCATCGGAGATTACATGGTCTTATGTGGACGAAGTTGCTTGGGCCTACAACCTTGGCCCAGATGAAGCTTGACCTGACCACCCAAAAATATGACCTGGAGATTGCAAAATTGGACGCAGAGCATCAGAGATTACGTGGTCTTGTGTGGAAGAAGTTGCTTGGGCCTACAGCCTTGGCCCAGATAAGCTTCCCCTGACCACCCAAACAACACATGTGGAGCTTCGACCCCAATTACAATCCCAAAGTTACAATAAACTACCAATATTTTTTGGTTTGTTGTTGTTTTCATTCACTGTGTTTGATGTTGTATTAAAATTAAAGTATATAAGATAAATGCATGGAATAGTTGTCTTATTTTCTATCATTAATTTCAGGAGCACTTGTTATATTTTTTTACTGATCGACTGACTCTATCCATCTACTTTATGAAATATCAGAGAAAGGAATGAATTTCGCGGATAATAAAGATAAGTCGACGCATGCCGAACCTTCTTCTTCAAAGGCCAAGCTAATAGACAAACCAAGATAGATAGTCTTCTATCACTAGATTTATGATAACAATTTTTTTTAAAACTACATATTATATCACACTATTAAAACTACATATTATATCACACTACATATTATATCACACTATTTATGAACTATTTTCATCGTTGGAAAATAAGCTCCCGTTAACTCTAAAGTCACGTGGCATAGAGGGTCACTGAGAACAAGATGATCCTTAGGTGAAATAGTTGTTTGTATACGCTTGTGAACACACGATCTTATGCTCGAACATGTGACTTGGTTTGCTCTACTGGAGTATAAACAATGAAGGTTGAACATGTATATATTTTGTAATCATATGCTAAAATATGTGACTTATTTTGCTCTACCGGAGTGTATAAACATGAAGGTTGAACATGTATATTTTGTAATCATATGCTAAAATATATGACTTGTTTTACTCCACTAAAGTATAAACATGAAGGTTAAACATGTATATTTTGTAATCATATGCTAAAATATATGACTTGTTTTGCTCCATCGGAGTACAAACATGAAGGTTGAACATGTATATTTATTAATCAAATTCTACAACATGCTAAAACATGTATATTTCTCTACCCAGTATATTCCCACCAAGTCGGAATGATAGACTCTATTATTCAGACGGTTTACGCCATCCTATCATACGATAAACCCCCTTCTAGTGAATAATTTCTCAATTATACAATTCATTCTAGTGAACAATCTGTCACTTGCACAATTCTTTAATATTTTGAATTAATAATTGTATAGAGATTTTACGTTTTCGGTGATCTATGTCTCATTTGTAATGGTGACCTTTTGAAAATCAATTTAGTTTCATTTTTATCATTTTGTAATATCTTAATCTATTAGTATTATTTTATCATTGAGTGACTCCAAGCTTCTAACTCTTCACTTTCTTCCCTACCTTAGTTCCCAAACAAAAACTGCCCATCTACAAGCCAAAATCGCTCTAAATGTGCACATCTCCACCTTTGGTTTCCATCTCTATACAACAACCACCGAACCCCAAGAGAAACTACATACCCAGTATATTCCCACCAAGTATATTCCTACCATGTGGGGTCTGGAGAGGGTAAGTGTAAGCAGTCCATACCACTACCTAAAATGAGACATGGAGACGTCATTTCCGACAAACCCCCGGCTCAAAATCAAATAATATAGATAAGGAATTTCAAAAGAACCGTTCACCGAACCCCCTTCGGCAGAAAATTATACTATTTATACATTACTAAAATCATATTATATATATATAATGGATGTCGAGCCCCTTTCGATAAGTTTTTCTTCAAATTTTGAACCCCCTCTCCAACATATTAATTGGCCCAATAGAGTTAGATTGGTTCACAATAGTATTCACTTACTTTCCTTAGTTATCCAAACATAGAAACAATGAAATGACAAGAGTCATGCATTCCCAATAGAAACAAAGATTCTGCAGTTTAACAATTATAGAATCAGCAACTCAAAGTATCTGTGCCTTAGCTATATGATATCCTTGGTTGGCGAAACGCGGTAGAACTTCACTAAGCATAGTCTTTTACTTGGAAAATACATTGAAAGGTCATTCACTACTTGAGACTAAAGAACATACATCAAAGCAAAAGAACCCAAAAATGTTTCAGCATTGTTAATGAAAGCCAGGCGAAATGTGAATCTTTCGTCAAGTCTAAGGAAAAACACCCTACTCAAAGGGACAACAGGAGTTAGAGACACCCTAGAAAAAATTAGAAAAGCAATAAGATCAACTACCACAGTCAGTGCACAGACAAATCCTAATTAGACGAAAGATAGTAAGTAAGTTCTAAGCTATTCTACTGTTAAATTGGTGTAAACAAGAAAAATAAAGTTTAATCATTCTAAACTAGTGAGGTAGCCTAAACCATGTTATTCTGTAATCCATCTCTAGAAAAACATCCTTTTATATGCGAAAACTGCCAAAAACTAAAGAAATTGTTTGCGAGTTAAATTTCCAAGTACCTCGAAAACATGGCCATATTCTATTCTACCTTTCCATATACAAAATCATTAGTACAACTAAACACCAGCTGTTGGCAACACATACCATACGATGACTGCTGTTAGTCTTTACCCCGCTTCACCACGACCAGTTTCAGGAAATGCACCATGAGGCAAAATCCAAGGTATGTACTTGTGCGCACTGAACACAATCCCTAGCACCATGGTCGGATTTGACAAAGTGGGATGTCATCAGATGTTAGTACTCGGGCATCTCCTCCTGTGCAACACAAGGTCAAATACAGAGGAAAATGATTATGTCATTCTAAAAGCTTAACTACCACTTCTGCTATTGCTACCCATATCGGCTACAACTGCACTACCAACAAGAAGCATCACGAAAACTTCTTTGTCCAATATAAGTCAAATGGTAAACCAAAAGAATTCATTTTTTTATAGTGAGGAGAAACTAGCATCAAGTATCCTACTTGGGAAGACACAAACGGGTTACGGAACTATATTCAAAACCGAACAACACAATCAAAAGCTAACTCACATAAGCTTTGACATAACTGACTACGAGAGGAGATGCATTAGATAGCTAGTAAAAATAGCCATATGCAAGCCAAATTAAAACGACAGTTAAACAGAAAATATTACGAAATAGGCAATGCTACTGACATTACTTATAGTAAACTAGAATAAGAACTGCAAAAAACTAAAATTCAAGCAATCCAACTAATCCCATTGAGCGCGTAATGCTTGCAAGAGTAAACTGTATGTGGAACGAAACCATCAGCGTGAAAGTGAAGTTCCCCTCCAGCAATAGGTAAGTTATCAGATGAAATCAAGCACTGTTATCAGTGTTGTTGAGCCTGCCGACTTGGAGCACCACCATACCCACCACCATATCCAACTTGGCCACTATGAGGTCCATTTTGCTGAGCACCATAATTACCCAAACCTTGTGAATTTCCACTAGCATCACCATAGCCACTGCCCATGTAACCCCCCCCACCTGATTGTATATCTCCCGATGCACCACCTCCACCAACTGGATTTCCATAAGCACCATCACCTCCACCATATCCACTATAGCCATAACCTTGATTTCCATAACCCGTGGCTCCAGCTAGAGACTGACCAACAGCAGATCCTCCATTAGCGGGTCTACCTCCACCACCAGCACTTGAAGCACCCTATAATGTATTACCATATCCCATGTTCCTATAGCTAGAAGGACCTTGAGAACCCCACGAGCTTCTCGATCCACCAGCTTTACCGCTACCACAACTAGCACCAGGCACTTTTGGATTTCCGAAAGCTGTAGCCTCTGCTGGACCACTATATCCAGGATTGACATACCCATAGCCAGGATTGGATCCACCGTAACTTCTATAAGAACCAAAACCCATGCCATTATTGGACGATCCATAACCATAACCCGGTGTACCATATCAAGAGGAACAATAAGGTTGATAGCCACCTACAGTAATTTGTAACTGCATGTATCTATTGTTATCCATTCTATCATAAGAACTGGGATTTTCACCAGATGCACCATACCCCTGGTAACTTCCACCACCCATACCACTACTACCGTTGCCCGTGGAACGACCACCAAAACTACCAAAACTACCATCTCTTGGAAGAGCACACTTTACTTCCACTTGTTTCCCATTGAGATCATGAAATGTCTTGTGTACTAAACTTTTGTGGAACCTGCAAGCATCTTACTTACGATATCCTGAAGGTATATATGGAACAACAGGTCTAGAAAACCCAAGAGATGTACAAATGATTTAAAATTCTTAAACAGAAGAACCTTTACCCAAGCGATGGCACTATTACACAAGAACACTGAACTTAAAAGACACGTTTATTTAAGACATCACCACAGGAAGTTTCAATTTGGTGTGCAACTAGCAACGAAGGGATGATTCAAGTTTCAAATACTCCATTAAGTCATTAAAATGTTTAGGGAAAACAATGATCTGAATTAGAAGAAGGCGCACCATTAAACTAAAATAAACCACCATCATAGTGGTTTAATCAGTTACCACTTACCTTAACCACTGCAGAACTCATTGTGAATAAACCATTACCTATTGTCATTAACAATACAAAAGAGGACATTAGACTAAAATAAACCTGTCTGCACACTATCAACAGAAAGAAAAAAAAATGACTCTATCATAAATAAGGTCTGAAGTATATATGACTCTTACCACTACCTCAATATCTGTCTACATATATAAATGTTTATTTGGTTTGGAATAGCACCGGTAACTATGTGGTGGGTTCGATAATATTTTTTCATCATTAACTAAAAGTTTCAAATTTGAACACTAACATTGAGAAAATTGTTGTTGATAGGTATTTTTTGTGAAATAAGACTTGTTTGAAGGAATGTATATTGGTTGGATTACTAAATTTCGAATATTAGAAAGTTAAAAAATTGACTTATCTTTTTAAGAATCTTTTAAAATAGGGAAATATCTACTTGTATGAGTTTCTAAGGTAGATTTTGATATATTTCATAATTCTACAAAATATAGTTGTTATTTTTACAGTTTAGAATGTTTCTAAAGGCTATAAATATTACATAGCCCATCACTTCTTCCTTTTAAAAAATAAAATTATACGATAAATGTGTTTATCAAAATATTAAAATTTTATAAATGTTTTATTGGAAGGAATGCTGATTAACAGATAGAATTGTAATCTTATAATATTGTGCGTTCTGCAAATGTCAATAAAATATCATGCATTTTTTTACACGACTCTAAAAAAATATAAATTAGAAAAAATATTTTCAAAATTTAACCTTTATTTATGTCCTAACATATTTGTTTTTTCTTGAAACAATAACTATTTTTAGTAATAATGATAGATAATTTGAGACAAACGAATATAGTACTACCTCTATCCACCTTTATTAGTTACTATAGTAAAAAAATTAGTTTTACCATATTATTAAGTCATCGATTCAAGTTGTGAGAACATTTTTTTACAGACATGCATAACAATATTGCGTACACTAAATTCTTATTGATTTTTTCTTTCAATTTTACACATAACAAAAGTTTTAGTATACCCAATAACTCTCTTTTATTTTCAACTCACCTAATAGTTAGTGAGACGAAATGACTTATAATAACGAAGGATGCTCTAGTAATTATATACTAAAATATGTGACTTGTTTTGCTCTACTGTAGTATAAACATGATCGTTGAACTTGTATATTTTGTAATCATATGCTAAAATATGTGACTTGCTTTGCTCTACTGGAGTCTCTTTCTTTTTTGTGTGTATTTTGTGTTTGGTATTTATATTGAGGTACGACTAAATCAAAATTCACATACTGAATGACCTATTTTACGAGCGATGCATCCAACACAGTTTTATTTCCAATTGCAAAAACTCAAATATATCATTTTATATATGACTTCATGACAACTAACCCTCAAGATTCAAGTTCATGATAACACATAGTCAGTGGCTGAGGCAGGATTTTTATTAAGGGGGGTCAAAAACAGAAAGCATTCAAAAAAATTTAAAACCTATCGTGAATGGGTCTCAAACCCAAGACCGGCAGGCCCTTTGCGTGAAAGTTTGCACCCCCTTTGCCACTAAATCATGTTTTTTGCTTATTTCAGGAAGGTCAAATTAATATATATACACATAGAAAAAAAAAGTCATACATATATACAGTATAATTTTTCGATGAAAGGGGTTTGGATCTAAAGTCCACGTAGCTCCGCCCCTGTATATGGTCCCTTTTAGGTCTAGACTACTCGGCGTGAATTTATTCTTTGGATTACATCACATCAAGCTTTCGTACATGTAAACTTAAATTCTGTCCTTTAAATTAAAGCTCTTCACTTTTATTTCTTATTTTAAATGTCAGATTTACCTAAAGCTCTTCACTATTCTATTTTTTTTTCGAAATTATTTTAGTGTTGAAAATGTTACTATAAAAGGTGAATCACTGTACCTATTGGGGAAATACATAGAAAATAGAAGGTTAAAGTAAGAAAAGAATGATAGAGGGGAGCGTCATGAGGTAATCTTTTTTTGTGTGTGAAAAGGAATGAATGAAGGTAAAAGTCAGATCAATTATTAACACTTTGCAAATGAATAGAATGGACCCAAAAGAAAAAATAAGTACAAGTGAATAGAATGGTCATATTTGTAAACAGAATTTAATGGATCTTTGGCAGAATAGGACTTAGTACCTATGTGTCATGCCAAAGAGAATTATTCACAATAATACAACAACATAACAGTAAAATTTCACAAATAAGGTCTGAAGTATATGTGAATCTCACCACTACCTCAATATCTGTCTACATATATAAATATTTATTTGGTTTGGAATATCACCGGTAAATATGTGGTGGGTTCGATAATATTTTTTCATCATTAACTAAAAGTTTCAAATTTGAACACTAACATTGACAAAATTGTTGTTGATAGGTATTTTTCGTGAAATAAGACTTGTTTGAAGAAATGCATATTGGTTGGATTACTAAATTTCAAATATTATAAAGTTAAATAAATTAACTTATCTTTTTAAGAATTTTTTAAAATATTGAAATATCTACTTGTATAGGTTTCTAAGGTAGATTTTGATATGTTTCATAATTCTACAAAATATAGTTGTTATTTTTATAGTTTAGAATGTTTATAAAGGCTGTAAATATTACATAGCCCATCACTTCTTCCTTTAAAAAAATAAAATTATGCGATAAATGTGTTTGTGAAAATATTAAAATTTTATAAATGTTATATTGGAAGGAATGTTGATTAACTGATAGAAGTGTAATTTTATAATATTGTGCGTTCTGCAATAGTCAATAAAATATCGTGCATTTTTTTACACGACTCTAAAAAAATATTAACTGGAAAAAATATTTTCAAAATTTAAACTTTATTTATATCCTAACATATTTGGTATTTTCTTTTAACAATAACTATTTTTAGTAATAATGATAGATAATTTGAGATAAACGAATATAGTACTACCTCTATCCACCTTTATTTTTTTCTATAGTAAAAAAATCACTTTTACCATATTATTAAGTCATCGATTGAAGTTGTGAGAACAGTTTTTTATAGACATGCATAACAAGATTGCGTACACTAAATTCTTATTAATTTTTTCTTTCAATTTTGCACAAAACAGAAGTTTTAGTATACCCAATAACTCTCTTTTATTTTCAATTCACCTAATAGTTAGTGAGATGAAACAACTTATAATAACGAAGGATGCTCTAGTAAAAATATCAAGTTTTCAAATATAAATAAATAAAAATAAATGGAGAAAAAATAATATTTGTCGACCAAAATAAATGCTTAAAAAGAAGCACCACATGTAAATCCTCACTTTTTCCCATAGAAGGATCAAATTGCATTCATGTGTGAGTGACAATTACTAGTGTACTGTATCCATTGCACATGTTTAATACTTATTTTTATCAACTTGTCAAAAATTACCCTTTTAATTACTTGAAAACGACACATGTGTCCTCTTTATTACACCCTACATTTTCTCAAAATCTAATTTACGCCCCCCAAAATAGAATTTATTTTCTGTTTTACACCCTTTTTTATTTAATTTTATGAAAACATTATAATATTTCTATTTAAGATTGAAAGGTATTGATATGATTGAATATCAATTAAGCAACCAACATTTTGGAATTTATTTTTTAGTATACATGATAAGGCTAAAATAAGGTATTTGTTGGTGCATTACATATTGGGTGTTAATTCTTGTGGTTCAGTTTTGTCTCTTAGTTAATGTTTAAATGTGAATAACTAATTAAGCAACCAAAAATTTAGTACTGTATTAATTTGTGTTGACAATTACGAAGATAGGGCTAAATAAGGTATTGCAAACAAATTTAATTTGTTGGTGCATTGCATATAGGGTATTAGTTCTTGTGGTTTAATTAATTATTTGATTCTTAGTTATGTTTAAATGAACATTATTAAATAAGAAACTTCACCAAATCTAGTTATGAAAATTTACAACATGATTAATGAGGCAACATAATGTTTTACAACAAAGTAGAATTGTAGATTAATTAAATAATGGGGATAGTTAAATCATGTTTAGTTAGATTGCTTCATAAAAAAAATTATTTGATTACACTCTTTAATTACGCGTTATACTGTTTGCAAATTACTCTTTAGGATGGTCATTTGTTATCTCCCTTTGTGAACTAATATAAATAGACAGTGTTAGGGTTATTTTTGAGTCATTTGTTATCTCCCTTTATGGCCAATGAACAAATTTTTCATCAATTTTTGAGGCCTGTAAAAATAAAAAGACGTATATTATATATATAAATACGTAATAAAATAAATAAATTTGTGCAATGACGAAATTTTTATACGGTAAAAGTTTTATGATTCGTTTCTTGGCAACACGAGTTAGGAGGACTAATAAATCAGCAACCACTTCGTTTGTCGTATTTAAAATCTAATCTGAGCCCACCTTTTAAAAAATTATATATTTTTATACATATAAGCACACAAATATTTTCAATTTATTTTGATAATTATTTATTTGTTACAAACATTTTTATTTACAAGTGTTTATCCAGGTTGGGAATGCTTGACGGGAGTGACATTTAACAAAGAGTTAAAATTTTGTGTTTGCATTTTTTATATTTTTACACTTGTACAAAATATAAATTATAGTGTAAAATTTATTTTTGGGGCATTGGACGGAAATGCTTTTTACAAATGTTCATCACGTGTTTAGGCAAATATAGGACATTAATATTTATAATAAAAAAATTAAATTAATTTAGATGCTTACTAAATTAATTCATACTTAAACATTGAAAGATATTGCATAGTTTTTTCTTTAATATAATTTTTCTGATATTTTTTATTTTTCACGCAATTCTCATCACACTTTTGGCAACTTTAGGTCATTACTAGTTATATCAAAATTGATTTAGATACCTAATCAAATAATTCACTTTTTTACATTAATGGATATTATTTAGAAGTTTTTCTTAAAATAATTTTTCTTTATTCAACTTTGCCTTTACGTATATATTTATATATTTTGCTTATATATATATATTGTACTATAGCATACACATTATATTATTTTAATATATATTTTATATTTGTATTTGCATGCATTGATTTTTTTTTCTTTTTTGTTTTTTCTTTATTTAATAAACTTAAGTCTGGACGGAAACCATATTTGTAGATTCTGAAGGGTGTCTAACCCCTCCCTTTGCAATAATTTGAACCATTACCTAGAATCTAAATTGGTTTCGTCATACTCCCTCCGTTTCAAAAAGAACTACCTACTTTGATTTGGCACAAATTTTAAGAAAATAAAGAAAATTTTTGAATCTTGTAGCCTTAAATTAAAGTAGTGTCAAAGGTATCAAAATGCACTTTAATCTTGTGGTGATAAACATGTCATTTGGAAAGTTTAAATTAAAGTATTGCCAAAAAATCAAAGGGGTCATTCTTTTTTAAACGAACTAAAAAGGAAAGTAAGTCATTTCTTTTTAAACGGAGGGAGTACTTGTTAAAAAATAAATAGGTTTCCTATTTTTTTTTGAAATTTAGGTGGCGACTCTGTTGACACCCTATTTTGACCTCCTGATATCACTTTTAGGCTATTATTATATCAAAATTATTTGATTGTAATTATCAATATTTTTAAATATTATTCTTACATTGAGTACATACTAACGTGTCGCATTTATAATTAAAGGAAATGCATAAATTATTTCTTAGCTTTTAGTATCATTGTTATAATTTTTAAACTCAAATTCAGCATTTTATGTAATTTTTATTAAATTATTTTCCACGTAGTTATGCACATCCACATTTTTGCAAACATAATATCTAGTTTTCCATTATTTATCATTATTTATTTTATTAAATTATTTATTATTTATTATTTAATTATTATTATAATTATTTATTATTAATATTGTTATGTATTATTTAATTATTATTATTATTATATACTATTATCCCTATTTTAATTTAAATAACAGCCTAATTTAATTCATTTTACCTAAATTTATTCACCTTTTAACTTAATTTTGTCCAATTTCTTACAATTCTAGCCATTTTTGAAACTCAATTCCAAATTTTCAATTTTTAGATCTCAGTTGTTGATCCTGAACGGATCCAACGACTGAGATCTGATACACCTTTCTTTCCTTTTTAATCCAAAAATCTAACCCTAATTCCAAAATCAAACAACAGACGCTCCTTCTCTCTCTATCTAACCTCTCTCCTTCTCTCTCTATCTTACTTCTCTTTCCCATGGCTGCCACTGCTGATCGGCGGAGCAGCGCCACCGAGACCCTCTTCTCCAATAGCTTTCCCACCACCCTCTATATGCGTCGCCAACGCCTACTCCGGTCATACCAGATCTACCACTGCCTCCTGCCGTTCGTCCTCGCCGCTGCCAGCGTCACGCAGCCAATGCCTACTCTGGTGATACTAGAACTACCACTGCCTCTTTCCGTTCGTCCTCGTCGTGCTTCCAATGCCTACTACGGCGATACCAGATCTACCACTGCCTTCTGCCGTTCGTCCTCGCCGCACCGCCAGCCCCTCAGCCTCCATCACCATCTCTCCCTCCATTTTCCCCTTTCCGGCGATGAACCAGCACGCCAACGCCACTCCAACATTGCCACGATACCCCCCTTCTCTCCAACGTCCTCCATGAACCAACCGTCGCTGCCCCTGGTCATCTCCGTCATCCACCCGCCACCAACCTTCTCAGTGCCATTGATCCGTTTGTGAAAAAAGAGATGAAAAACCCATCCACAGGTTTGCCTAAATCTTAAAATGTTTGTGTTTAATTTTAATCTGTTTTCCCTTCTATAACAGATTTCGAACTCTGAATTAACAATGCATGAATGATGTATTTCATCCGATTCTTTGCCATTTTGTGTGCTTATGTTTTAAGACTACCAGATGTGAAAAATCTAAATTTTAATAATGATCAATTTTGTCATAGTTTGCTAATTCCAAATTTTGAAATTATCCATCTTTTTTGAATTATTTGACAAACTTCTCGGCTATTTGACTGCTTATTATATTTTTATGGTTGGGTTGATCTTGTGATAATTTGAATAAGATTTTGGTAAAGAACATCTGATTGTGTATCGCGTTTCTTGAATTGCACCATGGATTGATTTTTGTACAATTGATGATTTGAATTAGGTACAAAAATAATTAGGGATTATTTTACCAAATTAATTTCTCATAATGTATTTATGATAAATTGAACAAATTTTCTCATCCCTAATTGAGCCTAATTGATTATCGATCTCTTAATTGATTATTGATTGATGCTAACATGTTACTATTAATTTACCTTCCTTCTATGGAATATGCCACAACATGGTACTCATCTATATATAAGGTAACTTTCAGTATTATGGGAATCTAGTTTTTAATCATGACAGTCATGATATTTTTTAATTATTGGATTTGGCCTAAGGAAAAAAATATTGTGAATGACTTTTACAAATATTGACTTTCCTTTTTAATTGGTATATGATTGATTCAGTTAGAGAAATTCTCTACTGAGATTTTTTTTACCATTTTTATGTTGGTCTAGTTTTACAATACTCAGCCTATATAAACAATTCTTCAAGCTCTTAAGTTCACAAGTTCTTCTTAAGTTTTACAATTACCACTACTACTCTCTTAAACAAAGCATTAGTTACTTTCAATAAAAAAAGTTATGGAAAACATCTTGCATATTTTGCTGTGTTTTTCTTTCTTTCTATTTCTATTTTACTACTGCTTGCAGGTAAGTCCCTCAAGGTCTTTGCAGGAGTGTTCTAGCATGGTGATACAACTCAGTGAAGAAAAAGCCCAAGCTGAAGCAGAAATTGAGATGTTGAAGAAAAATATGAGTGTACGGTCTGCAGAAGTTGCAAACAAGCAACACCTGGAGGGAGTGAAGAAAATTGCAAAATTGGACGTAGAGCATCGCAGATTAAGTGGTCTTGTGTGGAAGACGTTGATTGGGCCTACAGCCTTGGCCTAGATGAAGCTTGATTTGACCACCCAAACATATGACGACCTAGAGGGAGTGAAGAAAATTGCAAAATTGGACGCAGAGCATCAGAGATTACGTGGTCTTGTGTGGATGAAGCCTGACCTGACCACCCAAACAACACATGTGGAGTTTCTACCCCAATTACAATCCCAAAGTTACAATATACTACCTATTTTTTTTGTTTGTTTGTTGTTGCTTTCATTCACTGGGTTCGATGTTGTATTAAATTTAAAGTATATAAGATAAATGCATGGAATAGTTGTCCTATTTTCTATCAATCATTTCAGAAGCACTTGTTATTTTTTTTACTGATCGACTGACTCTATCCATCTACTTTACGAAATATCAGAGAAAGGAATGAATTTAGCGGATAATAAAGATAAGTCGAAGCATGCTGAACCTTTTTCTTCAAAAGCCAAGTTAATAGACGAACCAAGATAGATAATCTTCTATCACTAGATTTATGATAACAATTTTTTTAAAACTACATATTATATCACACTATCAAAATAAAAATTTAAAAGAATAATAATTTGGTTAAGTGAAAGGGTGTAATTGGTGGTCTCCACACATTAATTCCGTGCAGTACTACTCAATGAGAATGGTGCACCCTAATATATCCAATACCCACTAGGCACTAGCCTAAACAGACAAAAAGATCATAATCCCTTTTCTTAAAAAAACAATAAAAATAAATATTGTAAATATAAGCTTACAAATTTGATGTTGAAATCATTGAAGTTCTAATACAGATTACTTTCTTTCTTTAGTTTCAATTTATGTGTCACTTAAATAGATTTAATATAATTTAATTTTATAAGTTAATCAAATTGAATTTCCATAAGTGAGGAGGAGTAAATTTATATGAATAAGAAATATGGTAAGTAATACTAGTAAAAACAAGCAAGGGTTGTTTGGTTGTTGGTTATAATTATGTGTAGTTTTTTGGTTATTTCATTTTCTACAATTTTTAAAATATTAGTACAAATTAACTCATGATTTATAGATGTTCTATTTAACTGGGAATGCATATTAATAACTAAATATTGTACTTATTTGATATGCAAAGTTTTGTACTATGTAACTAAAAAAATTATAAAATACAAATGTTGGGTATATGAATAAAAATCGTATATTATTAATTGACAAAAATGAGAAATTATGAAATCGATTTAGTTTAATTTTTATCATTTTGTAGTATGTTAATCTATTAGTATTATTTTATCATTTAGTGACTCCAAGCTTCTAACTCTTCACTTTCTTCCCTACCTTAGTTCCCAAACAAAAACTGCCCCGTCGACAACCCAAAATCGCGCTGAATGTTCACATCTCCACCTTTGGTTGCCATCTCTATACAACAATCACCTCTCTACTCTGGGGCGGAGCCAGCATGTGTAATGGTTGGGGGTTCACCATATATTCCCACCAAGTGGGGTCTTGGGAGGGTAAGTGTAAGCAGTCCATACCACTACCTCAAATGTGAGATAGAGACGTCATTTTCGACAAACCCCCGGCTCAAAATCAAACAATCGAGATAAGGAATTGCAAAAGAACCGTTCACCGAACCCCCTTCGGCGGAAAATTATACTATTTATACATTACTAAAATCATATTATGTGTATATATAATAGATGTCGAGCTCCTTTCGATAAGTTTTTCTTCAAATTTTGAACCCCCTCTCCAACATATTAATTGGCCCAATAGAGTTAGCTTAGTTCAGAACAGTATTCACTTACTTTCCTTAGTTATCCAAACGTAGAAACAATATAATGACAAGAGTCATGCATTCCCAATAGAAACAAAGATTTTGCAGTTTAACGATTATAGAATCAACAACTCAAAGTGTTTGTGCCTTAGCTATATGATATCCTTGGTTGGCGAAACGCGATAGAACTTCACTAAGCATAGTCTTTTACTTGGAAAATTCAGTGAAAGGTCATTCACTACTTGAGACTAAAGAACATACACTAAAGCAAAAGAACCCAAAAATGTTTCAGCATTGTTAATAAAAGCCAGGCGAAATGTGAATCTTTCGTCAAGTCTAAGGAAAAACACCCTACTCAAATTCCACGGTAAGTACTTGTGCGCACTGAACACAATCCCCAGCACCAAGGACGCATTTGATAGAGTGGCATGTCATTAAACGATAGTACTCAGGCATCTCCTCCTGTCCAACACAAGGTCAAATACAAAGGAAAATGATTATGTCATTCTAAAAACATAACTACCACTACTGTTATTGCTACCCATATCGGCTACAGCTGCACTACCAACAAGAAGCATCACGAAAAGTTCTTTGTCCAACGCAAGTCAAATGGGAAACCAAAAGAATTCATTTCTTTATAGTGAGGAGAAACTAGCATCAAGTATCATACTTGGGAAGGCCCAAACGGGTTATGAAACTATATTCAAAACCGAACAACACAATCAAAAGCTAACTCACATAAGCTTTGACATAATAGGCTACGAGAGGAGATGCATTAGATATCTAGTAAAAATAACCACACGCAAGCCAAATTAAAACGACAGTTAAACAGAAAATATTACAAAATAGGCAATACTACTGACATTACTTATAGTAAACTAGAATAAGAACTGCAAAAAACTAAAATTCAAGCAATTCAACCAATCCCATTGAGCGCGTAATGGTTGCAAGAGTAAACTGTATGTGGAACGAAACCAGCAGCGTGAAAGTGAAGTTCCCCACCAGAAATAGGTAAGTTCTCAGATGAAATCAAGCACTGTGGTCAGTGTTGTTGAGCCTGCTAACTTGGAGCACTACCATAGCCACCACCATATCCAACTTGGACACCATGAGGTCCATTTTCCTGAGCACCATAATTACCCGAACCTTGTGAATTTCCACTAGCATCGCCATGGCCACTGTCCATGTAACCCCTACCACCTGATTGTATCTCTCCCGATGCACCACCTCTACCAACTAGATTTCCATAAGCACCATCACCTCCACCATATCCACCATAGCCATAACCTTGATTTCCATAACCCGTGGCTCCAGTTGGAGACTGACCAACAACAGATCCTCTATTAGCGGGTCCACCTCCACCACCAGCACTTGAAGCACACCATGATGCATTACCATAGCCTATGTTACCATATCCAAAATGACACAGAGAACCTCACGAGCTTCTCGATCCATCAGCTTGACCGCTACCATAACCAACACCAGGCACATTTGAATTCCCGAAGGCTGCAGCAACTGTTGGACCACCATATCCAGCATTGACAGCCCCATAGCCAGGATTGGCTCCACCCTAACTTCCATAAGCACCCTAACCCATGCCATTGTTGGACGATCCATAACCATAACCCGGTGTACCATATCCGTAGAAACCATAAGGTGGATAGCCACCTATAGTGTTTTGTGACTGCATGTATCTGTTAGTATCCTTTCTGTTATAAGAACTAGGATTGTCACCAGATGCACCATACCCCTGGTAACTTCCACCACCCATACCACTACCACTGTTACCCGTGGAACGACCACCAAAACCACCAGAACTACCATCTCTTGGAAAAGCACACTTTACTTCCACTTGTTTCCCACTGAGATCATGAAATGTCTTGTGTAAAACCTTATCTACTGCATCTTCAGAGTCAAATAAAATGAAGCCAAACTCACGAGGTCGGCTGGTCTGTTGATCAAACATAATTGCTACATCAATGACACTACCATAAGTTTTAAAGTAAGTTCTGAAGCTATCCTCAGTCAGCGTGGGAGGCAATCCACCAACAAATATTTTCTTGGTCCTGTTATTTCCACCGCCTCCAAAACTTCTAGCACTACCTACATTTCCAGATTTTTGACCCTGCTCCTCTCTGGAAAAGGCCCTCTTAGCCTCAACCTATAAAAGAAATACCATTGAGCTAAGTAAAAGAAGAACAAATTTAGAAGCAAGCAAGATAAAGACTCAAAAGGACAGATTTTGTTATAAGATGCCCAAAATCTTAGCAGAAGTTTCCATCAACAAGGATATTACTTTGGGGGAAAGCTCTACTAAAAGACATCAAATTATCTTCTGAAATGAACTAAATTTTTGTTGAACCTGCAAGCATCTTACTTACGACATCCTGAAAGTATATATGGAACAACAGGTCTGTAAAACCCAATAGATGTACAAATGATTTAAAATTCATAAACAGAAGCACCTTTACTCAAGCGATGGCACTATTACACAAGAACACTGAACTTAAAAGACACGTTTATTTAAGACATCACCACAGGAAGTTTCCATTTGGTGTGCAACTAGCAACGAAGGGATGATTAAAGTTTTAAATACTCTATTAAGTCATTAAAATGTTTAGGGCAAACAATGCTCTAAATTATAAGAAGGCGCACCATTAAACTAAAATAAACCACCATCATAGTGCTTTAATCAAATACCTACTTACCTTCACCACTACAGAAGTCATTGTGAATAAACCATTACATATTGTCGTTAACAATACAAAAGAGGACATTAGAGCAAACGAAACTTGTTTGCACACTATCAACAGAAAGAAGAAAAACATGACTCTATCAATGAGCCCACACACTACGTAACAATAATACTACGTTCCACATTTTAGGATGTTCTTTTCCACAAATCAGATATCATTTCATCAATATCACACCAAGAAGTGTCAAAAATATCAAAGAGGAGGAAATAATCATCCTATTTTCCATCCATTGCATCAAACACATGGCTTGATAATAAAACACATTTTACTGCACAATTCCAGCTTTGGAATCCACAACAGAGACACTCCACCTAGCAAAATTAGTGCTTATGCAAAACTGACCACTATGCAGCAGAAGGAAGAAGTTGTACTACAAAAAGAAATACTACTACTACAAATCAATCCCGAGCAAGGCCACCCATTGTATAAAAAGTAATTAGATTTGAGAATAAAAGCAACACACATTATAGCAAAAATCACCACACATATGCAAAAGACAAATACACAACATAGTGTGAGGTAGGGAATCATTCAGCACATATGGCATTCAAACGTATGACAGAACTACTGCAACGAATTATGCAACCTCATCCACCATTTTCACATAAAAAAAACATATGCAACGCATTGTCTACTCACAAAATTGACTCGAGAAACCATTATTTCCAAAAGTCCTCAATATAAAAGATGTTGACTATACGTTAAATATAAGAAGAATCTGTCTACCTACAAAATTGACTCAAGAAAAACTATTTCTTATTAGAAACCGCAATATAAAAATGCAGATTTTACTTTAAATATCAGGAGAGCTTGATTACATAATCTCAACTAGAAGAAGATACCAGAACAAAAAAATTCATAAGCATAAATTAGCTCAAGAAATGAAGACCTTAGGCCAAAAAAAGATTTAAACTCTAGTAACCAGAGAACATATTCAAACTAAGAAATATCTGAATTAGAACTCAACAAGGAAAAATAGAAAGAAAACAACACAAATGTCAAGATAACAGTCACAAAAACACATCCTAAATTGGAACTGAGACATCAGGACACAACCAGAAAACAATAAAAAAGTCAGCTCATTTAACCAAAGATCCACAAGCATAAAATCTTTACAAAAACAAAAATCAGAAATATAAACAACACCCAAAAGCCACAAAGAAAAGAGAAACATCATCTCATCACAATAGAAGCAAAAACACATCCTAAAATAGAAATGCCACATTAGTAAACACCCAGAAAACAATCACCAAAGTCAAGCTCATTTAACCAATAACTCCACAAGCACATAATCCCAAAATCCAAGAATCAACTAAAACTAACAACTCCACAATCCCAAAATTAAAGATCTAGCAAAAACTAACAACCCCACAAGCTCAAAATCAAAGAATCAGCAATAACTAACTACCCCACAAGCTCAAAATCCAAGAATCAACAAAAACTAACAACCCCACAAGCACAAAATCAAAGAATCAGCAAAAACCAACAACCCCAAAATCTAAGAATCAGCAAAAACTAACAACCCCACAAGCTCAAAATCAAAGAATCAGCAAAAACCAACAGCCTCAAAATCACAAAATCCAAGAATCAGCAAAACCTAACAACCCCACAAGCTCAAAATCAAAGAATCAGCAAAAACCAATAGCCTCAAAACCCCAAAATCCAAGAATTAGCAAAAAATAACAACACCACAAGCTCAAGATCCAAGAATCATCAAAAACAAACAACCTCGCAATCCAAAATAATAGAAAAACACAAATAAAGCATGAACATACAGCCAAAAAACTCATCGTACGGCCATCAATTACATGAGTGTCCTTAAGAACTCTATCAAGAACATTAGGGTTTGCAAATACAACAAAACAAAATCCTCTAGGCTTTTTAGTAATCTTATCTCTCATTAATACAGTTTGTAAAACATCACCATACACTTGAAAATACTCCCTCATCTTCTTTCTATTTTTTCCTATGATATCCCACCAATAAAAAACTTTCCTTTATCTGAATCCATGCTTTTTTCCCTCTCTTCCTCTCCACTTTTTCTCTCTATATAAGGTGTATATATGTATAACAATATCCAAAAGTCACGTCATGATTAAAAACTAACAACACCACAAGCTCAAAATCAAAGAATCAGCAAAAATTATCAACCCCACAATCCCAAAATCCAAGAATTAGCAAAAACTAACAACCCACAAGCTCAAAATCCAAGAATCATCAACAAGCTCACAATCCCAAAATCCAAGAATCAGAAAAAACTAACAACCCCACAATCCCAAAATCTAAGAATCAGCAAAAACTAACAACCCCACAATCCCAAAATTCAAGAATCAGCAAAAACTAACAAACCCACAATCCCAAAATCCAAGAATCAACAAAAACTAACAACCCTAAAAGCTCAAAATCCATGAATCAACAAAAACTAACAAACCCACAATCCCAAAATACAAGAATCAGCAAAAACTAATAACCCAATGATGTTAGGCGTATTTAAACGCCTAAAGTACCTTAATTTACCCATATTTTAGCTAAGTTTTGAGGACAAAATATATAATTCCTGCACTTTTAGTCCTTTTTCCTGTAAGTGATCTAACCAACGTGATTAGCAAGTTTTCAGGTATAAATAATGAAGATTTCAGCATTTTATGGACTATTTGACGCTAAAGGAAACTTCACGTAGGAAAGAAGGCAGCTTTTGGAAGCCTATGGACTGAAAGTGATGCATGAAAAACCTGTCCCAGGAAAAAATAGTATTTCCAAAGACTTGGGGATCAGCAGTAACTTAGTAGGATTAGGACAAGGATGCAGTAACTTAGTAGGATTGGGACAAGGATGCAATAACTTAGTAGGAATAGGATATGGGTGTTATAGAAACCCTATTTTGCTGAAACTTTTCAGCATTCATTCGTCCCCATTCTTTTTTATTCCTTACAATTCCTTCTAGTCCATTCGTTAATACGTTATTGACATTATTCTTCATCTATTCGACTTTTAATTTTCACAAAAAGAGAAACGCTACTAGTAAGGAAATCATGCCACAAGTGACGCCAATACATACTTATCGTGATATTATTATTGCTTTGGTATGATAATGATATCCTCGTGGTTTTCCTTCACAATTATGAGTAGCTAAACTTCTCTGTCAGGGTTATGGAAGCCTTATGAGATACTATCTATTGCTATGAGTTTGTAAACTATTGATATGTATGTTGCTTATATTATTACTCTCTTCATCTTAACTGAATTCTTGTGGTTGCAAACATATAAAATACGTCAGTATAGCATTAACTTGTTTGACAGAAAATTTACATGTTTGGAAAGAGGGAGTGATAAGGAAATAGGGCTACCATCCCCTATTTAAAAGTTAGTTCCATAATTGGATTAACCTCTTGGAGAATTCGTACCATTAGTTATACGCTTTAAGCTCGAAAGAGTTAAAGTGAGATAATCCTTGATGGTCGAAAGACACTAGGATTTACCGTAGAATATGAAACTCTATAAGCGCATGCATGTCTGAATTTAGTATAACTCATAGCCAATAGATACTTAGAACTCATAAGGTGGAGATAACCCTAACTTACAATTCTCATTGATTAAAACCTACTAAACAAAGCATTCCATTTTTACTTTGCTATTTTGATACTTCTAGTTCACGCCAAACCCTAAATCCCCTCTTTTCATAGAATTTTCGACGAACAGTCTAATGATAGTTGCAATACTTAGTGACCGAGTATTCCCTGTGGGATTCGACACCCAACCCTGTTAGGTTCTACATTTGACCCTGAACAATAATATATCGGCAGGATAGAGGTGAAACATGACATTGAAAGAAGGGCTTCTCAATAGAAGCAGGCTAGACTAGCTGCGTTGGCGCTGCCCAAGTACATCAGCAAAATATTAATAACCCTGGGAGAGTAATAAATCCTGACGATGAGGACCTAGGTGATGATGAGTTACTAAACGCTAAGCATGATGCTGAGGTGGCGACACCTGCAAACAAAAGAGATCATCAAGCTAGATTTAGACCAGAATGCCAAGCTATAAAGATTTTGTTTGATGATGATGATGACGATCTGTACGGAGCTGGTGCCACAGGAGCTATTATTCCGCCGCCCTTGGCACCTGGAGCCAAGTTCAATATCACAAGCACCATGATTCAGTTATTGCAGCTCAAGGGACTATTTGGTGGACTTACTGGTGATGATCCGAATATGCATCTGATCAACTTTATCTGTACATGTAAGTCATTCGACAATCCAGGCATTGGACAAAATATAATTCGGCTGTGTTTATTTCCATTGTCTCTATCTAGGGAGGAAACTCTATGGTTGAATGGGCTGACTCCTGATTCTATTACTAATTGGAGGCAATTGAAAGACGCTTTCTTAGAAAGATTTTTTCCGCCATCCAAGAGAGCACAGTTGAGAGATAAAATTAGCTATTTTCGATAGTGTCCAGCTAAAGCTCTCCATAAAACATAGGAGAGGTTCAAGAAGAAGCTAATGAGGTGCCCAAACCATCATATGACCAATGTCCACTTGATGGAGATATTATATAGATCTTTGAATTTGGTGATGAAGCCAGTGGTTGATAATGCAGCAGGTGGGTCATTCATGGACCTTACTTTTATACAGGCAAGTAATATGTTAGATCATATGATAGAGCAAAGTAGAGCTTCGCACACCAGGGATTCTCAGGTAGCAAGCTCTACTGTATCGATTGGCATGACTGCAGAACAGAGGCGAAGAGAAGAGGAACATGATCAAGATTTGGCACATATAAAAATGCAGATGGATCTTCTTACCAAGTATTTATTATTAGGGAAGACCGAAAAAGTCAAAGAAATTGCGTCAAAAGGAAGAGAAGAATCCAATTAGAAGAAAGAAGCCAACTACTTGAATAATCAGGGGGTTTCCGAGGCAATGCCCAAGGAAACCAAGGTCAGAACTATTATGATAAATCTAGAAACAAGCACCGTGATCAAGGATGTTGGAAGAATAAGACTGACAGGAGTGGTTTGTATATTCTTCCTAGAAGTTGGGGGGCAGCGGCATCTGGTTCGGGAAAGATGTCCATAGAAGATATGATGGCAAAGCTGTTGGAAGGAGTTAAGGCAACTAATACGGGAGTGAATGAGGTGAAGAACGATTTGTCTTCAATAAATCAATTGGTTGACTCTCATTCTATTGCAATAAAGCAACTAGAGTAGCAATTGAGGTAACTTTCAGCAGCATTAAATCAAAGAAAAGTTGGAATGCTACCTAGCGACACAGTGCAAAATCTAAGAAATAATGGATCGTGTATGGCTATCACTACCCGAAGTGGTAAAGTGGTGGAAAATCCATCCAAATACAAGCAGGTGGTTGATGATATAGAAGATAATGAGATCATTGCAGAACCAGAAGATGCCAAAGTAGCTGATGACGTTATGCGTGATGTCACTCTTCGACGTCCACAGCCTGAAAAGATCGTCGAACTAAAGCAATATGAAAAGAAAGCAGTGGAGAAAACTATTCCCCTTCCACCACCACCTTTTCCTCAGAGATTGAAGAAGAAAGCTGACGATACTAGGTTCAATAAGTTTATGAATATGTTGAACCAGCTGACTTTCAATGTTCCTTTGGTAGAGGCACTGGAACAGATGCCTTGGTACGAGAAATATATGAAGGATCTTTCGACAAAGAAGCGGGAAGCTAGTTATAAGTTCACAGATATTGTTCATCATTGCAGTGCAATCGCTACCAGATCACTAGTTCAAAAGAAGGCCAACCCTGGTGCCTTCACTATTCCTTGCACCATTGGATCTTTGAGTTTTTCCAAGGCATTATGTGATATGGTAGCTAGCACTAATTTGATGCCACTATCTATTTACAGAAAGTTGGGGTTAGGTGATCCTACACCAACCAATATGCGGCTCATAATAGCAGACAGGTCGGTAAAATGACATGTTGGTATCTTATATGATGTATTGGTGAACGTTTATTCATTCATCTTTCCAGCAGACTTTGTTATTCTTGATTGTGAGGTGGACTCTGAAGTTCCCATAATCTTGGAGCTCCCTTTCCTAGAAACAAGAAGTGTGCTTATTGATTTAAGAGCTAATGAGCTTTTATTCCAGATGAATAACGAAGTGGTCCGCTTTTATGTATGCAAATCAATGAAGTAGCCCAAAGATATGGATGTATTCTCTGTAGCTAATGTTTATTTTGATAATGATAAAGAAGTATCTATAGAGACACAGCTTTTTGTTGATTTATTGGTGGCTATACTTATAAATGTCGAGCAGGAGGATGCTGAAGATTATGATGAAACTATTTGTGCTCTAAGAGGAATAGGGTCGTATTCTCATGCTCCCAAAAAGCTGGACCTTGATCTCAAAAATCGACCGACACCACCAACTAAACCATCTATTGAAGAGCCACCAACGTTAGAATTGAAGGAGCTGCCTAGTCATCTAAAGTATGCATTCTTAGGAAGCGGAAACACACTCCAAATAATTGTGGCAGCTGACTTGGGTGAGCAGCAAGTTGCAGCTCTCATCTCTATTCTAAGGAAGTACAAGAGAGCCATTGGTTGGACCATCGCTGATATTATTGGTATCCTGCCTGGATATGTATGCACAAGATTCAGCTTGAAGAAAATTGCACACACATTATTGAGCATAAAAAATGTTTGAATCCATCTATGCAAGAGGTAGTGAAGAAAGAAATTATTAAGTGGTTTGATGTAGGGGTAGTATATCCAATCTCCGATAGTAAATAGGGGAGCCCTGTACAGTGTGTGCCCAAGAAAGGGGGCATGACGGTAGTTGCAAATGAAAAGAATGATCTTATTCTACTTAGATCTGTTACAGGATGGAGTGTGTACATGGATTATCGGAAGATGAATTCGTGGACACGTAAGGATCAATTGCCAATGCCATTTACGGACCAAATGATTGATCGATTGGCAGGGAAAGGATGGTTTTGTTTCTTAGATGGTTATTCCGGCTATAATCAGATTTGTGTTGCTCCCGAAGATCAAGAGAAGACAACGTTCACATGCCTATACGGTATGTTTGCCTTCAAACGTATGTCATTTGGGCTATGTAACACACCCGCCACTTTTCAGCATTGTATGATGTCCATTTTTTTGATATGGTTGAAGACACTTTAGAGGTGTTCATGGACAACTTTTCAGTGGTGGGTGATTCGTTTGAATCATGCCTAGTGAATCTAAGTATGGCATTGCAGAGATTTGTTGAATTCAACTTGGTGCTAAACTGGGAGAAGTGCAAATTCATGGTCAAAGAAGGTATTGTTCTTGGGCATAAAATCTCCAAAAGAGGAATTGAGGTTGATCGAGCTAAGATTGAAGTTATTGAGAAGCTACCACCTCCAATTTTTGTAAAGGGAGTTCCTAGTTTCCTTGGTCATACAGGTTTTTATCGAAGGTTTATTAAAGATTTCTCTAAGATTGCTCTTCCGTTATGCAATCTTTTGGAGAAGGATGCAAAGTTCGACTTCGGTGAAGATTTCTTTAAGGCATTCGAATGCCTCAAAGGGAAGCTAATTGAAGTTCCTATCATTGTAGTACCTGATTGGTCCCTACCGTTTGAAGTTATGTGTAATGCAAGTGGGGTAGCTTTGTGTGCTGTACTTTGCCAGAGATAAGAAAAGTTATTTCATCTAATCTACTATGCGATCAAGGTGTTGAACGGAGACCAGAAGAACTTTAATGTCACGGAACAAGAGCGTCTAACAGTTGTTTATGCTTTTGAAAAGTTTCATGCTTTCCTATTGGAGACTAAAGTGGTGGTTCATACTGATCATGCAGCCCTGATATACCTAATGACAAAGAAGGATGCAAAGTCGAGGCTAATTCGATGGGTGTTATTGCTGCAAGAATTTGATTTCGAGGTAAAAGATAGAAGAGGTTGCGAAAACCAAGTGGCTGATTATCTATCTAGACTTGAGAATGAGCACACAGCGCAGCCGGATCTTGAGATTAATGATGTATTCCCCGATAAAGTGATCCTATCCACGATGGTGGAAGAATCACCATGGTACACAGACTTTGCGAATTATATGGTAAGTAATGTGATACCTGCGCATCTGTCTTTTCATCAAAAGATGAAGTTCATGCATGATGTAAAAAACTACTTCTGGGATGACCTATATTTGTTTCGACGATGTGCGGGTAGTGCTATCAGATGATGCATATCTCATATGGAGGTGCCGAGTATCTTGGAAGCAAGTTAAGCTTCCCAAGTTTGGGTACACCATGCAGGTGGTCAGACAGCAAGAAAGGTATTGCAAAGGGTCTATTATTGGCCTTCGATATTTAGAGATACCTACGAATTTGTGAGAAGATGCAACCAATGTCAGAGATAAGGCACGATTTCAAAGCACCATGAGATGCCCATGTCAAAAATTCTTGAAGTATAGTTGTTTGATGTGTGGGGTATTGATTTTATGGGCCCATTCGTTAATTTATTTGGGATAAAATATATCCTAGTTGCTGTGGACTTTGTATCCAAATGGGTCAAAGTAGTAGCGCTGGCCGATAATAAGGGAAAACGCGTTGTAGCATTCTTGAAGAGAAATATCCTCTCTGATTTTGGGGTACCACGTATCATCATAAGTGATGGAGGATCACACTTTTGCAACAAGTTGTTTAAAGCCGTGTTGGTGAAATATGGTGCCAAGCAACAAATATTATCCACACCTTACCATCCACAAACTAATGGACAGGTAGAGGTTTCTAATCGAGAGATCAAGCTGATCCTTGATAAGACTGTAAATGATAATAGGAAATATTGGTCTCGAAAGCTGGACGATGCACTATGGGCTTATAGGACTGCATTCAAAATGCCAATTGGCATGTCCCCGTACCCACTAGTTTATGGTAAGGCTTGTCACTTGCCCGTTGAGCTCGATCATAAAGCATTGTGGGCGCTGAAGCAACTGAATTTGAATTGGGTTGATGCTATGAATATGAAATTGGAGCAGCTAAATAAGATAGATGAATTCCGTCTACGTGCCTATAAAAGATCAGACCTCTACAAGGAGCGAATGAAAAAGTATCATGATCAGCGGATTGTTCAACAAAACTTTCAAAAGGGTTATATGGTACTTCTTTTCAATTCCAGACTGAAGCTATTCCAAGGTAAGTTAAGGTCCAAATGGTCTGGTCCGTACAAAATTAGCCAAGTCTACTCGTCTGGAGTAGTTGAGTTAGAAGACAATAATGGAGTTGTTTTTAAGGTAAATGGTCAACGATTGAAGCCATATATCGGTCCTCTTGACTCGATAAAATGTATGGCCACCATCTACCTCAATGAAGTCTAAGTAATCGAGGTAACTATGTCGTGCTGCGATAATAAATCGAGCGCTACATGGAAGGCAACCCATGGTTTTTAATTATGTGGTTTTTCAAAGAGTTTGTCGAGCCATCACCAAAACTAAGGCGCTTGATGGGAGGCAACCCATCATTCTAATTATTTTTGTTGTTTTTGAGTAAGTGTAGGTGCAAGAGGTATAAAAAGGAGATTGGTTTCAAATTTTGATTTGGAAGTATTGTATGTTGAAGGTGGTAAGTTAGGAATGAAGAAGAAAGTTAACGATACCAGGTTCAATAAGTTTATGACTATGTTGAAGCAACTGACTTTCAATGTTCCTTTGGTCGAGGCACTGGAATAGATGCCTGGGTACGCGAAATATATGAAGGATATTTCGACAAAGAAGCGGGCAACAAGTTATGAGTGTGACAGAAACTGTTCATCATTGCAGTGCAATCGCTACCAGATCACTAGTTCAAAAGAAGGACGACCCTGGTGCCTTCACTATTCCTTGCACCGTTGTATCTTTGAATTTTGCCAAGGCATTATGGGATCTGGGAGCTAGCATCAAATTGATGCCACTATCTATTTACAGAAAGTTGGGGTTAGGCGATCCTACACCAACCAATATGCGACTCATAATGGCAGACAGGTCGGTAAAACGACCTGTTTGTATCTTATATGATGTATTGGTTAAGGTTTCTTCATTCTTGTTTCTGGCAGCCTTTGTTATTCTGGATTGTGAGGTGGACTCTGAAGTTCCCATAATCTTGAGGCGCCCTTTCCTAGCAACAGGAAGTGTTCTTATTTATTTAAGAGCTAATGAGCTTTTATTCCAGATGAATAATGAAGTGGTCCGCTTTGATGTATGCAAATCAATGAAGCAGCCCAAAGATATGGATGTATTCTCTGTAGCTAATGTTTATTTTGATAATGATAAAGAAGTATCTATAGAGACTCAGCTTTTTGTTGATCCATTGGTGGCTGTACTTATGAATGTCGAGCGGGAGGATGCTGAAGATTATGATGAAACTATTTGTGCTCTAAGAGGAATAGGGTCATATTTACATGCTCCCAAGAAGCTGGACCTTGATCTCAAAAATCGACCAACACCACCAGCTAAACCATCTATTGAAGAGCCACAAACATTAGAATTGAAGGAGCTGCCTAGTCATCTAAAGTATGCATTCTTGGGAAGCGGAAAGACACTCTCAGTAATTGTGGTGGCTGACTTGGGTGAGCAGCAAGTTGCAGCTCTCATCTCTGTTGTAAGGAAGTACAAGAGAGCCATCAGTTGGACCATCGCTGATATTATAAGTATCCCGCCTGGGATATGTATGCACAAGATTCAGCTTGAAGAAATTTGCACACCCACTATTGAGCATCAAAAACGTTTGAATCCACCTATGCAAAAGGTAGTGAAGAAAGAAATTATTAAGTGGTTAGATGCAGGGGTAGTATATCCAATCTTCGATAGTAAATATGTTAGCCCTGTACAGTATGTGCCCAAGAAAGGGGGCATGACGGTAGTTGTAAATGAAAAGAATGAGCTTATTCCACTTAGATCTGTTACAGGATGGAGAGTGTACATGGATTATCAGAAGCTGAATTCGTGGATGCGTAAGAATCACTTTCTAATACCATTTATGGACCAAATGCTTGATCAATTAGTAGGGAAAGAATGGTTTTGTTTCTTAGATGGTTATTCCGGCTATAATCAGATTTGTATTACTCCCGAAGATCAAGAGAAGACAACGTTCACATGCCCATACATTACATTTGCTTTCAAACGTATGCCATTTGGGCTATGTAACGCACCCTCCACTTTTCAGCGTTGTATGATGTCCAGTTTTTTTTGATATGGTTGAAGACACTTTAGAGGTGTTCATGGACAACTTTTCAGTGGTGGGTGATTCGTTTGAATCATGTCTAGTGAATCTAAGTATGGCATTGCAGAGTTGTGTTGAATTCAACTTGGTGCTAAACTGGGAGAAGTGCCACTTCATGGTTAAAGAAGGTATTGTTCTTTGGCATAAAGTCTCCAAAAGATGAATTGAGGTTGATCGAGATAAGATTGAAGTTATCGAGAAGCTACCACCTCCAATTTCTGTAAAGGGAGTTCATAGTTTCCTTGGTCATGCAGGTTTTTATCAAAGGTTTATTAAAGATTTCTCCATGATTGCTATTCCGTTATGCAATCTTTTGGAGAAGGATGCAAAGTTCGACTTCGGTGAAGATTTCCTTAAGGCATTCGAATGCCTCCAACGGAAGCTAATTGAAGTTCCTATCATTGTAGTACCTGATTGGTCCCTACCATTTGAAGTTATGTGTGATACAAGCGAGGTAGCTTTGGGTGCTATATTTTCCAGAGATGAGAAAAGTTATTTCATCCAATCTACTATGCGAGCAAGGTCTTGAACGGAGCCCAGAAGAACTTTACTGTCACGGAACAAGAGATTCTAGCAGTTATTTATGCTTTTTAAAAGTTTCATGCTTACCTATTGGGGACTAAAGTGGTGGTTCGTACTGATCATGCAGCCCTGAGATACCTAATGACGAAGAAGAATGCAAAGCCGAGGCTAATTCGATGGGTGTTATTGCTGCAAGAGTTTGATTTTGAGGTAAAAGATAGAAGAGGTTGCAAAAACCAAGTGGCTAATTATCTATCTAGACTTCAGAATGAGAATAAAGTGCAGCTTGATCTTGAGATTAATGATGTATTCCCCGATAAAGCGATCCTATCCACGATGGTTGAAGAATCACAATGGTATGCAGACTTTGCAAACTATGGTGTAAGTAATGTGATACCTGCGCATCTGTCTTTTCATCAAAAGAGGAAGTTCATGCATGATGTAAAACACTACTTCTAGGATGAGCCATATTTGTTTCGATGATGTGCGGATGGTGTTATCAGACGATGCATATCTCATGTGGAGGTGCCGAGTATCTTGGAAGCAAGTCATGTTTCCCAAGTTTGGGGACACCATGTAGGTCGTCGGACAGCAAGGAAGGTATTGCAAGGGGGCTATTATTGGCCTTCGATATTTACAGATGCCTACGAATTTGTGAGAAGATGCGACCAATGTCAGAGACAACGCACGATTTCAAAGCACCATGAGATGCCCATGTCAAAAATTCTTAAAGTAGAGTTGTTTGATGTTTGAGGTATTGATTTCATGGGCACATTCATTAATTCATTTGGGATAAAATATATCATAGTTGTTGTGGACTATGTATCCAAATGGGTTGAAGTAGTAGCGCAGGACGATAATGAAGGAAAGCGCGTTGTAGCATTCTTGAAGAGAAATATCTTCTTTCGTTTTGGGGTACCATGTACCATCATAAGCGATGGAGGATCATACTTTTGCAACAAGCTATTTAGACCCATGTTGGTGAAATATGGTGTCAAGCAACACAAGGTATCCACACCTTACCATCCACAAACTAGTGGACAGGTAGAGGTTTCTAATCAAGAGATCAAACTGATCCTTGCTAAGACTGTAAATGCTAATAGAAAAGATTGGTCTCAGAAGCTGGATAATGCACTATGGGCTTATAGGACTGCATTCAAAATGCCAATATGAAATTGCGGGAAGGCTTGCCAATATGCCACTAGTTTATGGAAAGGCTTGTCATTTGCCCATTGAGCTTGAGCATAAAGCATTGTAGGCATTCAAGGGACTGAATTTGAATTGGGATGATGCTATAATATGAAATTGGAGAAGCTGAATGAGATAGATGAATTCTGTCTACATGCGTATAAAAGATCAGACCTATACAAGGAGCGGATGAAAAAGTATCATGATCGGCGGATTATTCAACAAAACTTTCAAAAGGGTGATGTGGTACTTCTTTTCAATTCAAGACTGAAGCTATTGCCAGGTAAGTTAAGGTCCAAATGGTCTGGTCCGTACAAAATTAGCCAAGTCTACTCGTCTGGAGTAGTTGAGTTAGAAGACAATAATAGTGTTGTTTTTAAGGTAAATGGTCAACGAGTAAAGCCATATATCGGTCCTATTGACTCGATAAAATGTATGGCCATCATCTACCTCGATGAAGTCTAAGTAATGAAGGTAACTATGTCGTGCTGCGACAATAAATTAAGCGCTACATGGGAGGCAACCCATGGTTTTTAATTATATGGTTTTTCAAAGAGTTTTTCGAGCCACGACCAAAACTAAGGCGCTTGATGGGAGTCAACCCATCATTCTACTAATTTTTGTTGTTTTTGAGTAAGTATAGGTGCAAGAGGTATAAAAAAGGAGATTGGTTTCAAATTTTGATTTGGAAGTATTGTATGTTGAAGGTGGTAAGTTAGGAATGAAGAAGAAAGCTGATGAAACCAGGTTCAATAAGTTTATGACTATGTTAAAGCAGTTGACTTTCAATGTTCCTTTGGTCGAGGCACTGGAACAGATGCCTGGGTACATGAAATATATGAAGGATCTTTCGACAAAGAAGTGGGCAACAAGTTATGAGTTGACAGATACTGTTCATCATTGCAGTGCAATCGCTACCAGATCACTAGTTCAAAAGAAGGCCGACCCTGGTGCCTTTACTATTCCTTGCACCGTTGGATCTTTGAATTTTGCCAAGGCATTATGCGATCTGGGAGCTAGAATCAATTTGATTCCACTATGTATTTACAGAAAGTTGGGGTTAGGCGATCCTACACTAACCAATATGCAGCTCATAATGGTAGACAGGTCGGTAAAATGACCTGTTTGTATATTATATGATGTATTGGTGAAGGTTTCTTCATTCATTTTTCTGGGATATTTTGTTATTATGGATTGTGAGGTGGACTCTGAAGTTCCCATAATCTTGGGGCGCCCTTTCCTAGCAACAGAAAGTGTGCTTATTGATTTAAGAGCTAATGAGCTTTTATTCCAGATGAATAACGAAGTGTTCCGCTTTGATGTATGCAAATCAATGAAGCAGCCCAAAGATATGGATGTAATCTCTGTAGCTTATGTTTATTTTGATAATGATAAAGAAGTATCTATAGAGACATAGCTTTTTGTTGATCCATTGGCGGCTGTACTTATGAATGTCGAGCGGTAGGATACTGAAGATTATGATGAAACTATTTGTGCTCTAATAGAAATAGGGTAGTATTCTCATGCTCCTAAGAAGATGGACCTTGATCTCAAAAATCGACCGACACCACCAGCTAAACCATCTATTGAAGAGCCACCAACGTTAGAATTAAAGGAGCTGCCTAGTCATCTAAAGTATGCATTCTTGGGAAGCGAAAACACACTCCCAGTAATTGTGGTGGCTGACTTGGGTGAGTAGCAAGTTGCAACTCTCATCTCTGTTCTAAGGAAGTACAAGAGAGCCATCGGTTGGACCATCGCTGATATTATTGGTATCCCGCCTGGGATATGTATGCACAAGATTCAGCTTGAAGAAAATTGCACACCCACTATTGAGCATCAAAAACATTTGAATCCACCTATGCAAGAGGTAGTGAAGAAAGAAATTATTAAGTGGTTAGATGTAGGGGTAGTATATCCAATCTCCGATAGTAAATAGGTGAGCCCTGTACAGTCTGTGGCCAAGAAAGGGGGCATGACGGTAGTTGCAAATGAAAAGAATGATTTTATTCCACTTAGATCTATTACAGGATGGAGAGTGTACATGGATTACCGAAAGCTGAATTTGTGGACGCGTAAGGATCACTTTCCAATGCCATTTATGGACCAAATGCTCTATCGATTGGCAGGGAAAGGATGGTTTTGTTTCTTAGATGGTTATTCAGGCTATAATCAGGTTTGTATTGCTCCCGAAATCACGACAGGACAATCTTCACATTCCCATATGGTACGTTTGCCTTCAAACGTATGCCATTTGGGCTATGTAACGCACCCGCCACTTTTTAGCGTTATATGAGGTCTATTTTTTCTTATATGGTTGAAGACACTTTGGAGGTGTTCATGGACGACTTTAAAAGTGGTGGGTGATTCGTTTGAATCATGCCTAGTGAATCTAAGTATGGCATTGCAGAGATGTGTTGAATTCAACTTGGTGCTAAACTGGGAGAAGTGCCACTTCATGGTTAAAGAAGGTATTGTTCTTGGGAATAAAATCTCCAAAATAGGAATTGAGGTTGATCAAGCTAAGATTTAAGTTATTGACAAGATACCACCTCTAATTTTTGTAAAGGGAGTTCGTAGTTTCCTTGGTCATGCAGGTTTTTTTCAAAGGTTTATTAAAGATTTCTCCAAGATTGCTAGTCCGTTATGCAAACTTTTGGAGAAGGATGCAAAGTTCGACTTTGGTGAAGATTTCTTTAAGGCATTCAAATGCCTCAATGGGAAGATAATTGAAGTTCCTATCATTGTAGTACCTGATTGGTCCCTACCGTTTGAAGTTATGTATGATGCAAGCGGGGTAGCTTTGGGTGCTGTACTTGGCCAGAGACGAGAAAAGTTATTTCATTCAATCTAATATGCGAGCAAGGTCTTGAACGAACCCCAGAAGAACTTTACTGTCAAGGAACAAGAGCTTCTAGCAGTTTTTTATGCTTTTGAAAAGTTTCATGCTTACCTATTGGGGACTAAATTGGTTGTTCATACTGATCATGCAGCCCTGAGATACCTAATGACGAAGAAGGATGCAAAGTTGAGGCTAATTCGATGGGTGTTATTGCTGCAAGAATTTGATTTCGAGGTAAAAGATAGAAGAGGTTTCGAAAACTAAGTGGTTGATTATCTATCTAGACTTGAGAGTATGCACACAGTGCAGCCCGATCTTGAGATTAATGATGTATTCCTCGATGAAGCGATCCTAGCCACGATGGTGGAAGAATCACCATGGCACGTAGACTTTGCAAACTATATGGTAAGTAATGTGATACCTGCGGATCTGTCTTTTCATCAAAAGAGAAGTTCATGCATGATGTAAAATACTACTTCTGGGATAATCCATATTTGTTTCGACGATGTGCGGATGGTTTTATGAGACAATGCATATCTCATATGGAGGTTCCGAGTATCTTGGAAGCAAGTCATGCTTCCCATGTTTGGGGACACCATGCAGGTGGTCGGACAGCAAGGAAGGTATTGCAAAGGGTCTATTATTGGCCTTCGATATTTAGAGATGCCTACGAATTTGTGAGAAGATACAACCAATGTCAGAGACAAGGCACGATTTCAAAGCACCATGAGATGCCCAGGTCAAAAATTGTTGAAGTAGAGCTGTTTGATATGTGGGGTATTGATTTCATGGGCCCATTCGTTAATTCATTTGGGATGAAATATATCCTAGTTGTTGTGGACTATGTATCCAAATGGGTCGAAGTAGTAGTGCTGGCCGATAATTAAGGAAAATGCATTGTAGCATTCTTGAAGAGAAATATCTTCTCTCGTTTTGGGGTACCACGTACCATCATAAGCGATGGAGGATCACACTTTTGCAATAAGCTATTTAGAGCCGTGTTGGTGAAAAATGGTGTCAAGCAACACAAGGTATCCACACCTTACCATCCACAAACTAGTGGACAGGTAGAGGTTTCTAATAGAGAGATCAAGCTGATCCTTGCTAAGACTATAAATGCTAATAGGAAAGATTGGTCTCGGAAGATGGATGATGCACTATGGGCTTATAGGACTGCATTCAAAATGCCAATGGTCATGTCCCCGTACCCACTATTTTATGGGTAGGCTTGTTACTTGCCCATTGAGCTCGAGCATAAAACATTGTGGTCGTTGAAGAGATTGAATTTGAATTGGGATGATGCTATGAATATGAAATTAGAGTAGCTGAATGAGATGGATGAATTCCGTCTACACACGTATAAAAGATCAGACCTCAACAAGGAGCGGATGAAAAAGTATCATGATCGGCAGATTGTTCAACGAAACTTTCAAAAGGGTGATATGGTACTTCTTTTCAATTCCAGACTGAAGCTATTCCCAGGTAAGTTAAGGTCTAAATGGTCTGGTCCGTACAAAATTAGACAAGTCTACTCGTCTGGATTAGTTGAGTTAGAAGACAATAATGGTGTTGCTTTTAAGGTAAATGGTCAATGAGTGAAGCCATATATCGGTCCTCTTGACTCGATAAAATGTATGGCCACCATCTACCTCAATGAAGTCTAAGTAATTGAGGTAACTATCTCGTGATGCGACAATAAATCAAGTACTACATGGGAGGCAACCCATGGTTTTTAATTATGTGGTTTTTGAAAGAGTTTCTCAAGCCACGACCAAAACTAAGGCACTTGATGGGAGGCAACCCATCATTCTAATCATTTTTGTTGTTTTTGAGTAAGTGTAGGTGCAAGAGGTATAAAAAAGGAGATTGGTTTCAAATTTTGATTTGGAAGTATTGTATGTTGAAGGTGGTAAGTTAGGAATGAAGAAGCAAAAGGCTATGAGTTAGGCATTGCCTATGAAAATCTAGGAAACAAACAAGGCAAGGCCTATGTAAATTTAGGAAAAAAACAAGGCAAGGCCTATGCTATGGCCTAAGCTCTCTGAATCTAGAATGCCATAGCATAGGCGCCGCCTATTCCTAACAGTGCCATAGCATAGGCGCCGCCTATGCCAAAGCTTTTTGTCTCCGAATCTAGAATGGCATAGCATAGGCACCGCCTATGCCCAACAATTCCATAGAATAGGCGCCACGTATGCTCAACTAGGCTTTGCAAAAGGCGACGCCTCTGACAATCATAGGCAAAGCATTAGGCGCCGCCTATGCTCACTTTTTGGTCTCTTAATCCGATTCCAAATGGGTCAAAACCCAACCCAATATTGTCCTGTAAATAGAACCTTAGTCTTAGAACAAACATTCATTGCAAACTCAACCTAAGCGCCACCTACCTCTCCAAATTCTCTCAAAAATTTTCCTTTTGCTCTATAAACTTTGCAAGAACATCTTTCGAGCCCATCAACCAAGTAATTACTTCTTTGCTCTTCTTTTATATTCTGTAAGTAGTACAATACTAGGCCTATAATAAATTGTTAAATCTTGAAGTAGTGTTGGTGATTTGAATATGGTTGATTTGTTGTGATACAACTAAGTGAGTGAAAGAATACGTAAGGGTGCTCTTGACTTGTTTCCAACTTGTATTTTATTTTGATACACTGTCATACTTTTGCGGTATTGACATGGTCAAGAAAATTTCATAATCTTGTAACTCAAAATCTTACATGTTGGAATGACTTGTTCATCGAGATGAAAATCATGGTTGACTACCAACATGCGATGTTGTGATTATTTCTAATGCCATATCTTGATACAATCTCTATGCAGTAGTCTTGCTCAAAAGGTACATCAATCCAAAAATGAAAGTATTTCCAAGATTACATGAAATAGAATCAAAAAGGATAGTTAAGATGACAAGAAAAGTATGACTGCACTGATTATATTGTTGGAACACAACACCTAAACGTATATCAATGAAGTCTGAGTAATCGACATCGTTCACTAAACAAGTTTGTGCCAACAAGTTAAGTGTGAGGTGGTGCCACTACTCTTTGTTTGTCAATTGAACCCTACTGAGATGAAGCTAACATGACTTTATTTTTAGGTGCAATGGCACCAAAAAGTCGACGAGGAAAGGAAAAAGCAACCACCTCACAGAAAGGCCGGAAAAAGGGACGAAAAAAGCAAGTTGAATCCTCTTTGCTGCAAATACCTCGCCGTATGTTCAGAATAAAATGGGTCTTAGAGAAGGAAGGAAATGAGTGGTACAAGAACAATAAAGTGTAAAAATATGTTCACGTGGAGTTAATACAAAAGGAGAGCCTAGCAAAGAAAGAACCTCGCATCCTGGCCAAAATCATGGTGCTACATCTTGACTTTATTGTTCAACCTTCATGTTTGTACTCCGATGGAGCAAAAAAAGTCATATATTTTAGCATATGATTACAAAATATACATGTTCAACCTTTATGTTTATACTTCAGTGGAGCAAAACAAGTCACATATTTTAGCATATGATCGCAAAATATACATGTTCAACCTTCATGTTTATACACTCCGGTAGAGCAAAACAATTCATATATTCTCGCATATGATTACAAAATGTATACATGTTCAAACTTCATTGTTTATACTCCAGTAGAGCAAAATAAGTCACATATTCGAGCATAAGACCGTGTGTTCACAAGCATATACAAACAACCATTTCACCTAAGGATCATCTTGTTCTCAGTGACCCTCTATGCCATGTGACTTTAGACTTAACGGGAGATTATTTTCCAATGATGAAAATGGTTCATACATAGTGTGATATAATATGTAGTGTGATATAATATGTAGTTTTGATAGTGTGATATAAGATGTAGCTTTAAAAAAAATTGTTATCATAATCTAGTGATAGAATACTATCTAGATTGGTTCATCTATTAACTTGGCCTTTGAAGAAGAAGGTTCGGCATGCTTCGACTTATCTTTATTATCCGCTAAATTCATTCCTTTCTCTGATATTTCATAAAGTAGATGGATAGAGTTAGTCAATCAGTAAAAAAAAACAAGTGCTCCTGAAATGATTGATAGAAAATAAGACAAATATTCCATGAATTTATCTTAAATACTTTAAATTTAATACAACATCAAACACAGTGAATGAAAACAACAACAAACAAAAAAAAGGTAGTATATTGTAACTTTGGGATTGTAATTGGGGTCGAAGCTCCACATGTGTTGTTTGGGTGGTCAGGTCAAGCTTCATCTGGGCCAAGGCTATAGGCCCAAGCAACCTCTTCCACACAAGACCACGTAATCTCTGACGCTCTGCATCCAATTTTGCAATCTCCAGGTCATATGTTTGGGTGGTCAGGTCAAGTTTTATCTGGGCCAAAGTTGTAGGCCCAAGCAACTTCTTCAACACAAGACCACGTAATCTCCAACGCTCTGCTTCCAATTTTGCAATTTTCTTCACTCCCTCCAGGTGTTGCTTATTTGCAACTTTTGCAGACCATACACTCATATTTTTCTTCAACATCTCAATTTCTGTTTCAGCTTGGGCTTTTTCTTCAATGAGTTGTATCACTATGCTAGAACACTCCTGCAAAGACCTTAAGAGTGCAGAATTTTCCGCTGCAGACCTGAGTAACTGTTGGTCCAGGTTAGCTAATTTTGCTTCAAACTTATGCTTCATCTTGTCAAACTATTTGGCAGCCTTCTCCCAACTTGTATAGAGAGATGTGAATAAAAGAATTCAGTACCAAGTTGCAAAACACTTGTTGCAAAAAACACAGATCAATAAGGAACATCACCTGGGACAGCTTCTTCAGCAACTTTAGCATATTGTTTTCCCACGTTTTCCTTATTAGTCATTTCTGACTGTGCGACAGCCAAATTTTCATTCAAATCCTTGACTCTATCCTCTAATCCAATCACTTTTTCCTCAAGAGACTTAACTTGATCTATCTGCCGCATGCACTCCTTCGGTGCACCATCCAGATGTGATGCCCTGTCTTCAGCAGTAAGCTTCAAAAGAGTAACAGATTCCAGGTGATTTTTTAGTGTCACGGCTTCTGACTCAGCCTTCTCCCAACCTGTATAGAGAGATCTGAATAAAAGAATTCAGTACCAAGTTGCAAAACACAAGTTGCAAGAAAAAAACAAGTCAATAAGGAACATCACCTGAGACAGCTTCTTGAGCAACTTTAGCATATTGTTTTCCCAGGTTTTCCTTATTGGTCATTTCTGACTGTGTAGCAGCCAACTTAAGAGACTTAACTTGATAGTCCATTCCAGTCAAATGTGAATAAGATTCAACGGAAATTCGCACATATTTAGGTTTCTTGATTTCCTGTTTACCCTGAAATATATTTGCCGAAAGCACTCCTTCAGTGCAGTAGTAAAATAGAAATAGAAAGAAAGCCCAACACAACAAAATATGCAACATGTTTTGCATAACTTTTCGTATTGAATGTAACTAATGCTTTGTTTAAGAGAGTAGCACTGGTAATTGTAAAACTTAAGAACTTGTGAACTTAAGAGCTTGTGAACTATTGTTTATATAGGCTGAGTATTGTAAAACTAAGCCAACATAAAAATGGTAAAAAAATATCTCAGTAAGAGAATTTCTCTTACTGAATCAATCATATACAAATTAAAAAGGAAAGTCAATATTTGTAAAAGTCATTCGTAATTGTTTTCCTTAGGCCAAATACAATAAATAAAAAATATCAAGAATATCATGATTAAAAACTAGATTCCCATAATACGGAATGTTACCTTATATATAAGTGAGTTCCATGTTGTCACATATTCCATAGAAGGAAGGTAAATTGATAGTAACATGTTAGCATCAATCACTAATCAATTAAGAGATCGATAATCAATTAGGGTCAATTAATAAATTATGAGCAATTAATTTTGTAAAATAATCCCTAATTATTTTTGTACCTAATTCAAATCATCAATTATACAAAAATCAAACCACGATGTAATTTAAGAAACGTGATACACAATCAGATGTTCTTTACCAAAATCTTATTCAAATTATCACAAGATCAATCCAACCATAAAAATATAATACGCAGTCAAATGTTTTCCGTTATAATCACGAGCCGAGAAATTTGTCAACTAATTCAAAGAAGATGGATAATTTCAAAATTCAGAATTAGCAAACTATGACAAAATTAATCATTATTAAAATTTAGATTTTTCATATCTGGTAGTCTTAAAACATAAGCACACAAAATGGAAAAGAATCGGATGAAATAAATCATTCATGTATTATTAATTTAGATTCTGAAATCTGTTAAAGAAGGGGAAAAGAGATTAAAAGTAACACAAACATTTAAATATTTAGGCAAACCTGTGGATGGGTTTTTTTATCTCTTTTTGACAAATGGATCAACGGCACGGAGAAGGTTGGTGGCGGGTGGACGACGGAGATGACCTGGGGCGGCGACGGCTGGTTCACGGAGGAGGTTGGAGAACAGGGGGGTCTCGTGGCAATGTTGGAGCAGAGTTGGCGTGCTGGTTCATCGCCGGAAAGAGGAAAATGGTGGGAGAGATGGTGATGGAGGCTGAGGGGCTGGCGACGCGGTGCTGGCAGCGACGAGGACGAATGACAGGAGGCAGTGGTAGATCTTGTATCGCCGGAGTAGGCGTTGGCAGAGCATATAGAGCGCGGTGGGAAAGCTATTGGAGAGGGGGTATCGATGGCGCTGCTCCGCCGATCAGCGACGACAGCCATGGAAAAGAGAGGTTAGATAAAGAGAGAAGGAGAGAGGTTAGATAGAGAGAGAAGAGCGGTTGTTGTTTGGTTTTGGAATTAGGATTAGGCTTTTGGTTTAAAAAGGAAAGAAAGGTGTATCATATCTCAGTCGTTGGATCCGTTTAGGATCAACGACTGAGATCTAAAAATTGAAAATTTGGAATTGAGTTTCAAAAATGGCTAGAATTGTAAGAAATTGGACAAAATTAAGTTAAAAGGTGAATAAATTTAGGCAAAATGAATTAAATTAGGCAGTTATTTAAATTAAAATAGCGATAATAGTATATAATAATAATAATAATAATAATAATTAAATTATAAATAACAATATTAAATAATAAGTAATAAATAATAATAATAGTTAAATAATAAATAATAATAACTAATAATAAATAATTTAATAAAATAAATAATGCTAAATAATGGAAAATTAGATATTGTGTTCGCAAAAATGTGATGTGCATAACTACGTGGAAAATCATTTAATAAATATTAATAAAAATTACCTAAAATGCTGAATTTGAGTTTAAAAATTATAACAATGATACTAAAAGCTAAGAAATAATTAATGCATTTCCTTTAATTATAATGCCACATGTTAATATGTACTCAATGTATGAATAATATTTAAAAATATTGATAATTAAAATTAAATAATTTTGATATAATAACAGCCTAAAAGTGATATCGGGAGGTCAAAATAGGGTGTCAACAGAGTCGCCACCTAATTTTCAAGAAAAAATTGGAAACCTATTTATTTATTAACAAGTACTCCCTCCGTTTAAAAAGAAATGACTTACTTTCCTTTTTAGTTCATTTAAAAAAGAATGACCCCTTTCATTTTTTGGAATACTTTAATTTAAACTTTCCAAATGGCATGTTTATGACTACAAGATTAAAGGGCATTTTGATACATTTGACACTACTTTAATTTAAGGCTACAAGATTCAAAAATTTCCTTTATTTTCTTAAACTTTGTGCCAAATCAAAGTAGGTAATTCTTTTCGAAACGGGGGGAGTATGACGAAACCAATTTAGATTCTAGGTAAGGACTCAAATTATTGAGAAGGGAAGGGGTTAGACACTCTTCAGAATCTACAAATATAGTTCCCGGCCAGACTTAAGTTTATTATAAAAAGTAAAAAGAAAAAAGAAAAAAATCAATGCATGCAAATATAAATATAAAATATATATGAAAATAATATAACGCGTATGATATCGTAATATATATATATAAGCAAAATATATAAATATGTACGTAAAGAAAAAATTGAATAAAGAAAAATTATTTTAAGAAAAAAAAATCTACATAATATCCATTAATGTAAAAAAGTGAATTATTGGATTAAGTATCTAAATCAATTTTAATATAACTAGTAATGACCTAAATTTGCCTAAAGTGTGATCATAATCGCGTGAAAAATAAAAAATATCAGAAAAATAATATTAAAGAAAAATCTATGCAATTTCAATGTATAAGTATGAATTAATTGAGTAAGTTTATAAATTAATTTAATTTTTTAATATAAATATTAACAACCTATATTTGCCTAAACACGTGATGAAAATTTGTAAAAAGCATTTCCGTCCAATGCCCCAAAAATAAATTTTACACTATAATTTATATTTTGTACAAGTGTAAAAATATAAAAAATGTAAACACAAAATTTAAACTCTTCGTTAAATGTCACTCCGTTCATGTATTCTCAACCTGGATAAACACTTGTAAATAAAAATGTTTGTAATAAATAAATAATTATCAAATTAAATTGAAAATATTTGTGTGCTTATATGTATAAAAATATATAATTTTTTAAAAGGTGGGCTCAGATTAAATTTTAACTATGACATACGAAGTGGTTGCTGATTTATTAGTCGTGCTAACTCGTGTTGCCAAGATACAAATAATAAAACTTTTACGTTATAAAAATTTCATCATTGCCCAAATTTATTTATTTTATTACATTTTTATATATATAATTTACGTCTTTTTATTTGTATAGGCCTCAAAAAATTGATGAAAAAATTCTTCATTGGCCACAAAGGGAGATAACAAATGACTTAAACATAACCCTAACACTGTCTATTTATATTAGTCCACAAAGGGAGATAACAAATGACCATCCTAAAGAGTGTAATTTGCAAACAGTATCACGCGTAATTAAAGAGTGTAATCAAATAATTTTTTATGAAGCAATCTATCTAAACTTGATTTGACAATCCCTATTATTTAATTAATCTACACTTCCACTTTGTTGTAAAACAGTATCCTGCCTCATTAATCATGCTGTAAATTTTCATAACTAGATTTGGTGAAGTTGTTTATTTATTAATCTTACTTTAAAAATAACTAAGAATCAAATAATTCATTTAACCAGAAGAACTAATTCCCTATATGCAATGCACCAACAAATTAAATTTATTTGTAATACCTTATTTAGCCCTATCTTCGTAATTGTCAACACAAATTAACACAGTACTAAAATTTTGGTTGCTTAATTAGTTATTCCCATTTAAACATTAACTAAGAGAGAAAACTAAACCACAAGAATTAATACCCAATATGTAATGCACCAACAAATACCTTATTTTAGCCTTTTAATGTATACTAAAAAATAAATTCTAAACTGTTGGTTGGTTAATTGATATTCAATCATATCAATACCGTTCAATCTTAAATAGAAATATTATAATGTTTTCATAAAATTAAATAAAAAAGGGTGTAAAATAGAAAATTAATTCTATTTTAGGGGTGTAAATTAGATTTTAAGGAAATGTAGGGTGTAATAAAGAGGACACATGAATCGTTTGCAAGTAATTAAAACGGTCATTTTCGACAAGTTGATAAAAATAAGTATTAAACATGTGCAATGGATACAGTACACTAGTAATTGTCACTCACACATGAATTCAATTTGATCCTTCTATGGGAAAAAGTGAGGATTTACACGCCGTGCTTCTTTTTAAGAATTTATTTAGGTCCACAAATATTATGTTTTCTCCGTTTATTTTTATTTATTTATATTTGAAAACTTGATATTTTTACTAGAGCATCCTTCGTTATTATAAGTCGTTCATCTCACTAACTATTAGGTGAATTGAAAATAAAAGAGAGCTATTGGGTATACTAAAACTTCTGTTATGCGCATAATTGAAAGAAAAAATCAATAAGAATTTAGTGTACGCAATCTTATTATGCATGTCTATAAAAAATTGTTCTAACAAGTTGAATCGATGACTTAATAATATGGTAAAAGTGATTTTTTTACTATAGTAAAAAATAAAGGTGGATACAAGTAGTACTGTATTCGTTTGTCTCAAATTATCTATCATTATTACTTAAAATAGTTATTTTTTTAAGAAAATACCAAATATGTTAGGATATAAATAAAGGTTAAATTTTGAAAATATTTTTTCCAGTTAATATTGTTTTAGAGTCGTGTAAAAAAATGCACGATATTTTATTGACTTTTACAGAACGCACAATATTATAAAATTACAATTCTATCGGTTAATGAGCATTCCTTCCAATAAAACATTTATAAAATTTTAATATTTTCACAAACACATTTATCGTATAATTTTATTTTTTTAAAGGAAGAAGTGATGGGCTGTGTAATATTTACAGCCTTTAGAAACATTCTAAACTGTATAAATAACAACTATATTTTGTAGAATTATGAAATATATCAAAATCTACCTTAGAAACCTATACAAGTAGATATTTCAATATTTTAAAAGATTCTTAAAATGATAAGTCAATTTCTTTAACTTTCTAATATTCAAAATTTAATAATCCAACCAATATACATTCCTTCAAACAAGTCTTATTTCACGAAAAATACCTATCAACAACAATTTTCTCAATGTTAGTGTTCAAATTTGAAAATTTTAGTTAATGATGAAAAAATATTATCGAGCCCACCACATATTTACCGGTGATATTCCAAACCAAATAAACATTTATATTTGTAGACAGATATTGAGGTAGTGGTACGATTCACGTATACTTTAGACCTTATTTGTGATAGAGTCATGTTTTTCTTCTTTCTATTGATAGTGTGCAGACAGGTTTATTTTAGTCTAATGTCCTCTTTTGTATTATTAACGACAATAGGTAATGGTTTATTCACAATGAGTTCTGCAGTGGTGAAGGTAAGTAGGTAACTGATTAAAGCACTATGATGGTGGTTTATTTTAGTTTAATGGTGTGCCTTCTTCTAATTTAGAGCATTGTTTGCCCTAAACATTTTACTGACTTAATAGAGTATTTGAAACTTGAATCTTTCCTTCGTTGCTAGTTCAACACCAAACGGAAACTTCCTGTGGTGATGTCTTAAATAAACGTGTCAATTAAGGTCAGTATTCTTGTGTAATAGTTCCATCGCTTGGGTAAAGGTGCTTTTATTTAAGAATTTTAAATCATTTGTACATTTGTTGGGTTTTCTTGACCTGTTGTTCCATATATACTTTCAGGATGTGGTAAGTAATACGCTTGCAGGTTCAACATAAATTTAGTATACAAGACATTTCATGATCTCAGAGGGAAACAAGTGGAAGTAAAGCGTGCTCTTCGAAGAGATGGTAGTTCTGGTGGTTTTGGTGGTCGTTCCACGAGCAACGGTGGTAGTGGCATGGGTGGTGTAAGTTACCAGGGGTATGGTGCATCTGGTGACAATCCTAGTTCTTATGACAGAATTGATACCAACAGATACATGCAACCATAAAACACTGTAGGTGGCTATCCACCTTATGGTTCCTCCGGATATGGTACACCGAGTTATGGTTAAGGATCATCCAACAATGGCATGGGTTATGCTGCTTATGGAAGTTACAGTGGAGCCAATTCTGGCTATGGGGCTGTCAATTCTGGATATGGTGGTCCAGCAGTTGCTGCAGCCTTCGAAAATCCAAATGTGCCTGGTGCTAGTTATGGTAGCGGTTAAGCTGGTGGATCGAGAAGCTCGTGCGGTTCTCAGGGTCCTTTTGGATATGGAAACATGGGCTATAGTAATGTATCATGGGGTGCTTCAAGTTCTAGTGGTGGAGGTGGACCAGCTAATGGAGGATCTATTGTTGGTCAGTCTCCAGCTGGAGCCACGGGTTATGGAATCAAGGTTATGGCTATGGTGGATATGGTGGAGGTGATGGTGCTTATGGAAATCCAGTTGGTGGAGGTGGTGCATCCAAAGACATGCAATCAGGTGGTGGGGGTTACATGGGCAGTGACTATGGCGATACTAGTGGAAATTCAAAAGGTTCGGGTAATTATGGAGCTCAGCAAAATGGACCTCATGGTGGCCAATTTGGATATGGTGGTGGCTATGGTGGTGCTCCAAGTCGGCAGGCTCAACAACACTGATCGCGGTGCTTGATTTCATCTGAGAACTTGCCTATTGCTGGAGGGGAACTTTACTTTCACGTTGCTGGTTTCGTTCCACATACAGTTTACTCTTGCAAGCATTACGCGCTCAATGGGATTGGTTGGATTGCTTGAATTTTAGTTTTTTGCTGTTCTTATTCTAGTTTACTATAAGTAATGTTAGTAGTATTGCCTATTTTGTAATATTTTTTGTTTAACTGTCATTTTAATTTGGCTTGCGTATGGTTATTTTTACTAGCTATCTAATGCATCTTCTCTCATAGCCTGTTATGTCAAAGCTTATGTGAGTTAGCTTTTGATTGTGTTGTTCGGTTTTGAATATAGTTTCGTAACCCGTTTGTGCCTTCCCAAGTTGGATACTTGATGCTAGTTTCTCCTCAAAATAAAAAAATGAATTCTTTTGGTTTCCTTTTTGACTTGCGTTGGACAAAGAAGTTTTCCTGATGCTTCTTGTTGGTAGTGCGGCTGTAGCCAATATGGGTAGCAATAGCAGTAGTGGTAGTTAAGTTTTGAGAATAACATAATCATTTTCCTCTGTATTTGACCTTGTGTTGCATAGGAGGAGATGCCCGAGTACTAACGTCTGATGACATCCCACTCTGTCAAATCCGACCTTGGTGCTTGGGATTGTGTTCAGTGCGCACAAGTACTTAACGTGGAATTTGGCCTATGGTGTATTTCATGAAACTGGTCATGGTAAAGCGGGGTGAAGACTAGCAGCAATCATCGTATGGTATATGTGTCCAACAGCTTGTGTTTAGTTGTACTAGTGATTTTGTATATGGAAAGGTAGAGTAGAATATGGCCATGTTTTCGAGGTACTCGGCAATTTAACTCACAAACAAGTTCTTTAGTTTTTGGCGGTTATCGCTTACAAAAGGATGCTTTTCTGGAGATGGATTACAGAATAACATGGTTTAGGCTACCTCACTAGTTTAGAATGATTAAACTTTATTTTTCTTGTTTACACCAATTTAACAGTAGAATAACTTAGAACTTACTTACTGTTTTTCGTCTAATTAGGATTTGTCTGTGCACTGACTGTGGTAGTTGAGCTTATTGCTTTTCTACTTTTTTCTGGGGTGTCTCTAAATCCTGTTGTCCCTTTGAGTAGGGTGTTTTTCCTTAGATTTGATGAAAGATTTACATTTCGTCTGGCTTTCATTAGCAATGCTGAAACATTTTTGGGTTCTTTTGCTTTGATGTATGTTCTTTAGTCTCAAGTAGTGAATGACCTTTCACTGGATTTTCCAAGTAATAGACTATGCTTAGTAAAGTTCTACCGTGTTTCGCCAACCAAGGATATCATATAGCTAAGGCATAGACACTTTGAGTTACTGATTCTATAATTGTTAAACTGCAGAATCTTTGTTTCTATTGGGAATGCACGACTCTTGTCACATCACTATTTCTATGTTTGGATAACTAAGGAAAGTAAGTGAATACTGTTGTGAACCAAGCTAACTCTATTGGGCCAATTAACATGTTGGAGAGGGGGTTCAAAATTTGAAGAAAAACTTATCGAAAGGAGCTCGACATCTAATATATATACATATAATATGATTTTAGTAATGTACAAATAGTATAATTTTCCGCCGAAGGGGGTTCAGTGAACGGTTCTTTTGTAATTCCTTATCCTTATTGTTTGATTTTCAGCTAGGGGTTTGTGGGAAACAACGTCTCTATCTCACATTTGAGGTAGTGGTATGGACTGCTTACACTTACCCTCCATAGACCCCACTTGGTGGGAATATACGGTGAACCCCCGTCCATTACACATGCTGGCTCCGCCCCCGAGTAGAGAGGTGATTGTTGTATAGACATGGCAACCAAAGGTGGAGATGTGAACATTCAGCGCGATTTTGGGTTGTCGATGGGGCAGTTTTTGTTTGGGAACTAAGGTAGGGAAGAAAGTGAAGAGTTAGAAGCTTGGAGTCACTCAATGATAAAATAATACTAATAGATTAACATATTACAAAATGGTAAAAATTAAACTAAATTGATTTCATAATTTCTCATTTTTTTCAATTAATAATGTAGGATTTTTATTCAAATACTCAACATTTGTATTTCATAATTTTTTTAGTTGCATTGTACAAAACTTTTAATATCATATAAGTACAATATTTAGTTATTAATATACATTCCCAATAAAATTGAACATGTATAAATCATGAGTTAATTTGTGCTAATATTTTTTACGTTGTAGAAAATGAAATAACCAAACAACTGCACATAATTATAACCAACAACCAAACAACCCTTGCTTGTTTTTACTAGTATTACTTACCATATTTCTTATTCATTTAAATTTACTCCTCCTCACTTATGGAAAATCAATTTGATTAACTTATAAAATTAAATTATATTAGATCTATTTAAGTGACACATAAATTAAAACTAAAGAAAGGAAGTAATCTGTATTGAAACTTCAATGATTTCAACATCAAATTTGTAAGCTTATATTTAAAATATTTTTCTTATTGTTTTTTTACGAAAAGGGATTATGGTCTTTTTGTCTGTTTGGGCTAGTGCCTAGTGGGTATTGGATATATTCGGGTGCACCATTCTCATTGAGTAGTACTGCACGGAATTGACGTGTGGAGACCACCAATTACACCCTTTCACTTAACCAAATTATTTTCCTTTTAAATTTTTATTTTGATAATGTGATATAATATGTAGTTTTTAAAAAAAATTGTTATCATAAATCTAGTGATAGAAGACTATCTAGCTTGGTTCATCTATTAACTTGGCCTTTTAAGAAGAAGCTTCAGCATGCTTCGACTTATCTTTATTATACGCTAAATTCATTCCTTTCTCTGATATTTCATAAAGTAGATGGATAGAGTCAGTCGATCAGTAAAAAAAATAACAAGTGCTCCTGAAATTATTGATAGAAACTAAGACAACTATTCCATGCATTTATCTTATATACTTTAAATTTAATACAACATCGAACCCAGTGAATAAAAACAACAACAAATAAAAAAAATAAGTAGTATATTGAAGCTCCGCATATGTTGTTTGGGTGGTCAGGTCAAGCTTCATCTACACAAGACCACGTAATCTCTGACGCTCTGCGTCCAATTTTGCAATTTTCTTCACTCCCTCCAGGTAGTCATATGTTTGGGTGGTCAGGTCAAGATTCATCTGGGCCAAGGCTGTATGCCCAATCAACTTCTTCCACACAAGACCACTTAATCTCCGACGCTCTGCATCTAATTTTGCAATTTTCTTCACTCCCTCCAGGTGTTGCTTGTTTGCAACTTCTGCAGACCGTACACTCATATTTTTCTTCAACATCTCAATTTCTACTTCAGCTTGGGATTTTTCTTCACTGAGTTGTATCACCATGATAAAACACTCCTGCAAAGACCTTGAGGGACTTATCTGCAAGCAGTTGGAAAATAGAAATAGAAAGAAAGCAAAACACAACAAAATATGCAAGATGTTTTCCATAACCTTTTGTATTAAAAGTAACTAATGCTTTGTTTAAGAGAGTAGTAGTGGTAATTGTAAAACTTAAGAAGAACTTGTGGATGGGTTTTTCATCTCTTTTTTGATAAACGAATCAACGGCATGGAGAAGGTTGGTGGCAGGTGAACGACGGCGATGACCTGGGGCGGCGAAGGTTGGTTCATGGAGGAGGTTGGAGAGTAGGGGGTCTCGTGGCAATGTTGGAGCAGCGTTGGCATACTGGTTCATCGCTGAAAAGGGGAAAATGGAGGGAGAGATGGTGATGGAGGATGAGGGGCTGGCGGCATGGTACTGGCAATGGTGAGGATGAACGACAGGAGGTAGTGGTAGATCTGGTATCACCGAAGTAGGCGTTGGCGGCACGATGAGGACAAACGGTAGGAGGTAGTGGTAGATCTGGTATCGCCGGAGTAGGAGTTGGCGGCGCAGCGCTCGCAGAGGCGTGGACGAATGGTAGGAGGCAGTGGTAGATCTGGTATCATCGGAGTAGGCGTTGGTGGCGCATATAGAGGACGGTGGGAAAGCTATTGGAGAAGGGGGTCTCGGTGGCGCTGCTCTGCCGATCCGCGGCGGCAGCCATGGGAAAGAGAGGTTAGATAGAGAGAGAAGAAGAGAGGTTAGATAGAGAGAGAAGGAGCGACTGTTGTTTGATTTTAGAATTGAGTTTCCAAAATGGCTAGAATTGTAAGAAATTGGACAAAATTAAATTAAAGGTGAATAAATTTAGGTAAAATGAATTAAATTTGGCCGTTATTTGAATTAAAATAGGGATAATAGTATATAATAATAATAATTAAATAATACATAACTATATTAAACAATAAATAATAATAATAATTAAATAATAAACAATAATAATTAATAATAAATAATTTAATAAAATAAATAATGGAAAATTAGATATTGTGTTTGCAAAAATGTGGATGTGCATAACTACGTGGAAAATAATTTAATAAAAATTACATAAAATGCTGAATTTGATTTTAAAAATTATGACAATGATACTAAAAGCTAAGAAATAATTTATGCATTTCCTTTAATTATAAATGCAACACGTAAGTATGTACTCAATGTAAGAATAATATTTAAAAATATTGATAATTAAAATAAAATTATTTTGATATAATAGCAACCTAAAAGTGATATCGGGAGGTCAAAAATTGGGTGTCAACAAAGTCGCCACCTTATTTTCAAGAAAAAATAGGAAACCTATTTATTTATTAACAAGTACTCCCTCCGTTTAAAAAGAAATGACTTACTTTCCTTTTTAGTTCGTTTAAAAAAAAATGACCCCTTTCATTTTTTGGCAATACTTTAATTTAAACTCTCCAAATGACATGTTTTTGACCACAAGATTAAAGGGCATTTTGATACATTTGACACTACTTTAATTTAAGACTACAAGATTCAAAAATTTTCTTTATTTTCTTAAAATTTGTGCCAAATCAAAGTAGGTAATTCTTTCCGAAATGGATGGAGTATAATGAAACCAATTTAGATTCTAGGTAATGATTCAAATTATTGGAAAGGGAAGGGGTTAGACACCCTTCAGAATCTACAAATATGGTTCCCGGCCAGACTTATATTTATTAAAAAAAGAAAAAAGAAAAATAAATCAATGCATACAAATACAAATATAAAATATATATTGAAATAATATAATGCGTATGCTATAGTAAACTATATATATAAGAAAAATATAAAATATGTACGTAAAGACAAAATTGAATAAAGAAAAATTATTTTAAGAAAAAATTCTACATAATATCCATTAATGTAAAAAAGTGAATTATTTGATTAAGTATCTAAATCAATTTTAATATAACTAGTAATGACCTAAATTTGCCTAAAGTGTGATGAGAATCACATGAAAAATAAAAAATATCAGAAAATTTATATTAAAGAAAATACTATGCAATATCTTTCAATGTATAAGTATGAATTAATTGAGTAAGTATCTAAATTAATTTAATTTTTTAATATAAATATTAACGACCTATATTTGCCTAAACATGTGATGAAAATTTGTAAAAAGCATTTCCGTCCAATGCCCCAAAAATAAATTTTACACTATAATTTATATTTTGTACAAGTGTAAAAATATAAAAAATGCAAACACAAAATTTAAACTCCTCATTAAATGTCACTCCCGTTAAGTATTCCCAACCTAGATAAACACTAGTAAATAAAAATGTTTGTAACAAATAAATAATTATCAAAATAAATAGAAAATATTTGTGTGCTTATATGTATGAAAATATATAATTTTTTAAAAGGTGGGCTCAAATTAGATTTTAAATACGACATACGAAGTGGTTGCTGATTTATTAGTCCTAACTCCTGTTGTCAAAATACGAATCATAAAACTTTTACGTTATAAAAATTTAGTCATTGCCCAAATTTATTTATTTTATTACGTATTTATAAATATAATATACGTAGTTTTATTTGTACAGGCCTCAAAAATTGATAAAAAATTTCTTCATTGGCCATAAAGGGAGATAACAAATGACACAAAAATAACCCTAACAATGTCTATTTATATTAGTTCACAAATGGAGATAACAGATGACCATCCTAAAGAGTGTAATTTGCAAACAGTATCACGCGTAATTAAAGAGTGTAATCAAATAATTATTTTTATGAAGCAATCTAACTAAACATGATTTGACAATCCCTATTATTTAATTAATCTACACTTCCACTTTGTTGTAAAACAGAGCTTGCCTCATTAATCATGTTGTAAATATTAATTACTAGATTTGGTGAAGTTGCTTATTTTATAATCTTCATTTAAACATAACTAAGAATCAAATAATTAATTAAACCACAAGAACTAATACCCTATATGCAATGCACCAACAAATTAAATTTGTTTGCAATACCTTATTTAGCCCTATCTTCGTAATTGTCAACACAAATTAAGATAGTTCTAAAATTTTGGTTGCTTAATTAGTTATTCCCATTTAAATATTAACTAAGAGAGAAAACTAAACCACAAGAATTAATACCAATATGTAATGCACCAACAAATACCTTATTTTAGCCTTATCATGTATACTAAAAAATAAATTCTAAAATGTTGGTTGCTTAATTGATATTCAATCATATCAATACCGTTCAATCTTAAATATAAATATTATAATGTTTTCATAAAATTAAATAAAAAAGGGTGTAAAACAGGAAATTAATTCTATTTTGGGGGTGTAAATTAGATTTTGAGGAAATGTAGGGTGTAATAAAGAGGACACATGTGTCATTTTCAAGTAATTAAAAAGGTCATTTTTGACGAGTTGATAAAAATAAGTATTAAACATGTGCAATGGATATAGTACACTAGTAATTGTCACTCACACATGAATGCAATTTGATCCTTCTATGCGAAAAAGTGAGGATTTACATGTGGTGCTTCTTTTTAAGCATTTATTTTGGTCCACAAATATTATGTTTTCTCCGTTTATTTTTATTTATTTATATTTGAAAACTTGATATTTGTACTAGAGCATCCTTCATTATTATAAGTCGTTTCATCTCACTAACTGTTAGGTGAATTGAAAATAAAAGAGAGTTATTGGGTATACTAAAACTTCTGTTATGTGCAAAATTGAAAGAAAAAATCAATAAGAATTTAGTGTACGTAATCTTGCTATGCATGTCTGTAAAAAACTGTTCTGACAACTTAAATCAATGACTTAATAATATCGTAAAAGTGATTTTTTTACTATAGTAAAAAATAAAGGTGTATAGAGGTAGTACTATATTCGTTTGTCTCAAATTATCTATCACTATTACTAAAAATAGTTATTGTTTCAAGAAAATACCAAATATGTTAGGATATAAATAAAGGCTAAATTTTGAAAATATTTTTTCCAGTTAATATTTTTTTAGAGTCCTGTAAAAAAATGCACAATATTTTATTGACTTTTGCAGAACGCACAATATTATAAAATTACAATTCTATCGGTTAATGAGCATTCCTTCCAATAAAATATTTATAAAATTTTAATATTTTCAAAAACACATTTATCGTATAATTTTATTTTTTAAAGGAAGAAGTGATGGGCTATGCAATATTAACAGCATTTAGAAACATTCTAAACTGTAAAAATAACAACTATATTTTATAGAATCATGAAATATATCAAAATCTACCTTAGAAACCTATACAAGTAGATATTTCAATATTTTAAAAGATTCTTAAAAAGATAAGTCAATTTCTTTAACTTTCTAATATTTGAAATTTAGTAATCCAACCAATATACATTCCTTCAAACAAGTCTTATTTCACGAAAAATACCTATCAACAACAATTTTCTCAATGTTATTGTTCAAATTTGAAACTTTTAGTTAATGATGAAAAAATATTATCGAACCCACCACATATTTACCGGTGATATTCCAAACCAAATAAACATTTATATATGTAGACAGATATTGAGGTAGTGGTATGATTCACGTATACTTCAGACTTTATTTGTGATAGAGTCATGTTTTTCTTCTTTCTGTTGATAGTGTGCAGACAGGTTTATTTTAGTCTAATGTCATCTTTTGTATTGTTGACGACAATAGGTAATGGTTAATTCACAATGAGTTCTGCAGTGGTGAAGGTAAGTAGGTAACTGATTAAAGCACTATGTTGGTGGTTTATTTTAGTTTAATGGTGCGCCTTCTTCTAATTTAGAGCATTGTTTACCCTAAACATTTTAATGACTTAATAGAGTATTTAAAACTTGAATTATCCCTTCGTTGCTAGTTGTACACCAAATGGAAACTTTCTGTGGTCATGTCTTCAATAAACGTGTCTTTTAAGTTCAGTGTTCTTTTGTAATAATGTCATCTCTTGGGTAAAGGTGCATCTGTTTAAGAATTTTAAATTATTTGTACATCTGTTGGGTCTTCCAGACCTGTTGTTCCATATATACTTTCAGGATATCGTAAGTAAGACTCTTGCAGGTTCAACAGAATTTTAGTACACAAGACATTTCAGATCTCAGTGGGAAACATGCGGAAGTAAAGCGTGCTCTTCCAAGAAATGGCAGTTCTGGTGGTTTTGGTAGTCGTTCCACGGGCAACGATGGTAGTGGTATGAGTGGTGGAAGTTACCAGGGGTATGGTGCATTTGGTGACAGTCCCAGTTCTTATGAAAGAATGGATACCAACAGATACATGCAGTCACAAAACACTGTAGGTGGCTATCCACCTTATAGTTCCTTCGAATATGGTACATCGGGTTATGGTTATGGATCATCCACCAATGGCATAGGTTATAGTGTTTATGGAAGTTACGGTGGAGCCAATCCTGGCTATAGGGCTGTCAATCCTTGATATGGTGGTCCAGCAGTTGCTGCAGCCTTCGAAAATCCAAATGTGCCTGGTGCTAGTTATGGTAGCGGTCAAGATGGTGGATCGATAAGCTCGTGGGGTTCTCAGGTTCCTTCTGGATATGGGAACATGGGCTATGGTAATGCATCATGGGGTACTTCAAGTGATGGTGGTGGAGGTGGACTCGCTAATGAAGGATCTGATGTTGTTCAGTCTCCAGCTGGAGCCACGAGTTATGGAAATCAACGTTATGGCTATGGTGGATATGGTAGAGGTGATGGTGCTTATGGAAATCCAATTGGTAGAGGTGGTGCATTGGGAGACATACAATCAGGTAGTGGGGGTTACATGGGCAGTGGCTATGGCGATGCTAGTGGTAATTCACAAGGTTCGGGTAATTATGGTGCTCAGCAAAATGGACCTCATGGTGGACAAGTTGGATATGGTGGGTCTCCAAGTTGGCAGGCTCAACAACACTGATCACAATGCTTGATTTCATCTGAGGACTTACCTATTGCTAGAGGGGAACTTCACTTTCACGCTACTGGTTTCGTTCTACATACAGTTTACTCTTGCAAGCATTACACGCTCAATGGTATTGATCGGATTGCTTGAATTTTAGTTTTTTGCAGTTCTTATTCTAGTTTACTATATGTAATGTCAGTGGTATTGCCTATTTCATAATATTTTCTGTTTAACTGTCGTTTTAATTTGGCTTGCATATGGTTATTCTTACTAGCTATCTAATGCATCTCCTCTCGTAGCCTGTTATGTCAAAGCTTATGTGAGTTAGCTTTTGTTTGTGTTGTTCGATTTTGAATATAGTTCCGTAACTCGTTTGTGCCTTCCCCAGCAGGATACTTGATGCTAGTTTCTCCTCACTATAAATAAATGAATTCTTTTGGTTTCCCATTTGACTTGCATTGGACAAAGAATTTTTCATGATGTTTCTTGTTGGTAGTATAGCTGTAGCCGATATGGGTAGCAATAGCAGTAGTGGTAGTTAAGTTTTGACAATGACATAATCATTTTCCTCTGTATTTGACATTGTGTTGCACAAGAGGAGATGCCTAAGTACTAACATCTGATGACATCCCACTCTATCAAATCTGACCTTGGTGCTGGGGTTTATATTCAGTGCGCACAAGTACTTGCCGTGGAATTTGGCTCATGGTGCATTTCCTGAAACAGGTCATGGTGAACCGAGGTGAAGACTAACAGCAGTCATCGTATGGTATGTGTTTCCAACAACTGGTGTTTAGTTGTACTAGTGATTTTGTATATGGAATGGTAGACTAGAATATGGCCATGTTTTTGAGCTACTTGGCAATTTAACTCGCAAACAAGTTGTTTAGTTTTTGGCGGTTTTCGCTTACAAAAGGATGCTTTTCTGGAGATGGATTACAAAATAACATAGTTTAGGCTACCTCACTAGTTTAGAATGATTAAGCTTTATTTTGCTGGTTTACACCAATTTAACAGTAGAATAGCTTAGAACTTACTTACTGTCTTTTGTCTACTTAGGATTTGTCTGTGCACTGACTGTGGTAGTTGAGCTTATTTCTTTTCTACTTTTTCTGGGGTGTCTCTAAATCTTGTTGTCCCTTTGAGTAGGGTGTTTTTCCTTAGACTTGACGAAAGATTCACGTTTTGCCTGGCTTTCATTAACAATGCTGAAACATTTTTGGGTTCTTTTGCTTTGATGTATGTTCTTTAGTCTCAAGTAGTGAATGACCTTTCACTGGATTTTCCAAGTAAAAGACTATGCTTAGTGAAGTTCTACCGAATTTTGCCAACCAAGGATATCATATAGCTAAGGCACAGACACTTTGAGTTGCTGATTCTATAATTGTTAAACTGCAGAATCTTTGTTTCTATTGGTAAAGCATGACTCTTGTCATTTCATTGTTTCTATGTTTGGATAACTAAGGAAAGTAAGTGAATACTGTTGAGAACCAAGCTAACTGTATTGGGCCAATTAATATGTTGGAGAGGGAGTTCAAAATTTTAAGAACAAATTATCGAAAAGAGCTCGACATCAATTATATATACATATAATATGATTTTAGTAAAGTATAAATAGTATAATTTTCCGCCGAAGGGGGTTCGGTGAACGGTTCTTTTGCAATTCCTTATCTAGATTGTTTAATTTTGAGCTGGGGGTTTGTCGAAAACAAAGTCTCTATCTCACATTTAAGGTAGTGGTATGGACTGCTTACACTTACCCTCCCAAGACCCCACTTGGTGGGAATATACGGTGAAACCCCATCCATTACACATGCTGGTTCCGCCCCCGAGTGGAGAGATAATTGTTGTATAGAGATGGCAACCAAAGGTTTAGATGTGAACATTCAGCGCAATTTTGGGTTGTCGATGGGGCTGTTTTTGTTTGGGAACTAAGGTAGGGAAGAAAGTGAAGAGTTAGAAGCTTGGATTCACTCAATGATAAAATAATACTAATAGATTAACATATTACAAAATGATAAAAATTAAACTAAATTGATTTCATAATTTCTCATTTTTTTCAATTAATAATATAGGATTTTTATTCATATACCCAACATTTGTATTTCATAATTTTTTTAAGTTAAATTGTACAAAACTTTGCATATCATATAGGTACAATATTTAGTTATTAATATACATTCCCAGTTAAATTGAACATGTATAAATCATGAGTTAATTTGTACTAATATTTTATACGTTGTAGAAAATGAAATAACCAAACAACTGCACATAATTATAACCAACAACCAAACAACCCTTGCTTGTTTTTACTAGTATCACTTACCATATTTCTTATTCATTTAGATTTACTCCTCCTCACTTATGGAAAATCAATTTGATTAACTTATAAAATTAAATTATATTAGATCTATTTAAGTTACACATAAATTGAAAATAAAGAAAGAAAGTAATCTGTATTGAAACTTCAATGATTTCAACATCAAATTTGTAATCTTATATTTACAATATTTTTTTTATTGTTTTTTGAAGAAACGGGATTATGATCTTTTTGTCTATTTGGGCTAGTGCCTAGTGGGTATTGGATATATTAGGGTGCATCATTCTCATTGAGTAGTACTGCACGGAATTGACGTGTGGAGACCACCAATTACACCCTTTCACTTAACCAAATTATTTTCCTTTTAAATTTTTATTTTTATAGTGTGATATAATATGTAGTTTCAAAAAAAATGTTATCATAAATCTAGTGATAGAAGACTATCTAGCTTGGTTCGTCTATTAACTTGGCCTTTTAAGAAGAAGGTCCGGCATGCTTCGACTTAACTTTATTACCCGTTAAATTCATTCCTTTCTCGGATATTTCATAAAGTAGATCGATAGAGTCAGTCGATCAGTAAAAAAAAATAACAAGTGCTCCTGAAATGATTCATAGAAAATAAGACAACTATTCCATGAATTTATCTTATATACTTTAAATTTAATACAACATCGAACCCAGTGAATGAAAACAACAACAAACAAAACAAAATAGGTAGTATATTGTAACTTTGGGATTGTAATTGGGGTCGAAGCTCCACATATCTTGTTTGGGTGGTAAGGTCAAGGTTCATCCACACAAGACCACACAACCTCTGACACTCTGCGTCCAATTTTGCAATTTTCTTCACTCCCTTCAGGTCATCATATGTTTAGGTGGTAAGGTCAAGCTTCATCTGGGCCAAGACTGTAGGCCCAAGCAACTTCTTCCACACAAGACCACTTAATCTCCGACGCTCTGCGTCCAATTTTACTATTTTCTTCACTCCCTCTAGGTGTTGCTTGTCTGCAACTTCTGCAGACCGTACGCTCATATTTTTCATCAACATTTCAATTTCTGCTTCAGCTTGGGCTTTTTCTTCACTGAGTTGTATCACCATGCTATAACACTCCTGCAAAGACCTTGAGGGACTTACCTGCAAGCAGTAGTAAAATCGAAATAGAAAGAAAGCAAAACACTGAAAAGTATGCAAGATGTTTTCCATAACTTTTTTTATTGAAAGTAACTAATGCTTTATTTAAGAGAGTAGTAGTGGTAATTGTAAAACTTAAGAAGAACTTGTGAACTTAAGAGCTTGAAGAATTGTTTATATAGGCTGAGTATTGTAAAACTAAACCAACATAAAAATGGTAAAAAAATATCTCAGTAGAGAATTTCTCTTACTGAATCAATCATATACCAATTAAAATGGAAAGTCAATATTTGTAAAAGTCATTCACAATATTTTTTTCCTTAGGCCAAATCCAATAAATAAAAAATATCAAGACTGTCCTGATTAAAAACTAGATTCCCATAATACTGAAAGTTACCTTATATATAGGTGAGTGCCATGTTATCGCATATTCCATAAAAGGAAGGTAAATTAATAGTAACATGTTAGCATCAATCACTAATCAATTAAGAGATCTATTTTCAATTAGGGTCAATTAGGGATGAGAAAATTTGTTCTATTTACCAAAAATAAATTATGAGCAATTAATTTTGTAAAATAATCCCTAATTATTTTTGTACCTAATTCAAATCATCAATTGTACAAAAATCAGTCCACGATGTAATTCAAGAAATGTGACACACAGTCAGATGTTCTTTACCAAAATCCTATTCAAATTATCACAAGATCAATCCAACCATAAAAATATAATACGCAGTCAAATAGCGGAGAAATTTGTCAACTAATTCAAAGAAGATGGATAATTTCAAAATTCGAAATTAGTAAACTATGACAAAATTGATCATTATTAAAATTTAGATTTTTCACATCTGGTAGTCTTAAAACATAAGCATACAAAATTGCAAAGAATCGGATGAAATAAATCATTTATGCATTGTTAATTCAGAGTCCAAAATCTGTTAGAAAAGGGGAAAAAGATTAAAATTAAACAAAAACATTTAAATATTTAGTCAAACATGTGGATGGGTTTTTCATCTCTTTTTTGACAAATGGATCAATGGCACAGAGAAGGTTGGTGGCGGATGGACTACGGAGATGACCTAAGGCAGCGATGGTTGGTTCACAGAGGATGTTGGAGAGCAGGGGGGTCTCGTGGCAATGTTGGAGCGGCGTTGGCGTGCTGGTTCACCGCTGGAAAGGGGAAAATGGAGGGAGAGATGGTGATAGAGGCTGAGGCGCTGGCGGCGCGGCGCTGGCAGCAGAGAGGACCAATGGCAAGAGGCAGTGGTAGATCTTGTATCACCGGAGTAGGCGTTGGCGGCGCTGGCAGCGGTGAGGACAAATGGTAGGAGGCAGTGGTATATCTGGTATCGCTGGAGTAGGCATTGGCTGCGCATATGGAGGGCGGTTGGAAAGCTATTTCAGAAGGGGGTCTCGGTAGAGCTGCTCTGCCAATCAGCGGCGGTAGCCACGGGAAAGAGACGTTAGATAGAGAGAGAAGGAGAGAGGTTAGATAGAGAGAGAATGAGTGACTATTGTTTGATTATGGAATTAGGGTTAGATTTTTGGATTAAAAAGGAAAGAAAGGTGTATCAGATCTCAGTCATCGGATCCGTTCAGGATTAATAACTGAGATCTAAAAATTGAAAATTTGGAATTGAGTTTCAAAAATGGCTAGAATTGTAAGAAATTGGACAAAATTAAGTTAAAAGGTGAATAAATTTAGGTAAAATGAATTAAATTAGGCTTTTATTTAAATTAAAATAAAGATAATAGTATATAATAATAACAATTAAATAATACATAACAATATTGAATAATAAATAATAATAATAATAATTAAATAATAAATAATAATAATTAATAATAAATAATTTAATAAAATAAATAATGGAAAATTAGATATTGTGTTTGCAAAAATGTGGATGTGCATAACTACGTGGAAAATAATTTAATAAAAATTACATAAAATGCTAAATTTGGTTTTAAATATTATGACAATGATACTAAAAGCTAAGAAATAATTTATGCAATTCCTTTAATTAGAAATGTGACACGTTAGTATGTACTCAATGTAAGAATAATATTTAAAAATATTGATAATTAAAATTAAATAAGTTTGATATAATAACAGCCTAAAAGTGATATTAGGAGGTCAAAATTGGGTGTCAACAGAGTCGCCACCTAATTTTCAAGAAAAAATAGGAAACCTATTTATTTATTAACAAGTACTCCCTCTGTTTAAAAAGAAATGACTTACTTTCCTTTCTAGTTCGTTTAAAAAAGAATGACCCCTTTCATTTTTTGGCAATACTTTAATTTAAACTTTCCAAATGGCATGTTTATGACCACAAGATTAAAGGGCATTTTGATACATTTGACTCTACTTTAATTTAAGGCTACAAGATTCAAAAATTCTTTTTATTTTCTTAAACTTTGTGCCAAATCAAAGTAGGTAATTCTTTTCGAAACGGAGGGAGTATGAGGAAACCAATTTAGATTCTAGGTAATGATTCAAATTATTGAGAAGGGAAGGGGTTAGACACTCTTCAGAATCTACAAATATGATTCCTGGCCAGACTTAAGTTTATTAAAAAAAGAAAAAAGAAAAAAAAAAGCAATGCATGGAAATACAAATATAAAATATATATTAAAATAATATAATGCGTATGCTATAGTAAAATATATATATATATATATATAAGCAAAATATATAAATATGTATGTAAGGACAAAATTGAATAAAGAAAATTATTTTAAGAAAATATTCTACATAATATCCATTAATGTAAAAAATTGAATTATTTGATTAAGTATCTAAATCAATTTTAATATAACTAGTAATGACCTAAATTTGCCAAAAGTGTGATGAGAATCGCGTGAAAAATAAAAAATATTAAAAAAATTATATTAAAGAAAAAACTATGCAATATCTTTCAATGTATAAGTATGAATTAATTGAGTCAGTATCTAAATTTATTTAATTTTTTAATATAAATATTAACGACCTATATTTGCCTAAACACGTGATGAACATTTATAAAAAGTATTTCCGTCCAATGCCCCAAAAATAAATTTTACACTATAATTTATATTTTGTACAAGTGTAAAAATATAAAAAATGCAAACACAAAATTTAAACTCTTTGTTAAATGTCACTCCCGTCGAGTATTCCCAACCTGGATAAACACTTGTAAATAAAAATGTTTGTAAGAAATAAATAATTATCAAAATAAATTGAAAATATTTGTGTGCTTATATGTATAAAAATATATAATTTTTTAAAAGGTGCGCTCAGATTAGATTTTAAATACGACATACGAAGTGGTTGCTAATTTATTAGTCGTCCTAACTCGTGTTGCCAAGATACGAATCATAAAACTTTTACGTTATAAAAATTTCATCATTGCCCAAATTTATTTATTTTATTATGTATTTATATATATAATATATGTCTTTTTATTTGTACAGGCCTCAAAAATTGACGAAAAATTTCTTCATTGGCCATAAAGGGAGATAACAAATGACTCAAAAATAACCCTAAGACTGTCTATTTATATTAGTTCACAAAGGGAGATAACAAGTGACCATCCTAAAGAGTGTAATTTACAAACAGTATAACGCGTAATTAAAGAGTGTAATCAAATAATTTTTTTATGAAGAAACCTAACTAAACATGATTAGACAATCCCCATTATTTAATTAATCTACACTTCCACTTTGTTGTAAAACAGTATCTTGCCTCATTAATTATGTTGTAAATTTTCATAACTAGATTTGGTGAAGTTTTTTATTTAATAATCTTCATTTAAACATAACTAAGAATCAAATAATTAATTAAACAAGAAGAACTAATACCCTATATGCATTGACCCAACAAATTAAATTTGTTTACAATACCTTATTTAGCTCTATCTTCGTAATTGTCAACACAAACTAATACAGTACCAAAATTTTGGTTGCTTAATTGGTTATTCCCATTTAAACATTAACTAAGAGACAAAACTAAACCACAAGAATTATTACCCAATATGTAATGCAGCAACAAATACCTTATTTTAGCCTTATCATGTATGCTAAAAAAATAAATTCTAAAATGTTGGTTACTTAATTGATATTCAATCATACCAATACCATTCAATTTTAAATAGAAATATTATAATTGTTTCATAAAATTAAATAAAAAAGGGTGTAAAACAGAAAATTAATTCTATTTTGGGGAGTGTAAATTAGATTTTGAGGAAATGTAGGGTGTAATAAAGAGGACATATGTGTCTTTTTCAAGTAATTAAAAGGGTCATTTTCGACAAGTTGATAAAAATAAGTATTAAACATGTGCAATGAATACAGTACACTAGTAATTGTCACTCATACATGAATGCAATTTGATCCTTCTTTGGAAAAAAGTGAGGATTTACACGTGGTGCTTCTTTTTAAGAATTTATTTTGTTCCAGAAATATTATGTTTTTTCCGTTTATTTTTATTTATTTATATTTGAAACATTGAAATTTTTACTAGAGCATCCTTTGTTATTATAAGTCTTTTCATTTCATTAACTATTAGGTGAATTGAAAATAAAAGAGATTTATTGGGTATGCTAAAACTTCTGTTTGTCTCAAATTATCAATCATTACTACTAAAAATTGTTACTGTTTCAAGAAAATACCAAATATGTTAGGACATAAATAAAGGTTAAATTTTGAAAATATTTTTGTCAGTTCATATTTTCTTAGAGTCGTGTAAAAAAATGCACGATATTTTATTGACTTTTGTAGAATGCATAATATTATAAAATTACAATTCTATCGGTTAGTCAGCATTCCTTCCAATAAAATATTTATAAAATTTCAATATTTTCACAAACACATTTATCATATAATTTTATTTTTTTAAAGGAAGAAGTGATGGGCTATGTAATATTTACAGCCTTTAGAAACATTCTAAACTGTAAAAATAACAACTATATTTTGTAGGATTATGAAATATATCAAAATCTACCTTAGAAACCTATACTAGTAGATATTTCAATATTTTAAAAGATTCTTAATAAGATAAGTCAATTTCTTTAACTTTGTAATATTCGAAATTTAGTAATCCAACCAATATATATTCCTTCAAACAAGTCTTATTTCACGAAAAATACCTATCAACAACAATTTTCTCAATGTTAGTGTTCAAATTTGAAACTTTTAGTTAATGATGAAAAAATATTATCGAACCCACCACATATTTACAGGTGATATTCCAAACCAAATAAACATTTATATATGTAGACAGATATTGAGGTAGTGGTAAGATTCACGTATACTTCAAACTTTATTTTTGATAGAGTCATGTTTTTCTTCTTTCTGTTGATAGTGTGCAGACAGGTTTATTTTAGTCTAATGTCATCTTTTGTATTGTTGACAACAATAGGTAATGGTTAATTCATAATGAGTTCTGCAGTGGTGAAGGTAAGTAGGTAACTGATTAAAACACTATGATAGTGGTTTATTTTAGTTTAATGGTGCGCCTTATTCTAATATAGAGCACTGTTTGCCCTAAACATTTTAATGACTTAATAGGGTATTTGAAACTTGAATCATCCCTTCATTGCTAGTTGCACACCAAATGGAAACTTCTTGTGGTCATGTCTTCAATAAACGTGTCTTTTAAGTTCAGTGTTCTTTTGTAATAATGTCATCGCTTGGGTAAAGGTGATTCTGTTTAAGAATTTTAAATCATTTGTACATATGTTGGGTTTTCCATACCTGTTGTTCCATATATACTTTCAGGATGTCGTAAGTAAGACGCTTTCAGGTTCAACAGAAGTTTAGTACACAGGACATTTCATTATCTCAGTAGGAAACAAGTGGACGTAAAGCATGGTCTTCCAAGAGATGGTAGTTCTAATGGTTTTTGTGGTCGTTCCACGGGCAACGGTGGTAGTGGTATGGGTGGTGAAAGTTACCAGGGGTATGGTGCATCTGGTGACAATCGCAGTTCTTATGACAGAATGGATACCAACAGATACGTGCAGTCACAAAACACTGTAGGTGGCTATCCACCTTATGGTTCCTCCGAATATGGTACACCGGGTTATGGTTATGGATCGTCCAACAATGGCATGGGTTATGGTGCTTATGGAAGTTACGGTGGAGCCAATCCTGGCTATGGGGTTGTCAATCCTGGATATGGTGGTTCAGCATTTGCTGCAGCCTTCGAAAATCCAAATGTGCCTGGTGCTAGTTATTGTAGCGGTCAAGCTGATGGATAGAGAAGCTCGTGGGGTTCTTAGGGTCCTTCTGGATATGGGAACATGGGCTATGGTAATGCATCATGGGGTGATTCAAGTGCTGGTGGTGGAGGTAGACCCGCTAATGGAGGATCTGCTGTTGGTCAGTCTCCAGCTGGAGGCATGGGTTATGGAAATCAAGGTTATGGCTATGGTAGATATGGTGGATATGGTAGAGGTGATGGTGCTTATGGAAATCCAGTTGGTGGAGGTGGTGCATCGGGAGACATGCAATCAGGTGGTGGGGGTTACATGGGCAGTGGCTATGGCGATGCTAGTGGAAATTCACAAGGTTCGGGTAATTATGGTGCTCAGCAAAATGGACCTCATGGTGGCCAAGTTGGATATGGTGGTGGCTATGGTGGTGCTCCAAGTTGGCAGGCTCAACAACACTGATCACAGTACTTGATTTCATCTGAGAACTTACCTATTGCTGGAGGGGAACTTCACTTTCATGCTACTGGTTTTGTTCCACATACAGTTTACTCTTGCAAGAATTACATGCTCAATGGGATTGGTTGGATTGCTTGAATTTTAGTTTTTTGCAGTTCTTATTCTAGTTTACTATAAGTAATGTTAGTAGTATTGCCTATTTTGCAATATTTTCTGTTTAACTGTCGTTTTAATTTGGATTGCGTATGGTTATTTTTACTAGATATATAATGCATCTCCTCTCGTAGCCTATTATGTCAAAGCTTATGTGAGTTAGCTTTTAATTGTGTTGTTCGATTTTGAATATAGTTGCATAACCCGTTTGTGCCTTCCAAAGCAGGATACTTGATGCTTGTTTCTCCTCACTATAAAAAAATGAATTCTTTTGGTTTCCAATTTGACTTGCGTTGGACAAAGAAGTTTTCGTGATGCTTCTTGTTGGTAGTGCAGCTGTAGCCAATATGGGTAGCATTACCAGTAGTGGTATTTATGTTTTGAAAATGACATAATCATATTCCTCTGTATTTGACCTTGTATTGTACAGGAGGAGATGCCCGCGTACTAACGTCTGATGACATCCCACTCTTTCAAATCCGACCTTAGTGCTGGGGATTGTGTTCAGTGCACACAAGTACATACCGTGGAATTTGGCTCATGGTGCATTTCCTGAAACTTGTCATGGTGAAGCGGGGTAAAGATTAACAACAGTCATCGCATGGTTTGAGTTGCCAACGGCTGGCGTTTAGTTGTACTAGTGATTTTGCATATGGAAAGGTAGACTAGAATATGTCCATGTCTTTGAAGTACTTGGCAATTTAACTTGCAAACAAGTTCTTTAGTTTTTGGCGGTTTTCGCTTATAAAAGGATGATTTTCTAGAGATGGATTACAGAATAACATGGTTTAGGCTACCTCACTAGTTTAGAATGATTAACCTTTATTTTTCTTGTTTACACCAATTTAACAGTAGAATAGCTTAGAACTTACTTACTGTCTTTTATCTAATTAGGATTTGTCTGTGCACTGGCTATGGTAGTTGAGTTTACTGAGTTTCTACTTTTTTTGGGGTGTCTCTAACTCCTGTTGTCCCTTTGAGTATGGTGTTTTTCCTTAGACTTGATGAAAGATTCATGTTTCGCCTGGCATTCATTAACAATGCTGAAAGATTTTTGGGTTCTTTTGCTTTGATGTATGTTCGTTATTCTCAAGTAGTGAATGACCTTTCACTGGATTTTCCAAGTAAAAGACTATGCTTAGTGAAGTTCCACCGCGTTTCGCCAACCAAAGATATCATATAGCTAAGGCACAAACACTTTGAGTTGTTGATTCTATAATTGTTGAACTGCAAAATCTTTGTTTCTATTGGGAATGCATGACTTGTCATTTCATTGTTTCTATGTTTAGATAACTAAGGAAAGTAAGTGAATACTGTTGTGAACCAAGCTAACTCTATTGGGCCAATTAATATGTTAGAGAGGGGGTTCAAAATTTGAAGAAACACTTATCGAAAGGAGCTCGATATCTATTATATATACATATAATATGATTTTAGTAATGTATAAATAGTATAAGTTTCCATCGAAGGGGGTTCGATGAATGGTTCTTTTGGAATTCCTTATCTAGATTGTTTGATTTTGAGCCGGGGGTTTGTCGGAAACAACGTCTCTATCTCACATTTGAGGTAGTGGTATGGACTGCTTACACTTACCCTCCCAAGACCCCACTTGGTGGGAATATACAGTGAACCCTCATCCGTTACATATGCTGGCTCCGCCCCCGAGTAGAGAGGTGATTGTTGTATAGAGATGGCAACCAAAGGTAGAGATGTGAACATTCAGCGCGATGTTGGGTTGTCGATGAGGCAGTTTTTGTTTGGGAACTAAGGTAGGGAAGAAAGTGAAGACTTAGAAGCTTGGAGTCACTCAATGATAAAATAATACTAATAGATTAACATATTACAAAATGATAAAAATTAAACTAAATTGATTTTCAAAAGGTCACCATTACAAATGAGGCATAGATCACCGAAAACATAAAATCTCTATACAATTATTAATTCAAAATATTAAAGAATTATGCAAGCGACAGATTGTTCACTATAATGTATTGTACAATTGACAAATTGTTCACTAGAAGGGGGTTTATGGTATGCTAGGATGGTGTAAACCGTCTGAATAATGGAGACTATTATTCCGACTTGGTGGGAATATACTGGATAGAGAAATATACATGTTTTAGCATGTTTTAGAATTTGATTACTAAATATACATGTTCAACCTTCATGTCTTTACTCCGATGGAGCAAAACAAGTCATATATTTTAGCATATGATTACAAATCAACCTTCATGTTTATTCTTTAGTAGAGCAAAACAAGTCACATATTTTAGCATATGATCGCAAAATATACATGTGCAACCGTCATGTTTATACACTTCGGTATAGCCAAACAAGTCACATATTTTAGCATATGATTACAAAATATATACATGTTCAACCTTCATTGTTTATACTCCAGTAGACCAAAGAAGTCACATATTCGATCATAAGACCATGTGTTCACAAGCGTATACAAACGACCATTTCACCTAAGGAAACTCTTATTCTCAGTGACCCTCTCTGCCATGTGACTTTAGAGTTAACGGGAGCTTATTTTCCAACGATGAATATGGTTCATAAATAGTGTGATATAATATGTAGTGTAATATAATATGTAGTTTTGATAGTGTGATATAATGTGTAGTTTTAAAAAAAATTGTTATCATGAATCTAGTGATAGAAGACTATATAGCTTGGTTTATCTATTAACTTGGCCTTTGAAGAAGAAGGTTCGGCATGCTTCGACTTATCTTTATTATCCGCTAAATTCATTCCTTTCTCTGATATTTCATAAAGTAGATGGATACAGTAAGTCGATCAGTAAAAAAAAATAACAAGTGCTCCTGAAATGATTGATAGAAAATAACACAACTATTCCATGCATTTATCTTATATACTTTAAATTTAATACAACATCGAACACAGTGAATGAAAACAACAACAAAAAAAAAACATAGCTAGTATATTGTAACTTTGGGATTGTAATTGGGGTCGAAGCTCCACATGTGTTGTTTGGGTGGTCAGGTCAAGCTTCATCTGGGCCAAAGTTGTAGGCCCAAGCAACTTCTTCCACACAAGACCACGTAATCTCTGACGCTCTGCATCCAATTTTTCAATCTTCAGGTCATATGTTTGGGTGGTCAGGTCAAGCTTTATCTGGGCCAAGGCTGTAGGCCCAAGAAACTTCTTCCACACAAGACCACGTAATCTCCGACGCTCTGCTTCCAATTTTACAATTTTCTTCTCTCCCTCCAGGTGTTGCTTGTTTGCAACTTCTGCGGATCGTACACTCATATTTTTCTTCAACATCTCAATTTTTGCTTCAGCTTGGGCTTTTTCTTCACTAAGTTGTATCACCATGATAGAACGCTCATGTAAAGACCTTGAGAGTGCAGAATTTTTCTGCTGCAGACCTGAGTAACTGTTGGTCCAGGTTAGCTAATTTTGCTTCAAACTCATGCTTCATTTTGTCAAACTATTTGGCAGCCTTCTCCTAACCCGTACAGAGAGATCTGAATAAAAGAATTCAGTACCAAGTTGCAAAACACTTGTTGCAAGGAAAACACAAGTCAATAAGGAACATCACCTGAGACAGCTTGTTCAGCAACTTTAGCATATTGTTTTCCCAGGTTTTCCTTATTAGTGATTTGTGACTGTGCAGTGGCCAACTTTTCATTCAAATCCTTGACTTCATTCTCTAAGACACTCACTTGTTCCTCAAGAGACTTAACTTGATCTATCTGCCGCATGCACTACTCAGTGCACTATCCAGATGTGATGCCCTATCTTCAGCAGTAAGCTTCAAAAAAGTAACGGCTTCCAAGTGATTTTTCAGTGTCGCGGCTTCTGACTCAGCCTTCTCTCAACCTGTACAGAGAGATGTGAATAAAAGAATTCAGTACCAATTTGCAAAACACAAGTTCCAAGAAAAACACAAGTCAACAAGGAATATCACCTGAGACAGCTTCTTTAGCAACTTTAGCATATTGTTTTCCCAGGTTTTCCTTATTAGTCATTTCTGACTGTGTAGCAGCCAACTTAAGAGACTTAACTTGATCCTCCAATCCAGTCAAATATGAATAAGATTCAATGGAAATTTGCACATATTTAGGTTTCTTGATTTCCTGTTTTCCCTGAAATATATCTGCCGCATGCACTCCTTCAGTGCAGTAGTAAAATTTAAATAGAAAGAACGCCCAACACAGCAAAATATGCAACATGTTTTCCATAACTTTTTGTATTGAAAGTAACTCATGCTTTGTTTAATAGAGTAGTACTGATAATTGTAAAACTTAAGAACTTGTGAACTTAAGAGCTTGTGAACTATTGTTTATATAGGCTGAGTATTGTAAAACTAAACCAACATAAAAATAGTAAAAAAATACCTCAGTAAGAGAATGTCTCTTACTGAATCAATCATGTACCAATTAAAAAGGAAAGTCAATATTTGTAAAAGTCATTCACAATATTGTTTTCCTTAGGCCAAATCCAATAAATTAAAAATATCAAGACTGTCATGATTAAAAACTAGATTCCCATAATACTGAAAGTTACCTTATATATAGGTGAGTGACATGTTGTCGCATATTCCCTAGTAGGAAGGTAAATTAATAGTATATGTTAGCATGAATCACTAATCAATTAAGAGATCGATAATCGATTAGGGTCAATTAGGGATGAGAAAATTTGTTCAATTTACCATAAGTAAATTATGAGCAACTAATTTTGTAAAATAATCCCTAATTATTTTTGTACCTAATTCAAATCATCAATTATACAAAAATCTGTCCACGATGTATTTCAAGAAACGTGATACACAATCAGATGTTCTTTACCAAAATCTTATTCAAATTATCACAAGATCAATCCAACCATAAAAATATAGTACGCAGTCAAATGTTCTCCGTTATAATCACGAGCCGAGAAATTTTTCAACTAATTCAAAGAAGATGGATAATTTCAAATTTCGGAATTAGCAACTATGACAAAATTTATCATTATTAAAATTTAGATTTTTCACATCTGGTAGTCTTAAAACATAAGCGCACAAAATGGCAAAGAATCGGATGAAATAAATCATTCATGCATTGTTAATTAAGATTCTGAAATCTGTTAAAGAAGGGGAAAACGGATTAAGATTAAACACAAGCATTTAAATATTTAGGCCAACCTGTGGGTGGGTTTTTCATCTCTTTGTTGACAAACGGATCAACGGCATGGAGAAGGTTGGTGGTGGGTGGACGACGGAGATGACCTGGGGCGGCGACGGCTGGTTCACGGAGGAGGTTGGAGAGCAGGGGGGTCTCGTGGCAATGTTGGAGCGGAGTTGGCGTGCTGGTTCATCGCCGAAAAGGGGAAAATAGAGGGAGAGATGGTGATGGAGGCTGAGGGGCTGGCGGCGGGGCGCTGGCAGCGGCGAGGACGAACGGGAGGAGGCAGTGGTAGATCTAGCATTGTCGGAGTAGGTGTTGGCGGCGCTAATAGAGCGCAGTGGGAAAGATATTGGAGAAGGGGGTCTCAGTGGCGCTGCTCCGCCGATCAGCGGCAGCAGCCATGGAAAAGAGAGGTTAGATAGAGAGAGAAGGAGAGAGGTTAAATAGAGAGAGAAGAGCGGCTGTTTTTTGGTTTTGGAATTAGGATTAGGCTTTTTGGATAAAAAAGGAAAGAAAGGTGTATCAGATCTCAGTCGTTGGATCCGTTTAGGATCAACGACTACGATCTAAAAATTGAAAATTTGGAATTGAGTTTCTAAAATGGCTAGAATTTTAATAAATTGGACAAAATTAAGTTAAAAGGTGAATAAAATTAGGCAAACTGAATAAAATTAGGCTGTTATTTAAATTAAAATAGCGATAATAGTATGTCATAATAATAATTAAATAATACATAACAATATTAAATAATAAGTAATAAATAATAATAAATAATAATAATAATTAAATAATAAATAATAATAATTAATAATAAATAATTTAATAAATTAAATAATGCTAAATAATGGAAAACTAGATATTGTGTTTGCAAAAATGTGGATGTGCATAACTACGTGGAAAATAATTTAATAAATATTAATAAAAACTACATAAAATGCTGAATATGAGTTTAAAAATTATGACAATGATACTAAAAGCTAAGAAATAATTTATGCATTTCCTTTAATTATAAATGCGACACGTTAGTATGTACTCAATGTAAGAATATTATTTAAAAATATTGATAATTAAAATTAAATAATTTTGATATAATAACAGCCTAAAAGTGATATCGGGAGGTCAAAATTGGGTGTCAACAGAGTCGCCACCTAATTTTCAAGAAAAAATAGGAAACCTATTTATTTATTAACAAGTACTCCCTCCGTTTAAAAAGAAATGACTTTCTTTCCTTTTTAGTTCGTTTAAAAAAGAATGACCCCTTTCATTTTTTGACAATACTTTAATTTTAACTTTCAAAATGGCATGTTTATGACGACAAGATTAAAGGGCATTTCGATACATTTGACACTACTTTAATTTAAGGCTTCAAGATTCAATAATTTTTTTATTTTCTTAAACTTTGCACCAAATCAAAGTAGGTAATTCTTTTCGAAACAGAGGGAGTATGACGAAACCAATTTAGATTCTTGGTGAGGATTCAAATTATTGCAAAGGGAAGGGGTCAGACACCCTTCAGAATCTACAAATATAGTTCCCGGCCAGACTTAAGTTTATTATAAAAAGAAAAAAGAAAAAAGAAAAAAAATCAATGCATACAAATATAAATATAAAATATATATTAAAATAAAATAATGCGTATGCTATCGTAAAATATATATATATATCAGAAAAATATATAAATATGTACGTAAAGACAAAATTGAAAAAAGAAAAATTATTTTAAGAAAAAAAAATCTACATAATATCCATTAATGTAAAAAAGTGATTTATTTGATTAAGTATCTAAATAAGTTTTAATATAACTAGTAATGACCTAAATTTGCCTAAAGTGTGATGAGAATCACGTGAAAAATAAAAAATTCAGAAAAATTTTATTAAACTAAAATCTATGCAATATCTTTCAATGTATAAGTATGAATTGATTAAGTAAGTATCTAAATTAATTTAATTTTTTAATGTAAATATGAACGACCTATATTGCCTAAACACGTGATGAACATTTGTAAAAATCATTTCCGTCCAATGCCCCAAAAATAAATTTTACACTATAATTTATATTTTGTACAATTGTAAAAATATAAAAAATGCAAACACGAAATTTAAACTCACTGTTAAATGTCACTCCCATCAAGTATTCCCAACCTGGATAAACACTTGTAAATAAAAATATTTGTAACAAATTAATAATTATCAAAATAAATTGAAAATATTTATGTGCTTATATGTATAAAAATATATAATTTTTTAAAAGGTAGGCTCATATTAGATTTTAAATACGACATACAAAGTGGTTGCTGATTTATTAGTCGTCCTAACTCGTGTTGCCAAGATACGAATCATAAAACTTTTACGTTATAAAAATTTCGTTATTGCCCAAATTTATTTATTTTATTATGTATTTATATATATAATATACGTATTTTTATTTGTATGGGCCTCAAAAATTGATGAAAATTTCTTCATTGGCCACAAAGGGAGATAACAAATGACTCAAAAATAACCCTAACACTGTCTATTTATATTAGTCCACAAAGGGAGATAACAAATGACCATCCTAAAGAGTGTAATTTGCAAATAGTATCACGCATAATTAAAGAGTGTAATCAAATAATTTTTTTATGAATCAATCTAACTAAACATGATTTGACAATCTCCATTATTTAATTAATCTACACTTCCACTTTGTTATAAAACAGTATCTTGCCTCATTAATCATGTTGTAAATTTTCATAACTAGATTTGGTAAGGTTTCTTATTTAATAATCTTCATTTAAACATAACTAAGAATCAAATAATTAATTAAACCACAAGAACTAATACCCTATATGCAATGCACCAACAAATTAAATTTGATTGCAATACCTTATTTAGCCCTATCTTCGTAATTGTCAACACAAATTAATACAGTACTAAAATTTTGGTTGCTTAATTAGTTATTCCCATTTAAACATTAACTAAGAGACAAAACTAAACCACAAGAATTAATACCCAATATGTAATGCACCAACAAATACGTTATTTTAGCCTTATCATGTATACTAAAAAATAAATTCTAAAATGTTGGTTGCTTAATTGATATACAATCATATCAATACCGTTCAATCTTAAATAGAAATATTATAATGTTTTCATAAAATTAAATAAAAAAGGGTGTAGAATTGAAAATTAATTCTATTTTAGGGGTGTAAATTAGATTTTGAGGAAATGTAGGGTGTAATAAAGAGGACACATGTGTCATTTTCAAGTAATTAAAAGGGTCATTTTCGACAAGTTGATAAAAATAAGTATAAAGCATCTGCAATGGATACAGTACACTAGTAATTGTCACTCACACATGAATGCAATTTGATCCTTCTATGGGAAAAAGTGAGGATTTACATGTGGTGCTTCTTTTTACGCATTTATTTTGGTCCACAAATATTATGTTTTCTCTGTTTATTTTTATTTATTTATATTTGAAAACTTGATATTTTTACTAGAGCATCCTTCGTTATTATAAGTCGTTTCATCTCACTAACTATTAGGTGAATTGAAAATAAAAAAGAGTTATTGGGTATACTAAAACTTCTGTTATGTGCAAAATTGAAAGAAAAAATCAATAAGAATTTAGTGTACGCAATCTTGTTATGCATGTTTGTAAAAAACTGTTCTCACAACTTGAATCGATGACTTAATAATATGGTAAAAGTGATTTTTTTTTACTATAGTAAAAAATAAAGGTGGATAGAGGTAGTACTATAGTCGTTTGTCTCAAATTATCTATCATTATTACTAAAAATAATTATTGTTTCAAGAAAATACCAAATATGTTAGGATATAAATAAAGGTTAAATTTTGAAAATATTTTTTTCAGTTATTTTTTTTTGAGTCGTGTAAAAAAATGCACGATATTTTATTGACTTTTGCAGAACGCACAATATTATAAAATTACAATTCTATCGGTTATTCAGCATTCCTCCCAATAAAATATTTATAAAATTTTAATTATTTCACAAACACATTTATCATATAATTTTATTTTTTTAAAGGAAGAAATGATGGGCTATGTAATATTTAAAGCCTTTAGAAACATTCTAAACTGTAAAAATAACAACTATATTTTGTAGAATTATGAAAAAATATCAAAATCTACCTTAGAAACCTATACAAGTAGATATTTCAATATTTTAAAAGATTCTTAAAAAGATAAGTCAATTTCTTTGACTTTCCAATATTCGAAATTTAGTAATCCAACCAATATACATTCCTTCAAACAAATCTTATTTCACGAAAAATACCTATCAACAACAATTTTCTCAATGTTAGTATTCAAATTTGAAACTTTTAGTTATTGATGAAAAATATTATCGAACCCACCACATATTTACCGGTGATATTCCAAACCAAATAAATAATTATATATGTAGACAGATATTGAGGTAGTGGTAAGATTCACGTATACTTCAGACCTTATTTGTGATAGAGTCATGTTTTTCTTCTTTCTGTTGATAGTGTGCAGACAGGTTTATTTTAGTCTAATGTCCTCTTTTGTATTGTTAACGACAATAGGTAATAGTTTATTCACAATGAGTTCTGCAGTGGTGAAGGTAAGTAGGTAACTGATTAAAGCACTATGACGGTGGTTTGTTTTAGTTTAATGGTGCGCCTTCTTCTAATTTAGAGAATTATTTGCCCTAAATATTTTAATGACTTAATAGAGTATTTGAAACTTGAATCATCCCTTCGTTACAAGTTGCACACCAAATGGAAACTTCCTGTGGTGATGTCTTAAATAAACGTGTCTTTTATGTTCAGTGTTCTAGTGTAATAGTACCATCGCTTGGGTAAAGGTGCTTCTGTTTAAGAATTTTAAATCGTTTGTACATCTGTTGGGTTTTCCAAACCATATATACTTTTAGGATGTCGTAATTAAGATGCTTGTAGGTTCAACATAAGTTTAGTACGTAAGACATTTCATGATCTCAGTGGGAAACAAGTGGAAGTAAAGCATTCTCTTCCTAGAGATGGCAGTTCTGGTGGTTTTGGTGGTCATTCCACGGGCAACAGTGGTAGTGGTATGGGTAGTGGAAGTTACCAGGGGTATGGTGCATCTGGTGACAATCCCAGTTCTTATGATAGAATGGATACCAACAGATACATGCAGTCACAAAAAACTATTGGTGGCTATCCACCTTATGGTTCCTCTGGATATGGTACACTGGGTTATGGTTATGGATCTTCCAACAATGGCATTGGTTATGGTGCTTATGGAAGTTATAGTTTAGCCAATCCTGGCTATGAGGCTGTCAATCCTTGATATGGTGGTCCAGTAGTTGCTGCAGCCTTCGGAAATCCAAATGTGCCTGGTGCTAGTTATGGTAGCGGTCATGCTGGTGGATCGAGAAGCTTATGGGGTTCTCAGGTTCCTTCTGGATATGGGAACATGGGCTATGGTAATGCATCATGGGGTGCTTCAAGTGCTGGTGGTGGAAGTGGACCTGCTAATGGAGGATCTGTTGTTGGTCAGTCTCCAGCTGAAGCCACGGGTTATGAAAATCAAGGTTATGGCTATGGTGGATATGATGGAGGTGATGGTGCTTATGGAAATCCAGTTGGTGGAGGTAGTGCATCGGGAGACATGCAATCAGGTGGTGGGGGTTACATGGGCAGTGGCTATGGCGATGCTAGTAGAAATTCACAAGGTTCGGGTAATTACGGTGCTCAACAAAATGGACCTCATGGTGGCCAAGTTGGATATGGTGGTGGCAATGGTGGTGCTCCAAGTCGGCAGGCTCAACAACACTGATCACAGTGCTTGATTTCATCTGAGAACTTACCTATTGCTGGAGGGGAACTTCACTTTCATGCTGCTGGTTTCGTTCCACATACAGTTTACTCTTGAATGTATTACGCGCTCAATGGGATTGGTTGGATTTCTTGAATTTTAGTTTTTTGCAGTTCTTATTCTAGTTTACTATAAGTAATGTCAGTAGTATTGCCTATTTCATAATATTTTTTGTTTAACTGTCATTTTAATTTGGCTTGCGTATGGTTATTTTTACTAGCTATCTAATGCATCTCCTCTCATAGCCTGTTATGTCAAACCTTATGAGTGTTAGCTTTTGATTGTGTTGTTCGGTTTTGAATATAGTTCCATAACCCGTTTGTGCCTTCCCAAGTAGGATACTTGATGCTAGTTTCTCCTCACTATAAAAAAATGAATTCTTTTAGTTTCCCATTTGACTTGCGTTGGACAAAGAAGTTTTCGTGATGCTTCTTATTGGTCGTGTAGTTGTAGCCGATATGGGTAGCAATAGCAGTAGTGGTAGTTAAGTTTTGAGAATGACATAATCATTTTCCTCAGTATTAGAACTTGTGTTGCACAGGAGGAGATGCCCGAGTACTAACGTCTGATGACATCCCACTCTGTCAAATACAACCTTGGTGCTAGGGATTGTGTTCAATGCGCACAAGTACTTACCGTGGAATTTAGCTCATGATGCATTTCCTGAAATTGGTCATGGTGAAGCGGTGTGAAGACTAACAGCAGTCATCGTGTGGTATGTGTTGCCAACAGCTGGTGTTTAGTTGTACTAGTGATTTTGTATATGGAAAGGTATACTAGAATATGGCCATGTTTTCGAGGTACTTGGCAATTTAACTCGCAAACAAGTTCTTCAGTTTTTGGCGGTTTTTGATTATAAAAGGATGCTTTTCTGGAGATGGATTACAGAATAACATGGTTTAGGCTACCTCACTAGTTTAGAATGATTAAACTTTATTTTTCTTGTTTTCACCAATTTAACAGTAGAATAGCTTAGAACTTACTTACTGTCTTTCGTCTAATTAGGATTTGTCTGTGCACTGACTGTGTAGCTGAGCTTATTGCTTTTTTTCTTTTTTCTGGGGAGTCTCTAACTCCTGTTGTCCGTTTGAGTGGGGTGTTTATTTCTTATACTTGATGAAAGATTCATGTTTCACCTGGCTTTCATTAACAATGCTAAAACATTTTTGGGTTCTTTTGCATTGATGTATGTTCTTTAGTCTCAAGTAGTGAATGACCTTTCACTGGGTTTTCCAAGTAAAATACTATGCTTAGTGAAGTTCCACCGCGTTTCGCCAACCAAGGATATCATATAGATAAGGCACAGACACTTTGAGTTGTTGATTCTATGATTGTTAAACTGCAGAATCTTAGTTTCTATTGGGAATGCATGACTCTTATCATTTCATTGTTTCTATGTTTGGATAACTAAGGAAAGTAAGTGAATACTGTTGTGAATCAAGCTAACTCTATTGGGCCAATTAATATGTTGGAGAGGGGATTCAAAATTTGAAGAAAAATTATCGAAAGAAGCTCGACATCTATTTTATATACATATAATATGATTTTAGTAATGTATAAATAGTATAATTTTCCGCCGTAGGGGGTTCGGTGAATTGTTATTTTGCAATTATTTATCTAGATTGTTTGATTTTGAGACGGGGTTTTGTCAGAAACAACGTCTCTATCTCACATTTGAGGTAGTGGTATGGACTGCTTACGCTTACACTCCCAAGACCCCACTTGATGGGTATATATGGTTAACCCCCATCCGTTACACATGTTGGCTCCGCCCTCGAGTAGAGAGGTGATTGTTGTATAGAGATGGCAACCAAAGGTGGAGATGTGAACATTCAGCACGATTTTGGGTTGTCGATGGGGCAGTTTTTGTTTGGGAACTAAGGTAGGGAAGAAAGTGAAGAGTTAGAAGCTTGGAATAACTCAATGATAAAATAATACTAATAGATTAACATATTACAAAATGATAAAAATTAAATAAATTGGTTTCATAATTTCTCATTTTTTTAATTTAATAATATAGGATTTTTATTCATATACCCAACATTTGTATTTCATAATTTTTTAGTTACATTGTACAAAACTTTGCATATCATATAAGTACAATATTTAGTTATTAATATACATTCCCGGTTAAGTAGAACATGTATAAATCATGAGTTAATTTGTACTAATATTTTATACGTTGTAGAAAATGAAATAACCAAACAACTGCACGTAATTATTACCAACAACCAAACAACCCTTGCTTGTTTTTACTAGTATTACTTACCATATTTCTTATTCATTTAAATTTACTCCTCCTCACTTATGGAAAATCAATTTGATTAACATATAAAATTAAATTATATTAGATCTATTTAAGTTAAACATAAATTGAAACTAAAGAAAGAAAGTAATCTGTATTGAAACTTCAATGATTTCAACATCAAATTTGTAAGCTCATATTTACAATATTTTTTTTATTGTTTTTTTAAGAAAAGGGATTATTATCTTTTTGTCTGTTTGGGCTAGTGCCTAGTGGGCATTGGATATATTAGGGTGCACCATTCTCATTGAGTAGTACTGCACAGAATTGACGTGTGGAGACCACCAATTACACCCTTTCACTTAACCAAATTATTTTCCTTTTAAATTTTTATTTTGATAGTGTGATATAATATGTAGTTTTAAAAAAAATGTTATCATAAATCTAGTGATAGAAGACTATCTAGTTTGGTTCATTTATTAACTTGGCATTTGAAGAAGAAGGTTCGGCATGCTTCGACTTATCTTTATTATCCGCTAAATTAATTCCTTTCTGTGATATTTCATAAAATAGATGGATAGAGTCAGTCGATCAGTAAAAAAATAACAAGTGCTACTGAAATGATTGATAGAAAATAAGACAACTATTCCATGCATTTATCTTATATACTTTAAATTTAATACAACATCGAACCCAGTGAATGAAAACAACAACAAACAAATAAAAATAGGTAGTATATTGTATCTTTGGGATTGTAATTGGGGTCGAAGCTCCACATATGTTTTTTGGGTGGTAAGGTCAAGCTTCATCCACACAAGACCACGTAATCTCTGACGCTCTACGTCCAATTTTGCAATTTTCTTCACTCCCTCCAGGTCGTCATATATTTGGGTGGTCAGGTCAAGGTTCATCTGAGCCAGGGCTGTAGGCCCAAGCAACTTCTTCCACATAAGACCACTTAATATCCGACGCTCTGCGTCCAATTTTCCAATTTTCTTCACTCTCTCCAGGTGTTGCTTGTTTGCAACTTTTGCAAACCTTACGCTCATATTTTTCTTCAACATCTCAATTTCTGCTTCATCTTGGGCTTTTTCTTCATTGGGTTATATCACCATGCTAGAACACTCCTGTAAAGACCTTTAGTAACTTACCTGCAAGCAGTAGTAAAATAGAAATAGAAAGAAATCAAAACACAACAAAATATGCAAGACGTTTTCCTTAACTTTTTGTATTGAAAGTAACTAATGCTTTGTTTAAGAGAGTAGTAGTGGTAATTGTAAAACTAAAGAAGAACTTGTGAAATTAAGAGCTTGAAGAATTGTTTATATAGGCTGAGTATTGTAAAACTAAACCAACATAAAAATGGTAAAAAAACATATCTCAGTAGAGAATTTCTCTAACTGAATCAATCATATACCAATTAAAAAGGAAAGTCAATATTTGTAATAGTCATTCACAATATTTTTTTCCTTAGGCCAAATCCAATAAATAAAAAATATCAAGACTGTCATGATTAAAAACTAGATTCCCATAATACTGAAAGTTACCTGATATATAGGTGAGTGTCATGTTGTCGCATATTCCATAGAAGGAAGGTAAATTAATAGTAACATGTTAGCATCAATCACTAATCAATTAAGAGATCGATAATCAATTAGGGTCAATTAGGGATGAGAAAATTTGTTCAATTTACCATAAATAAATTATGAGCAATTAATTTTGTAAAATAATCCCTAATTATTTTTGTACCTAATTCAAATCATCAATTGTACAAAAATCAGTCCACGATGTAATTCAAGAAACGTGATACACAATCAGATGTTCTTTACCAAAATCTTATTCAAATTATCACAAGATCAATCCAACCATAAAAATATAATACGCAGTCAAATAGCCGAGTAATTTGTCAACTAATTCAAAGAAGATATAATTTCAAAATTCGGAATTAGCAAAATATGACAAAATTGATCATTATTAAAATTTAGATTTTTCATATCTGGTAGTCTTAAAACATAAGCACACAAAATGGCAAAGAATCGGATGAAATAAATCATTCATACATTGTTAATTCAGAGTCTGAAATCTGTTTAAAAAGGGGAAAAGAGATTAAAATTAAACACAAATATTTAAATATTTAGGCAAACCTGTGGATGGGTTTCATCTCTTTTTTGACAAACGGATCAACGACACGGAGAAGGTTAGTGGCGGGTGGACGATTGAGATGACCTGGGGCGGCGACGGTTGGTTCACAGAAGAGGTTTGAGAGCAGGGGGTCTCGTGGCAATGTTGGAGCAGGGTTGGCATGCTGGTTCATTACCGTAAAGGGGAAAATAGAAGGAGAGATGGTGATGGAGGCTGAGGGGTTGGCGGCTCGGCGCTGGCAGCGGCGAGGACAAATGACAGGAGGCAGTGGTAGATCTGGTATCGCCAAAGTAGACGTTGGCGGTGCGGTGAGGACGAACGGCAGGAGGCAGTGGTAGATATGGTATCGCCGGTGTAGGCATTGGCGGCGCGATGCTGGCAGTGGCGAGGACAAACGGCAGGTGGCAGTGGTAGATCTGGTATCGCCAGAGTAGGCGTTGGCTGTGCATATAGAGAGCGGTGGGAAAGCTATTGGAGAAGGGGGTCTCGGTGGCGCTGCTCCGCCGATCAGCGATGGCAGCCATGGGAAAGAGAGGTTAGATAGAGACAGAAGGAGAGAGGTTAGATAGAGAGAGAAGGAGCGGCTGTCGTTTGATTTTGGAATTAGGGTTAGATTTTTGGATTAAAAATAAAAGAAAGGTGCATCATATCTCAGTCGTTGGATCCGTTCAGGATCAACAACTGAGATCTAAAAATTGAAAATTTGGAATTGAGTTTCAAAAATGGCTAGAATTGTAAGAAATTGGACAAAATTAAGTTAAAAGGTGAATAAATTTAGGTAAAATGAATTAAATTAGGATGTTATTTAAATTAAAATAGGGATAATAGTATATAATAATAATAATTAAATAATATTAAATAATAAATAATAATAATATTAAATAATAAATAATAATAGAATCAAATTTTCATAACTTATTGTAAATTTTCATAACTAGATTTGGTGAAGTTGCTTATTTAATAATATTCATTTAAACATAACTAAGAATCAAATAATTAATTAAACCACAAAACTAATACCCTATATGCAATGCACCAACAAATTAAATCTATTTGCAACACCTTATTTAGCCCTATCTTCGTAATTGTCAACACAAATTAATACAGTACTAAAATTTTGGTTGCTTAATTAGTTATTCCCATTTAAACATTAACTAAGAGACAAAACTAAACCACAAGAATTAATACCCAATATGTAATGCAGCAACAAATACCTTATTTTAGCCTTATCATGTATACTAAAAAATAAATTCTAAAATGTTGGTTGCTTAATTGATATTCAATCATGTCAATACCGTTCAATCTTAAATAGAAATATTATAATGTTTTCATAAAATTAAATAAAAAAGGGTGTAAAATAGAAAATTAATTCTATTTTGGGGGGTGTAAATTAGATTTTGAGGAAATGTAGGGTGTAATAAAGAGGACACATGTGTCATTTTCAAGTAATTAAAAGGGTCATTTTCGACAAGTTGATAAAATTAAGCATTAAACATGTGCAATAGATACAGTACACTAGTAATTGTCACTCACACATGAATGCAATTTGATCCATCTATGGGAAAAAGTGAGGATTTACATGTGGTGCTTCTTTTTAAGCATTTATTTTGGTCCATAAATATTATGTTTTCTCCATTTATTTTTATTTATTTATATTTGAAAACTTGATATTTTTACTAGAGCATCCTTCGTTATTATAAGTCATTTCATCTCACTAACTATTAGGTGAATTGAAAATAAAAGAGAGTTATTGGGTATACTAAAACTTGTGTTATGTGCAAAATTAAAAGAAAAAATCAATAAGAATTTAGCCTACGCAATCTTGTTATGCATGTCTGTAAAAAACTGTTCTCACAACTTGGATCGATGACTTAATAATATGGTAAAAGTGATTTTTTTTTATTATAGTAAAAAATAAAGGTGGATAGAGGTAGTACTATATTCGTTTGTCTCAAAGTATCTTTCATTATTAGTAAAAATAGTTATTATTTCAAGAAAATACCAAATATGTTAGGAAATAAATAAAGGTTAAATTTTGAAAATATTTTTTCCAGTTAATAATTTTTTAGAGTCGTGTAAAAAAATGCACGATATTTTATTGACTTTTGCAGAACGCACAACATTATAAAATTACAATTCTATCGATTAATCAGCATTCCTTCCAATAAAATATTTATAAAATTTTAATATTTTCACAAACACATTTACCGTATAATTTTATTTTTTTAAAGGAAGAAGTGATGGACTATGTAATATTTACAGCCTTTAGAAACATTCTAAACTGAAAAAATAACAACTATATTTTGTACAATTATGATATATATCAAAATCTACCTTAGAAACCTATACAAGTATATATTTCAATATTTTAAAAGATTCTTAAAAAGATAAGTCAATTTCTTTAACTTTCTAATATTCGAAATTTAGTAATCCAACCAATATACATTCCTTCAAACAAGTCTTATGTCACGAAAAATAACTATCAACAAGAATTTTCTCAATGTTAGTATTCAAATTTGAAACTTTTAGTTAATGATGAAAAAACTATTATTGAACCCACCACATATTTACCGGTGATATTCCAAACCAAATAAACATTTATAAATGTAGACAGATATTGAGGTAGTGGTAAGATTCACGTATACATTTGACACTACTTTAATTTAAGGCTACAAGATTCAAAATTATCTTTATTTCTTAAACTTTATGCCAAATCAAAGTAGGTAATTCTTTTCGAAACGGAGGGAGTATGTCGAAACCAATTTAGATTCTAGGTAAGGATTCAAATTATTACAAAGGGAAGGGGTTAGACACCCTTCAGAATTTACAAATATAGTTCCCGACAAGACTTAAGTTTATTATAAAAAGAAAAAAAAAAGAAAACAAATCAATGCATGGAAATACAAATATAAAATATATATTAAAATAATATAATGCATATGCTATCGTAAAGTATATATATAAGCAAAATGTATAAATATGTACGCAAAGACAAAATTGAATAAAGAAAAATTATTTTAAGAAAAAAAATCTACATAATATCCATTAATGTAAAAAAGTGAATTATTTGATTAAGTATCTAAATCAATTTTAATATAACTAGTAATGACCTAAATTTGCCTAAAGTGTGATGAGAATCACGTGAAAAATAAAAAATATTAGAAAAATTATATTAAAGAAAAATCCATGCAATATCTTTCAATGTATAAGTATGAATTAATTGAGTAAGTATCTAAATTAATTTAATTTTTTAATATAAATATTAACGACCTATATTTGCCTAAACACGTGATGAACATTTGTAAAAAACATTTCCGTCCAGTGCCCCAAAAATAAATTTTACACTATAATTTATAATTTGTACAAGTGTAAAATATAAAAAATGCAAACACAATATTTAAACTCTTCGTTAAATGTCACTCCCGTCGAGTATTCCCAACGTAGATAAACACTTGTAAATAAAAATGTTTGTAACAAATAAATAATTATCAAAATAAATTGAAAATATTTGTGTGCTTATATGTATAAAAATATATAATTTTTTAAAAGGTAGGCTCAGATTAGATTTTAAATACGACATACGAAGTGGTTGCTGATTTATTAGTCATCCTAACTCGTGTTGACAAGAAACGAATCATAAAACTTTTACGTTATAAAAATTTCATCATTGCCCAAATTTATTTATTTTATTACGTGTTTATATATATAATATACGTCTTTTTATTTTAATAGGCCTCAAAAATTGATGAAAAATTTCTTCATTGGCCACAAAGGGAGATAACAAATGACCATCCTAAAGAGTGTAATTTGCAAACAGTATCACGTGTAATTAAAGAGTGTAATCAAATAATTTTTTTATGAAGCAATCTAACTAAACATGATTTGACAATCCACATTATTTAATTAATCTACACTTCCACTTTGTTGTAAAACAATATCTTGCCTCATTAATAATGTTGTAAATTTTCAAAACTAGATTTGGTGAAGTTGCTTATTTAATAATCTTCATTTAAACATGACTAAGAATCAAATAATTAATTAAACCCGAAGAACTAATACCCTATATGCAATGCACCAACAAATTAAATTTGTTTGCAATACCTTATTTAGCCCTATCTTCGTAATTGTCAACACAAATTAATATAATACTAAAATTTTGGTTGCTTAATTAGTTATTCCCATTTCAACATTAACTAAGAGACAAAACTAAACCACAAGAATTAATACCCAATATGTAATGCAGCAACAAATACCTTAATTTAGCCTTATCATGTATACTAAAACATAAATTCTAAAATGTTGGTTACTTAATTGATATTCAATCATATCAATACCGTTCAATCTTAAATAGAAATATTATAACATTTTCATAAAATAAAATAAAAAAGGGTGTAAAACAGAAAATTAATTCTATTTTGGGGGGTGTAAATTAGATTTTGAGGAAATGTAGGGTGTAATAAAGAGGACACATGTGTCATTTTCAAGTAATTAAAAGGGTCATTTTCGACAAGTTGATAAAAATAAGTATTAAACATGTGCAATGTATACAGTACACTAGTAATTGTCACTCACACATGAATGCAATTTGATCCTTCTATGAAAAAATGTGAGGATTTAAATATGGTGCTTCTTTTTAAGCATTTATTTTGGTCCACAAATATTATGTTTTCTCTATTTATTTTTATTTATTTATATTTGAAAACTTGATATTTTTACTAGAGCATCCTTCGTTATTATAAGTCATTTCATCTCACTAACTATTAGGTGAATTGAAAATAAAAGAGAGTTATTGGGTATACTAAAACTTCTGTTATGTGCAAAATTGAAAGAAAAAATCAATAAGAATTTAGCGTACGCAATCTTGTTATGCATGTCTGTAAAAAACTATTCTCACAACTTGAATCGATGACCTAATAATATGGTAAAGTGATATTTTTTACTATAGTAAAAAATAAAGGTGGATAGAGGTAGTACTCTATTCGTTTGTCTCAAATTATCTATCATTATTACTAAAAATAGTTATTGTTTCAAGAAAATACCAAATATGTTAGGATATAAATAAAGGTTAAATTTTGAAAATATTTTTTCCAGTTAATATTTTTTTAGAGTCGTGTAAAAAAATGAACCATATTTTATTGACTTTTGCAGAACGCACAATATTATAAAATTACAATTCTATCGGTTAATCATCATTCCTTCCAATAAAACATTTATAAAATTTTAATATTTTCACAAACATATTTATTGTATAATTTTATATTTTTAAAGGAAGAAGTGATGGGATATGTAATAGTTACAGCCTTTAGAAACATTCTAAACTGTAAAAATAACAACTATATTTTGTAGAATTATGAAATATATCAAAATCTACCTTAGAAACCTATACAAGTAGATATTTCAATATTTTAAAAGATTCTTAAAATGATAAGTCAATTTCTTTAACTTTCTAATATTCGAAATTTAGTAATCCAACCAATATACATTCTTTCAAACAAGTCTTATTTCACGAAAAATACCTATCAACAACAATTTTCTCAATGTTAGTGTTCAAATATGAAACTTTTAGTTAATGATGAAAAAATATTATCGAACCCACCACATATTTACCGGTGATATTCCAAACCAAATAAACATTTATATATGCAGATAGATATTGAGGTAGTGGTAAGATTCACGTATACTTCAGACCTTGTTTGTGAAATTTTACTGTTATGTTGTTGTATTCTTGAGAATAATTCTTTTTGGCATGACACATAGGTATAGAGTCCTATTCTGCCAAAGATCCATTGAATTCTGTTTACAAATATGACCATTCTATTCACTTGTACTTGTTTTTTCTTTTGGGTCCATTGTATTCATTTGTACAGTGTTAATAATTGATTTGACTTTTATCTTCATTCATTCTTTTTCACATACAAAAAAAGATTACCTCATGACGCTCCCCTCTATCATTCTTTTTCTTACTTTAAACTTCTATTTACTCTGTATTTCCCCACTAGGTACAGTGATTCACCTTTTATAGTAACATTTTCAACATTAAAATAATTTTAAAAAAGAAATAGAATAGTGAAGAGCTTTAGGTAAATATGACGTTTAAAATAAGAAAGAAAAGTGAAGAGCTTTAATTTAAAAGACAGAATTTAAGTTTATAAGTACGAAAGCTTGATGTGATGTAATCCAAAGAATAAATTCACGCTGAGTAGTCTAGACCTTAAACGGACCATATGCAGGGGCGGAGCTACGTGGACTTCAGATCCAAACCCCTTTCATCGAAAATTATATTGTATATATGTATGACTTTTTTTTCTATGTGTATATATATATATATATATATATTAATTTGACCTCCCTGACACAAGAAAAAAACTTGATTCAGTGGCAAAAGGGGTGCAAAATTTCATGCAAAGGGCCTGCCGGTCTTGGGTTTGAGACCAATTCACGATATGTTTTTAATTTATTTTTTTTTGATTTCTGTTTTTGACCCCCCTTAATAAAAATCCTGCCTCAGCCACTGACTATGTGTTATCATGAACTTGAATCTTGAGCGTTAGTTGTCACGAAGTCATATATAAAATGATATATTTGAATTTTTGCAATTAGAAATAAAGCTGTGTTGGATGCATCGCTCCTAAAATAGGTCATTAAGTATGCGAATTTTGATTTAGTCATACCTCAATATAAATACCAAACACAAAATACACACAAAAAAGGAAGAGACTCCAGTAGAGCAAAACAAGTCTCATATTTTAGCATATGATTACAAAATATACATGTTCAACCTTCGTGTTTATACTACAGTCGAGCAAAACAAGTCACATATTTTAGTATATAATTCCAAAATATACATGTTCAACCTTTATGTTTATACTCCAGTAGAGCAAAACAATTGACATATTTTATCAGATGATTACAAATTATACATGTTCAACCTTCATATTTATACTCCAGTGGAGCAAAACAAGTCACCTATTTTAGCATATGATTACAAAATATACATGTTCAACCTTCTTGTTTATACTCTAGTGGAGCAAAACAAGTCACATATTTCAGCATATGATTACAAAATAAACATGTTCAACCTTCATTGTTTATACTCCAGTATAGCAAAACAAGTCATATATTCGAGCATAAGACCCTGTGTTCACAGGCGTATACAAACAATCATTTCACGTAAGGATCATCTTGTTCTCAGTGACCCTTTATGCCATGTGTCTTTAGAGTTAGCGGGAGCTTATTTTCCAATGATGAAAATAGTTCATAAATAGGTTGTTTGGTTCCCTTCACCGGACGCAAGGAAGCTAGGTAGCCATACATCTGGTTGTTGAAGTTGAACAATGGCAGCTTACTACTCACTGGTGTGATGGACTCCTCTTCTTTAGACACTGGCGCGCCAGATATGTCCAATTTATTTTGGTAGAAGAAATCTGGATTAGGAAGCCGTTCATCAAACATTTAAGATGATATCAAAGAACTGTGATCGCGAATGTGTAAAGACAGACATTTCGAAGCCACTCAAGTATAAACACAGACATGTAGATGATATCGGAGAATTGTTATCACATGGACATGTAAACACAGACATTCTGAAGCTACTTAAGTATAAAACATCCTACTTAAGTATAAACACGCAGACATTTTGAAGCTACTTAAGTATAAACACAGACATTTCAAAGCTACTTAAGTATAAAATATCCTACTTAAATGCGTAAACGTGGACATGTAGATGATATCGGAGAATTGTTATCATATGGATATGTAAACAGAGACATTTGAAGCTACTTAAGTATAAACACATTACCCAAACATGTAGATGATATCAGAGAATTGTTATCATGAATATGTAAATATGCAGACATTTTGAAGCTACTAGAGTATAAAACATAGACATGTAGATGATATCGAAGAATTCTCATTATAAATATACCGGAGACATTTTGAAGCTATTTAAGTATAAAAAGAGACATGTAGATGATATAGGAGAATTGTCATCATTGATGATATCGAAGAACTGTTATCATGAATGATATCGAAGAACTGTTATCATGAATATGTAAACACAGACATTTTAAGGCTTCTCAAGTATAAAATATCCTACTTACTAGGAAATTGAGTTCTTGATTATCAACGCCAAGATATATCTTGATCAGCTTGTGTAAATCAGATAACGTTGAACCTTTAACAACCTTCAGTGTAGTGATAATAATCCCAGGATTTTCCTTTGATAAATCTTCCTATTTCACGTGCACGTCCAGATCAACGCCTATGCTTTCAAATGTTGGGTTGACGTTCTCCTTTGAATCGTTAACCTTCTCGCTAGAGAGATTATGTAATTTTCTTATAGGTGAATCCTCTCCAATTTATTTAACTAGAGGTGATTTCGATTCAGTTGTTATACACTGCTGAGAGAGTTATCTAGAATTTCCATAAATTTTGAATATATTTTAAATTAGTTCTTTTTCTTGAAGGGACAATATCACTAGAAAGATCATCGGAACGATCTTCTACTATAGTTGCATCCAATAAATCGTGATGGAGCATGGCAGAATGTATTGTCTTTTCCTCAATAACCTCTTTTTGCACCTCCTCGACAGGGGGGTTCTCTTTATCCCCTTCACTGTCGTTACCTTCTTATTCTTCCTCGAACATGGTGCTCAAGAACGATTTGTTGGTGAAATATTGCAACAAATCGATAGAAGGATCTTCAACTTCTCTTGTATCGCTTATGCTAGGATAGCCCAAATATGCCTGAACTGTGTTACTTTCTGCTTTATCGACGGCCGCATCCTGCTTTCCACAGTTCATATCAATAGATCTATCCAAATCCATAGATTTTACCATTCCTGCATCTTCAGAGTAAATATTCAGTAGCCTTTTCCCAAAGTTGTTCTCTTCCACATCTGTTGATCTATTGACAACTCTTGAATGCCAAAGCTGGGCCTCAATCTCCTCCCAGTTCCTTTTAAGCATTTCAAACTCTTGTTGCCGTTGGAAGATTCTATCTTCCATCTTTCTCCTTTCCATATCTACGAATTCATTTGCCATTTTCTGACACTGTTGTATCTTCTTTTCAAATTCATGTTTCAACTTCTGAGTTCGCTTATTTACTTTAATAATGACATCCTCCTCCATTGTCTCCACTCCTCCTTGTACTGCTAATTCAAGTTTAGACCTTAACGTAATAATTTCTTCTTCTTTCTTCATAAGCTTTCTCTTAGCGTCGTTACACTCTTTCTCTTTGAACTTATTCTCCATCTGAAGCTTGTGGATAACTGATCTATTGCCGCAATCCTTGACCCCAAACTAACCATTGAGGAAGAATCTTCTGCACCTTTCTCCTTCAATGGCGTATGAGGGCTACGGACAATGCATTTTGCTTTTCCACCGCACTCTAGAGTAGAGATGGTTTTGTGGAGCTCCTTAGGATCACGACTGGCACACAGTATCATGAGAATTTTGGACTTGTCATCATCAAAATAATCCTACACGAAATAGTTAAATCAACTTCTTACAACGACTAGTACAACTCCCAAACTATTTGTGGCTATGTCGCTTGGTTCCTTACAAAATGATGCTGGTGCGCGTAAGATCCTCCAAAAATTACTAATTTTTGGACGATTCAATACAGAGGTAGCAAAATTTTTGGAGGATCCAAGCAACATAGATATGTTATATACACAAGATGTAGTACCTGTAAGAGCATAGTTAACTTGATGTCTCAGAATGGCACGTGGGAATCACCGTTAGCAATGGACTCAACCACCCTTTTAAGTGCACTATTTCCCTGATTGATCTTTGTAGTCTGTGTAATTTGATTGTCGGATTAGTATCAAATGTATCAAGAGCTAAAATCATACATTTTAAATTACTGTTCATAGGAAATCTGGAAAAAAAACTTTAAAGAAGCGAGGTAAGTAAAAAACGTGGAACTTTACCTGTATTTTTGCTTCCATGCCAGTTTGACAAGCTTGTTCAATATTCTCGGAACCAGCCATATCGATAAGCATTAGTCGCCCTTCTAATGTTGGAACATCAATAATCATCTGCAACAACATTTAGCTTCCTTCGTAAAAGATGAAGGCATATCCTTGCTGGAAACAGAAAACAAATGAAACTCTTTCCACTTAGACATTGTTAAATATATATTCAGGGTTGATACCATACATTGGCTCCGAGAGCTCCACTCATTTCATAAAGTGCTTTTCACTATTCTTCTCTTCTCCACTTTCTGAATCTCCTTTGATATCTTTGTGGCCTTAGTACTAGAAATAAAAGTTTCATTCTTTGCCTTTTTACCAATAACTTCAAGTCTCACCTGCAAAAGTAAAAATACAGGGCAAGCATTTTACAGAGAAATACAAAGTAGTACAAGTCATACTAGCTTTCGTCTGTCTAACTTTAGCATATCCTTGTATTTTGGCTTGTGTAGCTATGTTAGGCATACAGGTCAATAATAGCAAGATCAATGGCGCTATGGCGAAAATATGTACCAAGGAATTAGGCAAAGTACTCTAAATCATTGGCAGTTCAATTATTAAGTGAAGTACTATAAATCATTAGACTTCAGTACTTAATGATAACATCTTCGATTGAAAGTTGAGTATAGAAATGTAAAGTCAAAATGCAAAAGTCAATTTATCTGAGGAGATATATAAGATATACACTGACCACGTTTCCCCGTTTAAGCTCAAGTCATGTATAAACATGCACAACATGGATAAATTACCAAGTAGTCCTCATCAATTGAGAGTAACTAGAGCATTTTCTTAAATGCATTCAATACAATAAGAACAATATCAGTGCCTCAATCCAAACAAGTTGGGTTTCAGCCAAATGAATCCTGACTAACCATGTTTCCCCATTTAAGCTCAACTAATGTCTAAACCTACTCAATTTTGGATAAATATAATGTGAGAAAATGGGAAATTTATAGATAATTTTGTGTGATTAAACTAGAGAATTTTCTTTAACGTGCTCAACATTACTACTACAACTACAACACCTAAATCCCAAACAAGTTGAATATGATATAGTCACAGACCAGGTTTGCACATTTAAGCTCAACTAATGTCTAAACGTACTAATTTTGGATAACCATAATTTGATAAAACATGCAATACTTCTCTCTTTTTCTTCCATAGATAATTTAATGTGTTTTATAGAGAAAATAGAGCATTTTCTTAAATGTGCCCAATACTACAACCATAAAACCTCAATCTCAAACAAGTGAAGTGTGCCATATGAGTCATCACTGACCATTTTTCTCTGTTTAGGTTCAACTCATATCTAAAGTGCTCAGTACAACCACAACAACACCTTAATCCCAATCAAGTGCTTGTGAGTAAACACCAGATGGATCTGAAAAATCTTGTTTAGCTAGTGGGGTTAGCTTAAGAATGGTAAATGTAACCAAAAAAAGTGAGAATATGAAAAATGGCTTTATGGGCAAGTCCATTTTTTTTGGATTATTGATTGATTATTCCATTGTTGTTTTGGTCTTTTTTGAAGGTTTTTTTGGCTACTTTTTTGGAAAGTGAAATCAAGAAAATGTTGAAGGAAAGTGTAAATACAACTCTCTTTTATTGTGCAAGATAGTGGTTATCTTTACTACTACTAGTACACTATAGATAAAAAGAGAAAATTCAGTCCGGGTTATTGAAAAAAAGCTCATTATAAAGGTGTATTGTATGCTGCCTTAACTTGCATTCAGTAATTTTACTAGTTACTCCAAGGCTCCCCTTCGTACGATGTAGACAAGAGATAAAAAAATATGATTTCTTGGTAAAGAGTCTCTCTACTTCAACTTGATTCGGCAATATAAATTGTGTACACTTTATCTCCTAAAATTCCACTTTATGAGATTACACTGAATATGTTATTGTTGTTGTTATTATTTTTCGATCTAGAAATATGATGTTTGAAACAAAAATATGTTGGTTTTGTCCAAAAATGTGTCAGAGTCTATTAAAACTAGTCGCTCTGCTTCATTCCAAGTTAGGAACATAGATTGTGTATATTTTATTACTCCAAATCCGACTTTATGTGAATACAGTAGGTACATTATTATTGTTTGGTCTGAAAATGTCCTAAGTCGAGTCTATCAGAAATAGTCTTTCTACTTCAGCTTGAGTCACTAATATAAATTGTGTACACTTTACCTCTCAAAATTTCACTTTATGAGAATACACCAAATACGTTGTTGTTGTTGTTATTTTTCGATCTGAAAATATGACGTTTGATATTAGTACTATTTTCTCTTTCTCATTTTATGCGTCACGCTTTCAATTTTAGATTATCCCGAGGAAAAACTAAACTGTTTTAGAATACAAGTTTAAAAATTCCTTCTTTTTTGTCAAATTTCGAGTCGAGTCAAATTAACCACATAAAATGAAAGGAAGGAAATAGAATATCTCAAAAAATAGTCCCTTTTTTTGAAAAAAAATAAATATACTTTTTAAAAATGAGAATATGTAAAATGGCTTTGTGGGCAAATTCAATTTCAAAAATAGTATATCTTTAAAAATTATAATAGAAGTGTAATTATATTTTTAAAAAGTCTAAAAAATTAACTATAACAAAAAAATATATAGGATTTTTAAAAAGTTCAAACAACTTAGTTACTAAGAATATTAACATTTGATAAAAAAATATTATTATTTGAGAATGAGAACAAAATATTGTACTATAATAAAAACAAAAAAACAACTCATAGGGTGAAGTAAATATTCCCTAGGTAAGAGAGAGGTGGAAAATTAACTATATAAGTTTGACCAAAGTACATTTATTGTAATAACCTTATTAAATTCCAATATTTGAAATTTGAATATTTTGGGGGGTATATTTGCCTCTTATGTTCAAAATATACTAATATTTTCCTCTTATGTATATTAATTAATGAAGTTTAACTAATATTATGTGAAGTATAATAGATTCTTGTGATTTATGTGAGTAATGTAAGAATTAATATTTAATGTTGTTTTGATTGAATTAATTATCCGATATTTATTATCGAAGGGGAGCCTTGGAGTAACTGGTAAAGTTGCTGCCATGTGTGACCAGGAGGTCACGGGTTCAAGCCTTGGAAACAGCCTCTGGCAGAAATGCAAGGTAAGGCTGCGTACAATACACCCTTGTGGTGGCTCTCTTCCCCGGACACCGCGCATAGCGGTAGCTTTAGTGCACCGGGCTGCCCTTTTTTTATTATTGATGAGAGGTATAATATTATTCATAGAATTTAGTTGCGATACGTGAAAATTAATTCAGATACCACAGTTATATAAAAGAGACTTCAATGCAAAGACTCTGGCTCGAGTACTTATCCTTCTGCGTCAATCACGTATAATATTCCAAATCTAATCACCACCACTGATCTCATCAAATCATAACCGTTCATTTCCTGTCCCAACAAAGAAAATAAACGGTCTCAAGTTCGGGCACCGAATATGAAGAAAATTTCATTGAAAGCGTCATCCTCAAAATAGACTTTGTAGTGCGCGATCCAGATTAGTTGACAATACGTGATCCAAATGAGAAAAATCTCCATAACAGATATCGTACATTAGGTGGGAAACTGAAAAAAAAAATCTCATCACCACCCATAATCTCATCAAATCATAACTGTTCATTCCTTGTCTCAATGGACAAAATTACTAGTTTCAAGTTTTGACATTTAATATGGAGAAAATCCCGTGAAGAATGTCATCCCGAAAATGAGCCTTATAGTGTGTGATCTATATTAATCAGCAATGAGCGATCCGAATTAGACAGAGCTCCATAACAGATACCATACATTCGATGGAAAACTAAAAAACAAAATAAAAGGCCTCATCACCACCGTTGATCTAATCAAATCACAACTGTAGTATGCGATACAAATTAGTTGATAATGCGCTATTCAAATTAGATAGAGCTACACGACAGATACCAAACACTAGGTGGGAAACTACAAAATAAAACAAAAATTTCATCACCATCACTGATCTAATCAAATCACAACTTGTATTGTGCGATCCAGATTAGTCAGTAATGCACGATCCAAATTAGAGAGATCTACACGACAGATACCATACACTAAGTGGAAAACTAAAAACCACCCCAACCATTGATCTAATCAAATCACAATCACCCGTGTGCGATCCATATTAATCAACAATCTGCGATCATAATTAGATAGAGCTTCACGACAGATACCAGACACTAAGTGGTAAACTAAAAAACAAAACAAAAATTCTCACCACCACCATTGATGGAATCAAATCAAAACTCATATTGTGTGATCCAAACTAGTCGATAATATGCGATCCAAATTAGATAGAGCTTCACGATAGATACCAGACACTAGGTAGGAAACTGCAAACAAAACAAAATATCTCATCACCACTATTGATCTAATCAAATCACAACTTGTAGCATGCGATTCAAAGTAGTCGATAATGGGCGATTTGAACTAAATAGAGCTTCACGATAGATACCATACACTAGGTGGAAAACTATAAAACAAAAAATCTCATCACCATCACTGATTTAATCAAATCACAACTTGTAGTTTGTGATCCAGATTAGTCGATAATACACGATCCGAATTAGACGAAGCTTTATGAAAGATACCAGATACTAGGTGAGAAACTACAAAATAAAACAAAAAATCTCATCACCACCATTAATCTAATCAAATAACAATCCGTAGTGTGCGATCCAGATTAGTAGATAATGCATAATTCGAATTAGATAGAGCTTCACAACGGATACCAGATACTAAGTGGGAGGAAACTAAAAAACAAAACACAAAATCTCATCACCACTATTGATCTAATCAAATCACAACTTATAGTTTGCAATCCAGATTAGTCGATAATAAGCGATCTGACTTAGATATGGCTTCACTATAGATACTAAACACTAGGTGTGAAAATACAAAACAAAACAAAACAAAAAGTCTCATCTCTACCATTGATCTAATCAAATCACAACTCGTAGTGTGATCCAAATTAGTCGATAATGCACGATTCAAATTAAATGCATGATCTGAATTAGATAGAACTTGATGACAGATACCAGACACTAGGTGGAAAACTACAAAACAAAATAAAAAATCTCATCACCACCATTGATCTAATCAAATAACAATCCGTAGTGTGCGGTCCACATTAGTCGATAATGCGCAATCTGAATTAGACAAAGCTTTACAATAAATATCATACACTGGATGAGAAACTGAAAATACAAAACAAAAAATCTCATCACCACTATTGATCTAATCAAATCACAACTTGCAGTGTGCGATCCAGATTAGTCGATAATGCGCTATTCAAAATAAATGTGTGATCGGAATTAGATAGAACTTCATGTCAAATACCAGACACTAGGTGAGAAACTAAGAAACAAAATAAAAATCTCATTAATCAAATCATAACTCGTAGTGTGCGATCTAGATTAGTCAATAATGCGTGATTCAAATTGGAGACAAAGCTTCACGACAGATATCAGACACTAGGTGAAAACTACAAAACTAAAAAAAAACTCATCATAACTATTGATCTAATCAAATCACAACCGTCCATTCCTTGTCCCAAATTCATCTTCATTCACCTCACTTTCCTACTTTTATCCTTCATAAACCCTCACTTTCTCTTTGTCTTCACCCAAAGAGAGATATACACACTCAAAATTTACACTTTCTTTTTTTTAGTATACATAATATACACATAACATATACAAAGAGAGTGAGGGAAAATACATATGGATTCAGATCAAGGAAAGCTATTTATTGGTAGAATATCATGGGAAACAACAGAAGAGAAGATGAAGGAGTATTTTCAAGTGTATGTGATGTTTTAAAAATTGTTGTAATGATAGATAAGATTACTGGAAAGCCTAGAGGATTTGGTTTTGTTGTATTTGCAGATCCTAGTGTTCTTGATAGAGTTCTTCAAGATAATCATGTAATTGATGGCCGCACGGTGAGTTTTTTTTACTCTATTTTAGCTTCTGGTGTTTCATTATTTTTGATTAGTTCTATATTTGTGCTTGTTGGGTTGTTAGTTTTTGCTGATTCTTGGATTTTGCGATTGTGGGTTTGTTAGTTTAAGCTGATTCTTGGATTTTGGGATTGTGGGGTTATTAGTTTTTGCAGATTCTTGGATTTTGGGATTGTAAGCTTGTTATTTTTTGATGATTCTTGGATTTTGAGCTTGTGGGGTTGTTAGTTTTTGCTGATTCTTGGATTTTGGGACTTTGTGGTTATTACTTTTTGCTGATTCTTTGATTTTGAACATGTGGTGTTGTTAGTTTTTATTGATTCTTTGATTTTGGGCTTATGGGGTTCTTAGTTTTTGCTGATTCTTGAATTTTGGGATTTGTATTTGTGGAGTTTTGGTTAAATGAGCTGACTTGTGATTGTTTTCTGGGTGTTTCATGTGTTTTTGTCTAATATTATCATGACGTGACTTTTGGATATTGTTATACATATATACACCTTATATATAGAGAAAAAGTGGAGAGGAAGAGAGGGGAAAACATGGATTCAGATAAAGGAAAGCTTTTTATTGGTGAGATATCATGGAAAAAATAGAAAAAAGATGAAGTATTTTCAAGTGTATGGTGATGTTTTACAGACTGTATTAATAACAAATAAGATTACTGGAAAGCCTAGAGGATTTGGTTTTGTTGTATTTACAGATCCTAATGTTCTTGGTAGAGTTGTTAAGGATACTCATGTAATTGATGGCCGTATGGTCAGTTTTTTGGTTGTATGTTCATGCTTTATTTGTGTTTTTCTATTATTTTGGATTGTGAGGTTGTTTGTTTTTGCTGATTCTTGGATCTTGAGCTTGTGGTGTTGTTAGTTTTTACTGATTCTTGGATTTTGGGATTTTGGGGCTGTTGGTTTTTGCTGATTCTTTGATTTTGAGCTTGTGGGGTTGTTAGTTTTTGCTGATTCTTAGATTTTGGGATTTTGGGGGTGTTGGTTTTTGCTGATTCTTTGATTTTGAGCTTGTGGGGTTGTTAGTTTTTGGTGATTCTTGAAATTTGGGATTTTGGGGCTGTTGGTTTTTCCTGATTCTTTGATTTTGAGCTTGTAGGGTTGTTAGTTTTTGCTGATTCTTGGATTTTGAGCTTGTGGGGTAGTTAGTTATTGCTGATTCTTTGATTTTGAGCTTGTGGGTTTGTTTGTTTTTGCTCGTTCTTTAATTTTGGGATTGTGGAGTTGTTAGTTTTAGCTGATTCTTGGATTTTAGGATTATGTTCTTGTGGAGTTATTGGTTAAATGAGCTTGACTTTGGTGATTGTTTTCTGGGTGTTTACTAATGTGGCATTTCTATTTTAGTATGTGTTTTTGCTTCTATTGTGATGAGATGATGTTTCTCTTTTCTTTGTGGCTTTTGGGTGTTATTTATATTTCTGGTTTTTTTTTTTTAGATTTTATGCTTGTGGATCTTTGGTTAAATGAGCTGACTTTTTTATTGTTTTTTGGTTGTGTCCTGATGTGTCAGTTCCAATTTAGGATGTGTTTTTGTGACTGTTATCTTGACATTTGTGCTATTTTTTCTTGTTGAGTTCTGATTCAGATATTTCTTAGTTTGAATATGTTCTCTGAGTACTAAAGTTTAAATCTTTTTTTGTCCTAAGGTCTTAATTTCTAGAGCTGCTTTATGCTTATGAATTTTTTTGTTCTGGTATCTTTTTCTGGTTGAGCTTATGTAATCAAGCTCTCCTGATATTTAAAGTAAAATCTGCATTTTTATATTGCGGTTTCTAATAAGAAATAGTTTCTCTTGAGTCAATTTTGTGGGTAGATAGATTCTCCTTATATTTAACCTAAAGTCAGCATCTTTTATATTGAGGACTTTTGTAAATAATGGTTTCTCTAGTCAATTTTGTAAGTAGACAATGTGCTGCATATGTTCTTTTGATGTGAAAATGGTGGATGATATTGCATAATTCGTTGCAGTAGTTCTATCATGCGTTTGAATGCCATATGTGCTGAATGATTCCCAACCTCATAATGTGCTGTGTATTGGTCTTTCGCATATGTGTGGTGATTTTTTCTATAATGTGTGTCGCTTTTATTCTCGAATCAAATTACTTGTTATACAATAGGTGGCCTTGCTTGGGATCGATTTTTAGTAGTAGTAGTTCTTGTTGTAGTACAACTTCTTCCTTCTGCTGCATAGTGGTCAGTTTTGCATAAGCATTAATTTTGCTAGGTGGAGTGTCTCTATTGCTTTTATTCTCGAATCAAATTACTTGTTATACAATGGGTGGCCTTGCTTGGGATCGATTTGTAGTAGTAGTAGTTCTTGTTGTAGTACATCTTCTTCATTCTGCTGCATAGTGGTCAGTTTTGCATAAGCACTAATAATGCTAGGTGGAGTGTCTCTGTTGTGCCTTCCAAAGATGGAATTGTGTAGCCAAATGTGTTTTATTATCAAGCCATGTGTTTGATGCAATAGATGGAAAATGGGATAATTATTTCCTCCTCTTTGATTTTTTGACACTTCTTGGTGTGATAGTGATGAAATGATATCTGACTTGTTGAAAAGAACATCCTAAAATGTGGAACGTAGTATTATTGTTATTCAGTGTATGGGCTCGTTTATAGAGTCATGTTTTTCTTCTTTTTTTTGATAGTGTGCAGGCACGGGTTATGGAAATCAAAGTTATGGCTATGGTTGATATGGTAGAGGGGATGGTGCTTATGGAAATCCAGTTGGTGGAAGTGGTGCATCGGGAGACATACAATCAGGTGGTGGGTGTTACATGGGCAGTGGCTATGGCGATGCTAGTGGAAATTCACAAGGTTTGGGTAATTATGGTGCTCATAAAAAAGGACCTCATGGTGGCCAAGTTGGATATGGTGGTCGCTATGGTGGTGCTCCAAGTCGGCAGGCTCAACAACACTGATCACAGTGGTTGATTTCATTTGAGAACTCACCTATTACTAGAGCAGAACTTCACTTTCACGCTGCTGGTTTCGTTCCACATATAGCTTACTCTTGCAAGCATTACGCGCTCAACGGGATTGGTTGGATTTCTTGCATTTTAGTCTTTTGTAGTTCTTATTCTAGTTTACAATAAGTAATTGTCAATAGTATTGCCTATTTCGTAATAATTTCTGTTTAACTGTAGTTTTAATTTGGCTTGCGTATGGTTATTTTTACTAGCCATCTAATGCATCTCCCCTCGTAGCCTGTTATGTTAAAACTTATGTGAGTTAGCTTTTGATTGTGTTGTTCGATTTTGAATATAGTTCCATAACCCGTTTCTGCCTTCCCAAGCAGGATACTTGATGCTAGTTTCTCCTCAATATAAAAAATGAATTCTTTTTGTTTCCCATTTGACTTGCGTTGGACAAAGACGTTTTCATGATTCTTCTTGTTGTTAGTGCAGCTGTAGCCGATATGGGTAAAAACAGCAATAGTGGTAGTTAATTTTTGATAATGACATAATCATTTTCCTTTGTATTTGACCTTGTGTTGCACAGAAGGAGATGCCCGAGTACTAACGTATGATGACATTCCACTCTGTCAAATCCGACCTTGGTGCTGGGGATTGTGTTCAGTGCACATAAGTACTTACCGTGGGATTTGGCTCATGGTGCATTTCCTGAAACTGGTCATGGTGAAGCGGGGTGAAGACTAACAGCAGTCATAGTATGGTATGTGTTGCCAACAGCTGGTGTTGAGTTGTACTAGTTATTTTGTATATGGAAAGGTAGACTAGAATATCGCCATTTATTCGAGGTACTTGGCAATTTAACTCACAAACAAGTTCTTTAGTTTTTGGCGGTTTTCGCTTATAAAAGGATGCTTTTCTGGAGATGGATTACAGAATAACATGGTTTAGGCTACCTCACTAGTTTAGAATGATTAAACTTTATTTTCTTATTTACACCAATTTAACAGTAGAATAGCTTAGAACTTACTTACTGTCTTTCGTCTAATTAGTATTTGTCTGTGCACTGACTGTGGTATGTGAACTTATTGCTTTTCTACTTTTTTCTGGGGTGTCTCTAACTCTTGTTGTCCCTTTGAGTAGGGTGTTTTTCCTTAGACTTGACGAAAAATTCACGTTTCGCCTGGCTTTTATTAACAATGCTGAAATATTTTTGGGTTCTTTTGCTTTGATGTATGTTCTTTAGTCTCAAGTAGTGAATGACCTTTCACTGGATTTTCCAAGTAAAAGACTATGCTTAGTGAAGTTCTACCACGTTTTGCCAACCAAGGATATCATATTGCTAAGGCACAGACACTTTGAGTTGCTGATTCTATAATTGTTAAACTGCAGAATCATTGTTTCTATTGGGAATGCATGACTCTTGTATTTCATTGTTTCTATGTTTGGATAACTAAGGAAAGTAAGTGAATAGTGTTGTGAACCAAGCTAACTCTATTGGGCCAATTAATATGTTGGAGAGGAGGTTCAAAATTTGAAGAAAAACTTATCGAAAGGAGCTCGACATCTATTATATATACATATAATAAGATTTTAGTAATGTATAAATAGTATAATTTTCTGCCGAAGGGGGTTCGGTGAACGGTTCTTTTGCAATTCCTTATCTAGATTGTTTGATTTTGAGCCAGGGGTTTGTCGGAAACAATGTCTATATCTCACATTAGAGGTAGTGGTATGGACTGCTTACACTTACCCTCCCAATACCCCACTTGGTGGGAATATAAGGTGAACCCCCATCCATTACACATGTTGGCTCCGCCCCCTAGTAGAGAGGTGATTGTTGTATAGAGATGGAAACCAAAGGTGGAGATGTGAACATTCAGCACGATTTTGGATTATCGATGGGGCAGTTTTTGTTTGGGAACTAAGGTAGGGAAGAAAGTGAAGAGTTAGAAGCTTGGAGTCACTCAATGATAAAATAATACTAATAGATTAACATATTACAAAATTATAAAAATTAAACTAAATTGATTTCATAATTTCTCATTTTTTTCAATTAATAATATAGGATTTTTATTCATATACCCAACATTTGTATTTCATAATTTTTTTAGTTTTATTGTACAAAACTTTGCATATCATATAAGTACAATATTTAGTTATTAATATACATTCCCAGTTAAGTATAACATGTATAAATCATGAGTTAATTTGTAACAATATTTTATACGTTGTAGAAAATGAAATAACCAAACAACTGCACATAATTATAACCAACAACCAAACAAACCTTGCTTGTTTTTACTAGTATTACTTAACATATTTCTTATTCATTTAAATGTACTCCTCCTCACTTGTGGAAAATCAATTTGATTAACTTATACTATTAAATTATATTAGATCTATTTAAGTTACACATAAATTGAAACTAAATAAAGAAAGTAATCTGTATTGAAACTTCAATGATTTCAACATCAAATTTGTAAGCTTATATTTACAATTTTTTTTATAATTGTTTTTTTAAGAAAAGGGATTATGATTTTTTGTCTGTTTGGGCTAGTGCCGAGTGGTTGTTGGATATATTAGGGTGCACCATTCTCATTGAGTAGTACTGGACAAAATTGACGTGTGGAGACCATCAATTACACCCTTTCACTTAACCAAATTATTTTCCTTTTAAATTTTTATTTTGATAGTGTGATATAATATGTAGTTTTAAAATACATTGTTATCATAAATCTAGTGATAGAAGACTATCTAGCTTGGTTCGTCTATTAACTTGGCCTTTGAAGAAGAAGGTTCGGCATTCTTCGACTTATCTTTATTATCCGCTAAATTCATTCCTTTCTCTGATATTTCATAAAGTAGATGGATAGAGTCAGTCGATCAGTAAAAAAATAACAAGTGCTCCTGAAATGATTGATAGAAAATAAGACAACTATTCCATGCATTTTATCTTATATACTTTAAATTTAATACAACATCGAACCCAGTGAATGAAAAAACAATAAACAAAAAAAATAGGTAGTATATTGTAACGTTGGGATAGTAATTGGGGTCGAAGCTCCACATATGTTGTTTGGTTGGTCAGGTCAAGCTTCATCCACACAAGACCACATAATCTCTGACGCTCTGCATCCAATTTTGCAATTTTCTTCACTCCCTCCACGTCGTCATATGTTTGGGTGGTCAGGTCAAGCTTCATCTGGGCCAAGGCTATAGGCCCAAGCAACTTCTTCCACACAAGACCACTTAATCTCCAACGCTCTTCGTCCAATTTTGTATTTTTCTTCACTCCTTCCAGGTGTTACTTGTTTGCAACTTCTGCAGACCGTACGCTCATATTTTTCTTGAGCATCTCAATTTCTGATTCAGCTTGAGATTTTTCTTCACTGAGTTTTATCACCATGCTAGAACACTCTTGCAAAGACCTTGAGGGACTTACCTGCAAGTAGTAGTAAAATAGAAATAAAAAGAAAGCAAAACACAGCAATATATGCAAGATGTTTTGCATAACTTTTTGTATTGAAAGTAACTAATGCTTAGTTTAAGAGAGTAGTAGTGGTAATTGTAAAACTTAAGAATAGCTTGTGAACTTAAGAGCTTGAAGAATTGTTTATATAGGCTGAGTATTGTAAAACTAAACCAACATAAAAATGGTAAAAAATATGTCAGTAGAGAATTTCTCTTACTGAATCAATCGTATACCAATTAAAAAGGAAAGTCAATAATTGTAAAAGTCATTCACAATATTTTTTTCCTTAGGCCAAATCCAATAAATAAAAAATATCAAGACTGTCATGATAAAAAACTAGATTCCCATAATACTGAAAGTGACCTTACATATAGGTGAGTGCCATGTTGTAGCATATTCCATAGAAGGAAGGTAAATTAATAGTAACATATTAGCATCAATCACTAATCAATTAAGAGATTGATAATCAATTAGGGTCAATTAGGGATGAGAAAATTTGTCAACTAATTCAAAGAAGATAGATAATTTCAAATTCGGAATTAGCAAAGTATGACATAATTCATCATTATTAAAATTTAGATTTTTCACATCTGGTAGTCTTTAAACATAAGCACACAAAATGGCAAAGAATCGGATGAAATAAATCATTCATGCATTGTTAATTCAGAATCTGAAATCTGCTAAAGAAAGTGAAAAGAGATTAAAATTAAACACAAACATTTAAATATTTAGGCAAACCTGTGGATGGGTTTTTCATCTCTTTTTCGACAAATGGATCAACGGCACAGAGAAGGTTGGTGGCGGGTGGATGACAGAAATGACCTGGGGCGGAGACGGTTGGTTCACGGAGGAGGTTGGAGAGAAGGGGGTCTCGTGGCAATGTTGGAGCGGCATTGGTGTGCTGGTTCATCGCCGGAAGGGGAAAATGGAGGGAGAGATGGTGATGGATACTGAGGGGCTGGCGGCGCGGCGCTGGCAGCGGCGAGGACGAACGGTAGGAGGCAGTGGTAGATCTGGTATCGCCGGAGTAGGCGTTGGAGGTGCGACGAGGATGAACGGTAGGAGGTAGTGGTAGATCTGGTATTGATGGAGTAGGCATTGGCGGCACAACGAGGACGAACAGCAGGAGGCAGTGGTAGATCTGGTATCGCCAGAGTAGGCGTTGGCGGCAAGGCGCTGGCAGCGGCGATGACGAACGGCAGGAGGCAGTGATAGATCTGGTATCGCCGGAGTAGGCATTGGCAGCGCATATAGAGGGCGGTAGGAAAGCTATTGGAGAAGGAGGTCTCGGTGGCGTTGCTCCACCGATCAGCGGCGGCAGCCATACGAATGAGAGGTTAGATAGAGAGAAGGAGAGAGGTTAGATAGAGAGAGAAGGAGCGGTTGTTGTTTGATTTTGGAATTAGGGTTAGATTTTTTGATTAAAAAAGAAAGAAAGGTGTATCAGATCTCAATCGTTGGATCCGTTCAGGATTAACAACTGAGATCTAAAAATTGGAAATTTGGAATTGAGTTTCAGAAATGGCTACAATTGTAAGAAATTGGACAAAATTAAGTTAAAAGGTGAATAAATTTAGGTAAAATGAATTAAATTAGGCAGTTATTTAAATTAAAATAGGGATAATAGATAATAATAATAATTAAATAAAACATAACAATATTAAATAATAAATAATAATAATAATTAAATAATAAATAATAATAATTAATAATAAATAATTTAATAAAATAAATAGTGCTAAATAATTGAAAACTAGATATTGTGTTTGCAAAAATGGGGATGTGCATAAATACGTGGAAAATAATTTAATAAAAATTACATAAAATGCTGAATTTGAGTTTAAAAATTATGACAATGATACTAAAAGGTAAGAAATAATTTATGCATTTCCTTTAATTATAAATGTGACACGTTAGTACGTACTCAATGTAAGAATAATATTTAAAAACTATTGATAATTAAAATTAAATAATTTTGATATAATAACAACCTAAAAGTGATTGGGTGTCAATAGAGTCGCCACCTAATTTTCAAGAAAAACTAGGAAACCTATTTATTTATTAGCAAGTACTCCCTCCATTTAAAAAGAAATGACTTACTTTCCTTTTTAGTTCGTTTAAAAAAGAATGACCCCTTTCATTTTTTGGAAATACTTTAATTTAAACTTCCCAAATGACATGTTTATGACCACAAGATTAAAGGGCATTTTGATACATTTGACACTACTTTAATTTAAGGCTACAAGATTCTAAAAATTTTCTTTATTTTCTTAAAATTTGTGCCAAATCAAAGTAGGTAATTCATTTCGAAACAGGGGGAGTATGACGAAACTAATTTAGATTCTAGGTAATGATTCAAATTATTGCAAAGGGAAGGGGTTAGACACCCTTTAGAATCTACAAATATGGTTCCTGGCCAGACTTAAGTTTATTAAAAAAAAAGAACAAAAAAAAAAGAAAAATAAAATCAATGCATGTAAATACAAATATAAAATATATATTAAAATAATATAATGCGTATGCTATAGTAAAATATATATATAAGAAAAATATAAAAATATGTACGTAAAAACAAAATTGAATAAAGAAAAATTATTTTTAGAAAAAAAATCTACATAATATCCATTAATGTAAAAAAGTGAATTATTTATTAAGTATCTAAATCAATTTTATTATAACTAGTAATGACCTAAATTTGCCAAAAGTTTGATGAGAATCGCGTGAAAAATAAAAAATATCAGAAAAATTATATTAAAGAAAAATCTATGCAATATCTTTCAATGTATAAGTATGAATTAATTGAGTAAGTATCTAAATTAATTTAATTTTTTAATATAAATATAACGACCTATATTTTCCTAAACACGTGATGAGCATTTATAAAAAACATTTCCGTCCAATGCCCCAAAAATAAATTTTACACAATAATTTATACTTTGTACAAGTGTAAAAATATAAAAAATGCAAACACAAAATTTAAACTCTTCGTTAAATGTCACTCCCGTCAAGTATTCCCAACAAAGATAAACACTTATAAATAAAAATGTTTGTAACAGATAAATAATTATCAAAATAAATTGAAAATATTTATGTGCTTATATGTATAAAAATATATAATTTTTAAAAGGTGGACTCAGATTAGATTTTAAATACGACATACGAAGTGGTTGCTGATTTATTAGTCGTCCTAACTCGTGTTGCCGAGATACGAATCATAAAACTTTTACGTTATTAAAATTTCGTCATTGCCCAAATTTATTTATTTTATTACGTATTTATATATATAATATACGTCTTTTTATTTGTATAGGCCTCAAAAATTGATGAAAAATTTCTTCATTGGCCATAAAGGGAGATAACAAATGACTCAAAAATAACTCTAACACTCTCTATTTATATTAGTTCACAAAGGGAGATAACAAATGACCATCGTAAAGATTGTAATTTGCTACAGTATCACGCATAATTAAAGAGTGTAATCAAATAATTTTTTTTTTGAAGCAATCTAACTAAACATGATTTGACAATCCCCATTATTTAATTAATCTACACTTCCACTTTGTTGTAAAACAGTATCTTGCCTCATTAATCATGTGGTAAATTTTAATAACTAGATTTGGTAAAGTTGCTTATTTAATAATCTTCATTTAAACATAACTAAGAATCAAATAATTAATTAAACCAAAAGAACTAATACCCTATATGCAATGCACCAATAAATTAAATTTGTTTGAAATACCTTATTTAGCCCTATCTTCTTAATTGTCAACACAAATTAATACAGTACTAAAATTTTGGTTGCTTAATTAGTTATTCCCATTTAAACATTAACTAAGAGAAAAAACTAAACCATAAGAATAAATACCCAATATGTAATGCACCAACAAATTCCTTATTTTAGCCTTATCATGTATACTAAAAAATAAATTCTAAAATGTTGGTTGCTTAATTGATATTCAATCATATCAATACCGTTCAATCTTAAATAGAAATATTATAATTTTTTCATAAAATTAAATAAAAAAGGGTGTAAAACAGAGTGTAATAAAGAGGACACATGTGTCGTTTTCAAGTAATTAAAAGGGTCATTTTCGACAAGTTGATAAAAATAAGTATTAAACATGTGCAATGGATACAGTACACTAGTAATTGTCACTCACACATGAATGCAATTTGATCCTTCTATGGGAAAAAGTTAGGATTTACATGTGGTGCTTCTTTTTAAGCATTTATTTTGGTCCACAAATATTATGTTTTCTCTGTTTATTTTTCTTTATTTATATTTGAAAACTTGATATTTTTACTAGAGCATCCTTCGTTATTATAAGTCATTTCATCTCACTAACTATTAGGTGAATTGAAAATAAAAGAGAGTTATTGGGTATACTAAAACTTCTGTTATGTGCAAAATTGAAAGAAAAAATCAATAAGAATTTAGTGTATGCAATCTTGTTATGCATTTCTGCAAAAAACTGTTCTCACAACTTGAATCGATGACTTAATAATATGGTAAAAGTGATTTTTTTTACTATAGTAAAAAATAAAGGTGGATAGAGGTAGTACTATATTCGTTTGTCTAAAATTATCTATCATTATTACTAAAAATAGTTATTGTTTCAAAAAAATACCAAATATGTTAGGATATAAATAAAGGTTAAATTTTGAAAATATTTTTTCCAGTTTATATTTTTTCGGAGTCATGTAAAAAAATGCACGATATCCTATTGACTTTTGCAGAACGCACTATATTATAAAATTACAATTCTATCGGTTAATCAGCATTCTTCCAATAAAACATTTTTAAAATTTTAATATTTTCACAAACACACTTATCATATAATTTTATTTTTTTAAAGGAAGAAGTGATGGGCTATGAAATATTTACAGCCTTTAGAAACATTGTAAACTGTAAAAATAATAACTATATTTTGTAGAATTATGAAATATATCAGAATTTACCTTAGAAACCTATACAAGTAGATATTTCAATATTTTTAAAGATTTTTAAAAAGATAATTCAATTCCTTTAACTTTCTAATATTCGAAATTTAGTAATCCAACCAATATACATTCCTTCAAACAAGTCTTATTTCACGAAAAATACCTATCAACAACAATTTTCTCAATGTTAGTGTTCAAATTTGAAACTTTTAGTTAATGATGAAAATATATTATCGAACCCACCACATATTTACCGGTGATATTCCAAACCAAATAACCATTTATATATGTAGACAGATATTGAGGTAGTGGTAAGATTCACGTATACTTTAAACCTTATTTGTCATAGAATCATGTTTTTCTTCTTTCTGTTGATAGTGTGCAGATAGATTTATTTTAGTCTAATGTCCTCTTTTGTATTGTTAACGACAATAAGTAATGGTTCATTCACAATGAGTTCTGCGTGAAGGTAAGTAGGTAACTGATTAAAGCATTATGATGGTGGTTTATTTTAGTTTAATGGTGCGCCTTCTTCTAATTTAGAGCATTGTTTGCCCTAAATATTTTAATGACTTAATTGAGTATTTGAAACTTGAATCATCCTTTCGTTCTAGTTGCACACCAAATGGAAACTTCATGTAGTGATGTCTTAAATAAACGTGTCTTTTAAGTTCAGTATTCTTGTGTAATAGTGCCATCGCTTGGGTAAATTTGCTTCTATTTAAAAATTTTAAATCATTTGTACATCTGTTAGGTTTTCCAGACCTTTTGTTCCATATATACTTTCAGTATGTCGTAAGTAAGACGCTTGCAGGTTCAACAGAAGTTTAGTACACAAGATATTTCATGATCTCAGTAGGAAACAAGTGGAAGTAAAACGTGCTCTTCCAGGAGATGGTAGTTCTGGTTGTTTTGGTGGTCGTTCCATGGACACAGTGGTAGTGGTATGGGTGGTAGAAGTTACCAGGGTATGGTGTATCTAGTGGCAATCCCAGTTCTTATGACAGAATGGATACCAACAGATATATGCAGTCACAAAACACTATAGGTGGTTATCCACCTTATGGTTTCTCTGGATATGGTACACCGGGTTATGGTTATGGATCGTCCAACAATGGCAAGGGTTATGGTGCTTATGGAAGTTACGGTGGATCCAATCCTGGCTATGGGGCTGTCAATCCTAGATATGGTGGTCCAGCAGTTGCTGCAGCCTTTGGAAATCCAATATGTGCCTGGTGCTAGTTATGGTAGAGGCTAAGCTGATGGATCGAGAAGCTCGTGGGTTTCTCAGAGTCCTTCTGGATATGAGAACATGGCCTTTGGTAATGCATCATAGGGTGCTTCAAGAGCTGGTGGTGGAGGTGGACTCTCTAATGGAGGATCTGCTGTTGGTCAGTCTCCAGCTGGAGCCATGGGTTATGGAAATCAAGGTTATGGCTATGGTGGATATGGTGGAGGTGATGGTGCTTATGGAAATCCAGTTGGTGGAGGTGGTGCATCGGGAGACATACAATCAGGTGGTGGGGTTACATAGGCAGTGGCTATGGCGATGCTAGTGGAAATTCACAACGTTCGGGTAATTATAGTGCTCATCAAAATAGACCTTATGTAGGCCAAGTTGGATATGGTGGTGCTCCAAGTCGGCAGGCTCAACAACACTGATCACAGTGCTTCATTTCATCTGAAAACTTATCGATTGCTGTAGGGGAACTTCACTTTCACGCTGCTGGTTTCGTTCCACATACAGTTTACTCTTGCAAGCATTACGCGCTCAATGGGATTGGTTGGATTTCTTGAATTTTAGTTTATTGCAGTTCTTATTCTAGTTTACAATAAGTAATTGTCAGTAGTATTGCCTATTTCGTAATATTTTCAGTTTAACTGTCGTTTTAATTTGCCTTGCATATGGTTATTTGTACTAGCTATCTAATGCATCTCCTCTCGTAGCCTATTATGTCAAAGCTTATGTGAGTTAGCTTTTGATTGTTTTGTTTTGTTTTGAATATAGTTCCATAACCCGTTTGTGCCTTCCCAAGCAGGATACTTGATGCTAGTTTCTCCTCTCTATAAAAAATGAATTCTTTTGGTTTCCCATTTTGCTTGCGTTGGACAAAGAAGTTTTTGTGATGCTTCTTGTTGGTAGTGCAGCTGTAGCCGATATGGGTAGCAATAGCAGTAGTGGTATTTAAGTTTTGAGAATGACATAATCATTTTTCCTTTATATTTGACCTTGTGTTGAACAGGAGGAGATGCCCGAGTACTAAAGTCTGATGATATCCCACTCTGTCAAATTCGACCTTGGTGCTGGGGATTGTGTTCATTTGGCACAAGTACTTACCGTGGAATTTGGATCATGGTGCATTTGCTGAAACTGGTCATGGTAAAGCGGGGTGACGACTAACAGTAGTCATCGTATGGTATGTGTTGCCAACAGCTGTTGTTTAGTTGTTCTAGTGATTTTGTATATGGAAAAGTAAACTAGAATATGGCCATGTTTTTGAGGTACTTGGCAATTTAACTCGCAAACAAGTTCTTTAGTTTTTGGCGGTTTTCGCTTATAAAAGGATGCTTTTCTGAAGATGGATTACAAAATAACCTGGTTTAGGCTACCTCACTAGTTTAGAATGATTAAACTTTATTTTTCTTGTTCACACCAATTTAACAATAGAATAGCTTAGAACTTACTTACTATCTTTCGTCTAATTAGGATTTGTTTGTGCACTGATAGTGGTAGTTGAGCTTATTACTTTTCTACTTTTTTCTGGGGTGTCTCTAACTCCTGTTGTCCCTTTGAGTAGGGTGTTTTTCCTTAGACTTGACGAAAGATTCACGTTTTACCTGGCTTTCATTAACAATGCTGAAACATTTTTGGGTTCTTTTGCTTTGATGTATGTTCTTTAGTCTCAAGTATTGAATGACATTTCAATGGATTTTCCAAGTAAAAGACTATGATTAGTGAAGTTCTACCGCGTTTTGCCAACCAAGGATATCATATATCTAAGGCACAGACACTTTGAGTTGCTGATTCTATAATTGTTAAACTGCAGAATCTTTGTTTCTATAGGGAATGCATGACTCTTGTCATTTCATTATTTCTATGTTTGTATAACTAAGGAAAGTAAGTGAATACTGTTGTGAACCAAGCTAACTCTATTGGGAAAATTAATATGTTGGAGAGGGGGTTCAAAATTTGAAAAAAAACTTATCGAAAGGAGCTCGACATCTATTATATATACATATAATATGATTTTAGTAATGTATAAATAGTATAATTTTCCGCTGAAGGGGGTTCGGTGAACGGTTCTTTTGCGATTCCTTATCTAGATTTTTTGATTTTGAGCTGGGGGTTTGTCGGAAACAACGTCTCTATCTCACATTTAAGGTAGTGGTATGGACTGCCTACACTTACCCTCCCAAAACCCCACTTGGTGGGAATATACGGTGAACCCCCTTACATTACACATGCTGGCTCCTCCCCCGAGTAGAGAGGTTATTGTTGTATAGAGATGGCAACCAAAGGTGGAGATGTGAACATTCAGCGCGATTTTGGGTTGTCGATGGGGCAGTTTTTGTTTAGGAACTAAGGTAGGGAAGAAAGTGAAGAGTTAGAAGCTTGGAGTCACTCAATGATAAAATAACACTAGTAGATTAACATATTACAAAATGATAAAAATTAAACTAAATTGATTTTCAAAAGTTCACCACTACAAATGAGGCATAGATCACCGAAAACGTAAAATCTCTATACAATTATTAATTCAAAATATTAAAGAATTGTGCAAGTGACAGATTGTTCACTAGAATGAATTGTACAATTGACAAATTGATCCCTAGAAGGGGGTTTATGTTATGCTAGGATGGAGTAAACCGTCTGAATAATAGAGACTATCATTCCGACTTGGTGGGATTATACTGGGTAGACAAATATACATGTTTTAGCATGTTTTAGAGTTTGATTACTAAATATACATGTTCAACCTTCATGTTTGTACTCCGATGGAGCAAAACAAGTCATATATTTTAGCATATGATTAAAAAATATACATGTTCAACCTTCATGTTTATACTTTAGTGGAGTAAAACAAGTCACATATTTTAGCATATGATCGCAAAATATACATGTTCAACCTTCATGTTTATACACTCTGGTAGAGCAAAATAAGTCACATATTTTAGCATATGATTACAAAATATATACATGTTCAACCTTCATTGTTTATATTCCAGTGGAGCAAAACAAGTCACATATTCGAGCATAAGACCGTGTGTTCACAAGCGTATACAAACAACCATTTCACCTAAGGATCATCCTGTTCTCAGTGACCCGCTATCCCATGTGACTTTAGAGTTAACGGGAGCTTATTTTCCAATGATGAAAATGGTTCATAAATAGTGTGATATAATATGTAGTGTGATATAATATGTAGTTTTGATAGTTTGATATAATATGTAGTTTTAAAAAAAAATTGTTATCATAAATCTAGTGATAGAAGACTATCTAGCTTGGTTCGTCTATTAACTTGGCCTTTGAAGAAGAAGGTTTGGCATGCTTCGGATTATCTTTATTATCCGCTAAATTCATTCCTTTCTCTGATATTTCATAAAGTAGATGGATAGAGTCAGTCAATCAGTAAAAAAAAAAATAACAAGTTCTCCTGAAATGATTGATAGAAAATAAGATAACTATTGCATGCATTTATCTTATATACTTTAAATTTAATAGAACATCGAACACAGTGAATGAAAACAACAACAAACAAAAAAAATAGGTAGTATATTGTAACTTTAGGATTGTAATTGGGATCGAAGCTCCACATGTGTTGTTTGGGTGGTCAGGTTAAGCTTCATCTGGGCCAAGGCTGTAGGCCCAAGCAACTTCTTCCACACGAGACCACGTAATATCTGACGCTCTGCGTCTAATTTTGAAATCTCCAGGTCATATGCTTGGGTGGTCAGGTCAAGCTTCATCTGGGCCAAGGCTGTAGGCCAAAGCAACTTCTTCCACACAAGACCACATAATCTCCGACGCTCTGCTTCCAATTTTACAATTTTCTTCAGTACCTCCAGGTGTTGCTTGTTTGCAACTTCTGCAGACCGTACGCTTATATTTTTCTTCATCATCTCAATTTCTGCTTCAGCTTGGGATTTTTCTTCACTGAGCTGTATCACCATGCTAGAACGCTCCTGCAAAGACCTTGAGAGTGCAGAATTTTCCGCTGCAGACCCGAGTAACTGTTGGTCCAGGTTATCTAATTTTGCTTCAAACTCATGCTTCATTTTGTCAAATGGTTTGGCAGCCTTCTCCTAACCTGTACAGAGAGATGTGAATAAAAGAATTTAGTACCAAGTTGCAAAACACTTGTTGCAAGAAAAACACAAGTCAATAAGGAACATCACCTGAGACAGCTTCTTCAGCAACTTTAGCATATTGTTTTCCCAGATTTTCCTTGTTGGTCATTTCTGACTGTCCAGCAGCAACTTTTTATTATAATCCTTGACTTTATCCTCTAATCCACTCACTTGTTACTCAAGAGACTTAACATGGTCTAGCTACCGCATGCACTCCTTCAGTGCACCATCCAGATGTGATGCCCTGTCTTCAACAGTAAGCTTCAAATGAGTAACGGATTCTAGGTGATTTTTTAGTGTCGCGGCTTCTGACTTAGCCTTCTCGCAACCTGTATAGAGAGATATGAATAAAAGAATTCAGTACCAAGTTGCAAAACACAAGTTGCAAGAAAAACACAAGTCAATAAGGAACATCACCTGAGACAGCTTCTTCAGCAACTTTAGCATATTGTTTTCCCAGGTTTTCCTTATTAGTCATTTCTGACTGTGCAGCAGCCCACTTAAGAGACTTAACTTGATCCTCCAGTCCAGTCAAATGTGAATAAGATTCAACGGAAATTTGCACATATTTAGGTTTCTTTATTTCCTATTTACCCTGAAATATATCTGCCGGATGCAATCCTTCAGTGCAGTAGTAAAATAGAAATAGAAAGAAAGCCCAACACACTAAAATATGCAACATGTTTTCCATAAATTTTTGTATTGAAAGTAACTAATGCTTTGTTTAAGGGAGTAGTACGGGTAATTGTAAAACTTATGAACTTGTGAACTTAAGAGCTTGTGAACTATTGTTTATATATGCTGAGTATTGTAAAACTAAACCAACATAAAAATGGTAAAAAATATCTTAGTAAGAGAATTTCTCTTACTGAATCAATCATATACCAATTAAAAAGGAAAGTCAATATTTGAAAAAGTTATTCACAATGTTGTTTTCCTTAGGCCAAATCCAATAAATAAAAAATATCAAGACTGTCATGATTAAAAACTAGATTCCCATAATACTGAAAGTTACCTTATATCTAGGGGAGTGTCATGTTGTCGCATATTCCGTAGAAGGAAGGTAAATTAATAGTAACATGTTAGCATCAATCACTAATCAATTAAGAGATCGATAATCAAGTAAGGTCAATTAGGGATGAGAAAATTTGTTCAATTTACCATAAATTAATTATGAGAAATTAATTTTGTAAAATAATCCCTAATTATTTTTGTACCTAATTCAAATCATCAATTATACAAAAATCAGTCCACGATGTAATTAAAAAAATGTGACACACAATCAGATGTTCTTTACCCAAATCTTATTCAAATTATCACAAAATCAATCCAACCATAAAAATATAATACGCAGTCAAATAGCCGAGAAATTTGTCAACTAATTCAAAGAAGATGGATTATTTCAAAATTCGAAATTATCAAACTATGACAAAATTGATCATTATTAAAATTTAGATATTTCACATATGGTAGTCTTAAAACATAAGAACAAAAATGGCAAAGAATCGGATGAAATAAATCTTTCATGCATTGTTAATTCAGATTTTCCGAAATCTGTTAAAGAAGGGGAAAAGAGATTAAAATTAAACACAAACATTTAAATATTTAGGCAAACCTATAGATGGGTTTTTCATCTCTTTTTTCACAAACGGATCAACGGTACGGAGAAGGTTTGTGGCGGGTGGACGACGGAGCTGACCTGGGGCGGCGACGGTTGGTTCACGGAGGAGGTTGGAGAGCAAAGGGTCTCGTGGCAATATTGGAGTGGCGTTGGCGTGCTAGTTCACCACTGAAAAGGGGAAAATGGAGGGAGAGATGGTGATGGAGGCTGGGGCTGGAGGCGCGGTGCTGGTAGCCGTGAGGACGAACGACAGGAGGCAGTGGTAGATCTGGTATCGCTGGAGTAGGCGTTGGAGACGCGGCACTGGCAGCGGCATGGCCGAACGGCAGGAGGTAGTGGTAGATCTGGTATCCCCAGAGTAGGCATTGGCGGCGCATATAGAGCGCAGTGGGAAAGCTATTGGAGAAGGGGGTCTCAGTGGCACTGCTCCATCGATCAGAAGTGGCAGCCATGGGAAAGAGAGGTTAGATAGAGAAATGAGGAGAGAGGTTAGATAGAGAGAGAAGAGCGGCTGTTGTTTGGTTTTGGAATTAGGGTTAGGTTTTTGGATTAAAAAGGAAGGAAATGTGTATCAGATCTCAGTCGTTAGATCCGTTTAGGATCAACAACTGAGATCTAAAAATTAAAAATTTGGAATTGAGTTTCAAAAATGGCTAGAATTGTAAGAAATTGGACAAAATTAAGTTAAAAGGTGAATAAATTTAGGCAAAAAATATTAAAATAGGCTGTTATTTAAATTAAAATAGGGATAAAGTATATAATAATAATAATAATAATTAAATAATAAGTAATAAATAATAAATAATAATAATTAAATAATAAATAATAATAACTAATAATAAATAATTTAATAAAATAAATAATGCTAAATAATGGAAAACTAGATATTGTGTTTGCAAGAATGTGGATGTGCATAACTAAGTGGAAAATAATTTAATAAATATTAATAAAAATTACATAAAATGCTGAATGTGAGTTTAAAAATTATGAAAATGATACTAAAAGCTAAAAAATAATTTATGCATTTCCTTTAATTATAAATGCGACACGTTAGTATGTACTCAATGTAAGAATAATATTTAAAAATATTGATAGTTAAAATTAAATAATTTTGATATAATAACAGCCTAAAAGTGATATCGGGAGGTCAAAATTGGGTGTCAACAGAGTCGCCACCTAATTTTCAAGAAAAAATAGGAAACCTGTTTATTTATTAACAAGTACTCCCTCCGTTTAAAAACAAAATGACTTACTTTCCTTTTTAGTTCCTTTAAAAAAGAATGACCCCTTTTATTTTTTGGCAATACTTTAATTTAAACTTTCCAAATGGCATATTTATGACCACAAGATTAAAGGGCATTTTGATACATTTGACTCTACTTTAATTTAAGGCTACAAGATTCAAAAATTTTCTTTATTTTCTTAAACTTTATGTCAAATCAAAGTAGGTAATTCTTTCAGAAACAGAGGGAGTATGATGAAACCAATTTAGATTCTAGGTAAGGAATCAAATTATTGCGAAGGGAAGGGGTTAGACACCCTTCAGAACCTACAAATATAGTTCCCGGCCAGACTTAAGTTTATTATAAAAAGAAAAAAGAAAAAAGAAAAAAGAAAAAAAAATCAATGCATGCAAATATAAATATAAAATATATATTAAAATAATATAACACGTATGCTATCGTAAAATATATATATATATATATATATATATATATATATATAAGAAAAATATATAAATATGTACGTAAAGACAAAATTGAATAAAGAAAAATTATTTTAAGAAAAAAATCTACATAATATCCATTAATATAAAAAAGAGAATTATTTGAATAAGTATCTAAATCAATTTTAATATAACTAGTAATGACCTAAATTTGCCTAAAGTGTGATGAGAATCGCTTGAAAAATAAAAAATATCAAAAAAATTATATTAAAGAAAAATCTATGCAATATCTTTCAATGTATAATTATGAATTAATTGAGTAAGTACCTAAATTAATTTAATTTTTTATTATAAATATTAACGACCTATATTTGCCTAAACACGTGATGAACATTTGTAAAACGCATTTCCGTCCAATGCCCCAAAAATAAATTTTACACTATAATTTATATTTTGTAAAAGTTTAAAAATATAAAAAATGCAAACACAAAATTTAAACTCTTCGTTAAATGTCACTCCCGTCAAGTATTCTCAACCTGCATAAACAGTTGTAAATAAAAATGTTTGTAACAAATAAATAATTATCAAAATAAATTGAAAATATTTGTGTGCTTATATGTATAAAAATATATAATTTTTTAAAAGGTGGGCTCAGATTAGATTTTAAATACGACATACGGAGTGGTTGCTGATTTATTAGTAGTCCTAACTCGTGTTGCCAAGATACGAATCATAAGACTTTTACGTTATAAAAATTTAGTCATTTGCCAAATTTATTTATTTTATTACGTATTTATATATATATAATATATGTCTTTTTATTTGTCTAGGCCTCAAATATTGATGAAAAATTTCTTCATTGGCCACAAAGGGAGATAACAAATGACTCAAAAATAACCCTAACACTATCTATTTATATTAGTCCACAAAGGGAGATAACAAATGACCATCCTAAAGAGTGTAATTTGAAAACAGTATCACGCGTAATTAAAGAGTGTAATCAAATAATATTTTTATGAAGCAATCTAACTAAACATGATTTGACAATCCCCATTATTTAATTAATCTACACTTCCACTTTGTTGTAAAACAGTAGATTGCCTCATTAATCATGTTGTAAATTTTCATTACTAGATTTGGTGAAGTTTCTTATTTAATAATCTTCATTTAAACATAACTAAGAATCAAATAATTAATTAAACCAGAAGAACTAATACCCTATATGCAATGCACCAACAAATTAAATTTGTTTGCAATACCTTATTTAGCCCTCTCTTCGTAATTGTCAACACAAATTAATATAGTACTAAAGTTTTGGTTGCTTAATTAGTTATTCCCATTTAAACATTAACTAAGAGAAAAAACGAAACCACAAGAATTAATACCCAATATATAATGCACCAACAAATAACTTATTTTAGCCTTATCATGTATACTAAAAAATAAATTCCAAATGTTGGTTGCTTAATTGATATTCAATCATATCAATACCGTTCAATCGTAAATAGAAATATTATAATATTTTCATAAAATTAAATAAAAAAGGGTGTAAAACAGAAAATTAATTCTATTTTGGGGGTTGTAAAAGAGATTTTGAGGAAATGTAGAGTGTAATAAAGAGGACACATGTGTCGTTTTCAAGTAATTAAAAGGGTCATTGTCGACAAGTTGATAAAAATAAGTATTAAGCATGTGCAATGGATACAGTACACTAGTAATTGTCACTCACACATGAATGCAATTTGATCCTTCCATGGGAAAAAGTGAGGATTTACATGTGGTGCTTCTTTTTAAGAATTTATTTTGGTCCACAAATATTATGTTTTCTTCATTTATTTTTATTTATTTATGTTTGAAAACATAATATTTTTACTAGAGCATCTTTCTTTATTATAAGTCGTTTCATCTCACTAACTATTAGGTGAATTGAAAATAAAAGAGAGTTATTGGGTATACTAAAACTTCTGTTATGTGCAAAATTGAAAGAATAAATCAATAAGAATTTAGTGTACGCAATCTTGTTATGCATGTCTGTAAAAAACTGTTCTCACAACTTGAATCGATGACTTAATAATATGGTAAAAGTGATCTTTTTTTACTATAGTAAAAAATAAAGGTGGATAGAGGTAGTACTATATTCGTTTGTCTCAAATTATCTATCATTATTACTAAAAATAGTAAAGAAAATACCAAATATGTTAGGATATAAATAAAGGTTCAATACTGAAAATATTTTTTCCAGTTAATATTTTTTTAGAGTCATGTAAAAAAATGCACGATATTTTATTGACTTTTATAGAACGCAAAATATTATAAAATTACAATTCTATCGGTTAATCAACATTCCTTCCAATAAAAAAATTATAAAATTTTAATATTTTCACAAACACATTTATCGTATAATTTTATTTTTTTAAAGGAAGAAGTGATGGGCTATGTAATATTTACAACCTTTAGAAACATTCTAAACTGTAAAAATAACAACTATATTTTGTAGAATTATGAAATATATCAAAATCTACCTTAGAAACCTGTACAAGTAGATATTTCATTATTTTAAAAGATTCTTAAAAAGATAAGTCAATTTCTTTAACTTTCTAATATTCGAAAATTAGTAATCCAACCAAGATACATTCCTTCAAACAAGTCTTATTTCACGAAAAATACCTATCAACAACAATTTTCTTAATGTTAGTGTTCAAATTTGAAACTTTTATTAATGATGAAAAAATATTATCGAACCCACGACATATTTACCGGTGATATTTCAAACCAAATAAACATTTATATATCTAGACAGATATTGAGGTAGTGGTAAGATTCACGTATACTTCAAACCTTATTTGTGAAATTGTACTGTTATGTTGTTGTATTCTTGTGAATAATTCTCTTTGGCATGACACATAGGTACAGAGTCCTATTCTGCCAAAGATCCATTAAATTCTGTTTACAAATATGACCATTCTATTCACTTGTACTTATTTTTTCTTTTGGGTCTATTCTATTCATTTGTACAGTGTTAATAATTGATCTGACTTTTACCTTCATTCATTCCTTTTCACACACAAAAAATGATTACCTCATGACGCTCCCCTCTATCATTCTTTTTCTTACTTTAACCTTCTATTTACTATTTATTTCCCCACTAGGTACAGTGATTCACCTTTTATAGTAACATTTTAAACAATAAAATAATTTCAAAAAAGAAATAGAATTGTGAAGAGCTTCAGGTAAATCTGACGTTCAAAATAAGAAAGAAAAGTGAAGAGCTTTAATTTATAAGACAGAATTTAAGTTTACATATACGAAAACTTGATGTGATGCAATCCAAAGAATAAATTCACGCTGAGTAGTCTAGACCTAAAATGGACCATATGCAGAGGTGGAGCTACGTGGACTTCAGATCCAAACCCTTTTCATCAAAAAATTATATTGTATATATGTATGACATTTTTTTCTATGTGTATATATATATTAATTTGACATCCCTGACACAAGCAAAAAACTTGATTCAGTGGCAAAGGGGGTGCAAACTTTCACGCAAAGGGCTTGCCGGTCTTGGGTTTAAGACCCATTCACGATAGCTTTTTATTTTTTTTTTCTTTTTTTGACCCCCCATAATAAAAATCCTGCCTCATCCACTGACTGTGTGTTATCATGAACTTGAATCTTGAGCGTTAGTTGTCATGAAGTCATATATAAAATGATATATTTGAGTTTTCGCAATTGGAAATAAAACTGTGTTGGATGCATCGCTCCTAAAATAGGTTATTCAGTATGTGAATTTTGATTTAGTCGTACCTCAATATAAATACCAAACATAAAATACACACAAAAAAGGAAGAGACTCCAGTAGAGCAAAACAAGTCACATATTGTAGCATATGATTTCAAAATATACATGTTCAACCTTCATGTTTATACTACAGTAGAGCAAAACAAGTCACATATTTTAGCATATAATTACAAAATATACATGTTCAACCTTCATGTTTATACTCCAGTAGAGCAAAACAAGTCACATATTTTACCATATGATTAAAAATTATACATGTTCAACCTTCATATTTATACTCCAGTGGAGCAAAATAAGTCAAATATTTTAGCATATGATTACAAAATATACATGTTCAACCTTCTTGTTTATACTCGAGTGGAGCAAAACAAGACACATATTTTAGCATATGATTACAAAATATACATGTTCAACCTTCATGATCATACTCTAATAGAGCAAAACAAGTCATATATTTTATCATATGATTACAAAATATATATGTTCAACCTTCATGTTTATACTCCAGTAGAGCAAAACAAGTCATATAATTTTGCATATGATTACAAGTCATATATCTTTACATATGATTACAAAATATACATGTTCAACCTTCATTGTTTATACTCCAGTAGAGTAAAATAAGTCACATATTCGAGCATAAGACCGTGTGTTCACAGGTGTATACAAACAACCATTTCACCTACGGATCATCTTGTTCTCAGTGACCCTCTATGCCATGTGACTTTAGAGTTAATGAGAGCTTATTTTCCGACGATGAAAATGGTTCATAAATAGGTTCTTTGGTTCCCTTCACCGGATTCAAGTAAGCTAGGTAGCCATGTATCTGGTTGTTGAAGTTGAACAATGGCAGCTTACTACTCACTGGTGTGATCGACTTCTCTTCTTTACACACTGGCGTGCCAGATATGTCCTATTTATTTTGGTAGAAGAAATCTAGATTAGGAAGCCGCTTCTCATACATATAAGATGATATCGAAGAACTGTGATCACGAATGTGTAAAGATAGACATTTTGAAGCTACTTAAGTATAAACACAGACATGTAAATGATATCGGAGAATTGTTATCACATGTACATGTAAACATAGACATTCTAAAGCTACTTAAGTATAAAACATCCTTATTAAGTATAAACATGCAGACATTTTAAAGCTACTTAAGTATAAACACAGACATTTCAAAGCTACTTAAGTATAAAATATCCTACTTAAAAGCGTAAATGCGGACATGTAGATGATATCGGAGAATTGTTATCATATGGATATGTAAACAGAGATATTTTGAAGCTACTTAAGTACAAACACATTACACAGACATGTAGATGATATCAGAGAATTGTTATCTTGAATATGTAAACATGCAGACATTTTGAAGCTTCTAGAGTATAAAATACAGACATGTAGATGATATCGAAGAATTGTCATCATAAATATAACAGAGACATTTTGAAGCTATTTAAGAATAAACAGAGACATGTAGATGATATAGGAAAATTGTCATCATGGATGATATCGAAGAACTGTTATCATGAATGATATCGAAGAACTATTATCATGAATATGTAAACACAAACATTTTGAAGCTTCTTATGCATAAAATATCCTACTTACCAGGAAATTGAGTTCTTGATTATCAGCGCCAAGATATATCTCAATCAGCTTGTGTAAATCAGCTAACGTTGAACCTTTAACAACCTTTAGCGTAGTGATAATAATCCCAGGATTTTTCTTTGATAAATCTTCCTATTTCACGTGCACGTCCAGATCAACGCCTATTCTTTCAAATATAGGGTTGAAGTTCTCCTTTGAATCGTTAACTTTCTCGCTAGAGAGATTATGTAATTTTCTTATAGGTGAATCCTCTCCGATTTCTTTAACTGAAGGTGATTTCGATTAAGTTGTTATACAGTATTGAGAGAGTTCTCTAGAATTTCCATAAAGTTTGAATATATTTTGAATTAGTTCTTTTCTTGAAGGGACAATATCACTAGGAAGATCATCGGAACGATCTTCTACTATAGTTGCATGTAATAAATCGTGATAGAGCATGGCAGAATGTATTGTCTTTTCCTCAATAACCTCTTTTGCAGCTCCTCGACAAGGGGGTTCTCTTTATCACCTTCACTGTCGTTACCTTCTTCTTCCTCCTCGAACACGGTGCTCAAGAGCAATTTGTTGGTGAAATGATGCAACAAATCGATAGAAGGATCTTCAACTTCTCTGATATCGCTTATGCTAGGATAGCCCAAAAATGCCTGAACTGTGTTACTTTCTACTTTATCGATGGCCGCATCCTGCTTTCCACAGTTCATATCAATAGATCTATCCAAATCCATAGACTTGACCATTCCTGCATCTTCAGAGTAAATCTCTAGTAGCCTTTTCCCAAAGCTGTTCTCCTCCATTTCTGTTGATCTATTGACAACCATTGAACGCCAAAGCTCGGCCACGATCTCCTTTGAGCGCCATTTAAGCATTTCAAACTCTTGTTGCTGCTGGAAGATTCTATCTTCCATCTTCTTCCTTTCCATCTCTACGAATTCATTTGCCATTTTCTGACACCGCTGTATCTTCTTTTCAAATTCATGTTTCAATATTTGAGTTCACTCGTTTACTTTAACAATGACATCCTCCTCCGTTGTCTCCACTCTTCCTTGTACTGCTAATTCAAGTTTAGACCTTAACATAACAATCTATTCTTCTTTATTCATAAGCTTTCTCTTAGCTTCGTTACACTCTTTCTCTTTGAGCTTATTCTCCATCTAAAGCTTGTGGATAAACTGATCCATTTCCTCAATCCTTGACCCCAAAATAACCCGCTGAGGAAGAATCTTCTGTACCTTTCTCCTTCAACGGTGTATGAGGGCCACGGACAATTTATTTTGCTTTTCCACCGTACTCTAGAGTAGAGATGGTTTTTGTGGAGATCTTTAGGATCTGGACTAGAACACAGTATCATGAGAATTTTGGACTTGTCATCCTAAAAAGAATCCTACACGAAATAGTTGAATCAACTTCTTATAATGACTAGTACAACTCCCAAACTGTTTGTGGCTATGTCGCTTGGTTCCTTACAAAATGATGCTGGTGCGCATAAGATCCTCCAAAAATTACTGATTTTTGGATGATCCAATACGGAGTAGCAATATTTTTGGAGGATCCAAGCAACATAGATATGTTATACACACAAAATGTAGTACCTATAAGAGCATAGTTAACTTGCTGTCTCGGAATGGCACGTGGGAATCACTGTTAGCAATGGACTCAACCACCCTTTTAAGTGCACTGTTTCCCTGAATGATCTTTGCAGTCTGCGTAATTTGATTGTTGGATTAGTATCAAAGGCATCAAGAGCTAAAATTATACATTTCAAATTTTTGTTCATAGAAAATTTGGAAAAAAACTTTAAAGAAGCGAGGTAAGTAAAAAACGTGGAACTTTACCTGGATTTTTGCTTCCATGCCAGTTAGACCAGCTTGTTCTATATTCTCAGAACCAGCCATATCGACAAGCATTAGTCTCCCTCCTACTGTTGGAACATCAATAATCATCTGCAATAATATTTAGCTTCCTTCGTTAAAGATGAAGACATATCCTTGCTGGAAACAGAAAACAAATGAAACTCTTTCCATTTAAACATCGTTAAACATATATTCAGGATTGATACCATGCAGTGGCTCTGAGAGCTCCGCCCATTGCACAAAGTACTTTTCACTATTCTTCTCTTCTCCACTTTCTGAATCTCCTTTGATATCTTTGTAGCCTCAGTCCCATAAATAAAAGTTGTATTCTTTGCCTTTTTACCGATAACTTCAAGTCTCACATGCAAAAGTAAAAACACAGGGCAAGCATTCTACAGAGAAATACAAAGTAGTACAAGTCATTCTAGCTTTCGTCTGTCTAACTTTAGCATATCCTTATATTACGGCTTGTGTAGCTATGTTAGGCATACAGATCAATAATGGCAAGATCAATGGCGCTATGCCGAAAATATGTACCAAGGAATTAGGAAAAGTACTATAAATGATTGGCAGTTCAATTATTAAATAAAGTACTATAAATCATTAGAACTCAGTACTTAATGATAACACCGTCGATTGAAAGTCGAGTATAGAAATGCAAGGTCAAAATGCAAAAGTCAATTTATTAGAGGAGATATATAAGATATACACTGACCACGTTTCCCTGTTTTAGCTCAGGTCATGTCTAAACATGCACAACATGGATAACTTACCAAGTAGTCCTCATCAATTAAGAGAAACTAGAGCATTTTCTTAAATGCATTCAACACAATAAGAACAATATCAGTGCCTCGATCCAAACAAGTTGGGTTTCAGCCAAATGAATCCTGACTAACCATGTTTCCCCGTTAAAGCTCAACTAATGTCTAAACCTGCTCAATTTTGGATAAATATAATGTGATAAAATGGTAAATTTATAGATAATTTTGTGTGATTAAAATAGAGAATTTTCTTAATCGTGATCAACATTACTACTAGAAATACAACACCTAAATCCCAAATAAGTTGAATCTGATATATTTTCAGACCAGGTTTGCGCATTTAAGCTCAACTAATGTCTAAACGTGCAAATTTTGGATAACCATAATTTGATAAAACAGGAAATACTTCTCTCTTTTTTATCCATAGATAATTTAACGTGTTTTATAGAGAAACTAGAGCATTTTCTTAAACGTGCTCAATACTACAACCATAAAACCTCAATCGCAAACAAGTGAAGTGTGCCATATGAATCATCACTGACCATTTTTCTCTATTTAGGTTCAACTCATGTCTAAAGTTCTAAGTACAACCACAATAACACATTAATCCCAATCAAGTGCTTGTGAGTAAACACCAGATGGATCTGACAAATCTTGTTTAGCACAACATTTGTACACTAACTAGGTGTAATATGAATCAGATTTAGCTAGTGGGGTTAGCTTAAGAATGGTAAATCTAACAAAAAAAAGTGAGAATATACAAAATGTCTTTGTGGGCAAGATCATTTTTTTTGGATTCTTGATTGATTATTCCATTGTTGTTTGGGTCTTTTTTAAAGTTTTTTTGGTTACTTTTTTGGAAAGTGAAAACAAGAAAATGTTGAAGGAAAGTGTAAATACAACTCTCTTTTATTGTGCAAGATAGTGGTTTTCTTTACTACTACTAGTACACTGTAGACAAAAAGAGAAAATCCAGTCCGGGCTATCGAAAAAAAACTCATTATATAGGTGTATTGTACGCTGCCTTAACTTGCATTCAGTAATTTTACTAGTTACTCTAAGGCTCCCCTTCGTACGTTGTAGACAAGAGATGAAAAAATATGATTTCTTGGTAAAGAGTATCTCTACTTTAACTTGATTCGGCAATATAAATTTTGTACACTTTATCTCCTCAAATTTCACTTTATGAGATTACACTGAATATGTTATTGTTGTTGTTATTATTTTTCGATCTAAAAATATGACGTTTAATACTAAAATATGTTGGTTTTGTCCGAAAATGTGTCAGAGTCTATTAAAACCAGTCTCTCTGCTTCATTCCGAGTTAGGAACATAGATTGTGTATATTTTATTACTCCAAATCCCACTTTATCTGAATACAATAGGTACGTTATTGTTGTTTGGTCTGAAAATGTCCTAAGTCCGGTCTATCAGAAACAGTCTTTCTACTTCAGCTTGAGTCGCTAATATAAATTGTGTACACTTTACCTCTAAAATTTTCACTTTATGAGAATACACCAAATACGTTGTTGTTGTTGTTGTTATTTTTTGATCTGAAAATATGACGTTTGATATTAGTACTATTTTCTCTTTCTCATTTTACGCATCACGCTTTCAATTTTAGATTATCCCAAGGAAAAACTAAATTGTTTTAGAATACAAGTTTAAAAATTCTTTCTTTTTCATCAAATTTCGAGTCGAGTCAAATTAACCACATAAAATGAAAGGAAGGAAATAGAATATTTCAAAAAATAGTCCCTTTTTTTTTGAAAAAAATAATAAATATAATTTTTAAAAATGAGAATATGTAAAATGGCTTTGTGGGCAAATTCAATTTCAAAAATAGTATATCTTTAAAAAATATAAGTGTAATAATATTTTTCAAAAGTCTAAAAAAATTAACTATAACAAAAAAATATATAATATTTTTAAAAAATTCAAACAACTTATTTACTAAGAATATTAACATTTGATGAAAAATATTATTATTTGAGAATGAGAACAAAATATTGTACTATAATAAAAACAAAAAAAAAAACAACTCATAGGGTGAAGTAAATATTCCCTAGGTAAGAGAGAGGTGGAAAATTAACTATATAAGTTTGACCAAAGTACATTTATTGTAACAACCTTATTAAATTCCAATATTTGAAATTTGAATATTTTGGGGGGTATATTTGCCTCTTATGTTCAAAATATAATAATATGTTCCTCTTATGTATATTAATTAATGAAGTTTAATTAATATTATGTGAAGTATAATAGATTCTTGTGATTTATGTGAGTAATGTAAGAATTAATATTTAATGTTATTTTAATTGAATTAATTATCTGATATTTGTTATTGATGAGAGGTATAATATTATCCATTGAATTCAGTTGCGATACGTGAAAATTAATTCAGATACCACAGTTATATAAAAGAGACTTCAATGCAAAGACTTTGGCTCGAGTACTTATCCCTCTGCGTCAATCACATATAACATTCCAAATCTAATCACCACCACTGATCTCATCAAATCATAACCGTTCATTTCCTGTACCAATAGAGAAAATCAATGGTCTCAAGTTCGGGCACCGAATATGGAGAAAATTTAATTGAAAGCGTCATCCTCAGAATGGACCTTGAAGTGCGCGATCCAGATTACTCGACAATACGTGATCCAAATGAGAAAGAGCTCCATAACAGATATCGAACATTAGGTGGGAAACTGAAAAAAAATAATCTCATCACAACCACTAATCTCATCAAATCATAACTGTTCATTCCTTGTCTCAATGGATAAAATCACTAGTCTCAAGTTTTGACACTGAATCTGGAGAAAATCCCATGAGGAATGTCATCCCGAAAATGAGCCTTATAGTGTGTGATCCAGATTTATCAGCAATGAGCGATCCAAATTAGACAGAGACCCATAATAGATACCAGACATTCGATGGAAAACTAAAAAACTAAATAAAAAGCCTTATCACCACCGTTGATCTAATCAAATTACAACTTGTAGTGTCCGATACAAATTAGTCGATAATGCGCTATACGAATTAGACAGAGCTACACGACAGATACCAAACACTAGGTGGGAAACTACAAAACAAAACAAAAATTTCATCACCATCACTGATATAATCAAATCACAACTTGTATTGTGCGATCCAGATTAGTCAATAATGCACGATCCAAATTAGAGAGAGCTACACGACAGATACCATACACTAAGTGGGAAACTAAAAACCACCCCCACCATTGATCTAATGAAATCACAATCTCCAGTGTGCGATCCAGATTAATCAACAATGCACGATCCGAATTAGACAGAGCTTCATAAAAGATACCAGACACTAAGTGGTAAACTAAAAAACAAAACAAAAATTCTCACCACCACCATTGATCGAATCAAATCACAACTCATAGTGTGCGATCCAAACTAGTCCATAATACGCGATCCGAATTAGATAGAGCTTCACGATAGATACCAGACACTAGGTGGGAAACTGCAAACAAAATAAAAAATCTCATTACCACCATTGATCTAATCAAATCACCGCTTGTAGCGTGCAATTCAAATTAGTCGATAATAGGCGATTGGAACTAAACAGAGCATCACGACAGTTACCATACACTAGGTGGAAAACTACAAAACAAAAAAACTCATCACCATCACTGATTTAATCAAATCGCAACTTGTAGTTTGCGATCCAGATTAGTCGATAATGCGCGATCCGAATTAGACAAAGCTTTATGACAGATACCAGATACTAGGTGAGAAACTACAAAACAAAACAAAAAATCTCATCACCACCATTGATCTAATCAAATAACAATCCATAGTGTACAATCCGGATTAGTGGATAATGCACAATTCGAATTAGATAGAGCTTCACAATAGATACCAGACACTAAGTGGGAAACTAAAAAACAGAACAAAAAATCTCATCACCACTATTGATCTAATAAAATCATAACTTATAGTTTGCGATCCAGATTAGTCGATAATGTGCGATCTGAATTAGACAGGGCTTCACTACAGATACTAGACACTAGGTGAGAAACTACAAAACAAAACAAAACAAAAGGTCTCAGCTCCACCATTGATCTAATCAAATCACAACTCATAGCGTGCGATCCAAATTAGTCGATAATGCACGATTCGAATTAAATGCGTGATTTGAATTAGATAGAACTTCACGACAGATACTAGACACTAGGTGGAAAACTACAAAAAAAAATAAAAAATCTCATCACCAATATTGATCTAATCAAATAACAATCTATAGTGTGCGATCCACATTAGTCGATAATGCGCAATCCGAATTAGACAGAGTTTCACAATAAATATCAGACACTAGATGAGAAACTGAAAAAACAAAACAAAAAATCTCATCACCACTATTGATCTAATCAAATCACAACTCATAGTGTGCGATCAAGATTAGTCGATAATGTGTTATTCAATATTAATGCGTGATCCAAATTAGATAGAACTTCATGACAGAGACCAGACACTAGGTGAGAAACTACAAAACAAAATAAAAAATCTCATCACCACTATTGATCTAATTAAATAACAATCCGTAGTGTGCGATCCACATTATTCGATAATTCACAATCCGAATTGGACAGAGATTCAAAACAGATATCAGACACTGGATGAGAAACTGAAAAAAACAAAACAAAAAATCTCATCACCACCATTGATTTAATCAAATCATAATCTGTAGCGTACAATCCAGATTAATCGACAATACATGATCCGAATTAGCCAGAGCTCCATAAGAAATACCAGACATTAGATGGGAAACCAAAAAAAAAAATATCATCACCATCACTGATCTAATCAAATCAGAACTCGTAGTGTGCGATCTAGACTAGTCGATAATGCACTATCCAAACTAGATAGAGCATCACAACAGATATTAGACACTAGGTGAGAAACTACAAAACACAACAAAAATCTCATTAATCAAATCATAACTCGTAGTGTGCGATCTAGATTAGTCAATAATGCGCGATTCAAATTAGAGACAAAGCTTCACGACAGATATCAGACACCAGGTGAAAACTACAAAATAAAACAAAAAACTCATCACAACCATTGGTCTAATCAAATCACAACCGTCCATTCCTTGTCCTAAATTCATCTTCATTCACCTCACTTTCCAAATTTTATCCTTCATAAACCCTCACTTCCTCTTTGTCTTCACCCAAAGAGAGATAAACACACTCAAAATTTACACTTTCTTTTCTTGGTATACATAATATAAACACACCTTATACAAAGAGAGTGAGGGAAAATACATATGGATTCAGATCAAGGAAAGCTATTTATTGGTGGAATATCATGGGAAACAATAGAAGAGAAGATGAAGGAGTATTTTCAAGTATATGTGATGTTTTACAAACTGTTGTAATAATAGATAAGATTACTGGAAAGCCTATAGGATTTGGTTTTGTTGTATTTGCAGATCCTAGTGTTCTTGATAGAGTTCTTCAAGATACTCTTTTAATTGATGGCCGCACAGTGAGTTTTTTTTTTACTCTATTTTAGCTTCTGGTGTTTCATTATTTTTGATTAGTTCTGTATTTGTGCTTGTTGGGTTGTTAGTTTTTGCTGATTCTTGGATTTTGGGATTGTGGGTTTGTTAGTTTTTGCTGATTCATGGATTTTGAGCTTGTGGGGTTGTTAGTTTTTGCTGATTCTTGGATTTTGGGATTGTGGGGTTGTTAGTTTTTGATGATTCTTGGATTTTGGGATTGTGAGCTTGTTAGTTTTTGATGATTCTTGGATTTTGAGCTTGTGGTGTTGTTAGTTTTTACTGATTCTTGGATTTTGGGCGTATGGGGTTCTTAGTTTTTGTTGATTCTTGAATTTTGGGATTTGTATTTGTGGAGTTTTGGTTAAATTAGCTGACTTGTGATTGTTTTTTGGGTGTTTCATGTGTTTTTGCCTAATATTATCATGATGTGACTTTTGGATATTGTTATACATATATACACCTTATATGTAGAGAAAAAGTAGAGAGGAAGAGAGGGAAAAAATCATAGATTTAGATAAAGGAAAGCTTTTGATTGGTAGGATATCATGGGAAAAATAGAATGAAGATGAAGGAGTATTTTGAAGTGTATGGTGATGTTTTACTGACTGTATTAATGAGAGATAAGATTACTAGAAAACCTAGAGGATTTGTTTTTGTTGTATTTGCAGATCCTAATGTTCTTGATAGATTTCTTAAGGACACTCAAGTAATTGATGGTCGTACAGTGAGTTTTTTAGCTGTATGTTCATGCTTTATTTGTGTTTTTCTATTATTTTGGATTAGGAGGTTGTTTGTTTTTGCTGATTCTTGGATCTTGAGCTTGTGGTGTTATTAGTTTTTGTTGATTCCTGGATTTTGGGATTTTGGGGCTGTTGTTTTTTGCTGATTCTTTGATTTTGAGCTTGTGGGATTGTTAGTCTTTGCTGATTCTTGGATTTTGGGATTTTGGGGCTGTTGGTTTTTGCTGATTCTTTGATTTTGAGCATGTAGGGTTGTTAGTTTTTGCTGATTCTTAGATTTTGGGATTTTGGGGCTGTTAGTTTTTGCTGATTCTTTGATTTTGAGCTTGTCTGGTTGTTAGTTTTTGCCGATTCTTGGATTTTGAGCTTTTGGGGTAGTTAGTTATTGTTGATTCTTTGATTTTGAGCTTGTGGGGTTGTTAGTTTTTGCTAGTTCTTTAATTTTGGAATTATGGAGTTGTTAGTTTTAGCTGATTCTTGGATTTTGGGGTTATGTGCTTGTTGAGTTATTTGTTAAATGAGCTTGACTTTGGTGATTGTTTTCTGGGTGTTTACTAATGTGTCATTTCTATTTTAGGATGTGTTTTTGCTTCTGTTGTGATGAGATGATGTTTCTCTTTTCTTTGTGGCTTTTGGGTGTTGTTTATATTTCTGATTTTTGTTTTTTTTAGATTTTATGCTTGTGGATCTTTGGTTAAATGAGCTGACTTTTTTTTATTGTTTTTTGGTTGTGTCCTGATGTGTTAGTTCCAATTTAGGATGTGTTTTTGTGACTGTTATCTTGACATTTGTGCTGTTTTGTTGCTATTTTTCCTTGTTGAGTTCTGATTCAGATATTTCTTAGTTTGAATAAGTTCTCTGGGTACTAAAGTTTAGATCTTTTTTTGGCCTAAGGTCTTCATTTCTTGAGCTAATTTACGCTTATGAATTTTTTTGTTCTGGTATCTTCTTCTACTTGAGCTTATGTAATCAAGCTCTCCTGATATTTAAAGTAAAATCTGCATTTTTATATTGCGGTTTCTTATAAGAAATAGTTTCTCTTGAGTCAATTTTGTGGGTAGACAGATTCTCCTTAAATTTAACGTAAAGTCAGCATCTTCTATATTGAGGACATTTGTAAATAATGGTTTCTCGAGTCAATTTTGTGAGTAGACAATGCATTGCATATGTTCTTTTGATGTGAAAATGGTGGATGAGGTTGCATAATTCGTTGCAGTAGTTTTGTCATGCGTTTGAATGCCTTATGTGCTGAATGATTCCCAACCTCATAATGTGCTGTGTATTGCTCTTTCGCATATGTGTGGTGATTTTTGCTATAATGTGTGTCGCTTTTATTCTCGAATCAAATTACTTGTTCTACAATAGGTGGCCTTGCTTGGGATCGATTTGTAGTAGTAGTAGTTCTTATTGTAGTATAATTTCTTCCTTTTGCTGCATAGTGTTCAGTTTTGCATAAGCACTAATTTTGCTAGGTGGAGTGTCTCTGTTGTTCCTTCCAAAGCTGGAATTATGCTGCAAAATATATTTCATTATCAAGCCATGTGTTTGATGCAATGGATGGAAAATGGGATGATTATTTCCTCCTCTTTGATATTTTTGACACCTCTTGGTGTGATAGTGATGAAATGATATCTGACTTGTCGAAAAGAACATCCTAAAATGTGGAACATAGTATTATTGTTATGCAGTGTGTGGGCTCGTTGATAGAGTCATGTTTGTCTTCTTTCTGTTAATAATGTGCAGACAGGTTTATTTTATTCTAATGTCCTCTTTTGTATTATTAACGACAATAGGTAATGGTTTATTCACAATGAGTTCTGCAGTGGTGAAGGTAAGTAGGTAACTGATTAAAGCACTATGATGGTGGTTTATTTTAGTTTAATGGTGCGCCTTCTTCTAATTTAGAGCATTGTTTGCCCTAAATATTTTTATGACTTAATAGAGTATTTAAAACTTGAATCATCCCTTCGTTGCTAGTTGCACACCAAATAGAAACTTCCTATGGTGATGTCTTAAATAAATGTATCTTTTAAGTTCAATGTTCTTGTGTAATAGTGCCATCGCTTGGGTAAAGGTGCTTCTGTTTAAGAATTTTAAATCATTTGTATATCTGTTGGGTTTTCTAGACCTGTTGTTCCATATATGCTTTCAGGATGTCGTAAGTAAGACGCTTGTAGGTTCAACAGAAGTTTAGTACATTTCAGATGATAATTTGATATCTTTTAGTAGAGCTTTCTCCCAATGTAATAACCTAGTTGATGGAAACTTCCGCTAAGATTTTCGGTATCTTATAATAAAATCAATCCTTTTGAGTCTTTATCTTGCTTGCTTCAGAATTTGTTCTTCTTTTACTTAGCTCAATGGTATTCTTTCTTTATAGGTTGAGGCTAAGAGAGCCTTGTCCAGAGAGAAGCAGGGTCAAAAATCTGGAAATGTAGGTAGTGCTAGAAGTTTTGGAGGCGGCGGAAATAACAGGACCAAGAAAATATTTGTTGGTGGATTGCCTCCCACGCTGACTGAGGATGGCTTCAGAACTTACTTTAAAACTTATGGTAATGTCACTGATGTAGCAATTATGTTTGATCAACAGACCAGCCGTCCTCGTGGGTTTGGCTTTATTTTTTTTGATTTTGAAGATGCAGTAGATAGGGTTTTACACAAGATATTTCATGATCTCAGTAGGAAACAAGTTAAAGTAAAGCATGCTCTTCCAAGAGATGGTAGTTCTGGTGGTTTTGGTGGTCGTTCCACGTGCAACTGTGGTAGTGTTATGGGTGGTGGAAGTTACCAGGGGTATGGTGCATCTGGTGACAATTCCAGTTCTTATGACAGAATGGATACAAACAGATACATGCAGTCACAAAACATTGTAGGTGGCTATTCACCTTATGGTTCCTACGGATATGGTACACCGGTTTATGGTTATGGATCGTCCAACAATTGCATGGGTTATGTGCTTATGGAAGTTACGGTGGAGCCTATCCTGGCTATGGGGTTGTCAATCCTGGATATGGTGGTCCAGCAGTTGCTGCAGCCTTCGGGAATCCAAATATGCCTGGTGCTGGTTATGGTAGCGGTCAAGCTGGTGGATCGAGAAGATCGTGGGGTTCTCAGGGTCCTTCTAGATATGGGAACATAGGCTATGGTAATGCATCATGGGGTGCTTCAAGTGCTGGTGGTGGAGATGGACGTGCTAATGGAGGATCTGCTATTGGTTAGTCTCTAGCTGGAGCCACGGGTTATGGAAATCAAGGTTATGGATATGGTGGATATAGTGGAGGTGATGGTGCTTATGGAAATCGAGTTGGTGGAAGTGGTGCTTCGGGAGTCATACAATCAGGTGGTGGGGGTTACATGGGCAGTGGTTATGGCGATGCTAGTGGAAATTCCCAAGGTTCGGGTAATTATGGTGCTCAGCAAAATGGACCTCATGGTTGGCAAGTTGGATATGGTGGTGGCTATGGTGGTGCTCCAAGTCGGCAGGATCAACAACACTGATCACAGTGCTTGATTTTATCTGAGAATTTACCTATTGCTGCAGCGAAACTTCACTTTCACGCTGCTGGTTTCGTTCCACATACAGTTTACTCTTGCAAGCATTACACGCTCAATGGGATTAGTTGGATTGCTTGAAATTTAGTCTTTTCCAGTTCTTATTCTAGTTTACAATAAGTAATTGTCAGTAGTATTGCTTATTTTGTAATATTTTCTGTTTAACTGTAGTTTTAATTTGGATTGCGTATGGTTATTTTTACTATCTATCTAATGCATCTCCTCTCGTAGCCTGTTATGTCAAAGCTTATGTAAGTTAGCTTTTGATTGTGTTGTTCGGTTTTGAATATAGTTCCATAACCCGTTTGTGCCTTCCTAAGCAGGATACTTGATGCTAGTTTCTCCTCACTATAAAAAAAATGAATTCTTTTTGTTTCCCATTTGACTTGCGTTGGACAAAGTAGTTTTCGTGATGCTTCTTTTTAGTAGTGCGGCTATAGCCGATATGGGTAACAATATCAGTAGTGGTAGTTATGTTTTGAGAATGACATAATCATTTTCCTCTGTATTTGACCTTGTGTTGCATAGAAGGAGATGCCCTAGTACTAACGTGTCATGACATCCCACTCTGTCAAATCCGACCTTGGTGCTGGGCATTGTGTTCAGTGCGTACAAGTACTTACCGTGGAATTTGGCTCATGGTGCATTTCCTAAAACTGGTCATGGTCAAGCGGGGTGAAGACTAACAGCAGTCATCGTATGGTACGTGTTGCCAACAACAGGTGTTTAGTTGTACTAGTGATTTTGTATATGGAAAGGTAGACTAGAATATGGCCATGTTTTCGAGGTACTTGGCAATTTAACTCGCAAACAAGTTCTTTAGTTTTTGGCGGTTTTCGCTTATAAAAGGATGCTTTTCTGGAGATGGATTACAGAATAACATGGTTTAGGCTACCTCACTAGTTTAGAAAGATTAAACTTTATTTTTCTTGTTTACACCAATTTAACAGTAGAATAGCTTAGAACTTACTTACTATCTTTTGTCTAATTAGGATTTGTCTGTGCACTGACTGTGGTAGTTGAGCTTATAGCTTTTCTACTTTTTTCTGGGGTGTCTCTAACTCCTGTTGTCCCTTTGAGTAGGGTGTTTTTCCTTAGACTTGACGAAAGATTCACGTTTTACCTGGCTTTCATTAAAAATGCTGAAAGATTTTTGGGTTATTTTGCTTTGATGTATGTTCTTTAGTCTCAAGTAGTGAATGACCTTTCACTGGATTTTCTAAGTAAAAGACTATGCTTAGTGAAGTTCTACCGCATTTCTCCAACCAAGGATATCATATATCTAAGGCACAGACACATATCAAAAGGAGCTCGACATCTATTATATATACATATAATATGATTTTAGTAATGTATAAATAGTATAATTTTCCGCCAAAGGGGGTTCGGTGAACGGTTCTTTTGGAATTCCTCATCTAGATTGTTTGATTTTGAGCCGAGGGTTTGTCGGAAACAACGTCTCTATCTCACATTTGTGGTAGTGGTATGTACTGCTTAGACTTACCCTCCCAAGACCCCACTTGGTGGGAATATACGGTGAACCCCCATCCATTGCTGGCTCCTCCCCCGAGTAGAGAGGTGATTGTTGTATAGAGATGGCAACCAAAGGTGGAGATGTGAACATTCAACACAATTTTAGGTTGTCGATGGGGCAGTTTTTGTTTGGGAACTAAGGTAGGGAAGAAACTGAAGAGTTAGAAGTTTGGAGTCAATCAATAATAAAATAATACTAATAGATTAACATATTACAAAATGATAAAAAATAAACTAAATTGATTTTCAAAATGTCACCATTACAAATGAGGCATAGATCACCCAAAACGTAAAATCTCTATACAATTTTTAATTCAAAATATTAAAGAATTGTGCAAGTGACAGATTGTTCACTAGAATGAATTGTACAATTGACAAATTGTTCACTAGAAGGGGGTTTATGGTATGCTAGGATGGCGTAAACCGTTTGAATAATAGAGACTTTCATTCCGACTTGGTGGGAATAATCTGGGTAGAGAGATATACATGTTTTAGCATGTTTTAGAATTTGATTACTAAATATATATGTTCAACCTTCATGTTTGTACTGCAATGGAGAAAAAAAAGTCATATATTTTAGCATATGATTACAAAATATACATGTTCAACCTTCATGTTTATACTTTATTGGAGCAAAACAAGTCACATATTTTAGCATATGATCGCAAAATATACATGTTCCACCTTCATGTTTATACACTCCGGTAGAGCAAAACAAGTCACATATTTTAGCATATGATTACAAAATATATACATGTTCAACCTTCATTGTTTATACTCCAGTAGAGCAAAACAAGTCACATATTCGAGCATAAGACTGTGTGTTCACAAGCGTATACAGACAACCATTTCACCTAAGGATCATCTTGCTCTCAGTGACCCTCTATGCCATGTGACTTTAGAGTTAACGGGAGCTTATTTTCAAATGATGAAAATGGTTCATAAATAGTGTGATATAATATTTAGTATGATATAATATGTAGTTTTGATTGTGTGATATAATATGTAGTTTTGAAAAAAATTGTTATCATAAATCTAGTGATAGAAGACTATCTACCTTGGTTCGTCTATTAACTTGGCCTTTGAAGAAGAACGTTCAGCATACTTCGACTTATCTTTATTATCCGCTAAATTCATTCCTTTATCTGATATTTCATAAAGTAGATGGATAGAGTCAGTCAATCTTTAAAAAAAAAATAACAAGTGCTCCTGAAATGATTGATAGAAAATAAGACAACTATTCCATGCATTTATCTTATATACTTTAAATTTAATACAACATCGAACATAGTGAATGAAAACAACAACAAACAAAAAAAAATAGGTAGTATATTGTAACTTTGGGATTGTAATTGGGGTCGAAGCTCCACATGTGTTGTTTGGGTGGTCATGTCAAGCTTCATCTGGGCCAAGGCTGTAGGCCCAAGCAACTTTTTCCACACAATACCACGTAATCTCTGACGCTTTGCATCCAATTTTGCGATCTCCAAGTCATATGCTTGGGTAGTCAGGTCAAGCTTCATCTAGGCCAAGGCTGTAGGCCCAAGCAACTTCTTCCACACAAGACCACGTAATCTCCGACGCTCTGCTTCAAATTTTACAATTTTCTTCACTCCCTCCAGGTATTGCTTGTTTGCAACTTCTACAGAATGTATGCTCATATTTTTCTTCAACATCTCAATTTTTGCTTCAGCCTGGGCTTTTTCTTCACTGAGCTGTATCACCATGCTAGAACGCTCCTGCACAGACCTTGAGAGGGCAGAATTTTTGGCTGCAGACCTGAGTAACTGTTTGTCCAGGTTAGCTAATTTTGCTTCAAACTCATGATTCATTTTGTCAAACTATTTAGCAGCCTTCTCCCAACCTGTACAGAGAGATATGAATAAAATAATTCATTACCAAGTTGCAAAACACTTGTTGCAAGAAAAACACAAGTCAATAAGGAACATCACCTGAGACAGCTTCTTCAGCAACTTTAGCATATTGTTTTCCCATGTTTTCCTTATTAGTCATTTCTGACTGTGCAGCAGCCAACTTTTCATTCAAATCCTTGACTTCATCCTCTAAGACACTCACTTGTTCTTCAAGAGACTTAACTTGATCTATCTGCCGCATGCACTCCTTCAGTGCACCATCCAGATGTGATGCCCTGTCTTCAGCAGTAAGCTTCAAAAGAGTAACGGATTCCAGGTGATTTTTTAGTGTCGCAGCTTCTGAATCATCCTTCTCCCAACCTGTACAGAGAGATGTGAATAAAAGAATTCAGTACCAAGTTGCAAAACACAAGTTGCAAGAAAAACACAAGTAAATAAGGAACATCACCTGAGAAAGCTTCTACAGCAACTTTAGCTTATTGTTTTCCCAGGTTTTCCTTATTAGTCATTTCTGACTGTGCAGCATCCAACTTAAGAGACTTCACTTGATCCTCCAGTCCAGTCAAATGTGATAAGATTCAACGGAAATTTTCCCATATTTAGGTTTCTAGATTTCCTGTTTACCCTGAAATATATCTGTCGCATGCACTCCTTCAGTGCAGTAGTAAAATAGAAATAGAAAGAAAGCCCAACACAGCAAAATATGCAATATGTTTTCCATAACTTTTTGTATTGAAAGTAACTAATGCTTTGTTTAAGAGAGTAGTACTGGTAATTGTAAAACTTATGAACATGTGAACTTAAGAGCTTGTGAACTATTGTTTATATAGGCTAAGTATTGTAAAACTAAACCAACATAAAAATGGTAAAAAAATATCTCAGTAAGAGAATTTCTCTTACTGAATCAATCATATACCAATTAAAAAGGAAAGTCAATATTTGTAAAAGTCATTCACAATATTGTTTTCCTTAGGCCTAATCCAATAAATAAAAAATATCAAGACTGTCATGATTAAAAACTAGATTCCCATAATACTGAAAGTTACCTTATATATAGGTGAGTGCCATGTTGTCGCATATTCAGTAGAAGGAAGGTATATTAATAGTAATATGTTAGCATCAATCACTAATCAATTAAGAGATCGATAATCAATTAGGGTCAATTAGGGATGAGAAAATTTGTTCAATTTACCATAAATAAATTATGAGCAATTAATTTTATAAAATAATCCCTAATTATTTTTGTACCTAATTCAAATCATCAATTATATAAAAATCAATCCACGATGTAATTCAAGAAACGTGACACACAATCAGATGTTATTTACCAAAATCTTATTCAAATTATCACAAGATCAATCCAACCATAAAAATATAATACGCAGTCAAATAGCCGAGAAATTTGTCAACTAATTCAAAGAAGATGGATAATTTCAAAATTCGGAATTAGTAAACTATGACAAAATTGATCATTATTAAAATTTAGATTTTTCACATCTGGTAGTCTTAAAACATAAGCACACAAAATGGCAAAGAATCGGATGAAATAAATCATTCATGCATTGTTAATTCAGATTTTGAAATTTGTTAAAGAAGAGGAAAAGAGATTAAAAGTAAACACAAACATTTAAATATTTAGGCAAACCTGTGGATGGGTTTTTCATCTTTTTTTTGACAAACGGATCAACGGCACGGAGAAGGTTGATGGCGGGTGGACGACGGAGATGACTTGGGGCGGCGACGGTTGGTTCACGAAGGAGGTTGGAGATCAGGGGGTCTCGTGGCAATGTTGGAGTGGCTTAGGCATGCTGGTTCAATGCCAAAAAGGGGAAAATGGAGGGAGAGATGGTGATTGAGGCTGAGGGGCTGGCGGCGCGGCGCTGCCCAGAGTAAGCATTGGCGGTGGGAAAGCTATTGGAAAAAGGGGTCTCGGTGGTGCTACTCCGTCGATTAGCGGCGGCAGCCATGGAAAAGAGAGGTTAGATAGAGAGAGAAGGAGAGAGGTTAGATAGAGAGAGAAGAACGGCTGTTGTTTGGTTTTAGAATTAGGATTAGGTTTTTGGATTAAAAAGAAAAGAAATGTGTATCAGATCTCAGTCGTTTGATCCGTTTAGGATCAACGACTGAGATCTAAAAATTGAAAATTTGGAATGGAGTTTCAAAAATGGCTAGAATTGTAAGAAATTGGACAAAATTAAGTTAAAAGGTGAATAAATTTAGGCAAAATGAATTAAATTAGGTAGTTATTTAGGCAAAATGAATTAAATTAGGCAGTTATTTAATAATTAAATAATACATAACATTATTAAATAATAAGTAATAAATAATAATAAATGATAATAATAATTAAATAATAAATAATAATAATAATTAATAATAATTAATTTAATAAAATAAATAATGCTAAATAATGTAAAACTAGATATTGTGTTTGCAAAAATGTGGATGTGCATAACTGCGTGGAAAATAATTTAATAAATATTAATAAAAATTACATAAAATGCTGAATTTGAGTTTAAAAATTATGACAATGATACTAAAAGCTAAGGAATAATTCATGCATTTCCTTTAATTATAAATGCGACACGTTAGTATGTACTCAATTTCGGAATAATATTTAAAAATATATATAATTAAATTAAATAATTTTGATATAATAACAGCCTAAAAGTGATATTGTGAGGTCAAATTTGGGTGTTAACAGAGTCGCCACCTAATTTTCAAGTAAAAATAGGAAACCTATTTATTTATTAACAAGTACTCCCTCTGTTTAAAAAGAAATGACTTACTTTCCTTTTTAGTTCGTTTAAAAAAGAATGACCACTTTCATTTTTTGGCAATACTTTAATTTAAACTTTCCAAATGGCATGTTTATGACCACAAGATTAAAGGGCATTTTGATACATTTGACACTACTTTAATTTAAGGCTACAAGATTCAAATTTTTTTTATTTTCTTAAACTTTGTGCCAAATCAAAGTAGGTAATTGTTTTCGAAATGGAGGGAGTATGACGAAACCAATTTAGATTCTAGGTAAGGATTTAAATTATTGCGAAGGGAAGGGTTAGACACCCTTCAGAATCTACAAATATAGTTCCCGGCCAGACTTAAGTTTATTATAAAAAGAAAAAAGAAAAAAGAAAAAAAATCAATGCATGCAAATATAAATATAAAATATATATTAAAATAATATAACGCGTATACTATCGTAAAATAATATATAAGCAAAATATGTAAATATGTACGTAATGACAAAATTGAATAAAGAAAATTTATTTTAAGAAAAAAAATCTACATAATATCCATTAATGTAAAAAAGTGAATTATTTGATTAAGTATCTAAATCAATTTTAATATAACTAGTAATGTTCTAAATTTGCCTATAGTGTGATGAGAATCGCGTGAAAATTAAAAATATCAGAAAAATTATATTAAAGAAAAATCTATGCAATATCTTTCAATGTATACGTATGTATTAATTGAGTAGGTATCTAAATTAATTTAATTTTTTAATATAAATATTAATGTCCTATATTTGCCTAAACACGTGATGAACATTTGTAAAAAGCATTTCCGTCCAATGCCCCAAAAATAAATTTTACACTATAATTTATATTTTGTACAAGTGTAAAAATATAAAAAATGCAAACACAAAATTTATACTCTTCGTTAAATGTCACTCCCGTCAAGTATTCCCAACCTGGACAAACACTTGTAAATAAAAATATTTGTAACAAATAAATAATTATCAAAATAAATTGAAAATATTTATGTGCTTATATGTATAAAAATATATAATTTTTTAAAAGGTGGGCTCAGATTAGATTTTAAATACGACATACGAATTGGTTGCTGATTTATTAGTCGTCCTAACTCGTGTTGCCAAGATACGAATCATAAAACTTTTACGTTATAAAAATTTCGTCATTGCCCAAATTTATTTATTTTATTACGTATTTATATATATAATATACGTCTTTTTATTTGTATAGGCCTCAAAAATTGATGAAAAATTTCTTCATTGGCCACAAAGAGAGAGAACAAATGACTCAAAAATAACCCTAACACTGTCTATTTATATTAGTCCACAAAGGGAGATAGCAAATGACCATCCTAAAGAGTGTAATTTGCAAACAGTATCACGTGTAATTAAAGAGTGTAATCAAATAATTTTTTTATGAAGCAATCTAACTAAACATGATTTGACAATCCCCATTATTTAATTAATCTACACTTCCACTTTGTTGTAAAACAGTATCTTGCCTTATTAATCATGTTGTAAATTTTCATAACTAGATTTGGTGAAGTTGCTTATTTAATAATCTTCATTTAAACATAAGTAAGAATCAAATAATTAATTAAACTAGAAGAACTAATACCCTATATGCAATGCACCAACAAATTAAATTTGTTTGCAATACCTCATTAGCCCTATCTTCGAAATTGTCAACACAAATTAATACATTACTAAAATTTTGGTTGCTTAATTAGTTATTCACATTTAAATATTAACTAAGAGACAAAATTAAACCACAAGAATTAATACCCAATATGTAATGCACCAACAAATACCTTATTTTAGCCTTATCATGTATATTAAAAAATAAATTCTAAAATGTTGGTTGCTTAATTGATATTCAATCATGTCAATACTGTTCAATCTTAAATAGAAATATTATAAAGTTTTCATAAAATTATATAAAAAATGGTGTAAAACAGAAAATTAATTCTATTTTGGGGGGGTTTTAAATTAGATTTTGAGGAAATGTAGGGTGTAATAAAGAGGACACATGTGTCGTTTTCAAGTAATTTTCTCAATGTTAGTGTTCAAATTTGAAACTTTTAGTTAATGATGAAAAAATATTATCGAACCCACCACATATTTACCGGTGATATTCTAAACCAAATAAACATTTATATATGTAGACAGCTATTGAGAATTTATATGCGGTGCTTCTTTTTAAGCATTTATTTTGGTCCACAAATATTATGTTTTCTCCGTTTATTTTTATTTATTTATATTTGAAAACATGATATTTTTACTAGAGCATCTTTCACTATTATAAGTCATTTCATCTCACTAACTATTAGGTGAATTGTAAATAAAAGAGAGTTATTGGGTATACTAAAACTTCTGTTATGTACAAAATTGAAAGAAAAAATCAATAAGAATTTAGTGTATGCAATCTTATTATGCATGTCTATAAAAAACTATTCTCACAACTTGAATCGATGACTTAATAATATGGTAAAAGCGATTTTTTTACCATATTAAAAAATAAAGGTGGATAGAGGAAGTACTATATTCGTTTGTCTCAAAATATCTATCATTATTACTAAAAATAGTTATTGCTAAAGAAAATACCAAATATGTTAGGATATAAATAAAGGATAAATTTTGAAAATATTTTTTCCAGTTAATATTTTTTTAGAGTCGTGTAAAAAAATGCACGATATTTTATTGACTTTTCCAGAACGCACAATATTATTAAATTACAATTCTATTGGTTAATCAGCATTCCTTCCAATAAAACATTTATAAAATTTTAATATTTTCACAAACACATATATCGAGTAATTTTATTTTTTTAAAGGAAGAAGTGATGGGCTATGTAATATTTACAGCCTTTAGAAACATTCTAAACTGTAAAAATAACAACTATATTTTGTAGAATTATGAAATATATCAAAATCTGCCTTAGAAACCTATACAAGTAGATATTTCAATATTTTAAAAGATTCTTAAAAAGATAAGTCAATTTCTTTAACTTTCTAATATTCGAAAATTAGTAATCCAACCAATATACATTCCTTCAAACAAGTCTTATTTCACGAAAACACCTATCAACAACAATTTTCTCAATGTTAGTGTTCAAATTTGAAACTTTTAGTTAATGATGAAAAAATATTATCGAACCCAACACATATTTACCGGTGATATTCCAAACCAAATAAATATTTATATATGTAGACAGATATTAAGGTAGTGGTAAGATTCACGTATACTTCAGACCTTATTTGTTAAATTTTTACTGTTATGTTGTTGTATTCTTGTGAATAATTCTCTTTGGCATGACACATAGGTACATAGTCCTATTCTGCCAAAGATCCATTAAATTCTATTTACAAATATGACCATTCTATTCAGTTGTACTTATTTTTTCTTTTGGGTCTATTCTATTCATTTGTACAGTGTTAATAATTGATCTGACTTTTACCTTCATTCATTCCTTTTCACACACAAAAAAGGATTACGTCATGATGCTCCCCTCTATCATTCTTTCTCTTACTTTAACCTTCTATTTACTGTGTATTTCCCCACTAGGTACAGTGATCCACCTTTTATAGTAACTTTTTCAACACTAAAATAATTTCAAAAAAGAAATAGAATAGTGAAGAGCTTTAGGTAAATCTGACGTTTAAAATAAGAAAGAAAAGTGAAGAGCTTTAATTTAAAAGACAGAATTTAAGTTTTTGTGTACGAAAACTTGATGTGATGTAATCCAAAGAATAAATTTACGTTGAGAAGTATAGACCTAAAACGGACCATATGCAGGGGCGGAGCTACGTGGACTTCAGATCCAAACCCCTTTCATCGAAAAATTATATTGTATATATGTATGACTTTTTTTTTCTACGTGTATATATATATTAATTAGATCTCCTTGAAATATGCAAAAAACTTGATTCAGTGACAAATGGGGTGCAAACTTTCACACAAAAGGCCTGCCGGTCTTGGGTTTGAGACCCATTCACGATAGGTTTTTAATTTATTTTTTTTGCTTTCTGTTTTTGACCCCCTTAATACAAATCCTGCCTCAGCCACTGACTATGTGTTATCATGAACTTGAATCTTGAGCGTTAGTTGTCACGAAGTCATATATAAAATGATATATTTGAGTTTTTGCAATTGGAAATAAAACTGCGTAGGATGCATCGCTCCTAAAATAGGTCATTCAGTAAGTGAATTTTGATTTAGTCGTACCTCAATATATATACCAAACACAAAATACACACAAAAAAGGAAGAGACTCCAGTAGAGCAAAACAAGTCACATATTTTAGCATATGATTACAAAATATACATGTTCAACCTTCATGTTTATACTATAGTAAATCAAAACAAGTCACATATTTTAGTATATGATTACAAAATATACATGTTCAACCTTCATGTTTATACTCCAGTAGAGCAAAACAAGTCACATATTTTAGCATATGATTACAAATTATACATGTTCAACCTTCATATTTATACTCCAGTGGAGCACAACAAGTCACATATTTTAGCATATGATTACAAAATATACATGTTCAACCATCTTGTTTATACTCTAGTATAGGAAAACAAGTCACATATTTTAGCATATGATTACAAAATATACATGTTCAACCTTCATTGTTTATACTCCAGTAGAGCAAAACAAGTCACATATTCGAGCATATGATTACAAGTCATATATCATTACATATGATTACAATATATACATGTTCAACCTTCACGTTTATACTCCAGTAGAGCAAAACAAGTCACATATTTTAACATATGATTACAAAATATACATATTGAACCTTCATTTTTATACTCTAGTAGAGCTAAACAAGTGACATATTTTAGCATATGATCCCAAAATATACATGTTGAACCTTCATGTTTATACTCCAGTGGAGTAAAACAAGTCACATATTTTAGCATATGATTACAAAATATATATGTTCAGCCTTTATGTTTATACTCCAGTAGAGCAAAACAAGTCACATATTTTATCATATGATTGCAAAATATACATGTTCAACCTTCATTGTGTATACTCCAGTAGAGCAAAACAAGTCACATATTCAAGCATAAGACAGTGTGTTCACAAGCGTATACAAATAACCATTTCACCTAAGGATAATCTTGTTCTCAGTGACCCTCTATGACATGTGACTTTATAGTTAACTGGAGCTTATTTTCCAACGATGAAAATGGTTCATAAATTGGTTGTTTAGTTCCCTTCACCAGATGCAAGCAAGCTAGTTAGCCATGCATCTGGTTGTTAAAGTTGAACAATGGAAGCTTACTACTCACTCGTGTGATGGACTCCTCTTCTTTAGACACTGGCGCGCCAGATATGTCCAATTTATTTCGGTAGAAGAAATCTGGATTAGGAAGCTGTTACTTATACATGTAAGATGATATTGAAGAACAGTGATCGCGATTATGTAAAGACAGACATTTTGAAGATACTTAAGTATAAGCACAAACATGTAGATGATATCGAAGAATTGTTATCACATGGACATGTAAACACAGACATTCTGAAGCTACTTAAGTATAAAACATCCTACTTAAGTATAAACACCCAGACATTTTGAAGCTACTGAAGTATAAACACAGACATTTCGAAGCTACTTAAGTATAAAATATCCTACTTAAAATCGTAAACGCAGACATGTAGATGATATGGGAGAATTATTATCATATGGATATGTAAACAGAGACATTTTGAAGCTACTTAAGTATAAACACATTACAAAGACATGTAGATGATATCAGAGAATTGTTATCATGAATATGTAAACATGCAGAAATTTTGAAGCTACTAGAGTATAAAACACAGACATGTAGATGATATCGAAGAATTGTCATTATAAATATAACAGAGACATTTTGAAACTATTTAAGTATAAACAGAGACATGTAGATGATATAGGAGAATTGTCATCATGTATGATATCGAAGAACTATTATCATGAATATGTAAACACAGACATTTGGAAGCTTCTCAAGTATAAAATATCCTACTTACCAGGAAATTGAGTTCTTGATTGTCAGTTCCAAGATATATCTTGATCAGCTTTTGTAAATCAGCTAACGTTGAACCTTTAACAACCTTCAGTGTAGTGATAATAATCCCAGGATTTTTCTTTGATAAATCTTCCCATTTAACGTGCACGTCTAGATCAATGCCTATGCTTTCAAATGTAGGGTTGAAGTTCTTATTTGAATCATTAACTTTCTCGCTAGAGAGATTATGTTATTTTCTTATAGGTGAATCCTTTTTGATTTCTTTAACCGGAGGTGATTTCGATTCAGTTATTATACACTGCAGAGAGAGCTCTCTAGAATTTCCACAAAGTTTGAATATATTTTGAATTACTTCTTTTCTTGAAGGGACAATATCACTAGAAAGATAATCGGAATGATCTTTTACTATAGTTGTATGCAATAAATCCTGATGGAGCATGGCGGAATGTATTGTCTTTTACTCAATAACATCTTTTTGCACTGATGATAGGCAAATTTACATGCCTATAGTACTAGATTTTGCCCATATTTTAGCCTAGTTTTGAGAACAAATTATATATTTCATGCACTTTTAGTCCTTTTACCTGTAAGTGAGATGGCGAACATAATTAGCAAAGTTTCAGGTATAAATGATGTAGAATTTAGCATTTTATGGATAACTTGATGCCAAAGAAAGCTTCACGAGAGAAGAAAGGGAAAGCTTGGACGCCTAAGGACCAAAAGTGATGCATGGGAAACCTGTCCCTGGCAAAAACAACATTTCTGAAGACTTTGGGGACTAGCAGTAACTTATTAGGATTAGGATAATGATACATTAACCTAGTACTATTGGGTTAAGTATTTCATCAACTTATTAGGATTAGGATAATGATAGATTAACCTAGTACAATTGGGTTAAGTATTTCATTAGCTTAGTAGGATTTGGTTAAGTATTTCATTAGCTTGGTAGGAATAGGATATGGGTATTATAAATACCCTATCTTGCTAGAGATTTTTATTCATTCTTCAATCAAATATCAATTCTTCTTCCATCAATTACAATACATTCTACTTCTAAGACTTTTCAATTCTATTTTTCTTCTTCTATTCATCTATTCTTAATTTCCGCAACAAGTGAAACATTACTTTGCAAGAAATCACGCCTAACGCATACCACTCTTGTGGTATACGAAATCTTTAATTGTGGTATAATAACAATGTCAATTGCGATTTCCTTCGCACTCATGGGTAACTAAACTTCTCTGTTGGGGTTATGGAAGCCGAATGAGATACTATCTATTGCTATGAGTTTGTGAGTTCGTGACACGTATGCTGCTTATACCATTATTCTCTTTATCTTAATCTAAATTCTTTATGGTTACAAACGCAAGAATACGCCAGTATAACATTTAACTTATTCGAAAGAAAGGTTATCTGTCTGGAAAAGAGATAATGTCAAGGTAGTAGGGTCCCATCCCCTATTAAAAAGTTAGTGCCGTAACTGGATTAACCTCTTGGAGACTTTGTACCGTTAGACACGCTTTAAGCTCAAAAGAGTTAAAGTGAAATAATCCTCGAATAGGTCAAAAGACGCCTGGATTTACCATCGAATACAATTCTCTATAAGCACATGCATGTCTATATTCAACACACACATAGCCAATAGAGACGTATAACTCAAAAGGTGGACATAACCCAAACTCCTCAATTCTCATTGTTCTCTACTTACTAAACATTCTTTCCTTTTTACTTCGCTAATTTTTAGTTTTACTTTAATATTTTGGTTACACATTATAATCCCCCCCTTTTTACGAGACTTGCACTAAAAGTCTAGTAATCTTTGCTTACTTGTTGACCAAGCAATTCCCTGAGGGATCGATACCCAATCCTGTTGGGTTCTATATTTGACAAACGACCGCTTTACACTCTTACGAGAGTTGTAGATTGAGCGTTATCAAAAATTAGTACCGTTGCCGGGGAATACGAGTGTCAACTAAGTTTGTGATAGTTACTAGACCCTTTGGTCAAAGATTCTCATACTTTAGTTTTAGTTGTTGTTTTTGTTTTATTCAGGTTCTGTTGACAGAATGGATGCACAACGTGACATTGAAAGAATGGCTGCTCAACACGAGCAGGCTAGGTTAGTTGCATTGGCAGCTGCTCAAGTGCATCAACAGATTATTGATAACCCAGGTCGTGCAACAAATCCTGATGATGAGGACCTGGGCGATGAGGAGCTACTAAACCCATGGCATACTGCTAAGATAGTGGCACCCATATAGAGAAGAGATCGTCAAGCTAGGTTTAGGCCTGAACGCCGAGCTGTGAAAATACCATTCGATGATGATGATGATGATCTTGATGGAGCTGGTGCCATTAGAGCCATTATTATTCTGCCATTGGCACCCGGAGCCAAGTTCAACATCACAAGCACCATGATTCAGTTATTGCAACTCAAGGGATTATTTGGTGGACTAGCAGGCTATGATCTGAATATGCATCTCATCAACTTTATTTCTACATGCAATTCGTTTGACAATCCTGGTGTTGGTCAGAATGCAATTCGATTACGCTTATTCCCATTATCTCTATCTGGAGAAGCAACTCTATGGTTGAATGGGCTAACTCCTAATTCTATTACAAATTGGAGGCAATTGAGAGACGCTTTCCTAGAAATATTCTTTCCGCCATCCAAAAGAGCACAATTGAGAGACGAAATCATCAACTTCCATCAACTTCCCACTAAAGCTCTTCATGAAACATGGGAGAGGTTCAAGACAAAGCTAGTGAGATGCCCAAACCATCACATGACTAATGTTCACCTAATGAAGATACTATACAGAGCCTTGAATTCAATAACTAAACCAGAGGTGGATAATGCGGCTGGAGGATCTTTTATGGACCTCATTTTTTGTCAAGCAAGCAATATGCTAGATCATATGACGAAACAAAGTAGAGCTTGGTATACCAGGGATTCTAAGATATCAAGACCCACTTGATCTATCAGCATGACTACATACCAAAGAAGAAGAGAAGAAGAACATGATCAAGATATGGCGCACATGAAAACACAAATGGATCTTCTTACAAAGCATTTATTATCAGGGAAGACCAAGAAAATCAAAGGTATTGCACCAAAAGGAAGAGATGAATCTGATTCAGAAGAAGAGGCCAACTACTTGAACAATCAGGGGGGTTTTCGTGGGAACACCCAAGGAAACCAAGGTCGAAACTATTATGATAAATCTAGAAACAAGGACCAAGGTAGTTGTAAGAAAAAGAATGAAAAGAGTGGTTTGTACGTTCCCACTGGAAGACGTGACACTACCACATCTAGTTCTGGAAGTATGGAAGACATGATGGCTAAACTATTGAAAGGAGTGAAAGCTACAAGCATGGGAGTAACGGAGGTAATTAATGATTTGTCCTCTATGAAAAAATTAGTTGATTCCCATTCCACTTCTATCAAGCAAATAGAGCAGCAATTGAGCCAACTTTCAGCAGCACTCAATCAAAGAAAGGCTGGCACTTTACCTAGAGATACTGTGCAAAACCCAAGGAATGATGGATCATGCATGGCCATCACTACCCGAAGTGGTAAGGTGCAGGAAACTTCAGCAAACGGAAAACAAGTGGTTGACGAAGTAGTGGAAATTGATGATAAGGCGAAAGGGGAAGATGCCGCAGTAGCCAATCCTAACGTCACCCCTCACGATTTGCAACCAGAAAAAGCTGAAAAATGGAAGCAAGAGGAGAAGAAAGCCGTGGAGAGAACAATTCCATACCCACCACCACCTTTTCCTCAAAGATTGAAGAAGGTGGCGGATGATACAAAGTTCAGCAAATTCATGACTATGTTAAAGCAGCTGACCATTAATGTTCCATTTGTGGAAACAATTGAACAAATGCCTGGGTATGCAAAATTTATGAAGGATATTTTGAAAAAGAAGCGGGCAGCAAGTTATGAGTTGAAAGATGATGTTCATCACTGCAGCGCAATCGCTACCCGATCAATAGTTCAGAAGAAGGCCGACCCCAGAGCTTTCATTATTCCTTGCACCGTTGGATCTTTGAATTTTGCCCAAGCATTATGCGACTTAGGAGCCAGCATCAATTTTATGCCATTATCTATCTATAAAAAGTTGGGGCTGGGTGATCTTACTCCAACCAATATGAGGCTCGTAATGGCGGATAGGTTGGTAAAACGACCTGTTGGTATTCTATGTGATGTCTTGGTAAAGGTTTCTTCATTTATCTTTCTGGCAGACTTCGTTATTTTGGATTGTGAGGTAGACTCAGAAGTTCCCATAATTTTGGGATGCCCTTTCCTTGCTACAGGAAGTGTGCTCATTAATTTGAGAGCTAATGAGCTTTCATTCCGAATAAATGACGAAGTAGTTCGCTTTGACGTGTGTAAATCAATGAAGCAACCTAAAGATCTGAGTGTATTTTTGGTGGCTGATGTTTACCTTGATGATGAGAAAGAATTACTCAAAGAAGAGAAAATTAATGATGACCCATTGGCGGTTGTGCTCACGAATGGAGAGAGTAAGCATGCTGAAAATTGCGAAGAAGCTGTTTGTGCTCTATCAGGATTAGGGACATATCGCCATGCCCCCAATAAGCTGGACCTTGATCACAAAAATCGACCCACACCACCAGCTAAGCCATCTATTGAAGAGCCACCCATATTAGAATTGAAAGAGCTGCCAAGTCATTTAACGTATGCATTCTTAGGGAGCGGAAACACACTTCTAGTCATTGTGGCTGCAGATTTGGGTGAGCAACAAGTTGCAGCTCTCATTGCTATTCTACGGAAGTATATCAGAGCCATTGGATGGTCCATTGCAGATATTATTGGTATTCCACCTGGGATTTGTACACATAATATTCAGCTTGAAGAGAATTGCACACCCACCATTAAGCATCAAAGACGTCTAAACCCACCTATGCAAGAAGTGGTGAAGAAAGAAATTATCAAGTGGTTAGACACAGGAGTTGTATATCCAATCTCTGACAGTACATGGGTAAGCCCGGTACAATGTGTTCCCAAGAAAGGAGGCATGACGGTGGTCGCGAATGCAAAGAATGAGCTTATTCCACTCAGACCCATCACTGGATGGAGAGTATGCATGGACTACCGAAAGCTAAATTCTTGGACACTCAAAGATCACTTTCCAATGCCATTTATGGACCAAATGCTAGATCGATTAGCGGGAAAAGAATGGTTTTGTTTCTTAGATGGTTATTAAGGCTATAATCAGATTTGCATTTCCCCCAAAGACCAAGAGAAGATGACGTTTACATGCCCATATGGTATGTTTGCCTTCAAATATATGCCATTCGGGCTATGTAATGCACCGGCCACCTTTCAACGTTGTATGATGTCCATTTTTTCTGATATGGTTGAAGACACTTTGGAGGTATTTATGGATGACTTTTCAGTTGTTGGTGAGTCTTTTGAAGCGTGCTTGGGAAAACTAAGCATGGCATTGGAAAGATGTGTAGAATTCAACCTAGTGCTGAATTGGGAGAAGTGCCACTTTATGGTAAAATAAGGAATCTTTCTTGGGCACAAAATCTCCGAAAGAGGAATTGAGGTTGATAGAGCAATAATTGAAGTTATTGAGAAGCTACCACCCCCAATCTCGATGAAGGGCGCTCGTAGTTTCCTCGGTCATGCAGGTTTCTATCGACGATTCATCAAAGACTTCTCCAAAATTGCTAGTCCATTGTGAAAACTCTTGGAGAAAGATGCAAAGTTTGACATCAATGAAGATTGCTTGAAGTCATTCGAATGCCTCAAAGAAAAACTCATTGAAGCCCCTATCATGGTAGCACCATATTGGTCTCTCCCGTTCGAAGTCATGTGTGATGCTAGTGATGTAGCCGTTGGTGCTGTACTTGGACAAAGAAAGGAGAAGCTATTTCATCCTATCTATTACGCGGGTAAGGTACTAAACGAAGCCCAAAAGAACTACACTGTTACAGAACAAGAGCTCCTAGCGGTCGTGTATTCTTTCGAGAAGTTTTGAGCTTATTTGTTGGGTACCAAAGTGATCGTTCATACAGACCATACAACTCTTAGGTACCTAATGACAAAGAAGGATGCAAAACCAAGACTAATTCAATGGGTATTGCTACTGCAAGAATTTGATTTTGAAGTTAAAGATAGAAGAGGTTGTGAGAATCAAGTGGCTGATCATCTATCTAAACTCGAGAACGAGCATGTGGCGTAGCCTGAAATCGAGATTGATGATGCATTCCCTGACGAGGAGATCTTAGCGACGATAATGGAAAAGTTACCATAGTATTCTGACTTTACAAAATTTGTGGTGAGTAATGTGATACCTGCAAACTTATGTTACCATCAAAAGAGGAAGTTTATGCATGATGTACAACACTACTTTTGGGATGAGCCATATTTGTTTCGACGATGCGCGGATGGTATTATTCGATGATGTATATCCCATATAGAGGTGCCTACCATATTGGAAGCATGCCACACTTCCCAAGTTGGAGGACATCACGCAGGTAATCGAACATCAAGAAAGGTATTGCAAAGTGGATATTATTGGACTTTGATATTTAGAGATACTTACAACTTTGTTAGAAGATGCGACCAATTCCAGCGACAAGGCGCTATTTCGAAACACCATGAGATGCCTATGTCGAAAATTCTTGAAGTAGAGCTCTTTGATGTATGGAGTATTGATTTCATGGGTCCATTTGTGAATTCGTTTGGAATGAAGTACATCTTAGTTGCTGTAGATTATGTCTCGAAATGGGTTGAAGCTGTACCATTGGCCAACAACAAAGGAAAGCGTGTTGTAGCATTCTTGAAGAGGAATATCTTCTCTCGCTTTGGAGTACCACGTACTATCATAAGTCATGGAGGATCTCACTTTTACAACAAGCTATTCAAATTCGTGTGGCAAAATATGGTGTCAAGCAACATAAGGTAGCCACGCCTTATCACCCACATACTAGTGGACAGGTAGAGGTTTCCAATTGAGAGATCAAGCAAATCCTTGCGAAGACGGTAAATGCTAATAGGAAGGATTGGTCTTGGAAGCTGGACGATGCACTATGGTCGTACAGGACTGTATTCAAAACACCCATTAGCATGTCTCCTTATCAACTTGTTTATGGGAAGGCTTGTCATTTACCCATTGAGCTTGAACATAAGGAATTGTGGGCGTTGAAGCGATTGAATTTGAATTAGGATGATGCAATGAATATGAGGTTGGAGCAGCTGAACGAATTGGATGAATTCTGTCTCCATGCGTATGAAAGATCAGACCTATACAAGGAGCAAATGAAAAAGTATCATGATCAGCGGATTGTTCGACAAAACTTTCAAAAGGATGACATGGTACTTCTCTTCAACTCCATATTGAAGCTATTTCCAGGTACGTTAAAGTCCAAGTGGTCTGGTCCATACAAAAGTATCCAAGTCTACTCGTCTGGAGTAGTTGAATTGGAAGACAATAATGGTGTTGTCTTCAAATTAAATGGCCAACGTGTTAAACCTTATATCGGTCCTCTTGACCTGACTAATTATATGACCATCACTTATCTCGACGAAGTCTAAGTACTCGAGGTAACTATGTCATGCCACGACAATAAATAAGGTGCTAGATGGGAGGCAACCCATCGTTTGTCATTTATCGTCTATCGTTTTACATTTTTTGTCTTTTTTTGTTTTAGTACGTATTTTGCTTTCGATATATAAAAACCCAAAAATAAGAGTTGTGCCACGACCAAAACCATGGAGCTTGATGGCAGGCAACCCATCGTTCTAATAGTTTTTATTGGTTTTGAGCAAATGTAGGTGCGAGAGGTATACAACAAGGAGATCGGTTTCAATTTTTAATTTGGACGTATTGCATGGTAAAGGTGGTAAGTTAGGCATGAAGATGCAAAAGGCTATTGATTGAGCATTGCTTATGAAAATATAGGCATCGATCAAGTCTAGGCCTAGGTAAAACTAGGCCACAATTAAGGCAAAGCCTATACTATAGCCCAAGGTCTCGGAATCTAGTGTGCCATAGCATAGGCGCCGCCCATGCTCAAGGTATGCTATAGCATAGGCGCCGCCTATGCTAAAGAATTTTGTCTCTGAATCTCATATGCCATGATAAAGGCGCCGCCTATGGTCACTAAAGTCTTTCCACTAGGAGCCGCCTATGCTAACAAATGCTTTGCAAAAGGCGCCGCCTATGCCAAGCATAGGCAAAGCTAAAGGCATCGCCTATGGTCACTTTTTGTCTCCAAAACCAATTTTAAATGGGTCAAAACCCGACCCAATCTTTTTCTATAGATAGTAGACTTAGTCTTGAGACACAAACACATTGAAAACTTGACCTAGGCGCCGCACATACTCTCCAAATCATCTTAAAACTTTTCTTTTTTGCTCTCTCACTTCACAAGAACATCTCCAAAGGCTTCTATCACGTAAGTAATCTTTTTTTCATCATCAATTTTTCGTAAGTACTACGTTCCTATGTCTATTATGAATTGCTACATCTTGAAGAAATATCGATGATGTTAATGTGTTTGAATTGTTGATACATAACCAAGTGAGTGAACATGTACATTAGGATGCTCTTAAATTATTTCCGACTTGAATTTGATTTTGGTGCATTGTCATACTACTTGCGGAATTCCTATGGTCATTAGCATTGCATAATCTTGTCTCTTGAGTACTTACATGTTGGAATGGCTTGTTCATGATCATCGGAATAAGATTTATAGTTGCCTACCAACATAGGAGGTTGTGGTTTTTAATAGACACTATACCATGTTGTAATCTCTATGTAGTAAGTCTTGCTATATCTATCATGAAAGTAGTGCAAAGATTACGAGAAGTGTGACATCTCTGATTTTCTTGTTGGAATATGGCTCCTAAAACGTATGTCGATGAAGTCTGAGTAATCGACCACTTTCAGTTCACTAGTTGGTGACAACAACCTAAGTGTGGGGTGGTACCCCTACTGCTTGTTTATAGATTGTATCCATTGAGATGATGCTAACATAAACGCTATTCCAAGTCTCAGGTACAATGGCACCCAAAGCAAGACAAGATAAGGCTACCACTTCCCAAAAGGGCAAGAAAAGAGGTCGCAAGGAGCAAGGAGAATCATCCTCAATGCAATTACCACGCCGCATGTTTGGAATAAAATGGGTTCTTGAGGAGGAAGCCAAGGAATGGCATAGGAACAACAAGGAAAGAAAATATGTTCATGTCGACTTGATCAACAAGGTAGCGAAGAAGGAGCCGCACATATTGGCAAAAATCATGGCATTAAATATGGATTTCATCTTTCCCGACATGGGAGAATGTAATCTTTATTTGACAAGAGAATTTTATGCCAACTGGTCACCGAAAACCACAGGCAGCGAAGTCAAGATTCAGGGCCAAGTTTTACAACTCAATACGAACTTGTTCAACTCCTTTATTGGCTTGCCTTCAGTCGATCCAGCACGATTCAAAGAGTTGTACAGCAGACCTCCATATAGAGCAATTCGACCCACACTTTGTGGAAGTAGATCAATGGCAAGGTGGAGCAGACATAAAGACACCGGACGACACAACACCTTCCCCTATGCTCCTTTGAATAGGGAAGCGAAAATATGGTTACGTATTGCCAACTCTTGCCTTATTCCTGGGACCTGTACACCAAAATAACAAGATATGGAGTGTGCCTGGTTTACGCATTGATGACGAATGTCCCTATCAACATTGGGGCAATCATTCGCTCTACAATGCGGAAGGCCAGGCTATACAAGCGGTCCCACTTCACCTTTGGCAATCTGTTGACTGCAATCTTGTGGAAGAAAGACATCGAAGAGGAACCAGCTGATCACAAACTCCCACATAATCCAAAGAAGGTTGACCTAACAAAGGTCAAAGATGCTGAAACAACACATGGTGTCAACCTTACTACTGTGGAGAGATATGCTCGAGATGAGAGTTTCTTTCGCCATCTTTATAGCATGACACGGTTTAGTATGATGAGCGGAGGTCGTGTTCCAATTGCTGAAGAGCTCCAACAGCTGGATCATGACTATCCAATGAATATGCAAGCACATGAGATATGTGGAGTAGGTACATACTTTGAGAAACCTCTCGATGATGATCTGCCGACCGATGAGGATCGACGAATGCCAGACTCCGACGTGAAGGAGAATTCTGATGACGACAACTTCTATGATGATTTCGACGAAGGGGGTATGACCCCCGACATTGAGGAGGAGTCCGACTGACCAGGTTCTTCATATTTATTTTTCACTGAGGGCAGTGTCCTGTTTAAGTGTGGGGTGGTGGTATTGCATGCTATACTTCTCTATTCGCATCTATGTTTGTTTACTTTATTTTATTTTTGTTTCATTTTTTGTTAAGTTTCTTTTTGTTTTGTTTTTTTGGTTAAGTTTTTTTAGTAGTTAAGTTTTTGTTTTGTAGTAAAATTTTTTTTTACTTAGCTTCGCATGAAATTATTCTAATAGGAAGCATAAGATTATAACAAGAGTATGTTCTACAATTATGACTATTGAGATGTTTAGGCTCTAATTGTGACTCATTATGTGATATTGTGTGGTTCAATTCCTTCACTTGTTGGGTCGAGATTCTATATTACTTCCAATAAAGTCGACCATGTGCCTTGTGTGTGTGAGATAATAGTATATTCTATGTTGGTGGCTGATGCTAGAACTTGCCTGGTATGTATGTAAAGCGAAAATAAAGAGTGCAATTTTAGAAGATGATTTAGGCATTTCTTTGGCAACCTATACTTGTTTACTTTCTTTTTACCTACCCATGGACATTATCCTAGTTAAACCCTTTTGAGCCTTTAGCCTATTTTCTTTGACAAACCTCGTATGTAAGCCTAATCCATTTTTTTGTCCAAAGACCATAATTTGATCCAAATTCCCAAGTGCTTTAAAGTGTAAAAGTCATGCGATGAAATAAGAGGAAATTGGGTGAGTATGATGCTTTAAATTGTAGTGGTACTTGAAATTGTTATGAAAAAGAAGTGCTATCATAAGAGGTATGTTATGAAAAAAAAAGGGAAAACAAAACTTAAAAATTAGTTATGCTTAAAATTGAAAAACAAAAGAGGAGAAAAAGGGTGGTAGAATAAAAGAAGGAAAGGTTTTTAGAAAGAAAAGTGTTAATGATACAACGTGATGTATTAAAGCGCTTAGGAACATAGTCACTATTTCTGGCCAAAATAGTCCTACCCATCCTTTAGCCTACATTACAACCATCAAAAGACCTACTTGATCCTAATCTTAGCATTCTGACATTTAGTGGAGCATTACACTAAGGGCAAGCCTATGGTCATTAGTTGCTACATATGAATTCTTTGTGAGAGTGAGAGAAAGGATATTTTGATACCCATGTTTGAAAAATATGCTATACTTATGAGTGATTATGGGTAATACATTGTGAGACACACAAGGTTAATGAGTTTTGGGTAGTTGTGTGTGATTCTTTGTGCCTTCACTTTTGAATATGAGTTGACCACCATCACGAGTCTATGTTGGAGGTTAAATGGTTTCTACTAATGATCGGAAAACTACTCTTTGTTGATAATTGTTGTGCTTGTCTTGACGAATATTTTGTGTTGTTGCTGTAAAACCCTAAGTTGATGTTTAGAGGGACATGATATTTTGTTCGAGGACAAAAAAATCTTCAAGTGTAGGGTGTTGATGATAGGCGAATAAACACGCCTATAGTACTAGATTTTGCCCATATTTTAGCCTAGTTTTGAGAACAAATTATATATTTCATGCACTTTTAGTCCTTTTTCCTGTAAGTGAGCTAACGAACATAATTAGCAAAGTTTCAGGTATAAATGACGCAGAATTCAGCATTTTATGGATAACTTGATGCCAAAGAAAGCTTCACGAGAGAAGAAAGGGAAAGATTGGACGCCTAAGAACCAAAAGTGATGCATGGGAAACCTGTCCCGAGCAAAAACAACATTTTTGATGACTTTGGGGACTAGCAGTAACTTATTAGGATTAGGATAATGATACATTAACCTAGTACAATTGGGTTAAGTATTTCATCAGCTTATTAGGATTAGGATAATGATACATTAACCTAGTACAATTGGGTTAAGTATTTTATTAGCTTAGTAGGATTTGGTTAAGTATTTCATTAGCTTAGTAGGAATAAGATATGGGTATTATAAATACCCTATCTTGCTAGAGATTTTTATTCATTCTTCAATCAAATATCAATTCTTCTTCCATCAATTACAATACATTCTACTTCTAAGACTTTTCAATTCTATTTTTCTTCTTCTATTCATCTATTCTTAATTTCCGCAACAAGAGAAACGTTACTTTGCAAGAAATCACGCCTAACGCCTACCACTCTTGTGCTATACGAAATCTTTAATTGTGGTATAATAACAATGTCAATTGCGATTTCCTTCGCACTCATGGGTAACTAAACTTCTCTGTTGGGGTTATGGAAGCCGAATGAGATACTATCTATTGCTATGAGTTTGTGAGTTCGTGACACGTATGCTGCTTATACCATTATTCTCTTTATCTTAATCTAAATTCTTTATGGTTACAAACGCAAGAATATGCCAATATAACATTTAACTTATTCGAAAGAAAGGTTATCTGTCTGGAAAAGAGATAATGCCAAGGTAGTAGGGTCCCATCCCCTATTAAAAAGTTAGTGTCGTAACTGGATTAACCTCTTGGAGACTTTGTACCGTTAGACACGCTTTAAGCTCGAAAGAGTTAAAGTGAAATAATCCTCGAATAGGTCAAAAGACGCCTGGATTTACCATCGAATACAATTCTCTATAAGCACATGCATGTCTATATTCAACACACACATAGCCAATAGAGACGTATAACTCAGAAGGTGGACATAACCCCAACTCCTCAATTCTCATTATTCTCAACTTACTAAACATTCTTTCCTTTTTACTTTGCTATTTTTAGTTTTACTTTAATATTTTGGTTACACATTACAATCCCCCCCCTTTTTACGAGACTTGCACTAAAAGTCTAGTAATCCTTGCTTACTTGTTGACCAAGCTATTCCTTGAGGGATCGATACCCAACCCTGTTGGGTTCTATATTTGACAAATGTCCGCTTTACACTCTTACGAGAGCTGTAGATTGAGCGTTACCATACACCTCCTCGACAGGGGGGTTCTTTTTATCTCCTTCACTATCGTTACCTTCTTCTTCCTCATCAAACACGATGCTCAAGAACGATTTATTGGTGAAATGTTGCAACAAATCGATAGAAGGTTCTTCAACTTCTCTTGTATCGCTTATGCTAGCATAGCTCAAAAACGCCTGAACTGTGTTACTTTCGACTTTATCGATGGTCGCATCCTGCTTTCCACAGTTCATATCAATAGATATATCCAAATCCATAGATTTCACCATTCCTACATCTTCATAGTAAATATCCAGTAGCCTTTTTCCAAAGCTATTCTCCGCCATTTCTGTTGATCTATTGACAACCCTTGAACGCCCAAGCTCGACCTCGATCTCCTCCGAGTGCCTTTTAAGCATTTTAAACTCTTGTTGCTGCTGGAAGATTCTATTTTCTATCTTCCTCCTTTCCATCTCTACGAATTCATTTGCCATTTTCTAACACCACTGTATCTTCTTTTCAAATTCATGTTTCAACATCTGAGTTCGCTTGTTTACTTTAACAATGACATCCTCCTCCGTTGTCTCCACTCCTTCTTGTACTACTAATTCAAGTTTAGACCTTAACATAACAATTTCTTCTTTTTTCTTCATAAGCTTTCTCTTAGCTTCGTTACACTCTTTCTCTTTGAGCTTATTCTCCATCTGAAGCTTGTGGATAAATTGATCCATTGCCGCAATCCTTGACCCCAAAATAACCGCTGAGGAAGAATCTTCTGCACCTTTCTCCTTCAACGGCGTATGAGGGCCACGGATAATACAATTTGCTTTTCCACCGTACTCTAGAGTAGAGATGGTTTTGTGGAGCTCTTTAGGATCTGGACTGGCACAAAGTATCATGAGAATTTTGGACTTGTTATCCTCAAAAGAATCCTACACGAAATAGTTAAATCAACTTCTTATAACAACTAGTACAACTCCTAAACTATTTGTCGCTATGTCGCTTGGTTCCTTACAAAATGATGCTGGTGCGCGTAAGATCCTCCAAAAATTACTGATTTTTGGACGATTCAATACGGAGGTAGCAACATTTTTGGAGGATCTAAGGAACATAAATATGTTATATACACAAGATGTAGTACCTGTAAGAGCATAGTTAAATTGCTATCTCGGAATGACACGTGGGAATCTCCGTTAGCAATAGACTCAACCACCATTTTAAGTGCACTGTTTCCCTGATTGATCTTTGTAGTGTGCGTAATTTGATTGTCAGATTAGTATCAAATGCATCAAAAGCTAAAATCATACATTTCAAATTATTGTTCATAGGAAATCTGGAAAAAAACTTTAAAGAAGCGAGGTAAGTAAAAAACGTGGAACTTTACCTATATTTTTGCTTCCATGCTAGTTTGACCAGCTTGTTCTATATTCTCGGAACCATCCATATCGATAAGCATTAGTCGCCCTCCTACTGTTGGAATATCAATAATCATCTGCAACAACATTTAGCTTCCTTCATAAAAGATGAAGACATATCCTTGCTGGAAATAAAAAACAAATGAAACTCTTTCCATTTAGTCATCGTTAAACATATATTCAGGATTGATACCACACGGTGGATTTGAGAGCTCCGCTCATTGCACAAAGGGCTTTTCACTATTTTATCATTTTCGACAAGTTGATAAAAATAAGTATTAAATATGTGCAATGGATACAGTACACTAGTAATTGTCACTCACACATGAATGCAATTTGATCCTTCTATCGGGAAAAGTGAGGATTTACATGTGGTGCTTCTTTTTAAGCATTTATTTTGGTCCACAAATATTATGTTTTCTCCATTTATTTTTATTTATTTATATTTTAAAACATGATATTTTTACTAGAGTAGCCTTCGTTATTATAAGTCGTTTCATCTCACTAACTATTAGGTGAATTGAAAATAAAGAGAGTTATTGGGCATACTAAAACTTTTGTTATGTGCAAAATTGAAAGAAAAAATCAGTAAGAATTTAGTGTACGCAATCTTGTTATGCATGTCTGTAAAAAACTATTCTCACAACTTGAATCGATGACTTAATAATATGGTAAAAGTGATTTTTTTACTATAGTAAAAAATAAAGGTGGATAGAGTTAGTACTATATTCGTTTGTCTCAAATTATCTATCATTATTACTAAAAATAATTATTGTTTCAAGAAAATACCAAATATGTTAGGATAAAAATAAAGGTTAAATTTTGAAAATATTTTTTCTACTTAATATTTTTATGGAGTCGCGTAAAAAAATGCACGATATTTTATTGACTGTTGCAGAACGCACAATATTATAAAATTACAATTCTATCGGTTAATCAGGATTCCTTCCAATAAGACATTTAGAAAATTTTAATATTTTCACAAACACATTTATCATATAATTTTATTTTTTTAAAGGAAGAAGTGATGGGCTATGTAATATTTACAACCTTTAGAAATATTCTAAACTGTAAAAATAACAACTATATTTTTTAGAATTATGAAATATATCAAAATCTACCTTAGAAACCTATACAAGTAGATATTGCAATAGTTTAAAAGATTCTTAAAAACATAAGTCAACTTTTTTAACTTTCTAATATTCAAAATTTAGTAATCCAACCAATATACATTCCTTCAAACAAGTCTTATTTCACGAAAAATACTTATCAACAACAATTTTCTCAATGTTAGCATTCAAATTTGAAATGTTTAGTTAATGATGAAAAAATATTATCGAACCCACCACATATTTACCGGTGATATTCCAAACCAAAAAAGCATTTATATATGTAGACAGATATTTAGGTACCGGTAAGATTCACGTATACTTCAGACCTTATTTGTGATAGAGTCATGTTTTTCTTCTTTCTGTTGATAGTGCGCAGATAGGTTTATTTTAGTCTAATGTCCTCTTTTGTATTGTTAACGACAATAGGTAATGGTTTATTCACAATGAGTTCTGCAGTGGTGAGGGTAAGTAAGTAACTTATTAAAGCACTATGATGGTGGTTTATTTTAGTTTAATGGTGCGCCTTCTTCTAATTTGGAGCATTGTTTGCCCTAAACATTTTAATGACTTAATAGAGTATTTGAAACTTGAATCATCCCTTCGTTGCTAGTTGCACACCAAATGGAAACTTCCTGTAGTGATGTCTTAAATAAACGTGTCTTTTAAGTTCAGTATTCTTGTGTAATAGTGCCATCGCTTGGGTAAAGGTGCTTCTGTTTAAGAATTTTAAATCATTTGTACATCTGTTGGGTTTTCCAGACCTGTTGTTCCATATATATACTTTCAGGATGTCGTAAGTAAGACGCTTGCAGGTTCAACAGAAGTTTAGTACACAAGACATTTCATGATCTCAGTGGGAAACAAGTGGAAGTAAAGTGTACGCTTCTAAGAGATGGTAGTTCTGGTGGTAATGGTGGTCGTTCTATGGGTAACGATGGTAGTGGTATGGGTGGTGTAAGTTACCAGGGGTATGGTGCATCTGGTGACAATCCCAGTTCTTATGACAGAATGGATACTAACAGATACATAAAGTCACAAAACACTGTAGGTGGCTATCAACCTTATGGTTCCTCCGGATGTGGTACACCGGGTTATGGTTATAGATCGTCCAACAATGGCATGGGTTATGGTGCTTGTGGAAGTTACGGTGGATCCAATCCTGGCTATGGGGCTGTCAATCCTAGATATGGTGGTCCAGCAGTTATTGCGGCCTTCAAAAATCCAAATGTGCCTGGTGCTAGTTATGGTAGCGGTTAAGCTGGTGGATCGAGAAGCTCATGGGGTTCTTAGGGTCCTTCTTGATATAGGAACATGGGCTATGGTAATGCATCATGGGGTGCTTCAAGTGTTGGTGGTGGAGGTGGACCCGCTAATGGAGGATCTGTTGTTGGTCAGTCTTCAGTTGAAGCCACGGGTTATGGAAATCAAGATTATGGCTATGGTGGATATGGTGGAGGTGATAGGGCTTATGGAAATCCAGTTGGTGGAGGTGGTGCATCGGGAGACATACAATCAGGTGGTGGAGGTTACATGGGCAGTGGCTATGGCGATGCTAGTGGAAATTCACAAGATTCGGGTAATTATGGTGCTCAGTAAAATAGACCTCATGGTGGCCAAGTTTGATATGGTGGTGGCTATGGTGGTTCTCCAAGTCGGCATGCTCAACAACACTGATCACAGTGCTTGATTTCACCTGAGAACTTACCTATTGCTGGAGGGGAACTTCATTTTCATGCTTGTTGTTTTGTTCCACATATAGTTTACTCTTGCAAGCATTACGCGCTCAATGGGATTGGTTGGATTGCTTGAATTTCAGCTTTTTGCAGTTCTTATTCTAGTTTACTATAAGTAATGCAGTACTATTGCCTATTTCATAATATTTTCTGTTTAACTGTCGTTATAATTTGGCTTGCGTATGGTTATTTCTACTAGATATCTAATGCATCTCCTCTCGTAGCCTGTTATGTCAAAGCCTATGTGAGTTAGCTTTTGATTTTGTTGTTCGGTTTTGAATATATTTTCGTAACCCGTTTGTGCCTTCCCAAGCAGGATACTTGATGCTAGTTTCTCCTTATTATAAAAAAAAATGAATTCTTTTGGTTTCCCATTTGACTTGCATTGGACAAAGAAGTTTTTATGATGCTTCTTGTTGGTAGTGCAGCTGTAGCCAATATGGGTAGCAATAGCAGTAGTGGTAGATAAGTTTTGAGAATAACATAATCATTTTTCTCTGTATTTGTTCTTGTGTTGCACAGGAGGAGATGCCCGAGTACTAACTTCTGATGACATCCCACTCTGTCAAATCCGACATTGGTGCTGGGGATTGTGTTCAGTGCGCATAAGTACTTACCATGGAATTTGGCTCATGGTGCATTTCCTGAAACTGGTCATGGTGAAGCGGGGTGAAGACTAACAGCAGTAATCGTATGGTATGTGTTGCCAATAGTTGGTGTTTAGTTGTACTAGTGATTTTGTATATAGAAAGGACGACTAGAATATGGCCATGTTTTCGAGGTACTTGGCAATTTAACTCGCAAACAAGTTCTTTAGTTTTTTGCGGTTTTCGCTTATAAAAGGTAGCTTTTCTGGAGATGGATTACAGAATAACATGGTTTAGGATACCTCACTAGTTTAGAATGATTAAACTTTATTTTTCTTGTTTACACCAATTTAACAGTAGAATAGCTTAGAACTTACTTACTGTCTTTCGTCTAATAAGGATTTGTTTGTGCACTGACTGTGGTAGTTGAGCTTACTACTTTTCTACTTTTTTTTGGGGTGTCTCTAACTCCTGTTGTCCCTTTGAGTAGGGTGTTTTTCCTTAGACTTGACAAAAGATTAATGTTTCGCCTGGCTTTCATTAACAATGCTGAAACATTTTTGGGTTCTTTTGTTTTGATGTATGCTCTTTAGTCTCAAGTAGTGAATCACCTTTCACTGGATTTTCCAAGTAAAAGACTATGCTTAGTGAAGTTCTACCGTGTTTTGCCAACCAAGGATATCATATAGCCAAGGCACAGACACTTTGAATTGTTGATTCTATAATTGTTAAACTGCAGAATCTTTGTTTTTATTGGGGATGCATGACTCTTGTAATTTCATTGTTTCTATGTTTGGATAACTAAGGAAAGTAAGTGAATACTGTTGTGAACTAAGCTAACTCTATTGGGCCAATTAATACGTTGGAGAGGGGGTTCAAAATTTCAAAAAAAAAAAAAACTTATCAAAAGGAGCTCGACATCTATTATATATACATATAATATGATTTTAGTAATGTATAAATAATATAATTTTCCGCCGAAGGGGGTTCGGTGAACTGTTCTTTTGCAATTCCTTTTCTAAATTATTTGATTTTGAGCCGGGGGTATGTCGGAAACAACGTCTCTATCTCACATTTGAGGTAGTGGTATGGAATGCTTACACTTACCCTCCCAAGACCCCACTTGGTGGGAATATACGGTGAACCCCCATCCATTACATATGCTGGCTCCTCCCCCGAGTAGAGAGGTGATTGTTGTATAGAGATGGCAACCAAAGGTGGAGATGTGAACATTCACGTGATTTTGGGTTGTCGATGGGCCAGGTTTTGTTTGGGAACTAAGGTAGGGAAGAAAGTGAAGAGTTAGATGCTTGGAGTCACTCAATGATAAAATAATACTAATAGATTAACATATTACAAAATGATAAAAATTAAACTAAATTGATTTTCAAAAGGTCACCATTACAAATGAGGCATAGATCATCGAAAACGTAAAATCTCTATACAATTATTAATTCAAAATATTAAAGAATTGTGCAAGTGACAGATTGTTCACTAGAATGAATTGTAAGATTACCAAGTTGTTCAATAGAAGGGGGTTTATGGTATGCTAGAATGGCGTAAACCGTCTGAATAATAGATACTATCATTCCGACTTAGTGGGAATATACTGGGTAGAGAAATATACATGTTTTAGCATGTTTTAGATTTTGATTACTAAATATACATGTTCAACCTTCATGTTTGTACTCCGATGTACCAAACCAAGTCATATATTTTAGCATATGATTACAAAATATACATGTTCAACCTTCATGTTTATACTTTAGTGGAGCAAAAAAAGTCACATATTTTAGCATATGATCGCAAAGTATACATGTTCAACCATCATGTTTATGCACTCCGGTAGAGCAAAACAAGTCACATATTTTAGCATATGATTACAAAATATATACGTGTTCAACCTTCATTGTTTATACTTCGGTAGAGCAAAACAAGTCACACATTCGAGCATAAGATCATGTGTTCACAAGCGAATACAAACAACCATTTCACCTAATGATCATCTTTTTCTCAGTGACCCTCTATGCCATGTGACTTTAGAGTTAACGGGAGCTTATTTTCCAACGATGAAAATGGTTCATAAATAGTGTGATATAATATGTAGTGTGATATAATATGTAGTTTTGATAGTGTGATATAATATGTATTTTTTAAAAAAAATTGTTATCATAAATATAGTGATAGAAAACTATCTAGCTTGGTTCATCTATTAACTTGGCCTTTGAAGAAGAATGTTCGGCATGCTTCGACTTATCTTTATTATCCGCTAAATTCATTCCTTTCTCTGATATTTCATAAAGTAGATGGATCGATTCAGTCGATCAGTAAAAAAAATAAGTGCTCCTGAAATGATTGATAGAAAATAAGACAACTATTCCATGCATTTATCTTATATACTTTAAATTTAATACAACATCGAACACAGTGAATGAAAACAACAACAAACAAAAAAAATAGGTAGTATATTGTAACTTTGGGATTGTAATTGGGTACGAAGTTCCACATGTGTTATTTGGGTAGTCAGGTCAAGCATCATCTGGGCCAAGGCTGTAGGCCCAAGCGACTTCTTCCACACAAGACCACGTAATCTCTGACGCTCTGCGTCCAATTTTACAATCTCCAGGTCATATGTTTGGGTGGTCAGGTCAAGATTCATCTGGGCCAAGGTTGTAGGCCCAAGCAACTTCTTCCACACAAGACCACGTAATCTCTGACGCTCTGCTTCCAATTTTGCAATTTTCTTCACTCCCTCCAGGTGTTGCTTTTTTGGAACTTCTGCAGACCGTACGCTCATATTTTTCTTCAACATCTCAGTTTCTGCTTCAGCTTGGACTTTTTCTTCACTGAGCTGTATCACCATGCTAGAACGCTCCTGCAAAGAACTTGAGAGTGCAGAATTTTCCACTGCAGACCTGAGTAACTGTTGGTCCAGGTTAGATAATTTTGCTTCAAACTAATGCTTGATTTTGTCAAACTGTTTGGAAGCCTTCTCCCAACCTGTACAGAGAGATGTGAATAAAAGAATTTTGTATCAAGTTGCAAAACACTTGTTGCAAGAAAACACAAATCAATAAAGAACATCACCTGAGACAGCTTCTTCAGCAACTTTAGCATATTGTTTTCCCAGGTTTTCCTTATTAGTCATTTCTGACTGTGCAGCAGGCAACTTTTCATTCAAATCCTTGACTTCATCCTCTAAGCCACTCACTTGTTCCTCAAGAGAATTAACTTGATCTATCTGCCGCATGCACTCCTCCAGTGCACCATCCAGATGTGATGCTCTGTCTTCAGCAGTAAGTTTCAAAAGAGTAATGGATTCTAGGTGATTTTTCAGTGTCGCGGATTTTGACTCAGACTTCTCCCAACCTGTACAGAGATATGTGAATGAAAGAATTCAGTACCAAGTTGCAGAAAACAAGTTGCAAGAAAAACACAAGTCAATAAGGAACATCACCTGATACAGCTTCTTCAGCAACTTTAGCATATTGTTTTCCCAGGTTTTCCTTATTAGTCATTTCTGACTGTGCAGCATCCAACTTAAGAGACTTAAGTTGATCCTCCAGTCCAGTCAAATGTGAATAAGATTCAACGGAAATTTGCACATATTTAGGTTTCTTGATTTCCCGTTTACCCTGAAATATATCTGCCGCATGCAATTCTTCAGTGCAGTAGTAAAATAGAAATAGAAAGAAAGCCCAAAACAACAAAATATGAAACATGTTTTCCATAACTTTTTGTATTGAAAGTAACTAATTCTTTGTTTAAGAGAGTAGTACTAGTAATTGTAAAACTTAAGAACTTGTGAACTTAAGAGCTTGTGAACTATTGTTTATATAGGCTGAGTATTGTAAAACTAAACCAACATAAAAATGGTAAAAAAATATCTCAGTAAGAGAATTTCTCTTACTGAATCAATCATATACCAATTAAAAAGGAAAGTCAATATTTGTAAAAGTCATTCACAATATTGTTTTCCTTAGGCAAAATCCAATAAATAAAAAATGTCAAGACTGTCATGATTAAAAACTAGATTCCCATAATACTGAAAGTTACCTTATATATAGGTGAGTGCCATGTTGTCGCATATTCCGTAGAAGGAAGGTAAATTAATAGTAATATGTTAGCATCAATCACTAATCAATTAAGAGATTGATAATCAATTAGGGACAATTAGGGATGAGAAAATTTGTTCAATTTACCATAAATAGATTATGAGCAATTAACTTTGTAAAATAATCCCTAATTATTTTTGTACCTAATTCAAATCATCAATTATACAAAAATCAGTCCACGATGTAATTCAAGAAACGTGATGCACAATAGGTGGCTATCCACCTTATGTTCCTTTAGATATGGTACACCAGGTTATGTTTATGGATCTTCCAACAAAGGCATGGGTTATGGTGCTTATTGAAGTTACAGTGGAGCCAATCCTGGATATGGGGCTATCAATCTTGGATATGGTGGTCCAGCAGTTATTGCAGCCTTCGAAAATCCAAATGTGCCTGGTGCTAGTTATGGTAGCGGTCAAGCTGGTGTATCGAGAAGCTCGTGGGGTTCTCAGGGTCCTTCTAGATATAGAAACATGGGGTATGGTAATACATCATGGGGTGCTTCAAGTGCTAGTAGTGAAGGTTGACCCGCTAATGGAGGATATGCTGTTGGTCAGTCTCCAGCTGGAGCCACGGGTTATGGAAATCAAGGTTATGGCTATGGTGGATATAGTGGAGGTGGTGGTGCTTATGGAAATCTAGTTGGTGAAGGTGGTGCATTGGGAGCATACAATTAGGTGGTGGGGATTACATGGGCAGTGGCTATGGCAATGCTAGTGGAAATTCACAAGGTTCGGGTAAATATGGTGCTCAGTAAAATGGACCTCATGGTGGCCAAGTTGGATATGGTGGTTCTCCAAGTCAGCAGGCTCAACAACACTAATAGTTTCGTTCCACATATAGTTTACTCCTGCAAGCATTACGCGCTCAATAGGATTGGTTGGATTGCTTGAATTTTAGTTTTTTGTAGTTCTTATTCTAGTTTACTATAAGTAATGTCATTAGTATTGCCTATTTTGTAATATTTTCTGTTTAACTGTGGTTTTAGTTTGGCTTGTGTATGGTTATTTTTGCTAGCTATCTAATGTATCTCCTCTCATAGCCTATTATGTCAACGCTTATGTGAGTTAGCTTTTGATTGTGTTGGGTTTTGAATATAGTTTCGTAATCTGTTTGTGCCTTCCCAAGCAGGATACTTGATGCTAGTTTCTCCTTACTATAAAAAAATGAATTCTTTTGGTTTCCCATTTGACTTGCGTTGGACAAAGAAGTTTTTGTGATGCTTCTTGTTGGTAGTGCAGTTGTAGCCGATATGGTTAGCAATAGTAGTAGTGGTAGTTAAGTTTTGAGAATGACATAATCATTTTCCTCTGTATTTGACCTTGTATTGCACAGGAGGAGATGCCTGAGTACTAATGTCTGATGACATCCCACTCTGTCAAATCCGACCTTAGTGTTGGGGATTATGTTCAGTGCGCACAAGTAATTACCGTGGAATTTGGCTCATGGCGCATTTCCTGAAACTGGTCATGGTGAAGCAGGGTGAAGAGTAACAGTAGTCATCGTATGGTATGTTTTGCCAACAACAGGTGTTTAGTTGTACTGGTGATTTTGTATACGGAATGGTAGACTAGAATATGGCCATGTTTTCGAGGTACTTGGCAATTTAACTCGCAAACAAGTTATTTAGTTTTTGGCGGTTTTTGCTTATAAAAGGATGCTTATTTGGAGATGGATTACATAATAACATGGTTTAGGCTACCTCACTAGTTTTGAATGATTAAACATTATTTTTCTTGTTTACACCAATTTAACAGTAGAATAGCTTAGAACTTACTTACTATCTTTCGTCTAATTAGGATTTTTCTGTGCACTGACTGTGGTAGTTGAACTTATTGCTTTTCTACTTTTTTCTGGGGTGTCTCTAACTCCTGTTGTCCCTTTGAGTAGGGTGTTTTTCCTTAGACTTGATGAAAGATTCATGTTTCGCCTGGCTTTAATTAACAATGCTGAAACATTTTTGGGTTCTTTTACTTTGATGTACGTTCTGTAGTCTCAAGTAGTGAATGACCTTTCACTGGATTTTCCAAGTAAAAAACTATGCTTAGTGAAGTTCTACCGCGTTTCACAAACCAAGGATATCATATAGCTAAGGCACAAGTACTTTTAGTTGCTGATTCTATAATTATTAAACTACAGAATCTTTGTTTCTATTGGGAATGCATAACTCTTGTCATTTCATTGTTTCTATGTTTGGATAACTTAGGAAAGTAAGTGAATACTATTGTGAACCAAGCTAACTCTATTGGGCCAATTAATATGTTGGAGAGGGGGTTCAAAATTTGAAGAAAAACTTGTCAAAAGGAGCTTTACATCTATTATATATACATATAATATGATTTTAGTAATGTATAAATAGTATAATTTTTCTCCGAAGGGGGTTTGGTGAACGGTTCTTTGCAATTCCTTATCTAGATTGTTTGATTTTGAGCTGGGGGTTTGTCGGAAATAACGTCTCTATCTCACATTTGAGGTAGTGGTATGGACTGCTTACACTTACCCTCCCAAGACCACACTTGGTGGTAATATACGGTGAATCCCCATCCATTACATATGCTGGATCCGCCCCCGAGTAGAGAGGTGATTGTTGTATAGAGATGGCAACCAAAGGTGGAGATATGAACATTCAGCGTGATTTTGGGTTGTCGATGGGGCAGTTTTTGTTTGGGAACTATGGTAGGGAAGAAAGTGAAGAGTTAGAAGCTTGGACTCACTCAATGATAAAATATTACTAATAGATTAACATATTACAAAATGATAAAAATTAAAATAAATTGATTTCATAATTTCTCATTTTTTTCAATTAATAATATGGGATTTTTATTCATATACCCAACATTTGTATTTCAAAATTTTTTTAGTTACATTGTACAAAACTTTGCATATCATATAAGTACAATATTTAGTTATTAATATACATTCCTAGTTAAATAGAACATGTATAAATCGTGAGTTAATTTGTACTAATATTTTATACGTTGTAGAAAATGAAATAATCAAACAACTGCACATAATTATAGCCAACAACCAAACAACCCTTGCTTGTTTTTACTTGTAATACTTACCATATTTCTTATTCATTTAAATTTACTCCTCCTCACTTATGGAAAATCAATTTGATTAAAATTAAATTATATAAGATCTATTTAAGTGACACATAAATTGAAACTAAAGAAAGAAAGTAATCTTTATTGAATCTTCAATGATTTCAACATAAAATTTGTAAGCTTATATTTACAATATTTATTTTTATTGTTTTTTTAAGAAAAGGGATTATGATCTTTTTGTCTGTTTGGGCTAGTGCCTAGTGGGTATTGGATATATTAGGGTGCACCATTCTCATTGAGTAGTATTGCACGGAATTGACATGTGGAGACCACCAATTACACCCTTTCACTTAACCAAATTATTTTCCTTTTAAATTTTTATTTTGATAGTGTGATATAATATGTAGTTTTAAAAAAAATTGTTATCATAAATCTAGTGATAGAAGTCTATCTAGCTTGGTTCTTCTATTAACTTGGCCTTTGAAGAAGAAGGTTCGGCATGCTTCGACTTATCTTTATTATCCGCTAAATTCATTCCTTTCTCTGATATTTCATAAAGTAGATGGATAGAGTCAGTCGATCAGTAAAAAAAAATAACAAGTGCTCCTGAAATGATTGATAGAAAATAAGACAACTATTCTATGCATTTATCTTATATACTTTAAATTTAATACACCATCGAACCCGGTGAATGAAAACAACAACAACCAAAAACTATAGGTAGTATATTGTAAATTTGGGATTGTAATTGGGTTCGAAGCTCCACATATGTTGTTTGGGTGGTCAGGTCAAGCTTCATCCACACAAGATCACGTAATCGCTGACGCTCTGCGTCCAATTTTGCAATATTCTTCACTCCCTCCAGGTCGTCATACATTTGGGTGGTCAGTTCAAGCTTCATCTGGGCCAAGGCTGTAGGCCCAAGCAACTTCTTCCACACAAGACCACTTAATCTCCGACGCTCCGCGTCCAATTTTGTAATTTTCTTCACTCCCCCAGGTATTGCTTGTTTGCAACTTCTGCAGACCGTACACTCATATTTTTCTTCAACATCTCAATTTCTGCTTCAGCTTGGGCTTTTTCTTCATTGAGTTGTATCACCATGCTATAACACTCCTGCAAAGACCTTGATGGACTTACCTGTAAGCAGTAGTAAAATAGAAATAGAAAGAAAGCAAAACACAGCAAAATATGCAAGATGTTTTCCATAACCTTTTGTATTGAAAGTAACTAATGCTTTGTTTAAGAGAGTAGTATTGGTAATTGTAAAACTTAAGAAGAACTTGTGACCTTAAGATCTTGAAGAATTGTTTATATAGGCTGAGTATTGTAAAACTAAACCAACATAAAAATGGTAAAAAAAATATCTCAATAGAGAATTTCTCTTACTGAATCAATCATATACCAATTAAAAAGGAAAGTCAATATTTGTAAAATTCATTCACAATATTTTTTTCCTTAGGCAAAATATAATAAATAAAAAATATCAAAACTATCATGATTAAAAACTAGATTCCCATAATACTGAAAGTTACCTTATATATAGGTGAGTGCCATGTTGTCGCATATTCCATAGAAGGAAGGTAAATTAATAGTAACATGTTAGCATCAATCGCTAATCAATTAAGAGATCGATAATCAATTAGGGTCAATTAGGGATGAGAAAATTTGTTCAATTTACCATAAATAAATTATGAGCAATTAATTTTGTAAAATAATCCCTAATTATTTTTGTACCTAATTCAAATCATCAATTGTACAAAAATCAGTCCACGATGTAATTCAAGAAACGTGATACAAAATCAGATGTTCTTTACCAAATTCTTATTCAAATTATTACAAGATCAATCCAACCATAAAAATATAATATGCAGTCAAATAGCCATGAAATTTGTCAACTAATTCAAAGAAGATGGATAATTTCAAAATTCGGAATTAGCAAACTATGACAAAATTGATCATTATTAAAATTTAGATTTTTCACATCTGGTAGTCTTAAAACATAAGCACACAAAATGGCAAAGAATCGGATGAAATAAATCATTTATGCATTGTTAATTCAGAGTTCGAAATCTGTTAAGAAGGGGAAAAGAGATTAAAATCAAACACAAACATTTAAATATTTAGGCAAACCTGTGGATGGGTTTTTCATCTCTTTTTTGATAAATGGATCAACGACACGGAGAAGGTTGGTTTCGGATGGATGATAGAGATGACCTGGGGCGGCAACGATTGGTTCACGGAGGAGGTTGGAGATCAGGGGGGTCTCATGGCAATGTTGGAGCGGCATTGGCGTGCTGGTTCATCGCCGAAAAGGGGAAAATAGAGGGAGAGATGGTGATGGAGGATGAGGGACTGGCGGCGCGGCGCTGGCAGCGGCGAGGACAAAAGGCAGGAGGCAGTGGTAGATCTGGTATCGCCGGAGTAGTAGTTGGCAGCGCGGCGAGGACGAATGGCATGAGGAAGTGGTAGATCTGGTATCGCCGGAGTAGGCGTTGGCAGCGCGGCGAGGATGAACGGCAGGAGGCAGTGGTAGATCTGGTATCGCTGGAGTAGGCGTTGGCAGTGCATATAGAGGGCGGTGGGAAAGCTATTGCAGAAGGGGGTCTCGGTGGTGCTGCTCCACCGATCAGCGATGGCAGCCATGGGAAAGAGAGGTTATATAGAGAGAGAAGGAGAGAGGTTAAATATAGAGAGAAAGAGTGGCCGTTGTTTGATTTTGGAATTAGGGTTAGATTTTTGGATTAAAAAGGAAAGAAATGTGTATCAGATGTCAGTCGTTGGATCCGTTCAGGATCAACAACTGAGATCTAAGAATTGAAAATTTGGAATTGAGTTTCAAAAATGGCTAGAATTGTAATAAATTTGACAAAATTAAGTTAAAAGGTGAATAAATTTAGGTAAAATGAATTAATTAGGCTGTTATTTAAATTAAAATAGGGATAATAGTATATAATAATAATAATAATTAAATAATACATAATAATATTAAAAATAAATAATAATAATAATTAAATAATAAATAATAATAATTAATAATAAATAATTTAATAAAATAAATAATGCTAAATAATGGAAAACTAGATATTGTGTTTGCAAAAATGTGGATGTGCATAACTATGTGGAAAATAATTATTAAAAATTACATAAAATGCTGAATTTAAGTTTAAAAATTATGACAATGATACTAAAAGCTAAGAAATAATTTACGCATTTCCTTTAATTATAAATGCGACACATTATTATGTACTCAATGTAAGAATAATATTTAAAAATATTGATAATTAAAATTAAATAATTTTGATATAATAACAACCTAAAAGTGATATCGGGAGGTCAAAATTAGGTGTCAACAGAGTCGCCACCTAATTTTCAAGAAAAAATAGGAAACCTATTTATTTATTAACAAGTACTCCCTCCGTTTAAAGAGAAATGACTTACTTTCCTTTTTAGGTCGTTTAAAAAAGAATGACCACTTCATTTTTTGGCAATAATTTAATTTAAACTTTCTAAATGACATGTTTATGACCACAAGATTAAAGGACATTTTGATACATTTAACACTACTTTAATTTAAGGCTCCAAGATTCCAAAATTTTCTTTATTTTCTTAAAATTTGTGCCAAATGAAAGTAGGTAATTATTTTTGAAACAGAGGGAGTATGACGAAACCAATTTAGATTCTAGGTAATGATTCAAATTATCTCAAAGGGAAGGGGTTAGACACCCTTCAAATCTACAAATACAATTCCCGACCAGACTTAAGTTTATTAAAAAAAAGAAAAAAGAAAAAACAAAAAAAATCAATGCATGCAAATACAAATATAAAATATATCTTAAAATAATATAATGCGTATGCTATAGTAAAAAATATATATTTAAGCAAAATATATAAATATGTATGTAAAGACAAAATTGAATAAAGAAAAATTATTTTAAGAAAAAATTCTACACAATATCCATTAATATAAAAAAGTGAATTATTTGATTAAGTATCTAAATCAATTTTAATATAACTAGTAATGACCTAAATTTGCCTAAAGTGTGATGTGAATCGTGTGAAAAATAAAAAATATCAGAAAAATTATATTAAAGAAAAAACTATGCAATATCTTTCAATGTATAAGTATGAATTAATTAAGTATCTAAATTAATTTAATTTTTTAATATAAATATTAACGTACTATATTTGGCTAAACACGTGATGAACATTTGTAAAAAGCATTTCCGTCCAATGCCCCAAAAATAAATCTTACACTATAATTTATATTTTGTACAAGTGTAAAAATATAAAAAATGCAAACAAAAAATTTAAACTCTTCGTTAAATGTCACTCCCGTCAAGTATTACCAACCTGGATAAACACTTGTAAATAAAAATGTTTGTAACAAATAAATAATTATCAAAATAAATTGAAAATATTTGTTTGCTTATATGTATAAAAATATATAATTTTTTAAAAGGTGGGCTCACATTAGATTTTGAATACAACATACGAAGTGGTTGCTGATTTATTAGTCGTCCTAACTCGTGTTGCCAAGATACGAATCATAAAATGTTTACGTTATAAAAATTTTGTCATTGCCTAAATTTATTTATTTTATTACGTATTTATATATATAATATACGTCTTTTTATTTGTACAGGCCTCAAAAATTGATGAAAAATTTCTTCATTGGCCATAAAGGGAGATAACAAATGACTCAAAAATAACCCTAACACTGTCTATTTATATTAGTTCAGCAAGGGAGATAATAAATGACCATCCTAAAGAGTGTAATTTGCAAATAGTATCACGCGTAATTAAAGAGTGTAATCAAATAATTTTTTTATGAAGCAATCTAACGAAACATGATTTGACAATCCCCATTATTTAATTAATCTACACTTCCACTTTGTTGTAAAACAGTATCTCGCCTCATTAATCATGTTGTAAATTTTCATAAATAGATTTGGTGAAGTTGCTTATTTAATAATCTTCATTTAAACATAACTAAGAATCAAATAATTAATTAAACCAGAAGAACTAATACCCTATATGCAATGCACCAACAAATTAAATTTGTTTACAATACCTTATTTAGCCTTATCTTCGTAATTGTCAACACAAATTAATACAGTACTAAAATTTTGGTTGCTTAATTATTTATTCCCATTTAAACATTAACTAAGATACAAAACTAAACCACAAGAATTAATACCAAATATGTAGTGCACTGACAAATACCTTATTTTAGCCTTATCATGTATACTAAAAAATAAATTCTAAAATGTTGGTTGCTTAATTGATATTCAATCATATCAATACCGTTCAATCTTAAATAGAAATATTATAATGTTTTAATAAAATTAAATAAAAAAGGGTATAAAACAGAAAATTAATTCTATTTTGGGGGGTGTAAATTGGATTTTGAGGACATGTAGGGTGTAATAAAGAGGACACATTTGTCGTTTTCAAGTAATTAAAAGGGTCATTTTTGAAAAGTTGATAAAAATAAGTATTAAACATGTGCAATGGATACAGTACACTAGTAATTGTCACTCACATATGAATGCAATTTGATCCTTCTATTGGAAAAAGTGAGGATTTACATGTGGTGATTCTTTTTAAGCATTTATTTTGGTCCACAAATATTATGTTTTCTCCGTTTATTTTTATTTATTCATATTTGAAAACTTGATATTTTTACTAAAGCATCCTTCATTATTATAAGTCGTTTCATCTCACTAACTATTAGGTGAATTGAAAATAAAAGAGAGTTATTGGGTATACTAAAACTTCTGTTATGTGCAAAATTGAAAGAAAAAATCAATAAAAATTTAGTGTACGCAATCTTGTGATGCATGTCTGTAAAAAACTGTTCTCACAACTTGAATCGATGACAATAATAAGGTAAAAGTGATTTTTTTTACTATAGTAAAAAATAATGGTGGATAGAGGTAGTACTATATTCGTTTGTCTCAAATTATCTATCATTATTACTAAAAATAGTTATTGTTTCAAGAAAATACCAAATATGTTAGGATATAAATGGTTAAATTTTGAAAATATTTTTTCAAGTTTATATGTTTTTAGAGTCGTGTAAAAAAATGCACGATATTTTATTGACTTTTGCAGAACACACAATATTATAAAATTACAATTCTATCGGTTAATCAGCATTCCTTCTAATAAAACATTTATAAAATTTTAATATTTTCACAAACACATTTATCGTATAGTTTTATTTTTTAAAAGGAAGAAGTGATGGGCTGTGTAATATTTACAACCTTTAGAAACATTCTAAACTGTAAAAATAACAACTATATTTTGTAGAATTATGAAATATATCAAAATCTACCTTAAAAACCTATACAAGTAGATATTTCAATATTTTAAAAGATTCTTAAAAAGATAAGTCAATTTCTTTAACTTTCTAATATTCGAAATTTAGTAATCCAACCAATATACATTCCTTCAAACAAGTCTTATTTCACGAAAAATACCTATCAACAACAATTTTCTCAATGTTAGTGTTCAAATTTTAAACTTTTAGTTAATGATGAAAAAATAATATCGAACCCACCACATATTTACCGGTGATATTCCAAACTAAATAAACTTTTATATTGAAGTAGTGGTAAGATTCACGTGTACTTTAGAACATATTTGTGAAATTTTACTGTCATGTTGTCGTATTCTTGTGAATAATACTCTTTGGTATGACACATAGGTACAGAGTCCTATTCTACCAAAGATCCATTAAATTCCGTTATATGACCATTCTATTCACTTGTACTTATTTTTTCTTTGGGGTCCATTCTATTATTTGTACAGTGTTGATAATTGATCTGACTTTTACCTTCATTCATTCCTTTTCACACACTAAAAAGATTTCCTCATGACGCTCCCCTCTATCATTCTTTTTCTTACTTTAACCTTCTATTTACTGTGTATTTCCCCACTAGGTACAGTGATTCACCTTTTATAGTAACATTTTCAACACTAAAATAATTTCAAAAAAGAAATAGAATAGTGAAGAGCTTTAGGTAAATCTGACGTTTAAAATAAAAAAGAAAAGTGAAGAGCTTTAATTTAAAAGACAGAATTTAAGTTTACATGTACAAAATTTTGATGTGATGTAATCCAAATAATAAATTAACGCTGAGTAGTCTAGACCTAAAACGGACCATATGCAGGGGCGAAGCTACGTGGACTTCAGATCCAAAACCCTTTCATCGAAAAATTATATTGTATATATGTATGACTATTTTTTCTATGTGTATATATATTAATTTGACCTCCCTGTCTTGGGTTTGAGACCCATTCATGATAGGTTTTTAATTTATTTTTTTTGCTTTCTGTTTTTGACCCCACTTAATAAAAATCCTGCCTCAGCCACTAACTATGTGTTATCATGAACTTGAATCTGGAGTGTTAGTTGTCACGAAGTCATATATAAAATTATATATTTGATTTTTTGCAATTGGAAATAAAACTGTGCTGGATGTATCGCTCCTAAAATAGGTCATTCAGTATGTTAATTTTGATTTAGTCGTACCTCAATATAAATACCAAACACAAAATACACAAAATAAAAGGAAGAGACTCCAATAGAGCAAAACAAGTGACATATTTTAGCATATGATTACAAAATATATATGTTCAACCTTCATGTTTATACTACAGTAGAGCAAAACAAGTCACATATTTTAGTATATAATTTCAAAATATACATGTTCAACCTTCATGTTTATACTCCAGTAGAGCAAAACATGTCACATATTTTAGCATATGATTACAAATTATACATGTTCAACCTTCATATTTATACTCCAGTGGAGCAAAACAAGTCACATATTTTAGCATATGATTACAAAATATACATGTTCAACCTTCATACTCATACTCCAATAGAGCAAAACAAGTCATATATTTTAGTATATGATTACAAAATATGTATGTTCAACCTTCATGTTTATACTCCAGTAGAGCAAAACAAGTCATATATTTTTGCATATGATTACAAGTCATATATCATTACATACGATTACAAAATATACATGTTCAAACTTTACGTTTATACTCCAGTAGAGCAAAACAAGTCACATATTTTAACATATGATTAAAAAATATACATGTTGAACCTTCATGTTTATACTCCAGTAGAGATAAAAAAGTGACATATTTTAGCATATGATCCTAAAATATACATGTTCAACCTTCATGTTTATACTCCAGTGGAGTAAAACGAGTCACATATTTTAGCATATGATTACAAAATATATATGTTCAGCCTTTATGTTTATACTCCAGTAGAGCAAAACAAGTCACATATTTTAGAATATGATAACAAAATATACATGTTCAACCTTCATTGTTTATACTCCAGTAGAGCAAAACAAGTCACATATTCGAGCATAAGACCATATGCTCACAAGAGTAAGGATCATCTTGTTCTCAGTGACCCTCTATGCCATATGACTTTAGAGTTAACCGGAGCTTATTTTCCAATGACGAAAATGGTTAATAAATAGGTTGTTTGGTTCCCTTCACCAGATGCAAGCAAGCTAGGTAGCCATGCATCTGGTTGTTGAATTTGAACAATGGCAGCTTACTACTCACTGGTGTGATGGACTCCTCTTCTTTAGACACTGGCGCACCAGATATGTCCTATTTATTTCGGTAGAATAAATCTGGATTAGGAATCCGTTCCTCATACATGTAAGATGATATCGAAGAACTGTGATCGGGAATGTGTAAAGACAGGCATTTTGAAGCTACATAAGTATAAACACAGACATGTAGATGATATCTGAGAATTATTATCACATGGACATGTAAACACAGACATTCGGAAGCTACTTAAGTATAAAATATCCTACTTAAGTATAAACACCCAGACATTTTGAAGCTACTTAAGTATAGACACAGACAATTCAAAGCTACTTAAGTATAAAATATCATACTTAAAAGCGTAAATGTGGATATGTAGATGATATCGAAGAATTATTATCATATGGATATGTAAACAGAGACATTTTGAAGCTACTTAAGTATAAACACATTACACAGACATGTAGATGGTATCAGACAATTGTTATCATGAATATGTAAACATGCAGACATTTCGAAGCTACTAGAGTATAAAACACAAACATGTAGATGATATCGAAGAATTGTTATCTGAGCCATTAAAGTGGAATTAAGTTTCAATTTAAGTAAAATTAAGAAAAGAAAAGTGATTTAAACAAACTTACAAGTTTTATTGAAAGCTTAGTAAAACATTACAAGAGAGTACATGAGTTTGGGAAAGAGAGAATTTCTAAGGATGGGAAATTTTCGGATGCCTACTCTGTGAATATTACATTGTCTTAAATAGACAAAAGAAGATAATGAGAGTACATCTAAGGTATACAAGTGAAGGGCTCAGATATTGCCGACATCTACTAAAGTAGATTCCTTCTGAGTGCTGGAATGCTTTTTGAAAAGCAAAAGTAGATGCCTTCCTTTTAGAAAAGCTGTCATGATGGGGTTGCTTTTACTTTTTGTAAAGCAACTCTTTTGGCGTCTTTTACCGATAACTTAGATTCCTTATCAGGAATAGTTAACTACTTTTTGCAGAGATAATTCCGGTTCTTTGAACCTCTATCTCTTTGAAAGGTTATTTTCCTATACATAATAGGGATCTAGGTAGGCCATAGCTATCCCTTTAGGATTAAGCATATCGCCATTATCGTCACTGCTTCCTGTAGAAGAAGCTTCTGCAATGAGCTGAATTAATTCATCTTCATTGGTGTTTTCCTGGCTTTCCATATAAGCCAAGGCCTTTTTTAATTTTTTCTTCAGAGCTTTCTTGCTTTGGGAGGAGCTATAGGAAGCTGTGCCTTTATCAGGAGTCCGTGGTGCTGTTGTCTTCGGAGTCCAACCTTTTACCTTTATCTCTTTGGATAAGTATTGAATACGGTGTTGTTCTCCTTTGGTAAAATTCTAGGAGATAATATATGATACCCTCTTTTTAATAAAAAATTTGCACATTTAAATGTGTTCAGGGAGGGTAGAGCATTCTTCTTTAGTGCAGAACTCAGGAAATCGGTTGAGAAATTGCTGAGGAAGAATTTCTTTAATTCCTCCAAAATAAATCCACCATTCATAGAACCATCTAGGGATTATGGTATCCACCATGGCAGGGTAGTATTTGACAAACCATGTATGTCCTGGGCGAATAAACCAGAAATTAAACCATAAAGACTTATAGTCATACCAATTATACGTTTGAGGCCTGTGCGGCATTGATAGAGAGATGGGGGTATGTAGATGATCTACAAACCAGTTGAACAGAGTCAATATCCGTTTAATTGTAAATTTTGAATAATCAATATATTCAGGATTTCTAGCATTCATTGAATGCTCGATCTCAATAGAGTCAGTGTCCACTAAGATGGCCTCATAGTATCTGCGGGTTTTAAGTCGATCTTCTGTATCCACAAAATCCTTGTTGTTGTAAACCGGCTTGATAAGCTGATCCAAAGGATATCCTTTGTATGCCTTGTCCAAGGCAATAATAGGCATAACTTTGGTAGTGATAAACTTGAATTCTTCTTTGGGAGATGGTGAAGCTGGAGGTGCTATTTTCTCTACTGAAGGGTTCACAGCTTGAGCAAAGGTCTCGGGGGCCTTCATAGCATAACTTTGTTTTGTCTGAACTGAGGAGCTTGTTGCTTCTCCCTTGTCAAATGGTTTTCCTGTCTTTAAATCTACCAATTTTGTTGGTAGAGGAGGAGGAAGCTTGGAAGCTTCTGTCAAGGCTGAATACCTATTTTGAAATGGAGATTGTATCTTCGTCTTGAGTGTAGGCCTCTGAGGGATGGTTGGCCGTAATGGATTTGCAGATGCTGAGGGAGAATCAAATGGTCGTGCCATTCTAGATTGTTCCTGCTTGCTGTTTACTGAGTTTTCCCCAGACTTGTTGGTCTCATGGCCTTGTAAAAATTCTCTTGTTAGAAAATCGGGGAGGGAGTTATTTTCTCCTTTAATAAACTCAATTTGAAAATTAAAGCTAGATAGGAGAGCTTGCCATCTAGCAAATATTTGTTTGGAAACCAGATTTTTAACATCTTTTTGTAAAATTACTTTAGCCGATTTGCAATCAACTAGAAGAAGAAATTCCTTGTTAATAAGGTCATCTTGGAATTTAGTGATACATAGCACTATCGATAAAACTTCCTTTTTTACAGTGCTATAATTTTTCTGGGCGGCATTCCATACCCCGAAAGTAAATTGAACTTGTTGTTCTGGAGAGTTGACCTCTAACCTTTGCTTCAGAATACCTCCATATCCGATATCTGATGCATCGGTTTCTATGATCATAAAGGCTTCTGGGTTTGGAATACCTAGACAGGGAAGGTTTTGGACCAACAACTTGATTTTGATGACCGCATTGTTATAATAAGAACTCCAAGGCACTGTATTTTTCTTGAGGCGTATGTACAGAGGTTCACATACCTGCCTAACATGAGGAATAAAATCTGCAACATAATTAAGGATTCCTAAGAACCTTTGGAGTTGGGTTTTATCTGTGATTTCATCGGGGAATTTAGAGGAGAACTCAATGGCTCGACAGATAGGCTTGTAACTACCTTGATACAAATCATGACCTAAGAATAGAATGGAAGTTTGATACAACCTCATTTTCTTAGTACTAACAACCAAACCATTTAATTTAACAATCTTAAAGAAAGTATTGAGATGTTTAAAATGAGAATCAATATTTTCAGAAAAAATTAGCACATCATCTATATAAACAATTGACATATAAGAATATGCATTGAAAATATTATTCATGATGTTCTGAAATTCAGAGGGGGCGTTTTGAGCCCAAATGGTAAGACATTCCATTCGTAGTGCCCAAAAGGGACATTGAAGGCAGTCTTGTATTTATCCGTTTCAGCAATATGGATTTGCCAGAAACCTGACTTCATATCAAATTTACTATAAAGATTGGCTTTAAAGGTCCTCCTAAAGAGATCCCTTTTATTAGGAATCGGATGTCGAATCCATTTTAAGACCGCATTTAAAGGCTTGTAGTTTATAACAAGCCGAGGAGTTCCTCATTCCTTTTCTGCACTATTATTTACAGAAAATGCAAAACAATTCCAAGAAGAGTTAGATGGCCTAATGATCCCTTTGGTGAGAAGGTGGTTGATTTTTGTTTTACAGATTTCCATCATTTCTTGATTCATTTGGATAGGTCAGGATTTTGTAGGAATGTTTTGTTCATCAAAGCCAGGAATATAGGGAAGTTTGACGAGATGTTTTTTGCGTTCCCAAAATGCATTGGGAAACTCCGAGCAGATTTCATCTTCGAACTTCTTTTAAAGAGTAGCAATTTTGGTAACCATCTCTGGGGTTTTTAGAGTGTGCTCAATATGCTTGAGCTGAACATCTTGTTTTAAGAAACAAAAATGGGAAGAGAGACGCTTAATTTTGAAAACAGTTTCCTCCTTAATGTGTTATCCTTTGGCTTGAGAAAGAGGGCGAAGTAAGGGGAAGAATAATTCGTTACCCAACAGAGTGGTGCAAATACCATCGTAGTCACTCCAAAATGGTTGAATTTGATTAACGAAGGGTATCCCCAGAATGATATCTTCAGTGATATCCTCAGTTATAACAAAGTCATTAATAAGGCAAATGCCGTTGTTGCAGACATAAGCTTTAGGAAGCTGATAATTAATTTTCATTTTTTCGCCAGTAGCAAAATAGAGGCGAGAGGTACTCTTCCGAAGATACCGAGTAGGAATAAGGCCTTTGATAATACAATTACTATCGACGCCTGTATCAAAGAGGGCGACTCTGTTTAAAACAAAGTCTTTGTCGATTACAATTTTAATGACAATATGGTCGCTGTAAGCCTTATTAGCTGTTACAGCTTTGACGGAAGAAAAAGGAGCGTCTTCGCCAGGAAAAGTACTAGGTTCTTGGAGATGATCATTCGGAATGATCTGAAGGTTGTGAGGAGAATTGGGTGGCGAGATCTTCTCTGGAGGAAAAGTGGATCTTAAGACTAGCTCTGTCAAAATATTGAGTTCTACCTGGTCAAGTTGGATTTTGAGATTTTTGATCTCTCCTTTTAACGTAGAAATCTCGCCTTTGAGCTCTGTAATGGTAGGCTCTGCAGGTGTGCTAAATTTAGCCATAACCTGTTTTATGTTGAAAGGCTGAACAATTGTCGTAGGGAGGCTTTCTTTATGAGAAAGCAGACGCCGTTTGACAGGAAAACCGTTTGACAAGGGAGAAGCAACAAGATCCTCAGTTCAGACAAAATAATTTTATGCTATGAAGGCCCCCGAGACCTTTGCTCAAGTTGTGGACCCTTCAGTAGGGAAAATAGCACCTCCAGCTTCACCATCTCCCAGAAAAGAATTCAAGTTTATCACTACCCAAGTGATGCCTATTATTTCCTTGGACAAGGCATACGAAGGATATCCTTTGGACCAGCTTATTAAGCCGGTCTACAACAACAAGAATTTTGTGGATACAGAAGATCCACTTAAAACTCGTAGATACTATAAGGCCATCTTAGTGGACACTGACTCCATTGATATCGAGCATTCAATGAATGCTAGAAATCCTGAATATATTGATTATTCAAAATTTACAATTAAACGGATATTGACTCCGTTCAACTGGTTTGTAGATCATCATTAAACGGATATTGACTTCATAGGCTGTAATGGATACGACCATCTCATGGAGCTTATTGTAAATCTGGTGTTCAGCTAGACCATCAATATTCCATTCAGTTATACCTCTTCCATCATGATAGGTTGTAGAAAGGTAAGGATTTTCTTTGAATTAAATATCCGGAGAAGGTTTTTTATAGTAGTTTTTCCTAGTCGAAAAATGTTCGTGGGTTAGTTTCGAAAGAGAGTTATTTTGAGAACTGGACTCTCCTTGCTGAGCGACTTTAAACTTTTGAACCAGTTGAACGGAGTCAATATCCGTTTAATTATAAATTTTGAATAATCAATATATTCAGGATTTCTAGCATTCATTGAATGCTCGATCTCAATGGAGTCAGTGTCCACTAAGATTGCCTCATAGTATCTGCGGGTTTTAAGTGGATCTTCTGTATCCACAAAATTCTTGTTGTTGTAGACCAACTTGATAAGATGATCAAAAGGATATCCTTCATATGCCTTGTCCAAGGCAATAATAGGCATCACTTCGGTAGTGATAAACTTGAATTCTTCTTTGGGAGATGGTGAAGCTGGAGGTGCTATTTTCCCTACTGAAGGGTCCATAGCTTGAGCAAAGGTCTCGGGGGCCTTCATAGCATAACTTTGTTTTGTCTGAACTGAGGAGCTTATTTCTTCTCCCTTGTCAAACGGTTTTCCTGTCTTTAAATCTACCAATTTTGTTGGCATAGGAGGAGGAAGCTTGGATGCTTCTATCAAGGCTGAATACATATTTTGCAATGGAGATTGTATCTCCATATTGAGTGTAGGCCTCTGAGGGATGGTTGGCCGCAATGGATTTGCAGACGCTGAGGGAGAATCAAATGGTCGTGCCATTCTAGATTGTTCCTGCTTAGTGTTTACTAGGGTTTTCCCCAGACTTGTTGGTCTCATGGACCCGTAAAAATTTTCTTATTAGAATATCGGGGAGGGATTTATTTTCTCCTTTAATAAAATCAATTTGAAAATCAAAGCTAGATAGGAGAGCTTGCCATCTAGAAAATATTTGTTTGGAAACCATATTTTTAACATCATTTTGTAAAATTTCTTTAGCCGATATGCAATCAACTCGAAGAAGAAATTCCTTGTTAATAAGGTCATCATGGAATTTAGTGATACATAGCACTATAGATAAAACTCCCTTTTTTACAGTGCTATATTTTTCTGGGCGGCATTCCATACCCTGGAAGTAAATCGAACTAGTTGTTCTGGAGAGTTGACCTCTACCCTTTGCTTCAGAATACCTCCATATCCGATATCTGATGCATCTGTTTCTATGATCATAAAGGCTTCTGGGTTTGGAATACCTAGACAGGGAAGGTTTTGGACCAAAGACATGATTTTGATAACCGCATTGGTATGATCAGAACTCCAAGGCACTGGATTTTTCTTAAGGCATTTGTACAGAGGTTCACAAACCTGCCTAACATGAGGAATAAAATCTGCAACATAATTAAGGCTTCCTAAGAACCTTTGGAGTTAGGTTTTATCTGTGATTTCATCGGGGAATTTAGAGGAGAACTCAATGGCTCGACAGATAGGCTTGTAACTACCTTGATGCAAATCATGACCTAAGAATCGAATGGAAGTTTGAAACAACCTCATTTTCTTAGCACTAACAACCAAACCATTTAATTTAACAATCTTAAAGAAAGTATTGAGATGTTTAAAATGAGAATTAATGTTTTCAGAAAAAATTAGCACATCATCTATATAAAGAATTGAGTTATAAGAATACGCATTGAAAATATTGTTAATGATGTTCTGAAATTCAGAGGGGGCGTTTTTGCGCCCAAATGGTAAGACATTCCATTCGTAGTGCCCAAAAGGGACATTGAAGGCAGTCTAGTATTTATCCTTTTCAGCAATTTGGATTTTCCAGAAACCTGACTTCATATCAAATTTACTGTAAAGATTGGCTTTAAAGGTCCTCTTAAGGAGATCCCTTTTATTGGGAATCGGATGTCGGATCTATTTTAAGACCACATTTAAAGGCTTGTAGTTTATAATAAGTCGAGGAGTTCCTCGCAGTAAGAGGAGGCATAGTTAATCTGGCAGGCAAAAATCCCATATGAGGAGGTATCATAGATGATGGTTAAACTCCCGATCTCAAAATAGCATACTCAAATGGTAATGCTAAAATACGAATAGTACTCGGGTCTAAGGAGTACCCAAAACCAAAGTAGGTGTAACTGGATGATCCATACTCTGAACTGGAGGAATACCCGGCATAAATAAAGGGGAACCTTCTAAATGGGTCATCAAATGTACCAAAACCCCCTTCAAGACTGGGGCAAAACAACTCGATGAAGCTGAAGTAGGACCAACACCTCGAACATGCTCAACATAAGGCTTAAGGCAGAGTCCCCCATCATTCCTCCTAGATGGGGATGATCCATGGGCCCATCCACTCCTTTGAGTCCATCAACAACTTGAGGCTCTCCCACTAAGTGAAGGCTCCATATCTCTACTCTCGCAGGACTTAATCAACACCATTTATGTAGTAAGACTTAAATACAACTCATAACAAAAGGTTGAAAAAATTTTCACAATAAGGAACAAAATAAGGCAAATTTTAGAAAGATATTTATAGCCTCTCGAAGATATATACGGACATCAACATACCAATATATGAGACCCTATTAGACATACTGTTCTTACACCTTTGAGACCAATGAAACCTGGATACTTTGATACCAAATTGCTATAATCCAAAAACAAAGGCATGATGTCACTTATCGCGGCAAATCTTGATAAGTAAGCATATCACCCAAACTGGTACACAAAGGGGAAAAGACCAAATACCCCCAAGGAAAGGGTTATAGTACGAAGTCAAACAATAATAATATCACAAATGCAGAAAGGAATAAACCGAAATACCATACATTATCAAAACACGATGTCAATAGTGTAAGAACTACTAATACTATTTGAGAATCAAATACAAGGATAGTAAATAAAGGATATAACTTATCTCTGAAATGGAAAACATAAATATTCTAATATAGATAAGATAGAAGCGATTTCGAATGACTAAAATCAACCACTACCTTGAAAGCTCCAACAGTCGCTCGAATCAACTAATCTAAGGTGCACTCGAACTAGGACCTACACTAAACGATCACAGTAGGCATGAGTACTGTCCATTTGTATATAGTAGGTGTCATAGGCCAATCGAGTAAACTAGATAATATAACATATAAAATATACATTAAATGTTGACTTCTCTGGCCCAGTCCCAAAGGTCTATTATCAACAACACATGAGGGTCAATGAACCCGAGAATCTCTACGAACCGGGAAGTCCTACGGCCTTTGATATGGAACCTCCTCAGAAGATTAGGACAGACCCTAGCCTACTCGTCATCAAAATAGATGAAGAGTACAAACCTGACCTTAAAGCTCTAAAGGTGTGTTTGTACCTTCCCAAAGATGCTATTAAGCGGAAATGGTATATAAGTACCTATTCCACTGAACAACAAAAGGAGTTTGGTCGGTTATGGATAGCTGACATAAAAAGACTCCAATGCGACATAGAGTTCTTCAAATGGTTTGAACTCACCAGAAGGATGAAAAACCAGACTGAATCCCTTAATGTTATCATTAACAAATGGTACACCCAGAGTCACCAAGTCATAGAATCAGTGACTCCCCCGCTGGAAGGAATAAAAATTCCTTATCATAATGAAGTGCTAAGTACTTCTCCTTTCAAGAAAAAGCATGATAGACCACTCATGAATCCTACCAATAGAGACATTGATAGAATAGTTGAGAAAAACAACTATACTAATCAGGTTCTCCACACAATATCCCAATAAATAGTGGAAACCAAGAGCTTTACTCTTCCTTTCGGACCTCCTCAACCGGTTAAGAACCCGTCTAGCTCGAAACCTATCTCTCTTGCCCAAACTCCAGTACTCTCTTGTAATGTTTTACTAAAGCTTTCAATAAAACTTATAAGTTTATTTAAATCTCTTTTATTTTCTTAATTTTACTTAAATTGCCGCTTAATTCTGCTTTAATACTCACGATCCATTTTCTGGTATCAGAGCCATGTTGGCAGATTGTGTGTCTAGCATGAGCAGCTAAACACATAATCTGTCTAGAGCATGAGCAAAACTATGTTCTTATAAGAATATATTATTTTAATCAAGTATGAATTCACTTAAACTCTAATTATTTTGATATATCTTGTCTTATAATGGGGTTTTAATCCATGTATGGGGTATTAGTATTCTGTCTGAGTGTTTGAATGAACCGATTAATCTCAGGTCTAAGACGTTGGTCAGCCTAAAAGTATGGTCGCAGCTAAGGTAAACGTTAGAACCTGTTGGTAGTCCCGTCACTAAGATAACACTAGCAAAATCTTGTGTAAAGCCATTAAAACTTGTTAGATCCCATAAGCCATAGATGTATTAATATAATTCGGTTTAAGTTCTTTTATACCTATTTACTGTGATATGCTTGCTTATGTGAACATGTATGTTTTCTCTGTTAGTCTCTAGACAACATGTTTAAAAATATGAACAATCATATTAAAAACACTGTTAACTTATCTTCTCAGGCATCCCCGATTGCCACTATTGAAAATGATCTTCAAAACTGGAGTATTCCAGAAGAATCTTTTAACATGATTTATCAAATTGTAAAATTTAGTTTTTTTAAAAAACATAATATTAAGACCTCTGAGTCTACAATAGCTATCAATAATTTATTAGAAATTATTCAGCTGTTCAATGAATTAGATATAAACCGATTTAAAAATCAGTTTCATTATCTGCATGTTGGACTGGTTCAGGTAGCTATTAAGCCACTATTTAGACAGGGTTTAGATATCCCTATCTGTGCTGTCCTAAGAGATGCTCGTCTCCTCAATTTTGATAGCTCACTCTTAGGGGTAATCTAAAGTAACCACGCCAATGGCCCGGTATACTTTAATTGCTACCCTAATTTCTCTGTTGATATAAATGATCCTAACATCATGGATGTTTTAACTCTTAATGTTAAAACAAAAAACATGAATAGTAAGGAATGCACCAGAGAAATCGCGATTATATACCACGTATATTATCGCCTCATGGGTACTACTCTAGCACCTAAGGCTAGATTTACAAGCCCTAAAGGGGTCACCACCCTAATGTAAGGAAACAAAGACCGTAGCACAGTCTTTGTTCCTAAGGCTCTCGTCTGGGATGATATTCTTCGTCGTAACGAATGGCACTTTGATGCTATCACCCAACCAATCCGAACCTACTCGGAAAAATCTCAGATCGAACGGGTTATCCAACACCCCGATGGATCTATTGATTTAACATTCCTCGGGATTTACTCCTCTCGGCACTCTTCATTCTGCTGGTCGGTCTCCACCCGTGACTCCACTTCCAAACCCCCGGAGGGCAGTGACAAAAATGATAGTAATGACAAAGAAAAGATCAGAGGAGTTGACTTCTCTGGCCTTGTCCCAAAGGTCTATTATCAACAACACACGAGGGTCAATGAATCCGAGAATCTCTACGAACCGAGAAGTCCTACGGCCTCTGATATGGCACCTCCTCAGAAGATTAGGACAGACCCTAGCCTACTCGTCATCGAAACAGATGAAGAGTACATACCTGACCTTAAAGCTCTAAAGGTGCGTTGGTACCTTCCCAAAGATGCTATTAATCGGAAATGGTATACAAGTACCTATTCTGCTGAACAACAAAAGAAGTTTGTTCGGTTATGGATAGCTGACATGAAAAGACTCCGATGCGACATAGAGTTCTTCAAATGGTTTGAACTCACTGGAAGGATGAAAAACAAGACTGAATCCATTAATGTTATCATTAACAAATGGTACACCCAGAGTCACCAAGTCATAGAATCAGTGACTCCCCCGTTGGAAGGAATAAAAATTCCTTATCATAATGAATCCTACCAATAGAGACCTTGATAGAATAGTTGAGGAAAACAACTATACTAATCAGGTTCTCCACACAATCTCCCAACAAATAGTGGAAACCAAGAGCTCTACTCTTCCTTTCGGACCTCCTCAACCGGTTAAGAACCCGTCTAGCTCGAAACCGATCTCTAATCCTATCTTTTAGATACCCGAATTCCAAAAAGAAAAATTCCCTGATCTCAAAGAAGACTTCAAACTCTCGGAGCAAATTCTGGAAAAAATCAATAACAAATTTTCAAAGTTTAAAGTTGCTCAGCAAGGAGAGTCCAGTTCTCAAAAGAACTCTCTATTGAAACTAGCCCACGAACGTTTTTCAACTAGGAAAAACTACTAGAAAAAAACCTTCTCCTCCGATTGTTCAATTCGAAGAAAATCCTTACCACTCTAGAGCCTATCATGATGGAAAAGGTATAACTGAATGGAATATTGACGGTCTGGATGAACACCAGATTTAAAATAAGCTCTATGAGATAGCCGTATCCATTACAGCCTACAAAATCAAAGGTTCCTCTGACAAAGGAGCTACCACTATTATTGTATCAGGATTTACCGGCATGATAAAACATTGGTGGGACAACTACATCTCCGATGATGTAAAAAATCTCATCTATAATGCTACGTCCATAGAGACTATTGTCAAAAACGAAAATGGCCAAGAAGTTCTTGAGCAAGTCGCAAAAGAAGACGCCGTGCCACGCTCCTTTATCACATAGCGAGACATTTCATAGGAGAACCAAAACTCTTCCAAGATAGGAGCCTAGAAATCCTTAATAATCTTCGTTGTAAAGACTTAGAAGACTTTAGGTGGTATAAAGACACTTTCATTGTTAAAGTTATGATCCGACCAGAATGCAATAATAACTTCTGGAAACAAAGATTTATTAGGGGTCTTCATCCTCTGTTCGCCGACAAGGTTAGAACCAAAATTAAGGACAGATTTGAGGGACAAATCCCCTATGGTATTCTCACCTATGGAGACTTAATAAGCTTTATCACTACTGTAGGCATAGACCTCTGTACCAATCTTAAGCTTAAGAAACAACTTAAGAAGAATAGTACTTCCAAATATGGTCTAGGAACCTTTTGTCAAGACTACGGGTTTACTGATTTATCTTCCCGCAAAAAGCATAAGAAGAAATTGTTTAAGTCTAGCCAAAGGGCTTCCCCTAACAAAAAGACTTACAAGAAAGAGCCCTATAAACCCACTGGGAAGTCTAAACGAAGATCTTCCAAAGCCACCAAAAATACTTGTTGGACTTGTGGAAAATCAGGCCATAGGGCAAACGATTGCAAATCCAGCAAGAAAAAGAAGATCAACCAACTTGATCTATCTGACGAAGCTAAAGAAAAATTATTTTCTATTATGGAAGAATCTTTCGAGGTTTAAGACTCCTACTCTACTCTAATGAAGACTATAGCGAAGAAGAATTTATCAACGCTGCTTATGAGTCTGATCAATCCCAGTCTGGGCAAGAATGCGCTTGCAATGGCACTTTCTGTACATGCTTAAACAAAGCAATTAATGTCATCTCAGGAAAACCTAAAGAAATTCTATTTGACATAATTGAGCATATTCCAGACGAAGAGCTTCGAAGTAAGTATCTCCAGCTGCTCAAACGACTTATGCTTTCTCATGAAGAAAGCCCCCCTAAGACAATTGTTCAGCCTTTCAGCATGAAATAGGTTATGGCTAAATTTGGCACACCTGCAGAGCCTACCATTACAGAGCTCAAAGGAGAGATTTCTACGTTAAAAGGAGAGATTAAAAATCTCAAAATCTAACTTGACCAGGTTGAACTCAATATTCTAACAGAGCAAGTCTTAAGATCCACTTCTCCTCTAGATAAGATATCGCCACCCGATTCTCCTCACAAACTTTAGATCATTTCGAATGATCATCTCCAAGAACCTAGTACTTTTCCTGGTAAAGACGCTCCTTCCGACAAAGCTTTAACAGCTATTAAGGCTTACATCGAGCATATTGTCGTTAAAATTGTAATCGACAAAGACCTTGTTTTAAATAGAGTCGCCCTCTTTGATACAGGCACCGACAGTAATTGTATTATTAAAGGCCTTATTCCAACTCGGTATCTTCAGAAGAGTACCTCTCGCATCTATTCCGCTACTGGCAAAAAAATGAAAATTAATTATCAGCTTCCTAAAGCTCATGTCTGAAACAACGGCATTTGACTTATTAATGACTTTGTTATAACTGAGGATATCACTGAAGATATCATTCTGGGGATACCCTTCGTTAATCAAATTCGACCATTTTGGAGTGACTACGATGATATTCGCACCACTCTGTTAGGTAACAAATTATTCTTCCCCTTACTTCGCCCTCTTTCTCAAGCCGAAGGACAACGCATTAAGGAGGAAACTATTTTCAAAATTAACCTTCTCTCTTCCCATCTTTATTTCTTAAAACAAGATGTTCAGCTCAAGCATATTGAGCACACTCTAAAAACCCCAGAGATAGTTACCAAAATTGCTACTCTTCAAAAGAAGTTCGAAGACGAAATCTGCTCTGGGTTCCCCGATGCATTTTGGGAACGCAAAAAACATCTCGTTGAACTTTCCTATATTCCTGGCTTTGATGAACAAAACATTCCTACAAAAGCCAGATCTATCCAAATGAATCAATTAATAATGGAAATCTGTAAAACAGAAATTAACCATCTTCTCACCAAAGGAATCATTAGGCCCTCTAACTCTCCTTGGAGTTGTTCTGCATTTTATGCAAATAATAGTACAAAAAAGGAAGTTTTATCTATAGTGCTATGTATCACTAAATTCCAAGATGACCTTATTAACAAGGAATTTTTTCTTCGAGTTGATTGCAAATCGGCTAAAGAAATTTTACAAAAAGATGTTAAAAATCTGGTTTCCAAACACATATATCCTAGATGGCAAGCTATCCTATCTAGCTTTGATTTTCAAATTGAGTTTATTAAAGGAGAAAATAACTCCCTCCCCGATTTTCTAACAAGAGAATTTTTACAGGTACTTGAGACCAACAAGTCTGGGGAAAACCCCAGTAAACACCAAGCAAGAACAATCTATAATGGCATAACCATTTGATTCTCCCTCAGCGTCTGCAAATCCATTGCGGCCAACCATCCCTCAGAGGCCTACACTCAAGATGGAGATACAATCTCCATTGCAAAATAGGTATTTAGCCTTGACAGAAGCTTCCAAGCTTCCTCCTCCTATGCCAACAAAATTGGTAGATTTAAAGACAGAAAAACCGTTTGGCAAGGGAGAAGCCACAAGCTCGTCAGTTCAGACAAAACAAAGTTATGCTATGAATGCCCCCAAGACCTTTGCTCAAGCTGTGGACCCTTAAGTAGGGAAAATAGCACCTCCAGCTTCACCATCTCCCAGAGAAGAATTCAAGTTTATCACTACCCAAGTTATGCCTATTATTGCCTTGGACAAGGCATTCAAAGGATATCCTTTGGATCAGCTTATCAAGCCGGTATACAACAATAAGAATTTTGTGGATATAGAAGATCCACTTAAAACCCGCAGATATTATGAGGCCATCTTAGTAGACACTGACTCTATTGAGATCGAGCATTCAATGAATGCTAGAAATCCTGAATATAGTGATTATTCAAAATTTACAATTAAACGAATATTGACTCCGTTCAACTGGTTTGTAGATCATCTACATACCCCCATCGCTCTATCAATGTCGCACAGACCTCAAACGTATAATTGGTATGACTATAAGTCTGCATGGTTTAATTTCTTGTTTATTCGCCCAGGAGATACATAGTTTGTCAAATACTGCCCTGCCATGGTGGATACCATCATCCCCAGATGGTTCTATGAATGGTGGATTTATTTTGGAGGAATTAAAGAAATTATTCCTCAGCAATTTCTCAATCGATTTCCTGACTTCTGCACTAAAGAAGGATGCTCTACCCTCCCTAAACACATTCAAATGTGTAATTTTTTTATTAAAAAGAGGGTATTATATGTTATCTCCTGGAATTTTACAAAAGGAGAACAACACCGTATTTAATACTTATCCAAAGAGATAAAGGTAAAAGGTTGGACTCCGAAACCAACAGCACCACGGACTCCTGATAAAGGCAGAGCTTCCTCTAGCTCCTCCTAAAGCATGAAAGCTCTGAAGAAAAAGTTGAAGAAGGCCTTGGCTGATATGGAGAGCCAAGAAAACACCAATGAAGATGAATTAATTCAGCTCATTGCAGAAGCTTCTTCTACAGGAAGTAGTGACGATAATTGTGATATGCTTAATCCTAAAGGGATACCTATAGCCAACCTAGATCCCTATTGTGAATAGGAAAATAACCTTTCAAAGAGATAGAGGTTCAAAGAACCGGAATTATCTCTGCAAAAGGCAGTTTACTATTTCTGATAAGGAATCTAAGTTGTCGGTAAAAGACGCCAAAAGAGTTGCTTTACAAAAAGTAAAAGCAACCTCATCATGACAACTTTTCTAAAAGGAAGGCATCTACTTTTGATTTTCAAAAAGCATGCCAGCACTCAGAAGGAATCTACTTTTGTAGATTTCAGCAATATCTGAGTCCTCCATTTATATACCTTAGATGTACTCGCATTATCTTCTTTTGTATCTTCTTTTGTCTATTTAAGACATAGTAATATTCACAGAGTAGGCATCCGAAAATTTCCCATCCATAGAAATTCTCTCTCGCTCAGCAAGGAGAGTCCAGTTCTCAAAAGAACTCTCTTTCGAAACTAACCCACGAACGTTTTTCGACTAGGAAAAACTACTATAAAAAACCTTCTCCTTCGGATGTTCAATTCAAAGAAAATTCTTACCTCTCTACAGCCTATCATGATGGAAGAGGTATAACTGAATGGAATATTGATGGTCTGGCTGAACACCAGATTTACAATAAGCTCCATGAGATGGTCGTATCCATTATAGCCTACAAAATCAAAGGGGCCTCTGACAAAGGAGCTGCCACTATGATTGTATCAGAATTTACTGGCATGATAAAATATTGGTGGGACAACTACATCTCCGATTATGTAAAAAATCTCATATATGATACTACGTCCACAGAGACTATTGTCAAAAACGAAAATGTCTAAGAAGTTCTTGAGCAAGTCGCAGAAGAAGACGCTTGTGCCACGCTCCTTTATCTCATAGCAAGACATTTCATAGGAGAACCAAAACTCTTCCATGATAGGAGCCTAGAAATCCTTAATAATCTTCGTTGTAAAGTCTTAGCAGACTTTTGGTGGTATAAAGACACTTTCCTTGTTAAAATTATTATCTGACTAGATTACAATAATGACTTCTGGAAAGAAAGATTATTAGCAGTCTTCCTCTTCTGTTCGCCAACAAGGTTAGAACCAAAATTAAGGACAGATTTAAGGGACAAATCCCCTATGGTATTCTCACCTATGGAGACTTAATAAGCTTTATCACTACTGTAGGCATAGACCTCTGTACTGATCTTAAGCTTAAGAAATAACTTAAGCAGAATAGTGCTTCCAAATATGGTCTAGGAACCTTTTGTCAAGACTACGGGTTTACTGGTTTATCTTCCTGTAAAAACCATAAGAACAAATCGTTTAAGTCTAGCAAAAGGGCTTCCCTTACCAAAAACAGTTACAAGAAAGAGCCCTATAAACCCACTAGGAAGTCTAAAAAAAGATCTCGCCACCCGATTCTCCTCACAACCTTCAGATCATTCCGAATGATCATCTCCAGGAACCTAGTACTTTTCCTGGCGAAGACGCTCCTTCTTCTTCCGGCAAATATGTAACAGCTATTAAGGCTTACAACGAGCATATTGTCATTAAAATTGTAATCGACAAAGACTTTGTTTTAAACAGAGTCGCCCTCTTTGATACAGGCGCCGACAGTAATTGTATTGTTAAAGGCCTTATTCCCACTTGGTATCTTCAGAAGAGTACCTCTCGCATCTATTCCGCTACTGGCGAAAAATGAAAATTAATTATCAGCTTCCTAAAGCTCATGTCTGAAACAACGACATTTGCCTTATTAATGACTTTGTTATAACTAAGGATATCACTGAAGATATCATTCTGGGGATACCCTTCATTAATTAAATTTGACCACTTTGGAGTGACTACGATGATATTTGCACCACTCTGTTGGGTAACGAATTATTCTTCCCCTTACTTTGCCCTCTTTCTCAAGCCGAAGGATAACGTATTAAGGAGGAAACTGTTTTCAAAATTAACCGTCTCTCTTCCCATCTTTGTTTCTTAAAACAAGATGTTCAGCTCAAGCATATTGAGCACACTCTAAAAACCCCGGAGATGGTTACCAAAATTGCTACTCTTCAAAAGAAGTTTGAAGACGAAATCTTCTCTGAGTTCCCCAATGCGTTTTGGGAACGCAAAAAACATCTCGTCGAACTTCCCTATATTCCTGGATTTGATGAACAAAACATTCCTACAAAAGATAGACCTATCCAAATGAGTCAATAAATGATAGAAACCTGTAAAACAGAAATTAACCATCTTCGGACCAAAGGGATCATTAGGCCCTCTAACTCTCCTTGAAGTTGTTCTGCATTTTACGTAAATAATAGTGCAGAAAAGGAACGAGAAACTCCTCGGCTTGTTATAAACTACAAGCCTTTAAATGCGGTCTGAAAATGGATTCGACATCCGATTCCTAATAAAAGGGATCTCCTTAAGAGGACCTTTAAAACAAATCTTTACAACAAATTTGATATGAAGTCAGGTTTCTGGCTAATCCAAATTGCTAAAAAGGAAAAATACAAGACTGCCTTCAATGTCCCTTGTGGGCACTACGAACGGAATGTCTTACCATTTGGGCTCAAAAACACCCCCTTCTGAATTTCAGAACATGATGAACAATATTTTCAATGCATATTCTTATATGACAATTGTTTATATAGATGATGTGCTAATTTTTTCTGAAAACATTGATTCTCATTTTAAACATCTCAATACTTTCTTTAAGATTGTTCAATTAAATGGTTTGGTTGTTAGTGCTAAGAAAATGAGGTTGTTTCAAACTTTCATTCGATTCTTAGTTCATGATTTGCATCAAGGTAGTTACAAGCCTATCTGTCGAGCCATTGAGTTCTCCTCTAAATTCCCCGATGAAATCACAGATAAAACCCAACTCCAAAGGTTCTTAGGAAGCCTTAATTATGTTGCAGATTTTATTCCTCATGTTAGGCAGGTCTGTGAACCTCTGTACAAATGCCTTAAGAAAAATCCAGTGCCTTGAAGTTCTGATCATACCAATGTGGTCATCAAAATCAAGTCGTTGGTCCAAAACCTTCCCTGTCTAGGTATTCCAACCCAAAAGCCTTTATGATCGTAGAAACCGATGCATCAGATATTGGATATAGAGGTATTCTGAAGCAAAGGGTAGAGGTCAACTCTCCAGAACAACTAGTTCGATTTACTTCCAGGGTATGGAATGCCGCCCAGAAAAATTATAGCATTGTAAAAAAGGAAGTTTTATCTGTAGTGCTATGTATCACTAAATCCCAAGATGACCTTATTAACAAGGAATTTCTTCTTCGAGTTGATTGCAAATCGGCTAAAGAAATTTTACAAAAAGATGTTCAAAATCTGGTTTTCAAACAAATATTTGCTAGATGGAAAGCTCTCCTATCTAGCTTTGATTTTCAAATTGAGTATAATAAAGTAGAAAATAAATCCCTCCCCGATTTTCTAACAAGAGAATTTTTACAGGGCCATGAGACCAACAAGTGTGGGAAAAACCCAGTAAACACCAAGCAGGAACAATCTAGAATGGCATGACCATTTGATTCTCCCTCAGCATCTGGAAATCCATTGTGGCCAACCATCCCTCAGAGGCCTACACTCAAGACGAAGATACAATCTCCATTGCAAAATAGGTATTCATCCTCGACAGAAGCTTCCAAGCTTCCTCCTCCTATGCCAACAAAATTATTAGATTTAAAGACAGGAAAACCATTTGACATGGGAGAAGCAACAAGATCCTCAGTTCAGACAAAAACAAAGTTATGCGATGAAGGCCCCTGAGACCATTGTTCAAACTGTGGACCCTTCAGTAGGGAAAATAGCACCTCCAGCTTCACCATCGCCTAGAAAAGAATTAAAGTTTATCACTACCCAAGTGATGCCTATTATTGCCTTGGACAAGGCATACGAAGGATATCCTTTGGATCAGTTTATCAAGCCGGTCTACAACAACAACAATTTTGTGGATACAGAAGATCCACTTAAAACCCGCAGATACTATGAGGCCATCTTAGTGGACACTGACTGCATTGAGATCGAGCATTCAATGAATGCTAGAAATCCTAAATATATTAATTATTCAAAATTTTCAATTAAACGGATATTGACTCCGTTCAACTGGTTTGTAGATCATCTACATACCCCCATCACTCTATCAATGTCGCATAGGCCTCAAACGTATAATTGGTATGACTATAAGTCTGCATGGTTTAATTTCTTATTTATTCGCCCAGGACATACATGGTTTGTCAAATACTGCCCTGCCATGGTGGATACCATCATCCCCAGATGGTTCTATGAATGGTGGATTTATTTTGGAGGAATTAAAGAAATTCTTCCTCAGCAATTTCTCAACCGATTTCCTGACTTCTGCACTAAAGAAGGATGCTCTACCCTCCTTGAACCTATTCAAATGTGTAAATTTTTTATTAAAAAGAGGGTATCATATATTATCTCCTGGAATTTTACCAAAAGAGAACAACATCGTATTCAATACTTATCCAAAGAGATAAAGGTAAAAGGTTGGACTCCGAAGACAACAGCACCACGGACTCCTGATAAAGGCACAGCTTCCTCTAGCTCCTCCCAAAGCAAGAAATCTCTGAAGGAAAAGTTGAAGAAGGCCTTAGCTGATATGGAAAGCCAAGAAAACACCAATGAAGATGAATTAATTCAGCTCATTCCAGAAGCTTCTTCTACAGGAAACAGTGACGATAATGGCGATATGCTTAATCCTAAAGGGATAGCTATGGCATACCTATATCCCTATTATGAACAGGAAAATAACCTTTCAAAGAGATAAAGGTTCAAAGAACCGAAATTATCTCTACAAAAGGCAGTTTACTATTCCTGATAAGGAATTTAAGTTGTTGGTAAAAGACGCCAAAAGAGTTGCTTTACAAAAAGTAAAAGCAACGCTATCATGACGGCTTATCTAAAAGGAAGGCATCTACTTTTGCTTTTCAAAAAGCATGCCATCACTCAGAAGGAATCTACTTTAGTAGATGTCGGCAATATCTGAGCCCTCCACTTGTATACCTTAGATGTACTCTCATTATCTTCTTTTGTATCTTCTTTTATTTATTTAAGACAATGAAATATTCATAGAGTAGGCATCCGAAAATTTCCCATCCTTAGAAATTTTCTCTTGCCCAAACTCCTGTACTCTCTTATAATGTTTTACTAAAGCTTTTAATAAAACTTGTAAGTTTGTTTAAATCTCTTTTCTTTTCTTAAATTTACTTAAATTGCTGCTTAATTCCGCTTTAATACTCACGATCTATTTTCTGGTATCAAAGCCATATTGGCAGATTGTGTGTCTAGCATGAGCAGCTAAACACATAATCTGTCTAGAGCTTGAGCAAAACTATGTTCTTATAAGAACATATTATTTTAATCAAGTATGAATTCACTTAAACTCTAATTATTTTGATATATCTTGTCTTATAATGGGGTTTTAATCCAAGTATGGGGTGTTAGTATTCTATCTGAGTTTTTGAAGGAATCGATTAATCTCCGATCTAAGATATTGGTCAGCCTGAAAGCATAGTCGCAGCTAAGGTGAGCGTTAGACCCTGTTGGTAGTCCCATCACTAAGATAACACTAGCAGAATCCTGTGTAAACCCATTAAAACTTGTTAGATCCCATAAGCCATAGATGTATTAATATAATTCAGTTTAAGTTCTTTCATACCTGTTTACTGTGATATGCTTGCTTATGTGAACATGTATGTTTTCCCTGTTACTCTCTAGACAACATGTTTAAAAATATGAAGAATCATATTAAAAACACTGTTAACTTAGCTTCTCAGGCAACCCCAATTGCCACAATTGAAAATAATCTTCAAAACTGGAGTATTCCAGAAGAATCTTCTAACACGATTTATCAAATCGGAAAATTTAGTTTTTTAAAAAAACATAATATTAAGACCTCTAAGTCTACAATAGCTATCAATAATTCTTTAGAAATTATTTAACTGTTCAATGAATTGGATATAAACCGATTTAAAAATCAATTTAATTATCTTCATGTTGGACTGGTTCAGGTAGCTATTAAGCCACTATTTAGATAGGGTTTAGATATCCCTGTCTATGCTATCCTAAGAGATGCTCGTCTCCTTAATTTTGACGACTCACTCTTAGGGGTAATCCAAAGTAACCTCTCCGATTGCCCGGTATACTTTAATTGCTACCCTAATTTCTCTGTTGATATAAATGATCCTAACATTATGGATGTTTTAACTCTTAATGTTAAAGCAAAAAACATGAATAGTAAGGAAAACACCAGAGAAATCGCGATTACATACCGTGTATATTATCGCCTCATGGGTACTACTCTAGCACCTAAGGCTAAATTTACGAGCCCTAAAGGGGTCGCCACCCAAATGGAAGCAAACAAAGACCATAGCACGGTCTTTGTTCCTAAGGCTCTCGTCTGGGATGATATTCTTCATAGCACAATCAATTTTAAATTTGATATTTAAGTACATATAATGTTAGAGTTTCTTATAATTTGATATATTTTTTTCTAACATTGTTTTGATATTAAATTATATGTCATGTGTTGTTTTTAGGTGATAAATTACTCAATCATGCTATGCTAATGTAATATTGGTTTAACATATTTCTATGTTAAACTTAACTGGTACAAATCGGTGGTGTCAGTTGGTACTAAATTTGATATCAACTACATCAAATTATACATTCTTATGTTCTATAATTATCCTGTGTAAAGCCATTAAAACTTGTTACATCCCATAAGCCATAGATGTATTAATATAATTCGGTTTAAGTTCTTTCATACCTGTTTACTGTGATATGCTTGCTTATGTGAACATGTATGTTTTCCCTGTTAGTCTCTAGACAACATGTTTAAAAATATGAAGAATCATATTAAAAACACTGTTAACTTAGCTTCTCAGGCAACCCCAATTGCCACAATTGAAAATAATCTTCAAAACTGGAGTATTCCAGAAGAATCTTCTAACACGATTTATCAAATCGGAAAATTTAGTTTTTTAAAAAAACATAATATTAAGACCTCTAAGTCTACAATAGCTATCAATAATTCTTTAGAAATTATTTAACTGTTCAATGAATTGGATATAAACCGATTTAAAAATCAATTTAATTATCTTCATGTTGGACTGGTTCAGGTAGCTATTAAGCCACTATTTAGATAGGGTTTAGATATCCCTGTCTATGCTATCCTAAGAGATGCTCGTCTCCTTAATTTTGATGACTCACTCTTAGGGGTAATCCAAAGTAACCTCTCCGATTGCCCGGTATACTTTAATTGCTACCCTAATTTCTCTGTTGATATAAATGATCCTAACATTATGGATGTTTTAACTCTTAATGTTAAAGCAAAAAACATGAATAGTAAGGAAAACACCAGAGAAATCGCGATTACATACCGTGTATATTATCGCCTCATGGGTACTACTCTAGCACCTAAGGCTAAATTTACGAGCCCTAAAGGGGTCGCCACCCAAATGGAAGCAAACAAAGACCATAGCACGGTCTTTGTTCCTAAGGCTCTCGTCTGGGATGATATTCTTCATAGCACAATCAATTTTAAATTTGATATTTAAGTACATATAATGTTAGAGTTTCTTATAATTTGATATATTTTTTTCTAACATTGTTTTGATATTAAATTATATGTCATGTGTTGTTTTTAGGTGATAAATTACTCAATCATGCTATGCTAATGTAATATTGGTTTAACATATTTCTATGTTAAACTTAACTGGTACAAATCGGTGGTGTCAGTTGGTACTAAATTTGATATCAACTACATCAAATTATACATTCTTATGTTCTACAATTATCCTGTGTAAAACCATTAAAACTTGTTACATCCCATAAGCCATAGATGTATTAATATAATTCGGTTTAAGTTCTTTCATACCTGTTTACTGTGATATGCTTGCTTATGTGAACATGTATGTTTTCTCTGTTAGTCTCTAGACAGCATGTTGAAAAATATGAACAATCATATTAAAAACATTGTTAACTTATCTTCTCAGGCAACCCCAATTGCCACTATTGAAAATAATCTTCAAAACTGGAGTATTCCAGAAGAATATTTTAACACGATTTATCAAATCAGAGAATTTATTTTTTAAAAAAAACATAATATTAAGACCTATGAGTCTACAGTAGCTATCAATAACTCTTTATAAATTATTCAACTGTTCTATGAATTAGATATAAACCGATTTAAAAATCAGTTTCATTATCTGCATGTTGGACTGGTTCAGGTAGATATTAAGCCACTATTTAGACAGGGTTTAGATATCCCTGTCTGTGCTATCCTAAGAGATGCTCATCTTCGCAATTTTGATGACTCACTCTTAGGGTAATCCAAAGTAACCTTGCTGATGGCCCGGCATACACCTAAACACATAATCCATCTAGAGCATGAGCAAAACTATGTTCTTATAAGAACATATTATTTTATTCAAGTATGAATTCTCTTAAACTCTAATAATTTTGATATATCTTGTCTTATAATGGGATTTTAATCTAAGTATGGGGTATGAGTATTCTGTCTAAGTGTTTGAAGGAAATGATTAATCTCCGGTCTAAGACGTTGGTCAGCCTGAAAGTATGGTTGCAGCTAAGGTGAGTGTTAGACCCTGTTGGTAGTCCCGTCACTAATATAACACTAGCAGAATCTTGTGTAAAGCCATTAAAACTTGTTAGATCCCATAAGCCATAGATGTATTAATATAATTCAGTTTAAGTTCTTTCATACCTGTTTACTGTGATATGCTAGCTTATGTGAACATGTATGTTTTCTCTGTTAGTCTCTAGACAACATGTTTAAAAATATGAAGAATCATATTAAAAACACTGTTAACTTATCTTCTCAGGCAACCCCGATTGCCACTATTGAAAATGATCTTCAAAACTGGAGTATTCCAGAAGAATCTTTTAACATGATTTATCAAATTGAAAAATTTAGTTTTTTAAAAAAACATAATATTAATACCTCTGAGTCTACAGTAGCTATCAATAATTCTTTAGAAATTATTCAACTGTTCAATGAATTAAATATAAACCGATTTGAAAATTAGTTTCATTATCTGCATGTTGGACTGGTTCAGGTAGCTATTAAGCCACTAGTTAGATAGGGTTTTGATATCCCTGTCTGTGCTATCCTAAGAGATGCTCCTGACCTCAATTTTGATGACTCACTCTTAGTGGTAATCCAAAGTAACCTCGCTGATGGCCCGGTATACAGCTAAACACATAATCCGTCTAGAGCATGATCAAAACTATGTTCTTATAAGAACATATTATTTTAAACAAGCATGAATTCACTTAAACTCTAATTATTTTGATATATGTTTTCTTATAATGGGGTTTTAATCCAAGTATGGGGTATGAGTCTTCTGTCTGAGTGTTTGAAGGAACCGATTAATCTCCGGTCTAAGACGTTGGTCAGCCTGAAAGTATGGTCGCAGCTAAGGTGAGCGTTAGACCCTATTGGTAGTCACGTCACTATGATAACACTAGTAGAATCCTGTGTAAAGCCATTAAAACTTGTTAGATCCCATAAGCCATAGATGTATTAATATAATTCGGTTTTAGTTTTTTCATACCTGTTTACTGTGATATGCTAGCTTATGTGAACATGTATGTTTTCTCTGTTAGTCTCTAGACAACATGTTTAAAAGTATGAACAATCATATTAAAAAAACTGTTAACTTATCTTCTCAGGCAACCCCGATTGCCACTATTGAAAATGATCTTCAAAATTGGAGTATTCCAGAAGAATCTTTTAACACGATTTATCGAATTGAAAAATTTAGTTTTTAAAAAAAACATAATATTAAGGCCTCTGAGTCTACAGTAGCTATCAATAATTCTTTCGAAATTATTCAACTGTTCAATGAATTAGATATAAAGCAATTTAAAAATCAGTTTCATTATCTGCATGTTGGACTGGTTCAGGTAGCTATTAAGCTACTATTTAGACAGGGTTTAGATATCCCTGTCTGTGCTATCATAAGAGATGCTCGTCTCCTCAATTTTGATGACTCACTCTTAGGGGAAATCCAATGTAACCTCGCCGATGGCCTGGTATACAGCTAAACACATAATCCGTCTAGAGCATGAACAAAACTATGTTCTTATAAGAAGATATTATTTTAATCAAGTATGAATTCACTTAAAATCTAATTATTTTGATATATCTTGTCTTATAATGGGGTTTTAATCCAAGTATGGGGTATGAGTATTCTGTCTGAGTGTTTGAAGAAACCGATTAATCTCCGGTCTAAGACGTTGGTCAACCTGAAAGTATGGTCGGCGCTAAGGTGAGCGTTAGACCCTGTTGGTAGTCCCGTCACTAAGATAACACTAGCAGAAACTTGTGTAAAGCCATTAAAACTTGTTAGATCCCATAAGCCATAGATGTATTAATATAATTCAGTTTAAGTTCTTTCATACCTGTTTACTGTGATATGCTAGCTTATGTGAACATGTATGTTTTCTCTGTTAGTCTCTAGACAACATGTTTAAAAATATGAAGAATCATATTAAAAACACTGTTAACTTATCTTCTCAGGCAACCCCGATTGCCACTATTGAAAATGATCTTCAAAACTGGAGTATTTCAGAAGAATCTTTTAACATGATTTATCAAATTGAAAAATTTAGTTTTTTAAAAAAACATAATATTAATACCTCTGAGTCTACAGTAGCTATCAATAATTCTTTAGAAATTATTCAACTGTTCAATGAATTAAATATAAACCGATTTGAAAATTAGTTTCATTATCTGCATGTTGGACTGGTTCAGGTAGCTATTAAGCCACTAGTTAGATAGGGTTTTGATATCCCTGTCTGTGCTATCCTAAGAGATGCTCCTGACCTCAATTTTGATGACTCACTCTTAGTGGTAATCCAAAGTAACCTCGCTGATGGCCCGGTATACAGCTAAACACATAATCTGTCTAGAGCATGATCAAAACTATGTTCTTATAAGAACATATTATTTTAATCAAGCATGAATTCACTTAAACTCTAATTATTTTGATATATGTTTTCTTATAATGGGGTTTTAATCCAAGTATGGGGTATGAGTATTCTGTCTGAGTGTTTGAAGGAACCGATTAATCTCCGATCTAAGACGTTGGTCAGCCTGAAAGTATGGTCGGCGCTAAGGTGAGCGTTAGACCCTGTTGGTAGTCCCGTCACTAAGATAACACTAGCAGAATCTTGTGTAAAGCCATTAAAACTTGTTAGATCCCATAAGCCATAGATGTATTAATATAATTCGGTTTTAGTTTTTTCATACCTGTTTACTGTGATATGCTAGCTTATATGAACATGTATGTTTTCTCTGTTAGTCTCTAGACAACATGTTTAAAAATATGAACAATCATATTAAAAAAACTGTTAACTTATCTTCTCAGGCAACCCCGATTGCCACTATTGAAAATGATCTTCAAAATTGGAGTATTCCAGAAGAATCTTTTAACACGATTTATCGAATTGAAAAATTTAGTTTTTAAAAAAAACATAATATTAAGGACTCTGAGTCTACAGTAGCTATCAATAATTCTTTCGAAATTATTCAACTGTTCAATGAATTAGGTATAAAGCAATTTAAAAATCAGTTTCATTATCTGCATGTTGGACTGGTTCAGGTAGCTATTAAGCTACTATTTAGACAGGGTTTAGATATCCCTGTCTGTGCTATCATAAGAGATGCTCGTCTCCTCAATTTTGATGACTCACTCTTAGGGGAAATCCAATGTAACCTCGCCGATGGCCTGGTATACAGCTAAACACATAATCCGTCTAGAGCATGAACAAAACTATGTTCTTATAAGAACATATTATTTTAATCAAGTATGAATTCACTTAAAATCTAATTATTTTGATATATCTTGTCTTATAATGGGGTTTTAATCCAAGTATGGGGTATGAGTATTCTGTCTGAGTGTTTGAAGAAACCGATTAATCTCCGGTCTAAGACGTTCGTCAGCCTGAAAGTATGGTCGGCGCTAAGGTGAGCGTTAGACCCTGTTGGTAGTCCCGTCACTAAGATAACACTAGCAGAATCTTGTGTAAAGACATTAAAACTTGTTAGATCCCATAACCCATAGATGTATTAATATAATTCGGTTAATGTTTTTTCATACCTGTTTACTGTCATGTGCTAGCTTATGTGAACATGTATGTTTTATCTGTTAGTCTCTAGACAGCATGTTTAAAAATATGAACAATCATATTAAAAACACTGTTAACTTATCTTCTCAGGCAACCCCGATTGCCACTATTAAAAATGATCTTCAAAACTGGCGTATTCCAGAAGAATCTTTTAACATGATTTATCAAATAAAAAAATTTAGTTTTTTTTTTAAAAATAATATTAAGACCTGTGAGTCTACAGTAGCTATCAATAATTCTTTAGAAATTATTCAACTGTTCTATGAATTAGATATAAACCGATTTAAAAATCAGTTTCATTATCTGCATGTTGGACTGGTTCAGGTAGATATTAAGCCACTATTTAGACAGGGTTTAGATATCCCTGTCTGTGCTATCCTAAGAGATGCTCATCTTTGCAATTTTGATGACTCACTCTTAGGGTAATCCAAAGTAACCTTGCTGATGGCCCGGTATACAGCTAAACACATAATCCATCTAGAGCATGAGCAAAACTATGTTCTTATAACAACATATTATTTTAATCAAGTATGAATTCGCTTAAACTCTAATAATTTTGATATATCTTGTCTTATAATGGGGTTTTAATCCAAGTATGGGGTATGAGTATTCTGTCTGAGTGTTTGAAGAAACCGATTAATCTCCGATCTAAGACGTTGGTCAGCCTGAAAGTATGGTCGGCGCTAAGGTGAGCGTTAGACCCTGTTGGTAGTCCCGTCACTAAGATAACACTAGCAGAATCTTGTGTAAAGCCATTAAAACTTGTTAGATCCCATAAGCCATAGATGTATTAATATAATTCGGTTTTAGTTTTTTCATACCTGTTTACTGTGATATGCTAGCTTATATGAACATGTATGTTTTCTCTGTTAGTCTCTAGACAGCATGTTTAAAAATATGAACAATCATATTAAAAACACTGTTAACTTATCTTCTCAGGCAACCCCAATTGCCACTATTAAAAATGATCTTCAAAACTGGAGTATTCCAGAAGAATCTTTTAGCACGATTTATCAAATCAAAAAATTTAGTTTTTTTTTAAAAAATAATATTAAGACCTCTGAGTCTACAGTAGCTATCAATAATTCTTTCGAAATTATTCAACTGTTCAATGAATTAGATATAAAGCAATTTAAAAATCAGTTTCATTATCTGCATGTTGGACTGGTTCAGATAGCTATTAAGCCACTATTTAGACAGGGTTTAGATATCCCTATCTGTGCTATCCTAAGAGATGCTCGTCTCCTCAATTTTGATGACTCACTCTTAGGGGAAATCCAAAGTAACCTCGGTGATGGCCCGGTATACAGCTAAACACATAATCCGTCGAGAGCATGAGCAAAACTATGTTCTTATAAGAACATATTATTTTAATCAAGTATGAATTCACTTAAACTCCAATTATTTTGATATATCTTGTCTTATAATGGGGTTTTAATCCAAGTATGGGGTATGAGTATTCTGTCAGAGTATTTGAAGGAACCGATTAATCTCCGGTGTAAGACGTTGGTCAGCCTGAAAGTATGGTCGAAGCTAAGGTGAGCGTTAGACCTTGTTGGTAGTCCCATCACTAAGATAACACTAGCAGAATCCTGTGTAAAGCCATTAAAACTAGTTAGATCCCATAAGCCATAGATGTATTAATATAATTCGGTTTAATTTTTTTCATACCTGTTTACTGTGATATGCTAGCTTATGTGAACATGTATGTTTTCTCTGTTAGTCTCTGGACAGCATGTTTAAAAATATGAACAATCATATTAAAAACACTGTTAACTTATCTTCTCAGGCAACCCCGATTGCCACTATTGAAAATGATCTTCAAAACTGAAGTATTCCAGAAGAATCTTTTAACACGATTTATCAAATCGAAAAATTTAGTTTTTTAAAAAAACATAATATTAAGACCTCTGAGTCTACAGTAGCTATCAATAATTCTTTAAAAATTATTTAACTGTTTAATGAATTAGATATAAACCAATTTAAAAATCAGTTTCATTATCTGCATGTTGGACTAGTTCAGGTAGATATTAAGCCACTATTTAGACAGGGTTTATATATCCCTGTCTGTGCTATCCTAAGAGATGCTCATCTTCGCAATTTTGATGACTCACTCTTAGGGTAATCCAAAGTAACCTTGCTGATGGCCCGGTATACAGCTAAACACATAATCCATCTAGAGCATGAGCAAAACTATGTTCTTATAAGAACATATTATTTTAATCAAGTATGAATTCGCTTAAACTCTAATAATTTTGATATATCTTGTCTTATAATGGGGTTTTAATCCAAGTATGGGGTATGAGTATTCTGTCTGAGTGTTTGAAGGAACCGATTAATCTCCGGTCTAAGACGTTGGTCAGCCTAAAAGTATGGTCGCCGCTAAGGTGAGCGTTAGACCCTATTGGTAGTCACGTCACTATGATAACACTAGCAGAATCCTGTGTAAAGCCATTAAAACTTGTTAGATCCCATAAGCCATAGATGTATTAATATAATTCGGTTTAAGTTTTTTCATACCTGTTTACTGTGATATGCTAGCTTATGTGAACATGTATGTTTTCTCTGTTAGTCTCTAGACAACATGTTTAAAAATAAGAACAATCATATTAAAAAACTGTTAACTTATCTTCTCAGGCAACCCCGATTGCCACTATTGAAAATGATCTTCAAACCTGGAGTATTCCAGAAGAATCTTTTAACACGATTTATCGAATTGAAAAATTTAGTTTTTTAAAAAAACATAATATTAAGGCCTCTGAGTCTTCAGTAGCTATCAATAATTCTTTAGAAATTATTCAACTATTCAATGAATTAGATATAAACCAATTTAAAGATCAGTTTCATTATCTGCATGTTGGACTGGTTCAGGTAGCTATTAAGCTACTATTTAGACAGGGTTTAGATATCCCTATCTGTGCTATCATAAGAGAAGCTCGTCTCCTCAATTTTGATGACTCACTCTTAGGGGTAATCCAATGTAACCTCGTCGATGGCCTGGTATACAGCTAAACACATAATCCGTCTAGAGCATGAACAAAACTATGTTCTTATAAGAACATATTATTTTAATCAAGTATGAATTCACTTAAAATCTAATTATTTTGATATATCTTGTCTTATAATGGGGTTTTAATCCAAGTATGGGGTATGAGTATTCTGTCTGAGTGTTTGAAGAAACCAATTAATCTCCGATCTAAGACGTTGGTCAGCCTGAAAGTATGGTCGGCGCTAAGGTGAGCGTTAGACCCTGTTGGTAGTCCCGTCACTAAGATAACACTAGCAGAATCTTGTGTAAAGCCATTAAAACTTGTTAGATCCCATAAGCCATAGATGTATTAATATAATTCGGTTAAAGTTTTTTCATACCTGTTTACTGTGATATGCTAGCTTATATGAACATGTATGTTTTCTCTGTTAGTCTCTAGACAACATGTTTAAAAATATGAACAATCATATTAAAAACACTGTTAACTTATCTTCTCAGGCAACCCCTATTGCCACTATTAAAAATGATCTTCAAAACTGGAGTATTCCAGAAGAATCTTTTAGCACGATTTATCAAATCAAAAAATTTAGTTTTTTTTTTAAAAAATAATATTAAGACCTCTGAGTCTACAGTAGCTATCAATAATTCTTTCGAAATTATTCAACTGTTCAATGAATTAGATATAAACCAATTTAAAAATCAGTTTCATTATCTGCATGTTGGACTGGTTCAGATAGCTATTAAGCCACTATTTAGACAGGGTTTAGATATCCCTGTCTGTGCTATCCTAAGAGATGCTCGTCTCCTCAATTTTGATGACTCACTCTTAGGGGAAATCCAAAGTAACCTCGCTGATGGCCCGGTATACAGCTAAACACATAATCCGTCGAGAGCATGAGCAAAACTATGTTCTTATAAGAACATATTATTTTAATCAAGTATGAATTCACTTAAACTCCAATTATTTTGATATATCTTGTCTTATAATGGGGTTTTAATCCAAGTATGGGGTATGAGTATTCTGTCAGAGTATTTGAAGGAACCGATTAATTTCCGGTGCAAGACGTTGGTCAGCCTGAAAGTATGGTCGAAGCTAAGGTGAGCGTTAGACCTTGTTGGTAGTCCCATCACTAAGATAACACTAGCAGAATCCTGTGTAAAGCCATTAAAACTAGTTAGATCCCATAAGCCATAGATGTATTAATATAATTCGGTTTAATTTTTTTCATACCTGTTTACTGTGATATGCTAGCTTATGTGAACATGTATGTTTTCTCTGTTAGTCTCTGGACAGCATGTTTAAAAATATGAACAATCATATTAAAAACACTGTTAACTTATCTTCTCAGGCAACCCCGATTGCCACTATTGAAAATGATCTTCAAAACTTTAGTATTCCAGAAGAATCTTTTAACACGATTTATCAAATCGAAAAATTTAGTTTTTTAAAAAAAAATAATATTAAGACCTCTGAGTCTACAGTAGCTATCAATAATTCTTTAGAAATTATTTAACTGTTTAATGAATTAGATATAAACCAATTTAAAAATCAGTTTCATTATTTGCATGTTGTACTGGTTCAGGTAGCTATTAAGCTACTATTTAGACAGGGTTTAGATATCCCTGTCTGTACTATCATAAGAGATTCTCGTCTCTTCAATTTTGATGACTCACTCTTAGGGGAAATCCAAAGTAACCTCGCCGATGGCCTGGTATACAGCTAAACACATAATCCGTCTAGAGCATGAGCAAAACTATGTTCTTATAACAACATATTATTTTAATCAAGTATGAATTCACTTAAACTTTAATTATTTTGATATATCTTGTCTTATAATGGGGTTTTAATCCAAGTATGGGGTATAAGTATTCTGTCTGAGTGTTTGAAGGAACCGATTAATCTTCGGTCTAAGACGTTGGTCAGCCTGAAAGTATGGTCGCAGCTAAGGTGAGCGTTAGACCCTGTTCGTAGTCCCGTCACTAAGATAACACTAGAAGAATCCTGTGTAAAGCCATTAAAACTTGTTAGATCCCATAAGCCATAGATTTATTAATATAATTCGGTTTTAGTTCTTTCATACCTGTTTACTGTGATATGCTAGCTTATGTGAACATGTATGTTTTCTCTGTTAGTCACTAGACATCATGTTTAAAAATATGAACAATCATATTAAAAACACTGTTATCTTCTCAGGCAACCCCAATTGCCACTATTGAAAATGATCTTCAAAACTGGAGTATTCCAGAAGAATCTTTTAACATGATTTATCAAATCGAAAAATTTTAGTTCTTTAAAAAAACAAAATATTAAGACCTCTGAGTCTATAGTAGCTATCAATAATTCTTTAGAAATTATTCAACTATTCAATGAATTAGATATAAACCGATTTAAAAATTAGTTTCATTATCTGCATGTTGGACTGGTTCAGGTAGCTATTAAGCTACTATTTAGACAGGGTTTAGATATCCCTGTCTGTGCTATCCTAAGAGATGCTCGTCTCCTCAATTTTGGCTACTCACTCTTAGGGGTAATCCAAAGTAACCTCGCCGATGGACTGGTATACTTTAATTGCTACCATAATTTCTCTGTTAATATAAATGATCCTAACATAATGGATGTTTTAACTCTTAATGTTAAAACAAAAAACATGAACAGTAAGGAAAACACTAGAGAAATCACGATTATATACTGCGTATATTATCGCCTCATTGGTACTACTTTAGCACCTAAGGCAAGATTTACGAGCCCTAAAGGGGTCACCACCCTAATGGAAGCAAACAAAGATAGTAGCACAGTCTTTGTTCCTAAGGCTCACGTCTGGGATGATATTCTTCATAGTAACGAATGGCACTTTGATGCTATCACCCAACCAATCCGTACCTACTCGGAAAAATCTCAGATCGAACGGGTTATCCAACACCCCGATGGATCTATTAATTTAAAATTCCTCAGGATTGACTCCTTTCGGCACTCTTCGTTCCACCGATCGGTCTCCACCCCTGCCTCCACTTTCAAACCCCCGGAGGGCAGTGAGGAAAATGATAATAATGACAAAGGAAAGATCAAAGGAGTTGACTTCTCTGGCCCTATCCCAAAGGTCTATTATCAACAACACACGAGGAAAATGAACCCGAGAATCTCTACGAACCGGGAAGTCCTACGGCCTCCGATATGCACCTCCTCAGAAGATTAGGATAGACCCTAGCCTACTCGTCATCAAAACAGATGAAGAGTACATACCTGACCTTAAAGCTCTAAAGGTGCGTTGGTACCTTCCCAAAGATGATATTAAGCGGAAATGGTATACAAGTACCTATTCCGCTGAAAAAACTCTGATGCGACATAGAGTTCTTCAAATGGTTTGAACTCACCGGAAGGATGAAAAACTAGACTGAATCCCTTAATGTTATCATTAACAAATAGTACACCCAGAGTCACCAAGTCATAGAATCAGTGACTCCCCCGCTGGAAGGAATAAAAATACCTTATCATAATGAAGTGCTCAGTGCTTCTCCTTCCAAGAAAAAACACGATAGACCACTCATGAATCCTACCAATAGAGAACTTGATAGAATAGTTGTGCAAAATAACTATACTAATCAGGTTCTCCACACAATCTCCCAACGAATAGTGGAAACCAAGAGCTCTACTCTTCTTTTTTAACCTCCTCAACCGGTTACGAACCCGTATAGCTAACCTATCTCTAATCCCATCTTTAAGATACCCGAATTCCAAAAAGAAAAATTCCCTGATCTCAACGAAGACTTCAAACTCTCGGAGCAAATTCTGGAAAAAATCAAAAACAAACTTTCAAAGTTTAAAGTCGCTCAGCAAGGAGAGTCCAGTTCTTAAAAGAACTCTCTTTCGAAACTAACCCACAAACATTTTTCAACTAGGAAAAACTACTATAAAAAACCTTCTCCTCCAGATGTTCAATTCGAAGAAAATCCTTACCTCTGTACAGCCTATCATGATGGAAGAGGTATAACTGAATGGAATATTGACGGTCTAGTTGAACACCAGATTTACAATAAGCTCCATGAGATGGCTGTATCCATTACAACCTACAAAATCAAAGGGGCCTCTAACAAAGGTGCTGCCACTATGATTGTATCAAGATTTACTCGCATGATAAAACATTGGTGGGACAACTAAATCTCCGATGATGTAAAAAATCTCATCTATGATGCTACGTCCACAGAGACTATTGTCAAAAACGAAAATGGCCAAGAAGTTCTTGAGCAAGTCACAAAAGAAAACGCTTGTGCCACGCTCCTTTATCATATAGCGAGACATTTCATAGGAGAACCAAAACTCTTCCAAGATCGGAGCCTAGAAATCCTTAATAATCTTCGTTGTAAAGACTTAGGAGACTTTAGGTGGTATAAATACACTTTCCTTGTTAAAGTTATGATCCCACCAGATTGCAATAATGTCTTCTGGAAAGAAAGATTTAGTAGCGGTCTTCCTCCTCTATTCGCTGACAAGGTTAGAACCAAAATTAAGAACAAATTTGAGGGACAAATAGCCTATGGTATTCTCACCTATGGAGACTTAATAAGCTTTATCACTACAGTAGGCATAGATCTCTATACCGATCTTAAGCTTAAGAAATAACTTAAGTAGAATAGTGCTTCGAAATATGGTCTAGGAACCTTTTGTCAAGACTACGGGTTTACTGATTTCTCTTCCCGCAAAAAGCATAAGAAGAAATCGTTTAAGTCTAGCAAAAGGGCTTCCCCTAACAAAAAGACATACAAGAAAGAGCCCTATAAACCCACTAGGAAGTCTAAACAAAGATCTTCCAAAGCCTCCAAAGATACATATTGGACTTGTGGCAAATCAGGCCATACGGCAAAAGATTGCAAATCCAGCAGAAAAAGAAGATCAACCAACTTGATCTATCTGACGAACCTAAGGAAAAATTATTTTCTATTATGGAAGATTCTTCCGAGGCTTCAGACTCCTACTCCTCCTCTAATGAAAACTATAGCGACGAAGAATTTATCAACGCCACTTATGAGTCTGATTAATCCCAGTCTGGGCAAGAATGTGCTTGCAATGGCACTTTCTGTACATGCTCAAACAAAGCAATTAATGTCATCTCAGGAAAACCCAAAGAAATTTTGTTTGACATAATTGAGCATATTCTAGACGAAGAGCTTCGAAATAAGTATCTCCAGGAGCTCAAACTGCTTATGCTTTCTCATGAAGAAAGCCCCCCTAAGACAATTGTTCAGCCTTTTAGCATGAAACAGGTTATGGCTAAATTTAGCACACCTATAGATCCTACCATTACAGAGCTCAAAGGCGAGATTTCTGCATTAAAAGGAGAGATTAAAAATCTCAAAATCCGACTTGACCAGGTAGAACTCAATATTCTGACGGAGCAAGTCTTAAGATCCACTTCTCCTCCAAAGAAGATCTCGCCACCCGATTCTCCTCATAACCTTCAGATCATTCCGAATGATCATCTCTAAGAACCTAGTACTTTTCCTGGCGAAGACGCTCCTTCTTCTTCCGGCAAAGCTATAACAGCTATTAAGGCTTTCAACGATCATATTGTCATTAAAATTGTAATTGACAAAGACTTTGTTTTAAACTGAGTCGCCCTCTTTGATACAGGCGCCGACAATAATTGTATTATCAAAGGCCTTATTCCCACTCGGTATCTTCAGAAGAGTACCTCTCGCCTCTATTCCGCTACTGGCAAAAAAAAGAAAATTAATTATCAGCTTCCTAAAGCTCATGTCTGCAACAACGACATTTGCCTTATTAATGACTTTATTATAACTGAGGATATCACTGAAGATATCATTCTTGCGATACCCTTTGTTAATCAAATTCGACTATTTTAGAGTGACTACGATGGTATTAGCACCACATTGTTGGGTAACAAATAATTCTTCCCCTTACTTCGCCCTTTTTCTCAAGCCGAAGGACAACACATTAAGGAGGAAATTGTTTTCAAAATTAACCGTCTCTCTTCCAATCTTTGTTTCATAAAACAAGATGTTCAGCTCAAGCATATTGAGCACACTCTAAAAACCCCGGAGATGCTTACCAAAATTGCTACTCTTCAGAAAAAGTTCGAAGACGAAATCTGCTCTGAGTTCCCCAATGTGTTTTGGGAACGCAAAAAACATCTCATCTAATTTCCCGATATTCCTGGCTTTGATGAACAAAACATTCCCACAAAAGCCAGACATATCCAAATGAATCAAGAAATGATGGAAATCTGTAAAACAGAAATTAACCATCTTCTCACCAAAGGGATCATTAGGCCCTCTAACTCGCCTTGAAGTTGTTCTGTATTTTTTGTAAATAATAGAGCAGAAAAGAAATGAGGAACTCCTCGGCTTGTTATAAACTACAAGCCTTTAAATGCGATCTTAAAATGGAGCTGACATCCGATTCCCAATAAAAGGGATCTCCTTAAGAGGACCTTTAAAGCCAATCTTTACAGCAAATTGAATATGAAGTCAGGTTTCTGGCAAATCCAAATTGCTGAAAAGGATAAATACAAGACTGCCTTCAATGTCCCTTTTGGGCACTACAAATGAAATGTCTTACCATTTGGGCTCAAAAACGCCACCTCTGAATTTCAGAACATCATGAACAATATTTTCAATGCATATTCTTATATGTCAATTGTTTATATAGATGATGTGCTAATTTTTTCTGAAAACATTGATTCTCATTTTAAACATCTCAATACTTTCTTTAAGATTGTTAAATTAAATGGTTTGGTTGTTAGTGCTAAGAAAATGAGGTTGTTTCAAACTTCCATTCAATTCTTAGGTCATGATTTGCATCAAGGTAGTTACAAACCTATCTGTCGAGCCATTGAGTTCTCCTCTAAATTCCCCGATGAAATCACAGATAAAACCCAACTCCAAAGGTTCTTAGGAAGCCTTAATTCTGTTGCGGATTTTATTCCTCATGTTATGCAGGTCTGTGAACCTCTGTACAAACTCCTTAAGAAAAATCCAGTGCCTTGGACTTTGTATAGAGGTTCACAGACCTGCCTAACATGAAGAATAAAATCTGCAACATAATTAAGGCTTCCTAAGAACCTTTGGAGTTGGGTTTTATTTGTGATTTCATCGGGGAATTTAAAGGAGAACTCAATGGCTCGACAGATAGGCTTGTAACTACCTTGATGCAAATCATGACCTAAGAATCGAATGGAAGTTTGAAACAACCGCATTTTCTTAGCACTAACAACCAAACCATTTAATTTCACAATCTTAAAGAAAGTATTGAGATGTTTAAAATGAGAATCAATGTTTTCAGAAAAAATTAGCACATCATCTATATAAACAATTGACATATAAGAATATGCATTGAAAATATTGTTCATGGTGTTCTGAAATTCAGAGGGCGCATTTTTGAGCCCAAATGGTAAGACATTCCATTCGTAGTGCCCAAAAGGGACATTGAAGGCAGTCTTGTATTTATCCATTTCAGCAATTTAGATTTGCCAGAAACCTGACTTCATATCAAATTTGCTGTAAAGATTGGCTTTAAAGGACTTCTTAAGGAGATCCCTTTTATTGGGAATCGGATGTCGGATCCATTTTAAGACCGCATTTAAAGGCTTGTAGTTTATAACAAGCCAAGGAGTTCCTCATTCCTTTTTTGCACTATTATTTACATAAAATGCAGAACAACTTCAAGGAGAGTTAGAGGGCCTAATGATCCCTTTGTTGAAAAGATGGATAATTTCTGTTTGACAGATTTCCATCATTTCTTGATTCATTTGGATAGGTCTGGCTTTTGTAGGAATGTTTTGTTCATCCAAGCCAGGAATATAGGGAAGTTCGATGAAATGTTTTTTGCGTTCCAAAAACGCATTGGAGAACTTAGAGCAGATTTCATCTTCGAACTTCTTTTGAAGAGTAGCAATTTTGGTAACCATCTCCAGGGGTTTTAGAGTGTGCTCGCAAAGCCATGTTCAGCCTTTATGTTTATACTACAGTAGAGCAAAAATAGTCACATATTTTAGCATATGATTATAAAATATACATGTTCAACCTTCATTGTTTTTACTCCAGTAGAGCAAAACAAGTCACATATTCGAGCATAAGACCGTATGTTCACAAGAGTATACAAATAACCATTTCACCTAAGGATCATCTTGTTCTCAGTGACCCTCTATGCCATGTGACTTTAGAGTAATTCGGAGCTTATTTTCCAATGATGAAAATTGTTCATAAATAGGTTGTTTGGTTCCCTTCACCAAATGCAAGCAAGCTAGGTAGACATGCATCTGGTTGTTGAAGTTGAACAATGGCAGCTTACTACTCACTGGTGTAATGGACTCATCTTCTTTAGACACTGGCACGCCAGATATGTCCTATTTATTTCGGTAGAAGAAATCTGTATTTGGAAGCCGTTCCTCATACATGTAAGATGATATCGAAGAACTGTGATCGGGAATGTGTAAAGACAGACATTTTGAAGCTACTTAAGTATAAACACAGACATGTAGATGATATCGGAGAATTGTTATCACATGGACATGTAAATACAGACTTTCGGAAGCTACTTAAGTATAAAACATCCTACTTAAGTATAAACACCAAGACATTTTGAAGCTACTTAAGTATAAACACAGACATTTCGAAGCTACTTAAGTATAAAATATCATACTTAAAAGCATAAATGCGAACATGTAGATGATATCAGAGAATAGTTATCATATGGATATGTAAACAGAGACATTTTGAAGCTACTTAAGTATAAACACATTACCCAGACATGTAGATGATATCAGAGAATTGTTATCATGAATATGTAAACATGCAGACATTTTGAAGCTACTAGAGTATAAAACACAGACATGTAGATGATATCGAGGAATTGTCATCATAAATATAACCGAGACATTTCGAAGTTATTTAAGTATAAACAGAGACATGTAGATGATATAGGAGAATTGTCATCATGGATGATATCGATGAACTGTTATCATGAATGATATCGAAGAAGTGTTATAATGAATATGTAAACATAGACATTTTGAAGCTTCTCAAGTATAAAATATCCTACTTACCAGGAAATTGAGTTCTTGATTGTCAGCACCAAGATGTATCTCGATTAGCTTGTGTAAATCAGCTAACGTTTAACCTTTAACAACTTTTAGTGTAGTGATAATAATCCCAGGATTTTCCTTGGATAAATCTTCCTATTTCACATGCACATCCAGATCAATGCCTATACTTTCAAATGTAGGGTTGAAGTTCTCCTTTGAATCGTTAACTTTCTCGCTAGAGAGATTATGTAATTTTCTTATAGGTGAATCCTCTCTGATTTCTTTAAGTGGAGGTGATTTCGATTCAGTTGTTATACACTGCTGAGAGAGTTCTCTAGAATTTCCATAAAGTTTGAATATATTTTGAATTAGTTCTTTTCTTGAAGGGACAATATCACTAGAAAGATCATCGGAACGATCTTCTACTATAGTTGCATGCAATAAATCATGATGGAGCATGGTGGAATATATTTTCTATACCTCAATAACCTCTTTTCCACCTCCTCGACAGGGAGGGTTCTCTTTATGCCCTTCACTGTTGTTATCCTCTTCTTTCTCCTTCAACACGGTGCTCAAGAATGATTTGTTGGTGAAATGTTACAACAAATCGATAGAAGGATATTCAACTTCTCTTGTATCGCTTATGCTAGGATAGCCCAAAAATGCCTGAACTGTGTTACTTTCAGCTTTATCGACGGACGCATCCTGCATTCCACAGGTCATATCAATAGATCTATCCAAATCCATAGATTTCACCATTCCTGCATCTTCAGAGTAAATCTCCAGTAGCCTTTTCCCAAAGCTCTTCTTCTCCATTTTTGTTGATCTATTGACAAACCTTGAATGCCAAAGCTCGACCTCGATCTCCTCTGGGCGCCTTTTAAGCATTTCAAACTCTTGTTGCTGCTGGAAGATTCTATCTTCCATCTTCCTCCTTTCCATCTCTACGAATTCATTTGCCATTTTCTAACACCGCTGTATCTTTTTTACAAATTCATGTTTCAACATCTGAGTCCACTCGTTTACTTTAACAATGACATCCTCCTCTGTTGTCTCCACTCCTCCTTGTACTGCTAATTCAAGTTTTGACCTTAACGTAACAATTATTTCTTCTTTCTTTATAAGCTTTCTCTTTGCTTCATTACACTCTTTCTACTTGAGCTTATTCTCCATCTGAAGCTTGTGGATAAACTGATCCATTGCCGCAATCCTTGACCCCAAAATAACCTCTGAAGAAGAATCTTCTGCACCTTTCTCCTTCAATGGCGTATGAGGGCCACGGACAATGCATTTTGCTTTTCCACCGTACTCTAGAATAGAGATGGTTTTGTGGAGCTCTTTAGGATTTGGACTGGCACACAGTATCATGAGAATTTTGTACTTGTCATCCTCAAAAGAATCCTACACGAAATAGTTAAATCAACTTCTCACAACGACTAGTATTACTCCCAAACTGTTTGTGGCTATGTCGCTTGGTTCCTTACAAAATGATGCTGGTGCGTGTAAAATCCTCCAAAAATTACTGATTTTTGGACGATTCAATATGGAGGTGGCAATATTTGTGGAGGATCCAAGCAACATAGCTATGTTATATACACAAGATGTAGTACCTGTAACAGCATAGTTAACTTGATGTCTTGGAATGGCACGTGGGAATCACCATTAGCAATGGACTCAACCACCCTTTTAAGTGCACTGCTTCCCTGATTGATCTTTGCAGTCTGCGTAATTTGATTGCATGATTAGTATCAAATGCATCAAGAACTAAAATAATACATTTCAAATTACTATTCATAGAAAATCTGAAAAAAAACTTTAAAGAAGTGAGATAAGTAAAAAACGTGGAACTTTACCTGTATTTTTGCTTCCATGCCAGTTTTTCCAGCTTGTTCTATATTTTCGGAACCAGCCATATCGACAAGCATTAGTCGCCCTCCTACTATTGGAACATCAATAATCATCTGCAACAACATTTAGCTTCCTTCGTAAAAGATGAAGACATATCCTTGCAAGAAACAGAAAACAAATGAAAATCTTTCCATTTAGACATCGTTAAACATATATTCAGGATTGATACCATGCAGTGGATCCGAGAGCTCTGCTCATTGCACAAAGTGATTTTCACTATTCTTCTCTTCTCCACTTTCTGAATCTCTTTTGATATCTTTGTAGCCTCAGTACCAGAAATAAAAGTTGCATTTTTTGCCTTTTTACCGATAACTTCAAGTCTCACCTGCAAAAGTAAAAACACAGGGCAAGCATTATACAGAGAAATACAAAGTAGTACAAGTCATACTAGCTTTGGTCTGTTTAACTTTAGAATATCCTTATATTCTAGCTTATGTAGCTATGTTAGGCATACAGATCAATAATGGCAAGATCAATGGCGCTATGGCAAAAAATGTACCAAGGAATTAGGCAAAGTACTATAAATCATTGGTAGTTCAATTATTAAGTGAAGTAATATAAATCATTAGAATTCAGTACTTAATGATAACACCATCGATTGAAAGTCGAGTATAGAAATGTAAGGTCAAAATGCGAAAGTCAATTTATTTGAGGAGATATATAAGATATACACTGACCACGTTTCCCCATTTAAGCTTAGGTCATGTCTAAATATGCACAACATGGATAAATTACCAAGTAGTGATTATCAATTGAGAGAAACTAGAGCATTTTCTTAAATGCGTTCAATACAATAAAAATAATATCAGTGCCTCGATCGAAACAAGTTGGGTTTCAGCCAAATGAATCTCGACTAACCATGTTTCCCCGTTTAAGCCTAGCTAATGTCTAAACCTTCTCAATTTTGGATAAATATAATGTGAGAAAATGGGAAATTTATAGATAATTTTGTGTGATTAAACTAGAGAATTTTCTTAAACGTGCTCAATATTACTACTACAACTACAACACCTAAATCCCAAACAAGTTGAATGTGATATAGTCGCAGACCAGGTTTGCGTATTTAAGCTCAATTAATGTCTAAATGTGCTAATTTTGGATAACCATAATTTGATAAAACAGGCAATACTTCTCTCTTTTTCTTCCATAGATAATTTAATGTGTTTTATAGAGAAACTAGAGCATTTTCTTAAACGTGCACAATATTACAACCATAAAACCTCAATCGCAAACAAGAAAAGTGTGCCATATAAATCATCACTGACCATATTTCTCTGTTTAGGTTCAACTCATGTCTAAAGTGCTCAGTATAACCACAACAACACCTCAATCCCAATCAAGTGCTTGTGAGTAAACACCAGATGGATCTGACAAATCTTGTTTAGCACAACCTTTGTACACTAACTTAGCGTAATCTGAATCAGATTTAGCTAGTGGGGTTAGCTTAATAATGGTAAATGTAACCAAAAAAAGTGAGAATATGCAAAATGGCTTTGTGGGCAAGTCCATTTTTTTTTGCATTCTTGATTGATTATTCCATTGTTGTTTGGGTCTTTTTTGAAGTTTTTTTGGTTACTTTTTTGGAAAGTGCAATCAAGAAAATGTTGAAGGAAAGTGTAAATACAAATCTATTTTATTGAGCAAGATAGTGATTATATTTACTACTACTAGTACACTGTAGACAAAAAGAGAAAATTCAATCCGAGCTATCCAAAAAGAGCTCCTTATGCAGGTGTATTGTACGCTGCCTTAACTTGCATTCAGTAATTTTTCTAGTTACTCCAAGGCTCCCCTTCGTACGCTGTAGACAAGAGATGAAAAAATATGATTTCTTGGTAAAGAGTCTCTCTACTTCAACTTGATTCGGCAATATAAATTGTGGACACTTTATCTCCTCAAATTCCACTTTATGAGATTACACTGAATATGTTATTTATGTTGTTATTTTTTTTCGATCTAAACATATGACGTTTGATACTAAAATATGTTGGTTTTGTCCAAAAATGTGTCAGAGTCTATTACAACCAGTCTCTCTGCTTCATTCCGAGTTAGGAACATAGATTGTGTATATTTTATTACTCCAAATCCCACTTTATGTGAATACAGTAGGTACGTTATTGTTGTTTGGTCTGAAAATGTCCTAAGTCGGGTCTATCAGAAATAGTCTTTCTACTTCAGCTTGAGTCACTAATATAAATTGTGTACACTTTACCTCTCAAAATTTCACTTTGTAAGAATACACTAAATACGTTGTTGTTGTTGTTGTTGTTGTTGTTATTTTTCGATCTCAAAATATGACGTTTGATATTAGTACTATTTTCTCTTTCTCATTTTACGCGTCACGCTTTCAATTTTAGATTATCCCAAGGAAAAACTAAATTGTTTTCGAAAACAAGTTTAAAAATTAATTCTTTTTCGTCAAATTTCGAGTCGAGTCAAATTAACCACATAAAATGAAAGGAAGGAAATAGAATATTTCAAAAAACAGTCCCTTTTTTTTTGAAAAAAATAATAAATATAATTTTTAAAAATGAGAATATGTAAAATGGCTTTGTGGGAAAATTCAATTTCAAAAATAGTATATCTTTAAAAAATATAATATAACTGTAATAATATTTTTAAAAAATCTAAAAAAATTAACTATACCAAAAAAATATATAATATTTTTAAAAAGTTCAAACAACTTAGTTACTAAGAATATTAGCATTTGATGAAAAAATGTTTTTATTTGAGAATGTGAACAAAATATTGTACTATAATAAAAACAAAAAAACAACTCATAGGGTGAAGTAAATATTCCCTAGGTAAGAGAGAGGTAGAAAATTAACTATATAAGTTTGACCAAACTACATTTATTGCAACAACCTTATTAAATTCCAATATTTGAAATTTGAATATTTTGGGGGGTATATTTGCCTCTTATGTTCAAAATATAATAATATTTTCCTCTTATGTATATTAATTAATAAAGTTTAACTAATATTATGTGAAGTATAATAGATTCTTGTGATTTATGTGAGTAATGTAAGAATTAATATTTAATGTTGTTTTAATTGAATTAATTATCTGATATTTGTTGTTGATGAAAGGTATAATATTATCCATTGAATTTAGTTGCGATACGTGAAAATTAATTCAGATACCACAGTTATATAAAAGAGACTTCAATGCGAAGACTCTGGCTCGAGTACTTATCCCTCTGCGTCAATCACGTATAACATTCCAAATCTAATCACCACCACTGATCTCATCAAATCATAACCGTTCATTTCCTGACGCAATAGAGAAAATCAATGGTCTCATGTTCGGGCACCGAATATGGAGAAAATTTCATTGAAAGCGTCATCCTCAGAATGGACCTTGTAGTGCGCGATCCAGATTAGTCGACAATATGTGATCTAAATGAGAAAGACCTCCATAACAAATATCTAACATTAGGTGGGAAACTGAAAAAAAAAATCTCATCACCACCACTAATCTCATCAAATCATAACTGTTCATTCCTTGTCTCAATGGACAAAATCACTAGTCTCAAGTTTTGACACTGAATATGGAGAAAATCCCATGAAGAATGTCATCCCGAAAATGAGCCTTATAGTGTATGATCCAGATTAATAAGCAATGAGCGATCCAAATTGGACAGAGCTCCATAACAGATACCAGACATTTGATGGAAAACTAAAAAATAAAATAAAAAGCCTCATCACCACCGTTGATCTAATCAAATGACAATTTGTAGTGTGCGATACAAATTAGTCGATAATGCGCTATTCGAATTAGATAGAGCTACATGACAGATACCAAACATTAGGTGGGAAACTACAAAACAAAACAAAAATTTCATCACCATCACTGATCTAATCAAATTACAACTTGTATTATGCGATCTAGATTAGTCAATAATGCACGATCAAAATTAGAGAGAGCTACACGACAGATACCATACACTAAGTGGGAAACTAAAAACCACCCCCACCATTGATCTAATTAAATCACAATCGCCAGTGTGCAATCCAGATTAATCAACAATGCGCGATTCGAATTAGACAGAGCTTCACGACAGATACCGGACACTAAGTGGTAAACTGAAAAACAAAACAAAAATTCTCACCACCACCATTGATCGAATCAAATCACAACTCGTAGTGTACAATCCAAACTAGTTGATAATACATGATCAAAATTAGATAGAGCTTCACGATATATACCAGACACTATGTGGGAAACTGCAAACAAAACAAAAAATCTCATCACCACCATTGATCTAATCAAATCACAATTTGTAGCGTGCGATTAAAATTAGTCGATAATGGGCGATTGGAACTAAACAGAGCTTCATGACAGATACCATACACTAGCTGGAAAACTACAAAACAAAAAATCTCATCACCATCACTGATTTAATGAAATCACAACTTGTAGTTTGCGATCCAGATTAGTCGATAATGCGCGATCCGAATTAGGAAGAGCTTTATGACAGATACCGGATACTAGGTTAGAAACTACAAAACAAATCAAAATATCTCATCACCACCATTGATCTAATCAAATAACAATCCGTAGTGTGCGATCAAGATTAGTGGATAATGCACAATTCGAACTAGATAGAGCTTCACAACAGATACCAGACACTAAGTGGGAAACCTAAAAACAAAACAAAAAACCTCATCACTACTATTGATCTAATCGAATCACAACTTATAGTTTGCGATCCAGATTAGTCGATAATGCGCGATCTGAATTAGACAGGGCTTCACTATAGATACTAGACACTAGGTGTGAAACTACAAAATAGAACAAAACAAAAAGTCTCATCTCCACCATTGATCTAATCAAATTACAACTCGTAGCGCGCGATCCAAATTAGTCGATAATGCGCGATTCAAATTAAACGTGTGATCTGAATTAGATATAACTTCACGATAGATACCAGACACTAGGTGGAAAACTACAAAACAAAATAAAAAATCTCATCACCACCATTGATCTAATCAAATAACAGTTCGTAGTGTGCGATCCATATTAGTCGATAATGCGCAATACGAATTAGACAGAGCTTCACAATAAATATCAGACACTGGATGAGAAACTGAAAAAACAAAACAAAAAATCTCATCACCACTATTGATCTAATCAAATCACATCTCTTAGTGTGCGATCCAGATTAGTCGATAACGCGTTATTCAAAATAAATGTGTGATCCAAATTAGATAGAACTTCATGACAGATACCAGACACTAGGTGAGAAACTACAAAACAAAATAAAAAATCTCATCACCACCATTGATCTAATCAAATAACAATCCGTAGTGTGCGATCCATATTAGTCGATAATGCACGATCCAAATTAGACAGATATTCACAATTGATATCAGACACTGGATGAGAAATTGAAAAAGCAAAATAAAAAAATCTCATCAACACCATTGATTTAATTAAATCATAATCTGTAGTGTGCATCTAGATTAATTAACAATACGTGATCCGAATTAGCCAGAGCTCCATAAACAATACCAGACATTAGATGGGAAACCGAAAAACAAAACAAAAATATCATCACCATCACTGATCTAATCAAATCATAACTCGTAGTGTGTGGTCTAGACTAGTCGATAATGCGCTATCCAAACAAGACAGAGCATCACAACAGATACTAGACACTAGGTGAGAAACTACAAAACAAATCAAAAATCGCATTAATCAAATCATAAATCGTAGTGTGCGATCTAGATTAGTCAATAATGCGCGATTCAAATTAGAAACAAAGCTTCACGAGAGATATCAGACACCAGGTGAAAACTACAAAACAAAACAAAAAACTCATCACAACCATTCATCTAATCAGATCACAACCATCCATTCTTTGCCCCAAATTCATCTTCATTCACCTCACTTTCCCACTTTTCTCCTTTATAAACCCTCACTTTCTCTTTGTCTTCACCCAAAGAGAGATATACATACTCAAAATTTATACTTTCTTTTTTTTGGTATACATAATATACACACACCATATACAAAAAGAGTGAGGTAAAATACATATGGATTCATATCAAGGAAAGCTATTTATTGGTGGAATATCATGGGAAACAACAGAAGAAAAGATGAAGGAGTATTTTCAAGTGTATATGATATTTTATAAACTGTTGTAATGATAGATAAGATTACTGGAAAGCCTAGAGGATTTGGTTTTGTTGTATTTGCAGATTCTAGTGTTCTTGATAGAGTTCTTTAAGATATTCATGTAATTGATGGTCGCACAATGAGTTTTTTTTTAACTCTATTTTAGCTTCTGGTGTTTCATTATTTTTGATTAGTTCTGTATTTGTGCTTTTGGGGTTGTTAGTTTTTGTTGATTCTTGGATTTTGGGGTTGTGGGTTTGTTAGTTTTTGCTGATTCATGGATTTTGAACTTGTATTGGTTGTTAGTTTTTACTAATTCTTGGATTTTTGGATTGTGGGGTTGTTAGTTTTTGCAGATTCTTGGATTTTGGGATTGTGAGCTTATTAGTTTTTGATGATTCTTAGATTTTAAGCTTGTGGGGTTGTTAGTTTTTGCTAATTCTTCGATTTTGGAACTGTGGGGTTGTTAATTTTTGCTGATTCTTTTATTTTGAGATTGTGGTGTTTTTAGTTTTTACTGATTCTTGGATTTTGGGCTTATGGGGTTCTTACTTTTTGCTGATTCTTGAATTTTGGGATTTGTATTTGTGGAGTTTTGGTTAAATGAGCTGACTTGTGATTGTTTTCTGGGTGTTTCATGTGTTTTTGCCTAATATTATCATGACGTGACTTTTGGATATTGTTATACATATATACACCTTATATGTTGAGCAAAAATGGAGAGGAAGAGAGGGAAAGAAACATAGATTCAGATAAAGAAAAGCTTTTTATTGGATGGATATCATGGGAAAAACAGAAAAAAGATGAAGGAGTATTTTCAACTTTATGGTGATGTTTTACAGACTGTATTAATGAGAGATAAGATTAGTGAAAAGCCTAAAAGATTTGGTTTTGTTGTATTTGCAGATCCTAATGTTCTTAATAGAGTTCTTAAGCACACTTATGTATTTGATGGTCGTACGGTGAGTTTTTTGGCTGTATGTTCATGTTTTATTTGTGTTTTTCTATTATTTTGGATTGTGAGGTTGTTTGTTTTTGTTGATTCTTGGATTTTGTGCTTGTGGTGTTGTTAGTTTTTGCTGATTATTGGATTTTGGGATTTTGAGGTTGTTGGTTTTTGCTGATTCTTTGATTTTGAGCTTGGGGGGTTGTTAGTTTTTGCTGATTCTTGGATTTTGGGATTTTCGGGCTGCTGGTTTTTGCTGATTCTTTGATTTTGAGATTGTGGGGTTGTTAGTTTTTGCTAGATCTTTAATTTTGGGATTGTGGAGTTGTTAGTTTTAGCTGATTCTTGGATTTTGGGATTATGTGCTTGCGGAGTTATTGGTTAAATGAGCTTGATTTTGGTGATTGTTTTCTGGGTGTTTAATAATGTGGCATTTCTATTTTAGGATTTGTTTTTGCTTCTATTGTGATGAGATGATGTTTCTCTTTTCTTTGTGGCTTTTGGGTGTTGTTTATATTTCTGATTTTTCTTTTTTTTTAGATTTTATGCTTGTGGATCTTTGGTTAAATGAGCTGACTTTTTTATTCTTTTCCTGTTGTGTCCTGATGTGTCAGTTTCAATTTAGGATGTGTTTTTGTGACTGTTATCTTGACATTTGTCCTATTTTCTTGCTATTTTTCCTTGTTGAGTTATGATTTACATATTTCTTAGTTCGAATACGTTCTCTGGGTACTAAAGTTAAATCTTTTTTTGGCCTAAGGTCTTTATTTCTTGAGCTGATTTATGCTTATAAATTTTTTTTCTGGTATCTTCTTCTGGTTGAGCTTATGTAATCAAGCTCTCCTGATATTTAAAGTAAAATCTGTATTTTTATATTGCGGTTTCTAATAAGAAATAGTTTCTCTTGAGTTAATTTTGTGGGTAGACAAATTCTCCTTATGTTTAACGTAAAGTCAGCATCTTTTATATTGAGTACTTTTGTAAATAATGGTTTCTCGAGTCAATTTTGTGAGTAAACAATGTGTTTTTTATGTTCTTTTGATGTTAAAACGGTGGATGAGGTTGCAAAATTCGTTGCAGTAGTTCTATCATGCGCTTGGATGCCATATGTGCTGAACAATTCCCAACCTCATAATGTGTTGTGTATTGGTCTTTAGCATATATGTGGTGATTTTTGCTATAATGTGTGTCACTTTTATTCTCGAATCAAATTACTTCTTATACAATGGGTGGCCTTGCTTGGGATCAATTTGTAGTAGTAGTAGTTCTTGTTGTAGTACAACTTCTTCCTTCTACTTCATAGTGGTAAGTTTTGCATAAGCACTAATTTTGCTAGGTGGAGTGTCTCTGTTGTGCCTTCCAAAGCTGGAATTGTGCACCAAAATGTGTTTCATTATTAAGCCATACGTTTGATGAAATGGATGGAAAATGGGATAATTATTTCCTCCTCTTTGATATTTTTGACACTTCTTGGTGTGATAGTGATGAAATGATATCTGACTTGGTGAAAAGAACATCCTAAAATGTGGAACGTAGTACTATTGTTAGGCAGTGTGTGGGCTCGTTGATAGAGTCATGTTTTTCTTCTTTCTATTGATATTGTGCAGACAGGTTTATTTTAGTCTAATGTCGTCTTTTGTATTGTTAACGACAATAGGTAATGGTTTATTCACAATGAGTACTACAGTGGTGAAGGTAAGTAGGTAACTGATTAAAGCACTATGATGGTGGTTTATTTTAGTTTAATGGTGCGCCTTCTTCTAATTTGGAGTATTGTTTGCCCTAAACATTTTAATGACTTAATTGAGTATTTGAAACTTGAATCATCCCTTTGTTGTTAGTTGCACACCAAATGGAAACTTTCTATGGTGATGTCTTAAATAAACGTGCCTTTTAAGTTCAGTGTTCTTGTGTAATAGTGCCATCGCTTGGGTAAAGGTTCTTTTGTTTAAGAATTTTAAATCATTTGTACATCTGTTGGGTTTTCCAGACCTATTGTTCCATATATACTTTCAGGATGTCGTAAGTAAGATGCTTGCAGGTTCAACAGAAGTTTAGTACATTTCAGATGATAATTTGATGTCTTTTGGTAGAGCTTTTGATGATAGGCGTATTTACACGCCTAAAGTACTATAATTTACCCATATTTTAGCTAAGTTTTGAGGAAAAATTATATAATTCATGCACTTTTAGACCTTTTTCCTGTAAGTGAGCTAACAAACTTGATTAGCAAGTTTTCAGGTATAAATGATGTAGAATTAAGCATTTTATGGATAACTTGACGCCAAAGGAAGCTTCACGAAAGAAGAAAGGGAAAGCTTGGACGCCAAGGACCCAAAGTGACGCATGGGAAACCTGTCCCGGGCAAAAACAGTAATTCTAAAGACTTTGGAGACTAGCAGTAACTTATTAGGAGTAGGATAATGATGCCGTAACCTAGTAGGATTGGGTTAAGTAATGCAGTAGCTTAGTAGGAATAGGATATGGGTGTTATAAATACCCTATTCTGCTAGAGATTTTTATTCATTCTTCAATTAGACATTCTACTACTATTCTTCTTTCATACATTCAACAATCAAAACAATTCTCTTTCAATTATTTCTTATTCACTTCTCTTCATCTATTCAACTCTAATTTTACTAACAAGAGAAACGTTATTCTACAAGGAAAGTCATGCCACAAGCCAAACCACACCATACTACACGTGAGATCTTTATTGTGGTATAATAATAATGTCTATTGTGATTTCCTTCGCACTTATGAGTAGCTAAACTTCTCTGTTGGGGTTATGGAAGCCTTATGAGATACTATCTGTTGCTATGAGTTTATGAATTCGTGACACGTATACTGCTTATATCATTATTCTCTTCATCTTGATGCAAATTCTTGTGGTTACAAATGCATTGAATACGCCAGTATAGCATTAACTTGTTCAAAAGAAAAGTTATATTTCTGGAAAAGAGATAATGTCAAGGTAATAGGGCACCAACCCCTGTTAAAAAGTTAGTGCCGTAACTCGATTAACCTTTTGGAGAATTTGTACCGTTAGATACCCTTTAAGCTCGAAAGAGTTAAAGTGAAATAATCCTTGATGGTCAACAGACGCCTGGACTTACCATAGAATACAATTCTCTATAATCTCATGCATGTCGAAATTCTGCATAACTCATAGCCAATGGAGACGTATAACTCATAAGGTGGACATAACCCCAACTCTCAATTCTCATTGGTTAACATCTTACCAAACATTCTTTCTTTTTACTTTGCTATTTTTTGTTTTAACTTTAATATTTTGTTTACATTATTTCCACGTTACAATCCCCCCTTTTTACGAGACTTTCACCAAAAGTCTAATAATCTTTGCTTACTTATTGACTGGCCATTCCCTGTGGGATTCGACACCCAACCCATTTGGGTTCTATATTTGACAACGACCGCTTACACTATTTTGAGAGCTGTAGTTTGAGCGTCATCAAAAATTGACGCCGTTGTCGGGGAATACGGTTTTCAACTAAGTTTGTGATAATTATTAGACCCTTTTGTCAAAGATTCTAATACTTTACTTCTAGTTTTTGTTTTTGCTTTCTGCAGGTTTTAATTCTGTGCATGCCCCATACTCGAAGTTTTGGTCAACCATTATTACCAATCAATCCTGAACCACAATGTATAGGCAGAATGGAGGCACAACAGGAAATTGAAAGGATAGCTGCTCAACAGGAACAGGCGAGACTAGCTTCTCTAGCCACCTCTCACATGCATCAACAAAATATTGATAACCCTGGGTGAGTAATAAATCCTGACGATGAGGATCTAGGTAATGACGAGTTACTAAACCCTAGGCGTGATGCTGAGATAGTAACACCTGCTAGCAGAAGAGATCGTCAAGCTAGGTTTAGGCCTAAACTATGAGCCATGAAACCAGCATTCGACGATGATGATGATGATCTTGATGGAGACAGAGCCACAGGAGCCATTATTCCTCCACCATTTGCACCCGGAGCCAAATTCAACATCACAAGCACCATGATTCAGTTATTCCAACTCAAGGGATTATTTGGTGGACAAGCAGGCGATGATCCGAATATGCACCTAATCAACTTTATTTCTACATGCAAGTCATTTGACAATCCTGGCATTGGTCAGAATGCAATTCGATTACGCTTATTTCCATTGTCTCTGTCTAGTAAGGCAACTTTATGGTTGAATGGGATGACTCCTAATTCTATTACAAATTGGAGGCAATTGAAAGACTCTTTCCTATAAAGATTCTTTCCGCCATCCAAAAGAGCACAATTGAGAGATGACCAATGTCCACTTGATGGAGATACTATACAGATCCTTGAATTCAATAACTAAACCAGTTGTGGATAATGTGGCTGGAGATCATTTATGGACTTCACCTTTGGTCAGGCAAGGAATATGCTAGATCAGATGACAAAGCAAAGTAGAGCTTGGCATACCAGGGATTCTGAGGTAGAAAGCCCCACATTATCTATTGGCATGACTGCAGACCAAAGAAGAAGAGAAGAAGAACGTGATCAAGATATGGTGCACATGAAAACACAAGTGGATCTTCTTACAAAGCATCTATTATCAGGGAAGACCGAAAAAGTCAAACCGGTTGCGTTGAAAGGAAGAGAGGAATCCGATTCTGAGGAAGAAGCCAACTACTTGAACAATCAGGGGGTTTTCGAGGCAATACCCAAGGAAACCAAGGTCGGAACTATTTTGATAACTCAGGAAACAAGGACCAAGGTAGTTGGAAGAACAAGAATGACAAGAGTGGTTTGTATGTTCCCTTAGGAAGACGTGACACCACTACATCTGGTTCTGGAAATATGGAAGATATGATGGCTAAACTGTTAAAAGCAGTGGAGGCAACCAGCGCGGGAGTAATAGAGGTAATAAATGATTTGTACTTGATGAAGCAATTGTTTGACTCACATTCCACTTCAATAAAGCAAATAGAGCATCAATTGAGCCAACTTTCAGCAGCACTAAATCAAAGAAAAGCTGGCACTTTACCCAGCGACACTGTGCAAAATCCAAGGAATGACGGATCATGCATGGCTATTACTGTCCGAAGTTGTAAGTTGCTGGAAACTTCATCCAAAGGAAAGCAAGTGGTCGACGATGTAGCGGACAACGATAATAAAGCTAATGGATAAGACGCCGTTGAAACTAGCAAGGGTGATCATGAAGTCATCCCTAGTAGTTTGCAGCCTGGAAAGACCGAAATTCGGAAGCAAGTGAAGAATAAAGTCGTGGAGAAAACAATTCTACTTCCACCACCACCTTTTCCTCAAAGATTGCAGAAGAAGGCGGATGATACAAGGTTCAGTAAATTCATGACGATGTTAAAGCAGCTGACCATTAATGTTCTGTTGGTGAAAGCGCTAGAACAAATGCCTGGGTATGCAAAATTTATAAAGGATCTTTTGACTAAGAAGCGGGCAGCAAGCTATGAGTTGACAGATATTGTTCATCATTGCAGTGCAATCGCTACCGGATCACTAGTTCAGAAGAAGGCCGACCCTGGTGCTTTCACTATTCCTTGCACCGTTGGATCTTTGAATTTTTCCAAGGCATTATGCTACTTAGGAGCCAGCATCAATTTGATGCCGTTATCCATTTACAAAAAGTTGGGGTTGGGCAATCCTACTCCAACCAATATGAGGCTTGTAATGGCAGATAGGTTGAAAAAATGACCTGTTGGTATTTTAGGTGATGTATTGGTAAAGGTTTCTTCATTCATCTTTCCGGCAGACTTCGTTATTTTGGATTATGAGGCAGACTCAGAAGTTCCCATAATCTTAGTGCCTTTTCCTTGGAACAGGAAGTGTGTTTATTGATTTAAGAGCTAATGAACTTTTATTCCGAATAAATGACAAAGTAGTTCGCTTTGATATGTGAAAATAAATGAAGCAACCCAAAGATTTGAACGTATTCTTGGTAGCTAATGTTAATTTGGATGATGTGAAAGAATTACCTGAAGAGGAGCAGCTTATTGATGACCCATTGGCGATTGTGCTTATGAATGTTGAGCGTAAGGATGCTGAAAATTATAAAGAAACTATTGGTGCTCTAACAGGACCTTGATCTAAAAAACCGACCTACACTACCAACTAAACCATCTATTGAAGAGCCACCCACTTTAGAATTGAAGGAGATGCCTAGTCATTTAAAGTACGCATTCTTAGGAAGCGAAAACACACTTCCGGTCATTGTGGTGGAAGATTTGGGTGAGCAGCAAGTTGCAGCTCTCATTGCTATTCTATAGAAGTATATAAGAGCCATTGGTTGGACCATCGCTGATATTATTTGTATTCCACCTAGGATTTGTACACACAAGATTCAGCTTGAAGAAAATTGCACACCAACTATTGAGCATCAAAGGAATCTTAATCCACCTATAAAAGAAGTGGTGAAGAAAGAAATTATTAAGTTGTTAGATGCAGGGGTTGTGTATCCAATCTCTGACAGTACATGGTTAAGCCCGGTACAATATGTTCCCAATAAAGGAGGCATGACGGTAGTTACGAATGAAAAGAATGAACTTATTCCACTCAGAGCTATTACAGGATGGAGAGCATGCATGGACTACCGAAAGCTGAATTCATGGACGTTCAAAGATCACTTTTCGATGCCATTTATGGACCAAATGCTTGATCGATTAGTGGGTAAAGGATGGTTTTATTTCTTAGACGAGTATTATGGATATAATTAGATTTGTATAGCCCCCGAAGACCAAAATAAGACAAAATTCACATGCCCATATGGTACATTTGCCTTCAAACGTATGCCATTTGGACTATGTAACACACCATCCACTTTTCAGCGTTATATGATGTCCATTTTTTCTGATATGGTTGAAGATACTTTGGCGGTATTCATAGATGATTTTTCAGTTGTGGGTGAGTCGTTTGAATCTTGCTTGGCAAACCTAAGTATGGCGTTACAAGGATGTGTTGAATTCAACCTAGTGCTGAACTGGGAGAAGTGCCACTTTATGGTTAAAGAATGTATTGTTCTTGGGCATAAAATCTCTGAAAGAGTAATTGAGGTTGATCGAGCTAAAATTGAAGTTATCGAGAAGCTACCTCCAATTTCCATAAAGGGAGTTCGTAGTTTCCTCGGTCATGTAGGTTTTTATCGATGATTTATCAAAGACTTCTCCAAAATTGCTAGTCCATTATGCAAAATTTTGGAGAAAGATGCAATGTTTGACTTCAATGAAGATTGTTTAAAGGCATTTGAATGCCTCAAAGGGAAGCTAATTGAAGCTCCTATCATGGTAGCACCAGATTGGTCCCTACCGTTTGAAGTCATGTGTAATGCTAGCGGGGTAGCTTTGGGTGTTGTACTTGGCTAGAGAAGGGAGACGTTATTCCATCCAATCTACTATGCGAGCAAGGTCCTGAACGAAGCTCAGAAGAACTACACTTTCACAGAACAAGAGCTTCTAGTGGTTGTGTATGCTTTAGAAAAGTTCTGTGCTTATTTGTTGGCAACCAAAGTGATAGTTCATACAGACCATGCAGATCTGAGATATTTAATGACAAAGAAGGATGCGAAACCAAGGCTAATTCGATGGGTATTGTTGCTGTAAGATTTTGATTTTGAGGTTAGAGATAGAAGAGGTTGCGAGAACCAAGTGGTTGATAATCTATCTAGACTTGAAAACGAGCATATAGCGCAGCCAGATATTGAGATTGATGATGCATTCCCCGATGAAGAGATCTTAGCCACAATAATGGAAGAGTTACCATGGTATGAAGACTTCACAAATTTTGTGGTGAGTAATGTGATACCTGTAAATCTATCTTTCCATCAATAGAGGAAGTTCATACATGATGTAAAACACAACTTTTGGGATAAGCCATATTTGTTTCGTCGATGCACGGATGGTGTTATCAGGCGATGCATATCCCATGAAGACGTGCCTAATATATTAGAAGCATGTCACACTTCCCAAGTTGGAGGATAGCACGTAAGGAATTGACTGCAAGAAGGTATTAGAAAGTTAATATTATTGGCCTTCGATATTTAGAGATGCCTAGACTTCATGAGAAGATGCGACCAATGTCATAGACAAGGTACGATTCGAGACGCCATAAGATGCCCATGTCAAAAATTCTGGAAGTAGAACTCTTTGATGTATGGGGTATTGATTTAATGGGTCTTTTCCTAAATTCGTTAGGAATAAAATACATCCTAGTGGCTGTAGATTATGTTTCAATATGGGTCAAAGCAATAGCATTTGCCGACAATGAGGGAAAGTTTGTTGTAGCATTCTTGAAGAAAAATATCTTCTCTCGCTTTGGAGTACCACGTACTATCATAAGCGATGGAGGATCTCACTTTTGTAACAAGATGTTCAAATCCGTGTTGGGAAAATATGGTGTCAAGCAACATAAGGTAGCCACACCTTATCACCCACAAACTAGTGGACAGGTGGAGGTTTTCAATAGAGAGATCAAGCAAATCATTGCGAAGACTGTAAATGCTAATAGGAAAGATTGGTCTCAGAAGCTGGACGATGCACTATGGGCCTATAGGACGGCATTTAAAATACCAATTGGCATGTCCCCTTACCAACTAGTTTATAGGAATGCCTGTTATTTGCCCATTGAGCTCGAGCATAAAGCATTATGGGCTTTGAAGAGGCTTAATTTGAATTTGGATGATGCCATGAATCTGATATTGGAGCAGCCAAACAAGATGGATGAATTCCGTATACATTCGTATGAAAGATCAGACCTCAACAAGGAGCAGATGAAAAAGTATCATGATCAGCGGATTGTTCAACGAAACTACCAAAAGGGTGATATGGTACTACTTTTCAATTCTAGACTAAAGCTATTCCCAGGTAAGGTAAAGTCCAAATGGTCTGGTCCATACAAAGTTAACCAAGTCTACTCGTCTAGATTAGTTGAGTTAGAAAACAATAATGGTGTTGTCTTTAAGGTGAATAGCCAATGAGTAAACTTGGTTGTTTTTTTAAGTAGTAAAATTTTTTTTATTTTGTAACTTTGCATGGAAATTATTCTAATAGGCAGTCTGGTATTATGACAAAAGTCTGTGATAAAATCATTATTATTGAGATGTTTAGGCTCTAATTATGACTCACTATGTGATAATTGTGTGTTTGAATTCCTTCATCTGTTGGGTCAAGAGTCTTTACTACTCCTAATAAAGTCGACCATGTGCCTTGTGTGTGTGAGGATATAGTATATCCTGTGTTTGTGGCTGATGCTAGAACTTTCCTGGTGTCTATGTAAAGCAAAATAAAGAATGTGAGTTTAGGAGATGATTTAGGCATTTCTTTGGCAACCTGTGATTGTTTACCTTCGTTTTACCTACCCGTGGACATTATCCTAGTTAACCCCTTTGAGACTTTAAGCCTATTTTCTTTGACAGCCCCATATGTAAGCCTAATCCATTTTTTTAAGACAATAATTTGATCCAAATTCCTAAGTGCTTTAAAAGTGTAACGTCATGGGACAAAATAAGAGGAAATTAGGTGAGTATGATGCCTTAGAGTGTAATGGTGCTTGAATTTGTTATTAAAAAGAATTGTTATCATAAGAGGTGTTTTATGAAAAGAAAAAGGAAGGGAAAACTAAAAAGTTAGTTATGTTTAAAATTGAAAAACAAAAGAGGAGAAAAGGGGTGGTAGAATAAAAGAAAGTAGAAAGGTTGTTTGAAAGAAAAATGTTAATGACATAATGTGATTTATAAAGCGCTTAGGAACAGTCACTATTTCTGGCCAAAATAGTCTTACCCGTCCATTAGCTTACATTACAACCAGCAAAAGACCTATTTGATCCTAAGCTTAGCATTCTGATATTTAGTGGAGCATTACACTAAGGGAAATCCTATGGTCATCAGCTGCAGCATATTAATTCTTTGTGAGAGTGAGAGCAAGGATACTCGTATACCCATGTTTTGATAAATATAATATACTTGTGAGTGATTATGGGTAATTTATTGTGAGACACACATGTTGACAAGTTTTGGGTAGTTGTGTATGATTCTTGGTACCTTAAATTTTGAATATGAATTAACCACCATCATGAGTCTATATTGGAGGTTGAAATTGTTTCTAGTAATGATCAGAAAACTACTCTTTGTTAATTATTGGCGTGCCTATCTTGACGAATATTTTGTGTTGTTACTGTGTAACCCTAAGTAGATATTTATATGGACATGATATTTTGTTCGAGGACGAACAAAGCTTTAAGTGTGGGGTGTTGATGATAGGCGTATTTACACGCCTAAAGTACTATAATTTACCCATATTTTAGCTAAGTTTTGAGGACAAATTATATAATTCATGCACTTTTAGTCCTTTTTCGTGTAAGTGAGCTAACAAATGTGATTAGCAAGTTTTCAGGTATAAATGATGCAGAATTCAGCATTTTATGGATAACTTGACGCCAAAGGAAGCTTCAGGAAAGAAGAAAGGGAAAGCTTGGACGCCAAGGACCAAAAGTGACGCATGGGAAACTTATGCCGGGCAAAAACAGCAATTCTAAAGACTTTGGGGACTAGAAGTAACTTATTAGGAGTAGGATAATGATGCAGTAACCTAGTAGGATTGGGTTAAGTAATGCAGTAGCTTAGTAGGAATAGGATATGGGTGTTATAAATACCCTATTCTGCTAGAGACTTATTCATTCTTCAATTAGACATTCCACTACTGCTTTTCTTTCATACATTCAACAATCAAAACAATTCTCTTTCAACTAATTCTTATTCACTTCTCTTCATCTATTCAACTCTAATTTTATCAACAAGAGAAATGTTATTCTACAAGGAAAGTCACGCCACAAGCCAAACCACACCATACTACACGTGAGATCTTTATTGTTGTATAATGATAAGGTCTATTGTGATTTCCTTCGCACTTATGAGTAGCTAAACTTCTCTTTTGGGTTTATGGAAGCCTTATGAGATACTATCTATTGCTATGAGTTTATGAATTTGTGACACGTATGTTGCTTATATCATTATTCTCTTCATCTTAATGCAAATTCTTATGGTTGCAAATGCATTGAATACGCCAGTATAGCAGTAACTTGTTTGAAAGAAAAGTTATATGTCTGGAAAAGAGATAATGTCAAAGTAATAGGGCACCAACCCCTATTAAAAAGTTAGTGCCGTAATTGGATTAACCTCTTGGAGAATTTGTACCGTTAGATATGTTTTAAGCTCGAAAGAGTTAAAGTGAAATAATCCTTGATGGTTGAAAGACGCCTGGATTTACCATAGAATACAATTCTCTATAAACTCATGCATGTCTGAATTCTGCATAACTCATATCCAATGGAGACGTATAACTCATAAGGTGGACATAACCCCAACTCTCAATTCTCATTGGTTAATATCTTATCAAACATTATTTCTTTTTACTTTGCTATTTTCTATTTTTACTTTAATATTTTGTTTACATTATTTGTACGTTACAATCCCCCCCTTTTTTTACGAGACTTTCACCAAAAGTCTGATAATTTTTGCTTAGTTATTGACTAGCTATTCCCTGTGGGATTCAACAACTAACCCAGTTGGGTTCTATATTTGACAACGACCGCTTACACTCTTTTGAGAGCTGTAGTTTGAGCATTATCAGCTTTTCTCCAAAGTAATAACCTAGTTGATGGAAACTTCTGCTAAGATTTTGGATATCTTGTAATAAAATCTGTCTTTCTAAGTCTTTTATCTTGCTTGCTTCAGAATTTGTTCTTCTTTTACTTAGCTCAATGGTATTTTTTTCTTTATAGGTTGAGGCTAAGAGGGCCTTGTCCAGAGAGGATCAGGGTCCAAAATCTTGAAATGTAGGTAGTGCTAGAAGTTTTGGATGCGGTGGAAATAACAGGACCAAGAAAATATTTATTGGTGGATTGCCTCCCACGCTGACTGAGGATGGCTTCAGAACTTACTTTGAAACTTATGGTAATATCACTGATGTAGTAATTATGTTTGATCAACAGACCAGCCAACCTCGTGGGTTTGGATTCATTTCATTTAATTCTAAAGATGCAGTAGATAGGAGTTTACACAAGACATTTCATGATCTCAGTGGGAAACAAGTGGAAGTAAAGCGTGCTCTTCCAAGAGATGGTAGTTCTGGTGGTTTTGGTGGTCACTCCACTGGCAACGATGGTAGTGGTATCGGTGGTGGAAGTTACCAGGGGTATGGTGCATCTGGTGACAATCCCAGTTCTTATGATAGAATGGATACCAAAGATACATGCAGTCATAAAACACTATAGCTGGCTATCTACCTTATGGTTCCTCTGGATATGGTACACCTGGTTATGGCTATAGAGCGTGCTACAATGGCATGGATTATGGTGCTTATGGAAGTTATAGTGGAGCCAATCCTGGCTATGGGGCTGTCAATCCTGGATATGGTGGTCCAGCAGTTGTGGTAGCCTTCGAGAATCCAAATGTGCCTGGTGCTGGTTATGGTAGCGGTCAAGCTGGTGGATCGAGAAGCTCGTGGGTTTCTTAGGGTCCTTCTGGATATGGGAACATGGGCTATGGTAATACATCATGGGGTGCTTCAAGTGCTGGTGGTGAAGGTGGACCCACTAATGGAGGATCTGCTGTTGGTCAGTCTCCAGCTGGAGCCACGGGTTATGGAAATCAAGGTTATGGCTATGGTGGATATGATAGAGGTGATGGTGCTTATGGAAATCTAGTTGGTGGAAATGGTGCATCAGGAGATATGCAATCAGGTAGTGGGGGTTACATGGGCAGTGGCTATGGCGATGCTAGTGGAAATTCACAAGGTTCGAGTAATTAAGGAGCTCAGCAAAATGGACCTCATGGTGGCCAATTTGGATATGATGGTGGCTATGTTGGTGCTCCAAGCCGGCAGGCTCAACAAAACTTATCACAGTCCTTGATTCATCTGAGAACATACCTATTACTGGAGAAACTTCACTTTTACGCTGCTAGTTTCGTTCCACATACAGTTTACTCTTGCAAGCATTACGCGCTCAATGGGATTGGTTGGATTTCTTGAATTTTAGTCCTTTGCAGTTCTTATTCTAGTTTACAATAAGTAATTGTAAGTAGTATTGCCTATTTCATAATATTTTCTGTTTAAATGTAGTTTTAATTTGGCTTGCGCATGGTTATTTTTACTAGCTATCTAATGCATCTCCTCTCGTAGCCTGGTATGTCAAAGCTTATGTGAGTTTGCTTTTGATTGTGTTGTTCGGTTTTGAATATAGTTTTGTAACCCATTTGTACCTTTCCAAGCAAGATACTTGATGCTAGTTTCTCCTCACTATAAAAAAATGAATTCTTTTGGTTTCCCATTTGACTTGCATGGACAAAGAAGTTTTCATGATGCTTCTTGTTGGTAGTGCAGCTGTAGCTAGCCGATATGGGTAGCAATAGCAGTAGTGGTAGTTATGTTTTGAGAATGACATAATTATTTTCCTCTGTATTTGACCTTGTGCTGCACAGGAGGAGATGCCCGAGTACTAACGTCTGATGACATCCCACACTGTCAAATCCGACCTTGGTACTGGGGATTGTGTTCAGTGCGCACAAGTAATTACCGTGGAATTTGGCTCATGGTGCATTTCCTGAAACTGGTCATGGTGAAGCGGGGTGAAGACTAACAGCAGTCATCGTATGGTATGTGTTGCCAACAGCTGGTGTTTAGTTGTACTAGTGATTTTGTATATGGAAAGGTAGACTAGAATATGGCCATGTTTTCGAGGTACTTGGCAATTTAACTCGCATACATGTTCTTTAGTTTTTGGCGGTTTTCGCTTATAAAAGGATGCTTTTCTGGAGATGGATTACAGAATAACATGGTTTAGGCTACCTCACTAATTTAGAATGATTAAACTTAATTTTTCTTGTTTACACCAATTTAATAGTGAAATAGCTTAGAGCTTACTTACTGTCTTTCGTCTAGTTAGGATTTGTCTGTTCACTGACTTTGGTAGTTGAGCTTATTGCTTTTCTACTTTTTTTTGGGGAGTTTCAAACTCCTGTTGTCCCTTTGAGTAGGGTGTTTTTCCTTAGACTTGAGAAAAGATTTACGTTTTGCCTGGCTTTCATTAACAATGCTGAAATATTTTTGGGTTCTTTTGCTTTGATGTATGTTCTTTAGTCTCAAGTAATGAATGACCTTTCACTAGATTTTCCAAGTAAAAGACTATGCTTAGTCAAGTTCTACCGCATTTCTCCAACCAAGGATATCATATAGCTAAGGAACAGACACTTTAAGTTGCTGATTTTATAATTGTTAAACTGCAGAATCTTTGTTTCTATTGGGAATGCATGACTCTTGTCATTTCATTGTTTCTATGTTTGGATAACTAAGGAATGTAAGTGAATACCGTTGTGAACCAAGCTAACTCTATTGGGCCAATTAATATGTTGGAGAGTGGGTTCAAAATTTGAAGAAAAACTTATCGAAAGGAGCTCGACATCTATTATATATAAACATAGTATGATTTTAGTAATGTATAAATAGTATAATTTTCCGCCGAAGGGGGTTCGGTGAACGGTTCTTTTGCAATTCCTTATCTAGATTGTTTGATTTTGAGCCGGGGGTTTGTCGGAAACGACGTCTCTATCTCACATTTGAGGTAGTGGTATGGACTGCTTACATTTACCCTCCCAAGACCCCACTTTGTGGGAATGTACAGTGAATCCACATCCATTACACATGCTGGCTCCACCCCTGAGTAGAGAGGTGATTCTTGTATAGAGATGACAACCAAAGGTGGAGATGTGAACATTCAGATCGATTTTGGGTTGTCGATGGGGCAGTTTTTGTTTGGGAACTAAGGTAAGGAAGAAAGTGAAGACTTAGAAGCGTGGAGTCACTCAATGATAAAATAATACTAATAGATTAACATATTACAAAATGATAAAAATTAAACTAAATTGGTTTTCAAAAGGTCACCATTACAAATGAGGCATAGATCACCGAAAACGTAAAATCTCTATACAATTATTAATTAAAAACATTAAAGAATTGTGCAAGTGACAGATTGTTCACTAGAATGAATTGTACTATTGAGAAATTGTTCACTAGAAGGGGGTTTATTGTATGCTAGGATGGCGTAAATCGTCTGAATAATAGAGACTATTATTCCGACTTGGTGAGAATATACTGGGTAGAGAAATATAAATGTTTTAGCATGTTTTAGAATTTGATTACTAAATATACATGTTCAACCTTCATGTTTGTACTCCGATGGAGCAAAACAAGTCGTGTATTTTAGCATATGATTACAAAATATACATGTTCAACCTTCATGTTTATACTTTAGTGGAGCAAAACAAGTCACATATTTTAGCATATGATCGCAAAATGTACATGTTCAACCTTCATGTTTATACACTCCGGCAGAGCAAAACAAGTCACATATTTTAGCATATGATTACAAAATATATACATGTTCAACCTTCATTGTTTATACTCCAATAGAGAAAAACAAGTCACATATTTTAGCATAAGACCGTGTGTTCACAAACGTATACAAACAACCATTTCACCTACGGATCATCTTGTTCTCAGTGACCCTCTATGCCATGTGACTTTAGAGTTAACGGGAGCTTATTTTCCAACGATGAAAATGGTTCATAAATAGTGTGATATAATATGTAGTTTTGATAGTGTAATATAATATGTAGTTTTAAAAAAATGTTATCATAAATCTAGTGATAGAAGACTATCTAGCTTGGTTGGTCTATTAAATTGGCCTTTAAAGAACAAGGTTCGACAAGCTTCGACTTAACTTTGTTATTTGCTAAATTTATTCCTTTCTCTGATATTTCATAAAGTAGATGGATAGAGTCAGTCGATCAGTAAAAAAAATAACAAGTGCTCCTGAAATGATTGATTGAAAATAAGACAACTATTCCATGCATTTATCTTATATACTTTAAATTTAATACAACATCGAATACAGTGAATGAAAAAAACATCAAACAAAAAAAATAATTAGTATATTGTAACTTTGGGATTGTAATTGGGGTCGAACCTCCACATATGTTGTTTGGGTGGTCAGGTCAAGCTTCATCTGTGCCAAGGTTGTAGGCCCAAGCAACTTCTTCCTCACAAAACCACGTAATCTCTGACGCTCTGCATCCAATTTTGCAATCTACAGGTCATATGTTTGGGTGGTCAGGTCAAGCTTCATCTGGGCCAAGGCTGTAGGCCCAAGCAACTTCTTCCACACAAGACCACGTAATCTCCGACGCTCTGCTTCCAATTTTGCAATTTTCTTCACTCCCTCTAGGTGTTGCTTGTTTGCAACTTCTGTAGACTGTACGCTCATATTTTTCTTCAACATCTCAATTTCTGCTTCAGCTTGGGCTTTTTCTTCACTGAGATGTATCACCATGCTAGAACGCTCCTGCAAAGACCTTGAGAGTGTAGAATTTTCTGCTGTAGACCTGAATAACTGTTGGTCCAGGTTAGCTAATTTTACTTCAAACTCATGCTTCATTTTGTCAAACTGTTTGGTAGCATTCTCCCAACCTGTATAGAGAGATGTGAATAAAAGAATTCATTACCAAGTTGTAAAATACTTGTTGCAAGAAAAACACAAGTCAATAAGGAACATCACCTGAGATAGCTTCTTCAGCAACTTTAGCATATTTGTTTCCTAGGTTTTCCTTATTAGTCATTTCTGACTGTGCAGCAGGCAACTTTTCATTCAAATCCTTGACTTCATTCTCTAAGCCACTCACTTGTTCCTCAAGAGACTTAACTTGATCTATCTGCCGCATGCACTCCTTCAGTGCACCATCCAGATGTGATGCCCTGTCTTCAGCAGTAAGCTTCAAAAGTGTAACGGATTTTAGGTAATTTTTCAGTGTCGCGGCTTCTGACTCTGCCTTCTCCCAACCTATACAGAGAGATTTCAATAAAAGAATTCAGTAACAAGTTGCAAAACACAAGTTGTAAGAAAAACACAAGTCAAAAAGGAACATCACCTGAGACAACTTGTTCAGCAACTTTAGCATATTGTTTTCCCAGGTTTTCCTTATTAGTCATTTCTGACTGTGCAGCAGCCAACTTAAGAGACTTAAATTGATCCTCCAGTCCAGTCAAATGTGAATAAGGTTCAACGGAAATTTGCATATATTTAGGTTTCTTGATTTCCTGTTTACCCTAAAATATATCTGCCGCATGCACTCCTTCAGTGCAGTAGTAATATAGAAATAGAAAGAAAGCCCAACATAGCAAAATATGCAACATGGTTTCCATAACTTTTTGTATGGAAAGTAACTAATGCTTTGTTTAAGAGAGTAGTACTAGTAATTGTAAAACTTAAGAACTTGTGAACTTAAGAGCTTGTGAACTATTGTTTATATAGGCTGAGTATTGTAAAACTAAATAAACATAAAAATGGTAAAAAAATATCTCAGTAAGAGAATTTCTCTTACTGAATCAATCATATACCAATTAAAAAGGAAAGTCAATATTTGTAAAAGTCATTCACAATATTGTTTTTCTTAGGCCAAATCTAATAAATAAAAAATATCAAGACTGTCATGATTAAAAACTAGATTCGCATAATACTGAAAGTTACCTTATATATAGGTGAGTGCCATGTTGTCGCATATTCCGTAGAAGGAAGGTAAATTAATAGTAACATGTTAGCATCAATCACTAATCAATTAAGAGATCGATAATCAATTAGGGTCAATTAGGGATGAGAAAATTTGTTCAATTTACCATAAATAAATTATGAGCAATTAATTTTGTAAAATAATCCCTAATTATTTTTGTACCTAATTCAAATCATCAATTATACAAAAATCAGTCCACGAAACGTGATACACAATCAGATGTTCTTTACCAAAATCTTATTCAAATTATCACAAGATCAATCCAACCATAAAAATATAATACGCAGTCAAATGTTCTCCGTTATATTCACGAACCGAGAAATTTGTCAACTAATTCAAAGAAGATGGATAATTTCAAAATTTGGAATTAGCAAACTATCACAAAATTGATCATTATTAAAATTTAGATTTTTCGCATCTGGTAGTCTTAAAACATAAGCATACAAAATAGCAAAGAATCGGATGAAATAAATCATTCATGCATTGTTAATTCAAATTCCAAAATCTATTAAAGAAAGGAAAAAGAGATTAAAAGTAAACACAAACATATAAATATTTAGGCAAACCTGTGGATGGGTTTTTCATCTCTTTTTTGACAAACGGATCAACAGCACGGAGAAGGTTGGTGGCGGGTGGATGACGGAGATGACCTGGTGCGGCGATGGTTAGTTCACGGAGGAGGTTGCAGAGTAGAGGGTTCTTGTGGCAATGTTGGAGCGGCGTTAGCGTGCTGGTTCATCACCGAAAAGTGGAAAATGGAGGAAGATATGGTGATAAAGGCTGAGGGGCTGGCGGTGTGGCACTGGCAACGACGAGGACGAATGGCAGGAGTCAGTGTCAGATCTGGTATTGCCAGAGTAGGCGTTGGCGGTGCGGCACTGGCAGTGGCGAGGACGAACGACAGGAGGCAGTGGTAGATCTGGTATCGCCGGAGTAGGCATTAGCAGCGCGTATAGAGCGCAGTGGGAATGCTATTAGAGAAGAGGGTCTCGGTGGCGCTGCTCCACCGTTCAGTGGTGGAAGCCATGGGAAAAATAGGTTAGATAGAGAGAGAAGGAGAGAGGTTAGATAGAGAGAGAAAAATAGCTGTTGTTTGGTTTTGGAAGTAGGGTTAGGTTTTTGGATTAAAAAGGAAGGAAAGGTGTATCAGATCTCAGTTGTTGGATCCATTGAGGATCAACGACTGAGATCTAAAAATTTAAAATTTGGAATTAAGTTTCAAAATGGCTAGAATTGTAAGAAATTGGTCAAAATTAAGTTAAAAGTTGAATAAATTTTGGTAAAAAAAAAATAAAATAGGTTGTTATTTAAATTAAAGTAGGGATAATAGTATATAATAATAATAATTGAATAATACATAAAAATATTAAATAATAAGTAATAAATAATAATATATAATAATAATTAAATAATAAATAATAATAATTAATAATAAATAATTTAATAAAATAAATAATGCTAAATAATGGAAAACTAGATATTGTGTTTGCAAAAATGTGGATGTGCATAACTACGTGGAAAATAAATTAATAAATATTAATAAAAATTACATAAAATGTTGAATTTGAGTTTAAAAATTATGACAATGATACTAAAAGCTAAGAAATAATTTATGCAGTTCCTTTAATTATAAATGCGACACGTTAGTATATATACTCAATGCAAGAATAATATTTAAAAATAGTGATAATTCAAATTAAATAATTTTGATATAATAACAACCTAAAAGTGATTTCGGGAGGTCAAAATTGGGTGTCAACAGAGTCGCCACCTAAGTTTCAAGGAAAATAGGAAACCTTTTTATTTATTAACAAGTACTCCCTCCGTTTAAAAAGAAATGACTTACATTCCTTTTTAGTTCGTTTAAAAAAGAATGACCCCTTTCATTTTTTGGCAATACTTTAATTTAAACTTTCCAAATGGAATGTTTACGACCACAAGATTAAAGGGCATTTTGATACATTGGCACTACTTTAATTGAAAGCTAAAAGATTCAACAATTTTCTTTATTTATTAAACTTTGTTCCAAATCAAAGTAGGTAATTCTTTTCGAAATGGAGGGAGTATTACGAAACCAATTTATATTCTAGGTAAGGATTCAAATTATTGCGAAGGAAAGGGGTTAGACACCATTCAGAATCTACAAATATAGTTCCCGGCCAGACTTAAGTTTATTATAAAAAGAAAAAAGAAAAAAGAAAAAAATCAATGCATGCAAATACAAATATAAAATATATATTAAATAATATAATGCGTATGCTATCGTAAAGTATATATATATAAGCAAAATATATAAATATGTACGTAAAGACAAAATTGAATAAAGAAAAATTATTTTAAGAAAAAAATCTACATAATATCCATTAATGTAAAAAAGTGAATTATTTGATTATGTATCTAAATCCATTTTAATATAACTAGTAATGACCTAAATTTGCCTAAAGTGCGAGGACGAACGGCAGGAGGAAGTGGTAGATATGGTATCGCCGGAGTAGACGTTGGCGGCGCATATAGAGGGCGGTGGAAAAGCTATTGGAGAAGGGGGTCTCTGTGGCGCTGCTCCACCGATCAGCAGCGGCAGCCAAGGGAAAGAGAGGTTAGATAGAGAGACAAGGAGAGAGGTTATATAGAGAGAGAAGGAGCGACTGTTGTTTGATTTTGGAATTACGGTTAGATTTTTGGATTAAAAAAGAAAGAAAGGTGTATTAGATCTCAGTCGTTGGATCCGTTCAGGATCAACAACTGAGATCTAAAAATTGAAAATTTGGAATTGAATTTCAAAAATGGCTAGAATTGTAAGAAATTGGACAAAATTAAGTTAAAAGATGAATAAATTTAGTTAAAATGAATTAAATTAGGGTGTTATTTAAATTAAAATTGGTGTAATAGTATATAATAATAATAATTAAATAATACATAACAACATTAAATAATAAATAATAATAATAATAATAAAATAATAAATTATAATAATTAATAATAAATAATTTAATATAATAAATAATGCTAAATAATGGAAAACTAGATATTGTGTTTGCAAAAATGTGGATGTGCATAACTACGTGGAAATTCTTTTCGAAACGGAGGGAGTATGACGAAACCAATTTAAATTCTAGGTAATGATTCAAATTATTGCAAAGGGAAGGGGTTAGACACCCTTCAGAATCTACAAATATGGTTCCCGACTAGACTTAAGTTTATTATAAAAAGAAAAAAGAAAAAAGAAAAAAAAATCAATGCATGCAAATACAAATATAAAATATATATAAATAATATAATGCGTATGCTATAGTAATATATATATATAAGCAAAATATATAAATATGTACGTAAAGACAAAATTGAATAAATAAAAATTATTTTAAGGAAAAATTCTACATAATATCCATTAACGTAAAAAAGTGAATTATTTGATTAAGTATCTAAATCAATTTTAATATAACTAGTAATGACCTAAATTTGCCTAAAGTGTGATGAGAATCGCGTGAAAAATAAAAAATATCTGAAAAATTATATTAAAGAAAAAACTATGCAATATCTCTCAATGTATAAGTATGAATTAATTAAGTATCTAAATTAATTTAATTTTTTAATATAAATATTAATGTGCTATATTTGCCTGAACACGTGATGAACATTTGTAAAAAGCATTTCCGTCCAATGCCCCAAAAATAAATTTTACACTATAATTTATATTTTGTACAAGTGTAAAAATATAAAAAATGCAAACACAAAATTTAAACTCTTCGTTAAATGTCACTCCCGTCAAGTATTCCCAACCTGGATAAACACTTGTAAATAAAAATGTTTGTAACAAATAAATAATTATCAAACTAAATTGAAAATATTTCTGTGCTTCTATGTATAAAAATATATAATTTTTAAAAGGTGGGCTCAGATTAGATTTTAAATACGACATACGAAGTGGTTGCTGATTTATTAGTCGTCCTAACTCGTGTTTCCAAGATACTAATCATAAAACTTTTACGTTATAAAAATTTCATCATTGCCCAAATTTATTTATTTTATTACATATGTATATATATAATATATGTCTTTTTATTTGTATAGGCCTCAAAAATTGATGACAAATTTTTTCATTGGCCATAAAGGGAGATAACAAATGACTCAAAAATAACCCTAACACTGTCTATTTATATTAGTTCACAAAGGGAGATAACAAATGAACATCCTAAAGAGTGTAATTTG